>OY728167.1:498932728-499562245 GCA_963277665.1 Viscum album
ATTAGGATGCCATGATAAATGTGCATCGGGAAGATGTCACTTTTTATCATAGGTTATAGGGTGATGGTAGGGTCTAATTAGATGTTGTTTTCCTAATAATACTATATCCAACCACAGATAATGGTAGTGTATGTTTCTTAGGACAAATGTGGTTACGTATTAGTTTCAGAAATTGTTATTAATTTTTTATCCACGAATATGATTGTCTCTTGAGGTTTCTATTGTGGAAGTTGTGACATAGTCCATGGTTATAACATTTGATAATATAGAAAATTTTAGCACATTTATTATCATTAATATGTTCTTTATGTTTCCCAATTTATTTGATTCCATTTATTTCCAATGTTTTTTAATCTTATATGAAGTTATAGTATCCCTAGACTAACACTTTAAACCAACACTTCAATTAAACTACTACTAGAGTTTCGGGAGGCATGTCGAAGGTGTAATAACAACATCTGGTCCTAGAACTAGTTAAGAGTATCGAATGTGGGTTGGTAAAATATTTTATAAGTGGATTTTAAATTGAATTACCATTTATTGTTTTTAGGAAGGTGTGTTGGATTTTTTGGGTATATTTTACTAAGCCCATTCCAAATCTCCATCCACCAACACAGAAAGAAAACACTAGTTTCATGGGTTGGAATTTTTTTTCATGGAATCCTATTGTAACCATTAAATTTGATTTTCACCAAGTGTGAGAAAAATTATTTAAACCGTTTCTAGTTATGGTATTTATACTCTTGTACATGTATGGTAATAGACAAAATTTGTTCTCAAGATTCATTTTATATATGTAGGTTTTTACAAAACATGCATCAATTATGTGTAATAGGATTCCAAAGTCAATATCGTGTTTCCATGGATTTCTATTAGCTCGTAATTTTTTTTCTATGATTTATATTTTGATATTGTTATGACTTCTATCTGAAAATATGGGGTTGGAAATTTATTGTGTATGTAGTGCATTGTATAAAATTTTACATTATAAGGCTATGATGGAATCATATATATCTATTTTCCCAGATGATTCCATCATGTGAATTTAGATATGTATGAATTTTTAAAATAGATTCTTGGTTATATATTGTTTATGTAAGAACCCTATATGGGGTTTCTCATTATTTATTGGTAATATAATTATATTCAATCAGTCCATAAAAAAATATTCATATTGATTAGTAATTTTTTTTGAAATTATAATCCTTTGAGATTTTATAATTTATAAATATTTTCCTTATAATGTGGTATTTTTTCAAAAAAATTAAAATTTGAAAGATTTATTTTTTTAATAACTATAAATCCAGTTATTTTGTGACTTTATGGATTTAGGGATGTGATAAATTCCATGAAAATTAATAATATTTTAGCCGAATGATTATTGATTTTGGGTGATTGTATATATGGATTAACGTTGTGTATGTTTATTGGAGATGTTGGTAGCACCCATTTTTTGAGTAATTTTGATTTGTGTTTATATAGAACATTTTGTGGTGGATCACCCATAGTATGTATAATTTTTAATATAATAATGGTGGCTGGGGTATATATAGAGAGACTAGTTTGTAATAATACATTGATATGTGTTTTACTGCATAAAAAGCACTACACCTTTTTTCACGTTGATTTTTCCCTTTATGTTTTTTATAAGATGTTATGAAAAGTAGTGGCCAATCATGACGTGTATCCTATGTGAAATATCAGAGAGGGTTGGATAGAATTGATTTGAGAATGTTTTTTGGAACCCCAGAGTTTATAATTTAGAATACTAGATCAGCTAATACCTTTATATGGGTGAGAGTTCATCCTATGTGAATTATTTATGGAGAGACCATGGTTCATGAACTATGTGGGAGTGCCTAGTGAACATTTAAGAATGAAATAATGTTTTTTAACTCCTTTTTAAGAGATATTGGAGGGTAACCCATGAGAGGGAATCTAACTTTTTCATTCCATTAGTGATTTTATGAATGGTATATGAATTTCTTTACACGATCGATGCATATTTGTTACATCCAAGTTAATTTGTAGTTATGTTTGAGAAGCATCATTTTATAATGGATGTGATTTGGTACACACTTGTCCTATTAGTATTAGATTTATGGAACATTTTATGTGCAGTTTAATTGGGGATCATCTCAGTTTTGGAAAATATCATGGGATTTGATAGTGGTAGTACAATTATGGGTAGTGGGTCGTGATTTCATTGAAGAGGGACATGGTTCCCTAATCGGTTTAGTTTGACATGTCCCTATCAGGTTGTTGTAACTAGGATTATGGGGATTTACCTTATTGGATTACTGAGTAAATTTGATGAGAATTATGATGAATTAAGGTTAAAGGATGATATAGGTGGATGGACCAATGTGTGGTGGAATTATTGATATGAAAATGAACCTTTATATTGATATGGTATTTTGAATAGGTTAGTGTCGACCAAAACAAGTGGAACACATTCCTTATAAATGAAAATAATTCATATTAAACTATTGAAGTTGTTACAATGAAGCTATATGTTGGAGAGATCATAAAAAACTGGTGATAATCATGGACCACACCATGAATATATTCCAGAATGGATAATGGATGGTTTTTTTGAGCTACAAATAGAAAATTTTTAACATTTGGGGTATTTCTCAGGTATGATTGAGTTTGGACATGTTCACCATTGTGTTTATTGAATGATATGACATGGGATGTGAGATTTATTTTGAAAAAAGGGTAGAAAAAATAATAAAAATATAATTGTGGGGATCATCATGTATTTTATGATTTTGTCCATAATTACTATAAGGGATGCTGGTTGAATGTATTATTTGTAAAATGAGTTTTCATATGGAAGGGATGGAATCAAGATCAGTTGGATTATGATATTTTTATAACATCAATATAATAAAAATGGTATGATGTTATTTTATATGGGATTTTATGGTCTCAAAATGATATATTACTTATGAGGATTGAATTATTTAATCTATATCTGTTTCAGTTTAGTTCAACATTATTGGTTGGGTGATGGAATATTCAATCATGCATGTGATTGGTGCCTTTACCATGAGATCAAAATAGAGGGTAGGGATAGAATATGGTGTGTTATGATGAGAATTGAATGAATCTAGAGATCAAATAATCATAATCAATTAATTTAATGGAATATAGGTGGTGCATGAGAAATAGTCCTGATAAAGGACTGGTAGAGGAGGTTCTCTAGTTCTCCTAATGCTTAGTTGGATGTAGTGAATTGGTGATGCATCTTTTATGATGTATCGATGTGATAGGGGAATCTCTTAAGTTCTTTAATGATTTTTAAGGAATCTAAGGTTCACTAGATTTGTTATTGGATGGATGTGGAATCTCAATTTGGGTTCATAATTGGAGAAGAAGTTAAGGGTCAGTACTAGACTTGAATTTTAATGTTATTTTTTATGTGGTTCTATGGAGAAGACACTAGGTGAAAAATTAATAAAATCTTAAATGTTGTTTGCGATCAAAATTATATCCCTTTGATGAACCATGCATCAATTTTTTTTTGATCCATGTTCTATGGTGGGGGACCACCATAGGCTATATGATTAGTTTCATTCCAATATGATCACATCACATGATAGTCAGGATCCAGAAGAAACTATAAGATCCGACCATTATCCAAGAAATCTCTATATATATTTATGATATGATGAAATTTGTTTTTATAAATGAAAACGTTTTATTATATTAAATAAGTATTCATATCTTTTTTGTGGGGTGAATGTAGATAGACTAGATAAAGATAGTTATGGCATGAATCTTGGTAGAAACTAAAAATTCCCTAAGTTATAAAAGGGGATGAATATTATCCAGGTGAAGCTACAAGGGCCTCGCTAGCTAGACATTATGACACAAATTATAGATAGTTAAAGCCTAGACGAATAAGAATTATCCAGGTATCCCATCGGTAGAATGGTGACATTGGGATGTTCTAGATTAATTAGTGGAAAATCATATTTTTTACCCTATAAACAACTATGTATTCCATCCAATCCCATATTTCAAACCATATATAGGATTTGAAACATTTAATGGTTCCCCAAGGATTATTTGGAAACTATTAAATATCTCCTTATTCTCTTGATTAGTTATTCATTTAGGATGAAATGAATCAATTATATTTACTCAGATTTAGTGATATACTCTTATTTTTCTATTGAATCTCCTTCCTCCAGCCATGCTGTGATGGATCAATAAATGTTCTTCGGAAATATTATTGTTTTTCATTGATCTAATTTTTTTTTCATTGGTCACATCTTCTCTTATATTGAGTTATGTAGTCTAAAACATCTATATAACGCATACATTTCCGTTAAATTATTTGAAACATGGGAGATCACATTGAAAACCTAGGTGTCAGACCCCATATAAATTTATTTCAAATGAATTTATTCAATCATTATAACAACATCTCTAATTCATAAATTTGGGTTTATTGGAATTTAGACCAAGACACCCGAATACATGAGAGGTGTTTTGACCTTTGACCCTATCATGGAACATGGAATAAAGGAACCAAGGTCGCTACATTGAATTGGGTATTATATGAGAAATGGTATAATTTTTTAATTGAGATAACATTTTAATTTTTATATTTGGAT
Source organism: Viscum album (assembly GCA_963277665.1). NCBI lineage: Eukaryota > Viridiplantae > Streptophyta > Magnoliopsida > Santalales > Viscaceae > Viscum > Viscum album. The sequence continues at coordinate 498,937,357 of OY728167.1, forward strand.
TAATAAGGAATCACATCACCTTTATGCGGTTAATTTGTATGAAATTTGAAATTTCAAGATAAAATAATGGTACTAAGGACTTAGTAACTTGAGAAATGGTATTTTCAATTAATGGATATGCGTATCATAATTTCTATTATGTTATGTGAAAATTTAGGGAGCTAGTAATTATTAATTTTTTTGATTAATTTATAAATTATTAACATGTATCATAGAACAAATGGTATATTAATTTAATGATTTTCATGATTTATACAATATTTCATATGTAAATTTTTTTATTATGTTCTATAAACTAGAATTCATTGGATATAGCATAATTTTATATATGAAATATTAAATTATATACCATATATGAATTCATGTAGATCATGTTTTCCTTTGATAGTATTAGTGGCCCAATCATGGTAATTTTAGCTGAGACAATTCATAATTTCCCAATTCAATGATTGTTTAACAAATAAAATTAATTACTAGGCACCAATAATAGCTGATCATTGGAATATTGATCAATGATTTATATGAATTCCAATTGGATGAGTGTATGGGAATATGGGATCATCACTCCATTGGGGGGGGATTTCATGCTTTTGGAACCACTTATAGATTTAATTTTCATTTTTGAAACAATACAAAATCCTTAGTATGGTACTGTTTTCCATTATATTAATAATCTATTATCAACATCTATTAATTTTAAACCATCTATATATAATAGATGATATCCATAGATGGTACAATCAATATGTATTAGTGGTTTTCCATGTTTAATATTTTTCTTAATATATTAATATGTTTTTATGATATGCATTGAGGAACTCTAGTATCTATCATTATAAAAAGATATGGTAATTATTTTGATGATGGTATTTGGTCCATGATAAGTTATTAACAAATATTATATTGATTGAAAGCTAACTCATTGATGTTTAGTTATACTAAATTTGATAGGTAGTACCTTTTTTGGGTCATTTAATAAATAATAGACCATGTAGTTTAACATCATGTGGAAAATTAATTATAGGAAAAAGGTTCCAAGAAATGACTGGTGTGGGACTTATACATGAGAGACCCTTTGGGATTGATTTGTATTGGAATAAGGCCATGTGATTACAACTCTCATATGGAATATTGACTGATGAGGATAATTTGATGAGACAGATATGGTATATGCCACTATATGTTTGGTGCATTTCTTTTGGGAATATGTACTATTGAGGATATGGTTGGATTGATTTATTTGGGTTTTAAGCATAATTTCACTTCTTATATATCCCATTGGGATGAAAATTATAGGAAAATTAGTTAACAAAATGGAATATTCATGTTTGAAACATATTGATAAGTCTAATGTGTATCATTATGATGGGAATAAATGCCATTCTTGTTTAGGAATTAATCATTTTGGGTTTGATACTCTTTGAGTATTCCTCCATATCCACTTAGGACAGTAATCAAATCCCATGTAGTTTAGATATTGAAGTTATTGGGATTGAACAACTTTGTGGATTCCAATGTATCGTGTAAGGATGTGAATCAAAAACCATGTAATTGTGAAAGGGCCGGGCTATATCTATGATGGATTCTCACTTGAGGTGTTTGATCATAAAAATTATTCTACGTCCACTGATCTCTAATCCTATGTGAGTCATTATCTGTTATAGATTCACAAGGTAGTATGAGATCTCCATATCCCACAATCATTTCCTTGAAAAGGACATACATGTAAATTATAATCCTTTAGGTTACATTCTTTCCCATCTTCCAACTGATGATGAAAGGATATGGAATTCACGAGGGTTATGTTTTACTAAAATAATGGTCAAGGGATTTCTCTTATATGGATACCCAATAATTCTATCATTAATTGGTCGAAAATGGAGAGGCAATGGTGGGGTTGACACGATGAAAGATGGGATTTACCCATTATCACATTCATTAATATTTCTAAACATAAAAAATTTAACATTTATATATTTTAATAGGATCACAAGAAGATTATATTTCTATAAATTTGGTTCAATTCGTATTACAATTATCTAGTAGTGGGAGCTAAATTCAGATTCTTCAACTGCTTCCACATTCTCTGGAGATGAGATTGTATTTACAATATGAATCCCTGATAAAAAGCAATGATCTTTGTTTTTACTAGATAGTTTAAATTCGAGAAATCCATTTCCATAGGAATTCATGATATAAATGAAATTTTGTGTGTTCTATTCTCTTGGATTACACATATAGAGGCTAGGGAGGTAGTTTAAAAGATTCCATTCCCTCATATCTAAATTTTTTAAAGAAGATCATTTTGATAGTTCATAGATGGGCTCGGATGATGTTAGAAATTAAGTGGTGAAATGTTAGCAAGATTCATCCAATGGATACACGAGAAATTCACTATTCTATAATCTATTATCCATGTTAAAGATGTGGGTATTACAATAGGGATCCTCCAAATAGGAGGATCCTTAACCAGTCTTTTTTCTATTACGAATGGGGAATCCACTTTGTAGATGACTGGTTAGTTCATGTTTCTCAAAAAGGATTTATCTTGATGTGGGTGGGAGATATAATCATAGGCCACCTTTTTTTGTTATTCCATATCCCTTTTTTTGTCAGTTTCAAATGCCACTTTTTGGGTAAGTGGGATCCTCACAAAAAACTGGATACAATTCCAATCACCCGCATAAGGCATTACATAAAGAACCTATCTCAAAAGCCAGATTTAAATTTCCAAATTCAAATTCATACAGGAAAAGAGGGCAACGAGCATCCCAAGAAACCCCATCGAGAACCGCCATCATCACCTTGTCATCCATCATCACAGAACCGTCACCCCGATCGTGTCATCATCTCTAGAGTCGTCATTCACACCGACCTCTTTACTGATGACCACCGCCTTCTCACCATCACCACCATCTCACAGAGCCTTCCTCGTCATTCCATAATCATCATTGTTCAATACCACACCAGAACGTCGAATCCCCCTAAAAGAAATATGTCTCCATCCCCCATCACCAAACCACATACCAGCAACAGAACACCTACCAACACGACCACATAAAACTATCTTCGATTCACCAAAACAGGACCAAAAACTCAGAATAGAAACTGATGATAGTGGCCATCAACACGCTGACAAAAAACATCCAACGTAACCCCACTCCATCGTGTACACCGAAAACCACCACTGGAACTTTTTTTGTTATCCTTTTCCTTCATGTTATGTGGTATAAAAAATATTGTATGTGAATTAACTTCTGAACATGAAGTGTCTCACTTTCCCATAACCAGTTTTGTCTTTTTTTTTTATTTTCCAATATACATCCAATATGTCCTCCCCATATCTCTATTGTTGTACCTTCCCTTATGAAGGGATATCAGGTATTTATAGGGTAGGGTAATAACCATTTTCCTGAAATGGTTTGTTTACTACATAGCCTACCTGGAAATTTGCAGTGGGATATAAAAATATTCATCCATCCTTGAAGTATTATAATTTATATGGAGTGATTTATTATAACTCCATGCCAAAAATTGGAATCTTTTATGGGGGCGATAATAACGCCTAGAACTGGAAATAGAGATCATATGTGAATAGTGAGATAGTTCCACCACACCAGAGAAACCAAAATATTTTGGAGTCCAATTTAGATCTACCTCACTCTGCAAACTAATAAAGTCTGTGGTTGATGTGATAGATATATTTTTCTTCACATATGGAAATAGTATATTGGTATTCCATGTGATTTGGAAATCCCACATAGTTTGTTATCTATACTACACGAGAAGGATTATTTGAATTTTTATGTCCATTTAATAAAAATTTATGACCCTTTATTTAGTTTTTTTTCTAAAATTAATTTTTCTAAATATTAATTGGTCCTTTCTTCACACAAAAAATTCCCCCAGTCATAATGGAATTCATTCTACATGATATGGGGTTTATTTTAAGGATTGATTCATCCCGATTCAATGAAGTACATTGTGAATGAAAACAATGTGGAGATCATATAATTAAAAAGTATTTAATTTTATCTCATTTTACTAATAATGATTAAAACATTTGAGTTTCTTGTAAGATAATATCATTCATCCCTTAAAACATTGAAAATTACCTTCAATGTTGTCCATTTTTTTATATGGGAACCTTATGGTTTATAAACTATAGTTTCCATTTAAATAATATTGGGATTCATTGATAAAAATTAATTTTTCATATTGATGAGTTAAACCAAATAATTACATGAATTATATAAGGTCTACATAGATATTTTAATGATATATAGAATTTTCTTTTTTCAAAACTTACATGAAATTCATTTGAATTAAAAAAATTTGTGGATTTTAATTAGAGAAATAATTGATCTTGATTGGATACACATTTATATATTTAATTCTATATTTGATAGGACAATTTTTATCGGTATAAATTTGGAGGCTAACCATTAATACCATATTATTCAGTGACACAAGGTCTTGATGATTATTCATTCACATGAGCCTCGAAAATACCCACTATATAGGATATTTACTTTATAAAATTTAGTATTTCAAGTCACCCCCACCTTGATCCTATTTCATAGTCATTGTTTCCCATCTTCTTTGTTTGAGGATTCCCTAAACTATATTCGAGTATATTTCCTTCCACTGTTCACATCATCCCATATTCATGTCAATGGAATGCCTTTGTCCTATGTATCTCATCATATACTCAAGGTTAATATTATAACAGTGATATATCTATGTATCCTACCCCTGTAAAATATCCAACCATTGGTAACCTTTCAAGGGACATTTTTACAAAGTGTGGTGTTTATAGTTGGGCTTATAATCTAGTGGGAGGTTTTATACTAAAAATTTAAGGCCTATTTTTGTACATAAAAATATATGAAATCCTCTAAAAGACTATATGTATTCATATTGTATTAATTTGGGTGGATATCCAAATTTTCAATGTACCCACCAACCGAGATTGTACATGAATGAATCTGTAATTTGTATTAAAAACAAACCTGTTCTATCTCCTATATAGTATGTTTCAGATTACATTAATTGAAATCCCCCTACTGGGGGGAACACTGTTTATTAGGGGGTTGTATGAATAATTAATTCTTATAGGTAACACCAAGATTGATGATATAAGGACCCAGACTTAAACCGTAAATAATATTGAATTAAATTAATAATTCTCTTTTAGGATGTTTTCAGGTTTAGTGTTTTAGAGAATTAGGCCATAATTGTTAAATTTCATTTCAAAAATTACAAAGTAGACACTTCTACTCAGTTTCCTTTTTTTTTCACAAAACAAGGACTCTTGAAAAAAGAGAGTCATGTCTAGTTCCATGTTTAAGACAACAAGAATTTTCCTTGATCCCATCCTTGACCTTATTCTACTTTAAGTCTTGTGAAAAACATTTCAAAAACATGGGATGAGCATAAAAAGCTTAGTAATGAATAAACTAATAATGAAAACTATTAGTTTTCCAAAATAACATGTAGACCAAGAATAATTATCATAAGTAATAATTTTCACCTTTATGAATTATTAAATACACTTCACTGAACAAAAGATCATTACATACACTATTTTAACCAAAAGATTACCATAAAACCCATATAAATATCACATAACATATAAAGGTAACATGGGACATAAACATAATGAATTGGAATAACCATACGGTCGACTTCCACACATATCACTAAATGGAATAGCCATATGGACGAATTCAATACCAAATGCATTGGAGGTTATAACGTAACCACCTGTCCTGGTTTTCACAGCACCACCCATCATTTGGTTTATCACGTAACCATCTGTCAAATGTCCAAGTACCATTATAAAATATTAACACATAAAACCAATATAAAGGAATGAAAAAATTTCCAAATTTTAATCACAATATATCATTTAAATATATTGACATAACAAATCCATTATCAAAACCATTTTCAATACCAAAATACGTAAAATAGTATATGGTATTTATTTTCCATTTAAAAACATTACTCCTTGTTAAGGAAGCCAAAGATCAAATAATACTCGCGGCGATAGAAAAGGTTGTTGTCACCGCTTACATTAAAAAAACATTCCATTTTTCATTTAGTAAAAAGATTCATAGAGAAAAGATTCCTTTTTAATAAGATTAAATGTCCAATTGGTTTATACACCATATAAATGAATGTTGTTTATAAAAAAAGAGGCCTTAATGAAAGGAGATTGAGATGATGCCCCTTACCTCGTGTCCGACTTGACCCGTTTGTTCTTTAACATCCTAAATAATAAACTAAATTTAATTTAAACTTGCTTAAAAACATTTTTCATGTTTATAATTCTTCTTATATAACTTATTACCATGTTATAAACGTTACATAGTCAATTATGTTAATAACGATTGTTTTGTCGATATTTGGTAATTGAGTAAAAAATGAACACTTTATAATTACAAGTTGTTTATGTGGTAAGATATCCATTATCATCAGAATGATATTAATGATTTAGATATCATGTATATCATATATATCCAGTATATACATGTATTTATAATAGTACATAACATTTAGAGGCAAGAAATGAAATGCACCATTCATGGAGATGGTAAGCCTTACGTACGCATGAATGATACATCCATTTCTATTTCTTAATTTAATGGAATTAAAACATAATGATAATAGTTATATTATAATTCCAGTATAATATCATATATAATATTATTAACTTCATCCTTTATACGTCCCACATAAGGCATTAACGAGTCATATCACTTTGAGGGGGCTGTAGTCCGCACTTCCTCTAATGAGATTATCGTATTTACCAACTATGGAAACCATAAAGGTGTAATATAAATGAAAAATAAAGAATCATAAAGAAAACATAATAATAATAAATATCATATATAATTACAGTTCCATCGTAATGGTCCCCATCAGAGGTAGTAGGAGATAATCGAACAATCATCATTTCGTGAGGCGTTTGGTTGCCATCCACAAAAACATTATGTTCTTCACCCATTAGATGTAGGTATGTGTAAGTGTAGTTCGATTAAATATAATAAAATCATCCTATTATATTGAGGATACTGGTTTTGTTACAAAATAAAGTAACAAAAATATTTTAGGGGTTGGAGAAGTAAAATAAAAGAAAACAATTTAAGAGAAATCGTTACCTTTGATTTGGGTAACTCCATTTGGTTTGAACGAAAAGGAATTATTGGAGTGACTTCTACCTAAGTTAAGACTTTTAGGAGGCGGATATGGATGTAGGGAGCTTAATTAAGCATAGTTTGGATGATTCAAAAGGCTTGAGAGGTGTGAGGAATTAGTTATAAGTGATCTTCTTTTATAAGGGAGAGGAGGGGCTCTTTAGGAAAGTGTGAAAACATTATTTTATTATAAAAATATATTCGGTTTCAAAAGATCCAAAACACATTAAAGTCGATGATAAGATGCCTCATTTTCGAAATAAAATCATCCAATAGGAATTGGAAAGGTTTTTGATATTATTTTAGTCTTTATAATCTTATTTATTTAAATCATTTATTAATGAGATAAAAACTGCATCATTATTGTGTCATAAGTAATTTGATTTATTTGATGTCTAAAAAATATCATGATGTAGGAAATCTTTTTAGATTTCCAGTGAATATTTATAGTTGAAAAAATAACTTATATAACCCTATGTAAAAATTTATTTACTAAATGATATTTGTTTTTGTCCTTTTTGATTTTACATTAAGTTAATTAATCTAAAGTGTCATTATCACTCCCAAGTGGCTCCATGGGGTCCCCAAATCGACCAAAATATGCCAATTGTCGTAAATGACTCATCCAATAAGGTTAGGAAAAGTGTAAAGTTAATTTTGTATTATTATTATATTCTTTTCACCTTAAATTACCCTATTTACCTTTAACTGTGGTAAATAAAAGTAAAAAGTAATTGTTCACCAAAAATTATTTTCATCTCATTGAACAAAATTTTACTTATTAATAACAACAATTTATGTAAGACTTTCGAAATTTAATTCACAGAAGTGGTAAAATTTCATTTAAATGTACAAGTCAGTTTTTTATCTACAATTTAGTGGTTTCACTATTCAAAAAAAATTGATGTTTTTCCAAAAAATACCAAAAATTAATCCTAATACATATTTGATATTCCAAATTGAAAAATGATTTCTATTTTTCCAAATTCAAAACATAGATGTTGCATTAATTAATTTAAAATTAATTCCTCTGGTTAAAACAAATAGCGTGTCTTTATGAAACAATAACTATCAAAAGATTGACACATGTTTATGTCCAATATCAAAGTTAAATTCAATCCAATGACCAACATTGGATTAAATGGTAAAAATATATTTCAACTAAAAAATAAAACAAATTAAAAATATAATTATCCATACAAATAAATTAGATTAAAAGGCATATTTGAATTAAAATACAATATTTTTCACTATTCTTTAAAAAATGAATTTTATTAGAAATATTCCAAAATTTTACCCAATGTAAATTTTGATGTCCCAATTCTAAATAAGAATTTCATTAGGTCAAATAGAACATTTAAAAGTCACTAAAACTATATTTAAAGAGGGTTCACCATCAAAAGGAGGTAAATCGACCTTTTAGTGAATTTTAGAGTATTTATGCATAAAATTAGATTCATTCACATTTTAAGCCTCTAAAATTTATTGGATAAATGTAAAAACATTTAACAAACATGTATAATCTTAATGTAGTTAGCTCTATTCATTCCTGCCAATACAAGGACTAGGTGTTAACTACCATTTAAAATAATATTATTATATTATTAGTGTGTAACGTAAGATTTTAAAGAAAACCGTTGTTGCGTATCAGGTATGTCATCAAACATGGAAACCCCTTTAAAATAATATTAATATTTAATTCACAAATATCTATAAATATGAAAAATGTATTATTCTTTATTTACACGCGATGTGTCATCCTTCATCCCTTTTGGAAATTGCGTCCTCGCAATTTGATACAGTTATCAAATAAGTGGGGGTATTTATCCCTCATAGCATTTTCAGATTCCCACGTTTCCTCTTCAACCATATGGTTTTTCCAAAAAATCTTGACCTGGTGAATTACCTTATTCTACAACACTTTGTCTCTTCGGTCAAGAATCTGGACAGGTTGTTCCTCAGAGGAGAGATTCTCTTCCAACTGAACTACCACTAGAGTTAAAACATGAGAAGGATCTGGAATATACTTTCTCAGCATTGAAACATGAAAAAAATTGTGTACCTGGGACAAAATTTGAGGTAAATCCACTCTATAAGCAACTGATCCAGCTTTATCCAGGATTTCATAAGGTCCGATGAACCTCAGACTCAATTTTCCCATCTTACCAAACCACATCACACTTTTCCATGGAGAAACATTGAGAAAGACATGATCACCATCCTTCAAAGAGAGATCCTTCGTCAGTTATCCACAAAACTTTTCTGTCTGCTCTAAGCTATTCTCATGTGCTTCTTAATCAAATGAACTTTTTCTGCCATCGTTTCTACTAATTGTAACACCCCGAGATTTTATGAAGAATATTATTTTAATTTCGTTGATGTCTTGTGTTGTACGCTACACCAAAGGGATATTTCACTACACGCAACCCTGACTTGGCTTGAATTACATGCAATCACGACCTTCCACGATAGCGTGTGTTGTACGCAATACCGAGTTTCGCTAAACAACGATATGTTATATAAACTTGCCATTATGAATAGTAATACCCACTTTTTGGAATTTTATAAATTTTATCATTCAAAATGGACTTCATTTTTGGATTCAGAATATCGAAATTAGCCTCGAGTGAATTTTTGGTATTTTTCTGAAAACTTTCAATTTTTGATGAATAGTGAAAACACTGGGTTACTATTCAAAAAATTAACTTTTTATTTAAATAATTATTTATTTTATTTAAATTTATTTTAGGTCAAAATTGATACATAATACCTATATAAGTTCAATTTAATACATTTGAGTCATTTTATAATAATTTTGGATATATAAAAATTTTATTGAATATTTCACCTTCTTTTACCCACCTCCTAGGAGAATTTGAAAATTCACATAAAACATAATTTTACCGCTTCTGTGAGTATAATTTCAAAAATCCGAGAGACATGGTTAATATCAAGGACTAAAATGTGGTTCATTGAGATGAAAATAATTTTTGGTGAATAGTAACTTTTAACTTTTTCTTAACACAGTTAAAAGTAAATAGGGTAATTAAGGGTAAAAATGATATTATTATTACCCTAAAACATGTCCTAATTCTATTGGATAATTTTAATTCGACCAGAACAACCTTAGGAATAAAATATGACCATTTAGTCCCACTTGGATATGATTAGGACATTTATTATTAATTTATTTAATGAAGGGTTAAAATAGTTAAAATCAATGGTTAATAACTAAATCATTTTTAATATAGGGTTATACATATGATAAATTCGACTATAAGTATTAATTAGAAAGATAAAAAGATTTCAGACATAATTGTGTTTTATTTATAATATTCATACATTAAATAGTTTTAATTTATTTATGACACAATGATGATGCAGTAATTGTCTTATTAATGAAATATTGACATAATTGATGTTATAAATACCCAAATAATTGTAATTTGAGACTTTTTATGAATTAAACTAATTTTCTAGGATACTATGACATGTTAGTATTTATTTAGTTAACTTCTTTATAACTACTCATTCTGTTAGGATTTTTCCAAAAATCAATTACCAAATAGTGTCAAAATTGACATAAAATAGTTTTTAAAACAAATATTATATTATTAATTGTTATTTTATTCGTAAAAATATAAGTTTAGGCCAAATGACTTATATAAGGTTATATATATTAATAATAAACAACTTGGGGTTCTTTTGTCTTGTTATAGTATGTTTATTAACCTTATAGTGTAAGAAAACAAGAAGACACAGTAAAAGAAAAATCATTTAACGTAACGTTAAATCTAAATGATAAGGTTAAAATAGAAACCTAAACTTGTCTAAATTCTATTGAATGAGAGTATTTAGACCCATCCCCACCTTATAATCGAAATAACTCAATTTTGATCTATTAAAAACCGAATATGACTTTATAATAAAATAATATTTCTAGTTATTCCAAAGGTGCCCCTCTCCTCGCTTATAAAAGGGCACCTCCTCCCTCTCTTCCTCACACCATTTTGAACATTGAAGCTCGGCCAAAATCTTTCCATTTGACTTCCCCACTTCCCTAGAAACATCTTAGAGGTCCTTGTCTTCTTCAAAGACCAATTTTAGTGCCCTAAGAGGAGGTCTCAAAGAGGCGCTTCAAAGAAGAGGTAATGTCTGTTACTAATTTTTTCAACATTATTTCTTCTTATACTTATTCTTCATTAGTTGTATCATTATGAAGTAATAAAATAAGTATCAATAATATAATGATATGTTATTATAAGTATGAAACAAACCTATTTCACCATCTATCCATCCTACGGAAAACGAAATCACCGTGCTTGCGTACGTACGGAATACCGTCTCCACACCATGGTGTAATCTATTTTCCACCACCACCTTACTTGGATGGGTATAATGGTTTAAATAATGACTATATACGATTATTGTAAAGTTATTTTTATTCTTAAATAGGATACATACACTCCAATACAATTGCACGATCATGGGAATGATATCATCGCTCGTGCGTACGTACGGACTACCGTCTCCACGAATGCGATGAGATTCATTTTCCATGATTAACCATTCAAGAATGATTATAAAGTATATATAATGAATAATAATGAAATATATGACATAATAATGTGACTTGATTTATGTATATATATATATATGTATGTCATCTATTTAATTTCATTCAATTCAATAAGGAAATGAAAACAACATTCTTGCATACATACGGCCTACCGTCTCCATGAACGGTGTATTTCATTCATTTTATTGATCTATAATATATATGTATATGATTAATATATATTATATATAAATAATTTTTTACATTCTGGAATTATGTAAATCAGGATATAAGTAATAATATCAAGAACGACAAGTCGAAACACATATGATAAATGAAATGATTTTAACCAAAATGCTGCTTTTACATGGAATTTACAAAAGAACGGGTAATATAAAGACATAAGTGAAACATATATGATATAATAACAATTAATATAATTTTGTAATAAGTCAATGGCATTATTTAAATCATTATACAGGAGTTTTGGATCCAGACGAAGCATATCAGACCTAAGGTAAGGGAAAATCTCGCAAATCTCATTTTTTATCCGAGATTGTTTATAATTAAGAATTTACTGGGGAATATTTATCATCGACATCCATATTTCCTAAATATGTAATATATATATATACTTCTACAATTGTTTAAATCCAATTTTACCCTTCGGTGAGTTTTTAGTAAAAGATATGAAAGGAATATTTTGTCATTTTTCGTACGAGGTACTTTTTTACTTTTCCGACAATAGTACGAGAAGAATGTTTTTTTAACTTATACGGCATGAATGGATTTTTAAAACATTATTTCCAAGAATATTCCTTTAAAAGTTTTCAAGTTTATTTTTAATCAAATTCTTTTAGTTTAAAATTGTATGACATATTAAGAAAGGAAAAATGTTTTTGAAGTAGAAAGGATATTTTCCTCAAGAATGGAGTTCAAGTGTTTTATCAAAATTATTTTCCATCTAAGATATTATAGGGTTCTGTTTCTATCCATATTTTTTTACTTTGATTTGATTATGTTATGATGGAATTATTTTTATTATGTCCTTTTATCTTATATGGATCATGTTATGATGGTATGATGTTTAAGATTACCATTTTTATTACATGGGTTATGCTATGATGTATGGTTTATGATTTTGTGGAACACATAAGAATGGTATCATTATGAGATGTGTGGGACCTATATCACCCTCCAATGCATTGGGTAAAGATTTATATCTCCTGAGATAAACATGGCTGGAATGGTATGTTAATCCGGTTCAGTGTTACAGGACTGAAACGAGGAGTGAACTCGATTCAAAAAGGGACTTTGTCCACTAAGATGGCCTTGGCAGCAATGCCTCGGCTTCTATGGAAATCATAGCATGTGCTGAATGGTTACCACAATTACATGTTTTATTCCCATTATATTTTATCATGGTTTATGTTCCATTATGATATATGCCTTACGTACTTCCACGATTTATGTATTTTCTCAAGATTTTGATGTTTAAATTTCATGTTCATGTTTTTGCTTTCAAATGTTTATGGATTGTTTTATGTTCTCTATGTTTGCCCCTACTGAGAATTTGAGCTCACCCTTTTTATGTTTTCTTTTCCCCCATGATTAAAAGAAATATTTCAGGTTAGGAAACAAAAAGGGGATTATATTTATGGGAGATGTTGAAGATCTTTCACCACGTTTAGAAGATTATTTTTTCGAGTTTCCAACGACACTAAAATATTATGATCCTTGTGTATCTGTTTTCATTATGTATTATGTATTCCGAAAAAGTAATGTAATGTCCATGTACGTCAATCTTTGGGTCTCTACAGTTGGTATCAGAGGAAAGTTTTAGTTACCCTTTAGAACCTAGGATTCAAAAACTTTAGTGAGATCCCTAGACATATCTCTAAGGTATGTCTAGGAAGGTCCCTAAGGTTAAGTATATGTATAGGTTATAGTCCTAGAATTGCGGTAATGATCTTAGAATTAAACCTATGATGTCAGATATTGAAGGTAATCCCCTTTATTATGTTGTTTTCCCTAGAATGGTATTTTCCTCTCACACTATTATTTTTGGGTTTTAGACGATGGCTCGCACCCGAAGGAACCGTGATGATCAATGTAATGGACAATGCGATGATTCTCCTCCTGACCAAACTAATGTCATAGGAGATGGAGTGCACAATCTTATTTCTATACTTAAAAAAGCTATGAATCATTATGTACATAAAAATGAGCATAGAAAGGAGCAACATTCTGTTGAATCCTTCATGAGGCAGCGTCCACCATCATTCAGCTGGTCTTCTGATCCCTTAGTGGCTAAACAATGGATCAGTACCATGGAAAAGATATTTTCAGTTCTACAATGTTTTGAGCATGATAAATTCATCTTAGCAGTATATCATTTGGAAGGTGATGCTGATCAATGGTGGAATCTTATCAAGAATACAAGGAAAAGACATGAAATCGAGTCCATGGAATGGGATGAATTCAAGAACTTGTTTTTCAGTAAGTACTTCCCCCATATTCTTTGAACAAATATGGAAAAGGAGTTTCTTGAGCTTAAGTAGAAGGATGATGAATCTGTTGGTATATACGAAGCGAATTTTACAAGACCTGCAGGTATGCATCTGGCTTCATCATGAAACCTGAAAGTATTGTTGATCGATTTTTCAGTGTCTTAAAACCAAATCTTTGAAGGGTATTAGCTATAAGATACTTCAGTAGCTATGAAGAAATTGTGTGTTGTGCAATCAAGGTAGAAATGGATGTTGGTGTTACATATCCATCTCATGGTTTTGACATGAAATGAAAGATGGAGTTCAAGGAGAAATTTCAGAATAATGGTGAAAAGAAGATGAATGTTTCTTTATGATAAAAGTGTGGAAAGAAGCATGGTGGAGGTTGTCTTAAAGGGACAAGAAAATGTTTTAAGTGTGGAAAAGAAGGTCATCGAGTAGCTGCGTGTTGAAGTAATGGAAAAAGGGTTGCTAATGATGTGAATAAAGAAAAGACTGCATAGAACGCACCACCAACACTTCAATTCTTCAAGTGCAATGAAATGGGGCATTATGCTAATTAATGCCCTAATACAAGGGTTAATTATGATCAACATGAGAAACCACTTAAGTCAAAGGACAAAGGGATGTCACATGCGATCATTATGGGCGATGTTGAAAATGAAAACGATGTGGTGGAATGATTATGTGTTTATGTAATGGGATTCCAAAATAATGTTATATACAATAATGTGGAATATTGGAATATTTATGTATTGGTTTATTGTTGTTTTTAATAATTTTATGATACCGGTAACCATGAAAGTGATTGAGATATTTTTGGAAGGAAGATTATATGCGCATAATGAAGGGATAAGGAGAAAATGAAATGTTTGAAAGTATTCCTGAGATCATGACTAATATAAGGAAATAGTTATAAGATGGTTTGAGTATATAGAATTTTGGGGTTTTGGTATGTGGAAAGAGTTATCTTTTGACAACACTCATGTTTTCACTAAGATCCAATGGGTATTAATTTTTCAAGAGAATACACGATTAAGGCCTTTGAATGTTTGGAATGTGACCAACAATACATATCTTATGATATATGGGGATCAACGATGGTATTAACATGCATGTTATATGAAATCTCTGGTAATCTTTTTCATTGTAATATGAGAATGGACTGCAATATTATGGATAAGCCTAAAGATTGAAATGGATTATATTGAAGATAAGTTAGTTTATGGCTAGAACTGTTTTCGATATTATCGATGGAATGTCATTATGATGTAATTTTAGAAAAAGGACAGCCTGTAGGATGGGCGACAACCTGTCGCGTCAGACACGACTGTGGGAATCAAACCCACAACCAAAGTGCGACTTGCCTTTATCGCATACCACTGGCCTACAGAAAGTCCCTAGTTTGTAGAAACTATTTTTATTCTATTAAGCGGTATGATATATGAAGTATAAGTTCATTTTTGGAATCGTATATGATTAACCTTACCATAGATGGACTTATGTATAATTGATAACTTTTGCTATCCTTTTATTTGAAATAGATGGAATGACCCATCATTCTATCACGTGATCTGTTAACACCTAATGAATAAAATTCAACTTCATTTCATTAAGAGTTGAAGTGGAAATTGTTCAAAGCATGAACAAAAATGAGATTTTACCAAGATCAACCATGTATTTCTTCTAATTCAACATTTTAAACTTTTGGGAAATGATATTGAAAACCAATTGATGGTTAGATTTTTCTTCCATATCCATATTTTCACCTATGTTCTCCTATATGGAAACAAAGTGATGATTTACTTTGGGTAATAGTTACATTTCATACTTTACTTTTTAAAATTAAGTTTTACTATTCCTTTTTACGATGTGGGTTTCTATGAATAGTAAACGATTTATAACCCCGATGAATTTGGAGGGCGAATTTCATTTTAATGGTGGTAGAATGTAACACCCCGAGATTTTATGAAGAATATACTTATAATTTTGTTTATGCCTTGTGTTGTAAAATACACCAAAGGGAGATTTCACTACATGCTACCCGGACTTGTCTTTCATTACATGTAATCGCGACCTTCCACGATAGCGTGTGTTGTACGCAATACCGAGTTTCACTAAACAACGATATGTTATATAAATAGCCTTTATGAAGAGTAATACCCACCTTTTGAAATTTTATAAATTTTATCTTTCTAAATGGACTTCATTTTCGGATTCAGAATATCGAAATTAGCCTAGGGTGAATTTTTGGTATTTTTCAGAAAACTTTTAATTTTTGATGAATAGTGAAAACACTGGGTTACTATTCAAAAAAGAATATGACTTTTTATTTAAATAATTATTTATTTTATTTAAATTTATTTTAGGTCAAAATTGATACATAATACCTATATAAGATCAATTTATGTCATTGGAATCATTATATAATAATTTTAGATATATAAAAATTTTATTGAACTTTTCGCCGTCTTTTACCCATCTCCTAGGAGAATTTGAAAATTCACATAAAACTTAATTTTACAGCTTCTGTGAGTGGAATTTCAAAAATCCGAGAGACACGGTTAATATCATGGAATAAAATGTGGTTCAATGAGGTGAAAATAATTTTTGGTGAATAGTAACTTTTAACTTTTTTTACCACGGTTAAAAGTAAATAGGGTAATTAAGGGTAAAAATGTTATTATTATTACCCAAACAAATGTCCTATTTCTATCGGATAAGTGTAATTCGACCAAAAATAACCTTAGGAATAAAATATGACCATTTAGACCCACTTGGATTAGATTAGGACATTTATTATTAATTTATTTAAAGAAGGGTTAAAATAGTTAAAATCAATGTTTAATAACTAAATAATTTTTAATATAGGGTTATACATAAGATAAATTAGACTATAAATATTCATTAGAAATATAAAAAGATTTACTACATAATGGTCTTTTATTTATAATTTTTAGAAATTAAATAATTTAATTTATTTATGACACAATGATGATGCAGTAATTGTCTTATTAATGAAATATTCACATAATTGATGTTATAAATACACAAATAAATGTAATTTCAGACTTTTTATGAATTACAATAATTTTCAAGGATAATATGACATGTTAGTATTAATTTAGGTAACTTTTTTCGAAGTAATCATTCTGTTAGGATTTTCACAAAAATCAATTACTAAATTGTGTAAAAATTGACATAAAATATTTTTTAAAACAAATATTATATTATTAATTGTTATTTTATTCCTAAAAATATATGGTTCTGCAAAATGACTTATATGAGGTTATATATATTAATAATAAACAACTTGGTGTTCTTTTGTCTTGTTATAGTATGTTTATTAACCTTATAGTGTAAGAAAACAAGAAAACACGGTAAAAGAAAAATTATTTAACTTAAAGTTAAATCTGAATGATAAGGTTAAAATAGAAACCTAAACTTGTCTAAATTCTATTGGATGAGATTATTTCGACCCATCCCCACCTTATCTTTGAAATAACTCAATTTTGAGCTATTAAAAAACGAATATGTCTATATAATAAAATAATATTTTTAGTTATTCCAAAGGTGCCCCTCTCCTCCCTTATAAAAGGGAACCTCCTCTCTCTCTTTCTCACACCATTTTTAGCCTTGAAGCTTCGCCAAAATATGCCCATTTCACTTCCCCACTTCCCTAGAAACATCTTATAGGCCCTGGTCTTCTTCAAAGACCAATTTTAGTGCCCTAAGAGGAGGTCTCAAAGAGGCGCTTCAAAGAAGAGGTAATGTCTGTTACCGATTCTTTAAACTTTATTTCTTCTTCTACATCTTATTATTTAGTTGTGTCATTATGAAGTAATAACATCAGTATCACTCATATAATGATATGTTATTATAATTATGAAACAATCATATTTCACCATCTATCCATCCTACGGAAAATGAAATCACCGCGCGTGCGTACTTACGGAATACCGTCTCCACGCCGTGGTGTAATCTATTTTCCACAACCACCTTACTTGGATGGGTATAATGGTGTAAATAATTACAATATATGATTATTGTAAAGTGATATTGATTCTTAAATAGTCTACCTACACTCCAATACAATTCCACGATCATGGGAATGATATCATCGCTCGTGCGTACGTACGGACTACCGTCTCCACGAACGCGATGAGATTCATTTTCCATGATTAACCATTCAAGAAGGATTATAAAGTATATATAATGAATAAAAATGAAATATATGACATAATAATGCTACTGTATTTATGTATATATATATGTATTTCATCTATTTAATTTAATTCAATTCAATAATGAAACGAAAACAGCGTTCATGAGTACGTACGACCTACCGTCTCCATGAACGGTGTATTTCATTCATTTTATCAATCTATATTATATATGTATATGATGAATATATATTATATAAAAATAATGTTTTAAATTCTTGAATTATGTAAATCAGGATATAAGTAATAATATCATGAACGAAAAGTCGAAACACATACGATAAATGAAATGATTTTACCCAAAACGCTGATTTTTCATAGAATTTACAAAAGAACGGGTAATATAAAGTCATAAGTGAAACATATATGGTATAATAACAATGTATATGATTATGTAATAAGTCTATAAAATTATTTAAATCATTATACAGGAGGGTTGGATCCATACGAAGCATATCAGACCTAAGGTAAGGGAAAATCATACAAATCTCATTTTTAATCCGAGATTGTTTGTACTTCAGAATTTACGGGGGAATATTTATCATCCACATCCATGTTTCCTCAATATGTAATATTTATATCCTTCTACAATTGTTTAAATCCAATTTTACCCTTCAGTGAGGTTTTAGTAAAAGATATGAAAGGAATCTTTTTTCGTTTTTCGTACGAGGTAATTTTTGAATTTTCTGACATAAGTACAAGAAGAATGTTTTTTAACTTATACGGCATGAATGGATTTTTAAAACATTATTTCCAAGAAGCATCATTTACAAGTATTCAAGTTTATTTCTAATCGATGTCTTTTATTTTAAAATTTTTTGACATGCTAAGAAAGGAAAATTTTTTTGAAGTAGAAAGGATATTTTCCTCAAGAATGGAGTTCAAGTGTTTTATCAAAATTATTTTCCATGTAAGATAATATAGGGTTCTGTTTCTATCCCTAATTTTGACACTGAATTGATTATGTTATGATGGAATTATTTTTATGATTTCATTTTATCTTATATGGATTATGTTATGATGGCATGATGTTTCAGAATACCATTTTTATTACATGGGTTATGATATGATGTATGGTTTATGATTCTGTGGCAGACATAAGAATGGTATCATTATGAGATGGGTGGGACCTATATCTCCCTCCAATGAATTGGGTAATGATTTATATCTCATGAGATAAACATGGATGTAACAGTATGTTAATCCGGTTTCGTGTTACAGGACTGAAACAAGAAGTGAAATCGATTCCTAAAGGGACTTTGTCCACTAAGATGGCCTTGGAAGCAATGCCTTGGCTACTAAAAAAATCATAACATGGTCTGAATGGTTGCCACAATTACATGTTTTATTCTCATTATATTTTATCATGGTTGATGTTCCATTATCATATATTCCTTATGAACTTCCGCGATTTATGTCTTTGCTCCAGATTTTGATGTTTAAATTCCATGATCAGGTTTTTGCTTTCAAATGTTTATGGATTGTTTTATGTTATCTATGTTTTCCCTTACTGAGAATTTTATATCACCCTTTTTATGTTTTCTTTTACCCTAGGATTAAAAGAAAGATCTTAGGTAAGGAAACAAAAAGGGGAAGATATTTATGGGAAATGTTGAAGATCTTTCACCACGATTAGAAGATTATTTTTCCAAGTTTCCAAAGACACTAAACTATTACGGTCCTTGTGTGTCTTTTTTCATTATGTATTAAGTATTCAGAAAAAGTAATGTAATGTCCATGTACGTCAATATTTGGGTCTCTACACTAATTCTGGTCCCATCAACTTCCTTTCACCTACTTCATCCCAAAAAACTGGAGTTTGACAACTCTTTCTATATAATGCCTCAAACGGAGCCATCTGTATACTGGAATGAAAATTGTTATTATATGAAAATTCAACCAAAGAAAGATGTTGGTCCCAATTCCCCGGTAATCCATCGAACAAGCACATAGCATATCCTCCAAGGTCTGAATTTTTCATTCTGACTTCCCATCTGATTGAGGATGAAAAGCAGTACTAAAATTTAATTCAGTACCCAATGAATTCTGAAGGCCTTTCCAAAAGTTAGAAGTAAACCTGGGATCACGATCAGATACAATGGAGAGGGTTACACCATGAAACCTGACTATCTCTTTAACATACAACCGAGAAAGTTAACCTAGAGATAAAGTATCTCAAATTGGAAGAAATTGAGAAAATTTAGTTAACCGATCAACAATAACCTTGATTTCATTGTTACCACGAGATGTCTTCGGTAATCCCACAACGAAGTCCATAGATATATTTTCCCAATTCCACTCTAGAACCTATAAAGACTGAAGCATCCCTTCCAGTAACTACCGCTCTGCTTTAAACTGCTAACAAATCAAACACTTCATAGTATAATCAGCATTATCTCTTTTCATTCCATCCCACCAGTAATACTTCTGAGGATCTCTGTACATATTAGTACTGCCAGGATTAACTAAAAACAGAGAACTATGAGCTTCACATAACAACTCATTCTTCGACTGTGAATCACAAGGCACACATAATCATTTCCCAAACCTCAAAACACTATCATTATCAACATTAAAATAAATCAACTTACCCTTCTGAACCAACTCTACCTTTTTCTGCAACTCACTGTCTTCCTTCTGCGCTTGCTTAATTCTGTCTGAGATAGATGATTTCACTGACACCTAAAACAAAACAAAAGATTTTCCTTCACCAACAACTTCTATTCCAATGTTCATCAAATCAAAAACCAAAGGATCTCGTTCCAAACGTAACATAGTTATTGAATCATTACTTTTTCGAATCAAAGAATCACCCACTTTATTTCACTTTCCCGGATGGTAATGGATAGTGCAATCATAATAGTTGATTAATTCCAACCATCTCTTCTGTCTCATGGTCAATTTTTTTTGAGTGAATATATACGTCAAACTTTTGTGATCAGTATATATTTGACACTTTACTCCATACAAATGATTGCTATAAATTTTAAAAGAAAAAACAACTGCAGCTAATTCCAAATAATGTGTAGGGTAATTTAACTCATGAAGTTTCAACTGGCATGAAGCATAAGAAATTACCTGATCATTGTACATACAGACACAATCAAGCCCTTTCAACAACGCATCACTGTGGTTGAAAAATTCACCATCTCTGGAAGTCAATGCCAAAACTGGAGAATTCACCAATCTTCTTTTCAATTCCTGAAATCAAACATCACATTCTTTTGTCCAAATAAACATAACAAATTTTCTAGTTAACTTAGTCATTGGACTAGATAACTGTGCCAAATTTTCAACAAACCTCCAGTAATAACATTCCAAACCAAGAAAACTATGAATCTCGATTATATTTATGGGTCTTGGCCATTCTTAAACAACTTTTTTTAGCAGGATCAACAATTATTCCATTTTATGAAACAATGTGACCAAGGAAAGTAATTTTTTGTAACCAAAATTCACACATTCTGAATTTCCCAAATAGTTTCTTTTCATTTATGGTTTTCAAGACAACCCTTAAAAGACTTTCATGCACCTCTTTACATTTTGAATAAACCAAAATATCATCAATGAACACAACAAAAAACTTATCCAAGAACTCATGGAAAATTCTATTCATAATATCCATGAATACATCAGGTGCATTGGTTAACCCAAAATTCATAACTACAAATTCATAATGGCCATATATAGTACGAAACACGGTCTTTAGAACATATGGTTCCTTTACGTTCAACTGATGGTACCCCAAGCTCAAATCAATCTTCGAAAAATACTGATCTCCCTGGAGCTGATCAAAAAAAATAATTGATATGATGTAAAGGATATTTGTTCTTAATAGTGATGTTATTCAATGCTCTAAAATCAATGAAAAGACTCATTGAGCCATCATTCATTTTAACAAACAAGACCGGAGCACCCCATGGTGATGTGCAAGTTCAAATGAAACATTTATCTAATGACAGCGGCAATTTCCTCTTTAACTCTAAAAGATCAATTTGATCCATTCGATAAGGGGGTTTTGAAATTGGCTTAGCATCAGGAAGTAAGTCACCAATAAATTCAACTTCCCGATCAGGTATAATACTAGGCAACGCATCAGAAAAAAATCCATGTACTCATTTACCACTGACACATCATTAATCTGAACAGTTCCTTTATATTGAACAATATGTTCAAGGTGACATTCATTTTCATATTTTATTAGTTTTTCAGCTTCCTGATATGTTATCAAAATCAAGGGTTCATTCTTGTAAAAAAACTGAATATCTTTATGAAAAGAAAACTCTTTAGCTCTGAAGTCAATCTTAGCATGATAAAAAAACAGTTAATCCATACCCAAAATAACATCAAACTCTACAAGAGGTAAAATAATAAGGTTTGTAGGCAGATTCTTTCCTCACACAAGGACATGAAGGTTCTTATGTTTTATTTTTGCCTAAAAATTTCCTCAAAGAGTTTTTACCATTATTTCTATATTCATATATTGAGATGGAATACCGAATTTACTAGAAAAATTTTCAGAAATGAAAGAGTGTGTAGACCCTGAATCAAACAACACATTGGTATAATCTGAACAAACAAACAGTGTACCTCATACTACTTCACTTGATGTCCCAACATCAGCTGAAGTAGTTGAAAAGGATTTCACCACCCATTTCTTCTTGTAGTATGGATTATTTCCTTTAGTTGAGTTCTTCTCTAGACACTCATTTGTATAATGACCCATTTCATTACACTTAAAACATCATACTGATTGCTTTTCATTTCATACTTGATCATCTTCCTTACAGTTACGAGCAATATGACTAGACTTACCACACCGGAAGCACTTTCTAGACATTGATAAACATTCTCCAGGATTCTTTTTACCACACTTCTCACAAGATGGATATTTAATTTTCTTACCTACAAGATTATTTGATGAATTCTTCCCCTTTTCCTGCCTACTCGACCTCTTATTCTGTTGTTTGTCAAAGAACATATGATCATCAGAAAACTCCATTTCCACTTTCTCCACACATCGAACACGTTTTTCATAACTTTTGAACTGACGAGAGGCTAACGATCTTCGATATCGTGGCTTCAGTCCTGAGTAAAATCTATTTATCTTACCATCAAGATCTCAGATGAAATTTTTTGCATACCTTTCCAGTCGAGTGAACTTGTTTCATAAGTAGCCACTATGTTATCCTCCTGCCTCAATTCGAAGAACTGTTTTTCCATCCTAAGTCGAACCACCTTAGGAAAATATTTCTCAAGGATCATACCTTTGAATTCATTCTAATCAAGAGCATCAATCTCCTCACTATCCCTGATATTTTTCACCATCGACCACCACTGATCAGCTTCACCTTCAAAACGGTAAACATTGGCACTAACCTTTTGATGTTCTGAACACCAAATAACATCGAAAATCTTCGAAAGTTCTTTAATCAACCCTATAGATAGCACAGGGACCGATGATACTCTAAAAGATGGGGGATGTTGCCTCATGAAATGCTCTACTGCTGACATGTTCCATTGTGGTTGATCTGGCTGATCTCGTTCATGGATACCACAACCATTTATAGCCTGAGTCAACTGTTACATCACTGCAACAAACTATTCAGTTCTGATTCTGACCATCTTGGGTTGTTGATTAGAAAGGATATCTTCCTCCGGATTTCGTCCCAATAAAGATGCCTTATTTCCTATGCGGAAAACCATTCTGAACACAGAAATATCATAGGCTAAGCAACATGGTAATCTATAAATTCTATATCATTAACATAAATTAATTTATGGATATTAATTTAACAATACCGTAACTCTTAATGTTTTCTAAACCGACCTATGATACCAACTATATGGACCCGACCTTAAAACATACATAATTTTGAAATAAATGAATAATTCACATTGAGGATCTTTTCCTGTTTACAGTTTTAGAGAATTAGGCCATAACTGTTAAATTTCATTTCAAAAATTCAAAAGTGGACACTTATACTCAGTTTACATTTTTTTCACAAAACAAGGACTCTGAAAAAAAGAGTCATGTCTAGTTCCATGTTTAAGACATCAATAATTTTACTTATTCCCATCTTGGATGATATTACACTTTAAGTCCTGTGAAAAACATTTCAAAAACTTGGGATGAGAATAAAATGATTAGTAAGGAATACACAAAGAAGGAAAAATGTTCGTTTTTCAAAATAACAAGTAAACCATGAATACTTTATCATATGTAATACATCTCACCTTTATGAAGTAGTACATACTCATCAATTAATGAAAGATCATTACTTACCCTTTTGTAACCAAAATATTACAATAAAACACATATAAATAACACATAACAGATATAGGTAACTTGGGACATAAGCATACTTATAGGGAATCACCATACGGTCGACTTACACACATATCACTAAATGGAATAGCCATATGAACGACTTCCATACACAATGCATTGGAGGTTATAACATAACCACCCATCCTGGTATTCACGGCACCACCTGTTATTTGGTTGATCATGTAACCACTTGTCAAATGTCCATGTACCCTTATAAAATCATAACATATAAATCAAATATAAAGGAATGATAACATTTCCAAATTTTAAACAAATTATATAATTTAAATATATTAACATAACAAATCCATTATCAAAACTATTTTCAATACCAAAACACATTAATGAGTATATGGTATTTATTTTCCTTTTAAAAACATTATGGATTATTAAGGAAGCCAAAGATAAAATAATACTCGCGGTGGCGAAAAAGGTCGTTGTCACCACTTACATTAAAAAAACTTTCCTTTTGTCGTTTAGTAAAAATATTTGTAATGAAAATATTCCTTTTGAATAAAAGTAGTAGTAAATGGTGTTTATACACCATATAAAATAATGTTGTGTATAAAACAAAGTATTCCTTAATGAAAGGAGATTGAGACGAAGTCCCTTACCTCGTGTCCAACTTAACCCGTTTGTTCTTTAATGTCCTGAATAACAAACTAAAGATAATTTATACATGATTCAAAACCTTTTTCAAGTTTATTATTACTATTATATCACTTATTACACTGTTATAAACATTACATAGTCATTTATATTAATAACAGTCGTTTTGTCGATATTTGGTACTTGAGTAAAAAATGAACACCTTATAATTACAAGTTGTTCATGTGGTAAGATATCCATTATCAGAAGAATGATATTAATGATTTAGATATTATAAATATCATATATATCTATTATATACTTTTATTTATAATAGTACATAACATTTAGAGTTAATAAATGAAATGCACCGTTCATGGAGACGGTAAGTCGTACGTACACACGAACGCTACATCCATTTATATTTCTTAATTTAATGGAATTAAAACATAATGATACATAGTTATATTATAATTCCATTATAATATCATATATAATATTATTAACACGATCCTTTATACGTCCCATATGAGGCATTAACGAGTCATATCACATTGAGGGGGTGGTAGTCCGCAATTCCTCTAATGAGATTGTCGTATTTACCCACTATGGAAACCGTAAAGGTATTCAATAAATGGAATATAAATAAGAATAAATAAAACATAAAGATAATATATTTCACATATAAATATTGTTCCATATTAAAGACCACCATGTGAGGTGGTAGGAGATAATTGAACAATCATCGTTTCGTGAGGCGTTTGGTTTCCATCCAGAGAACCATTATGTTCTTCACCCATTAGATAGAGTTGTGTGTATGTTTAGTTAGAATCTGTCCCATAAAAACATCCTAGCATAATTAGGATACTGTTTTGGGTACAAAATATAGTAATAAAAAGAGTTTAGGGGTTGGAGACGTAAAATAAAAAGAAAACAATTTAAGAGAAATTGTTTCCTTTAATTTGGTTAACTCCCTTTGGTTTGAACCAAAAGGAATTCTTGAAGCGCCTTCTGCATAAGGTAAGGCTTCTAGGAAGAGGATAGGGATGTATGGAGCTTATTTGGGACGACTTTGGACGAGAAAAATGGCTTTAGAGGTGTGATGAATTTGTTATTAATGGTCTCTTTTTATAAGGGAGAGGGGGGGATCTTTAGGAACGTGTGAATACATTATTTTATTATAAACATATCTTCGGATTCAAAATATCCAAAACACATTAAAGTATAATATATGATGACTAATATTAGAAATAAAATCATCCAATAGTAATTTTACAGATTTTTGATATTATTTTAGTCTTTATAATCTTATTTATTTAAACCATTTATTAATGAGGTAAAAACTGCATCTTTATTGTGTCATAAATTATTTAATATATTTGATGTCCTAAAATTATAATAAAATTATCATGATGTAGGAAGTATTGTAATTTTAACAAGGAATATTTATAGTTGAAAATATAACTTATATAACACTACGTAAAAATTTATTTACTAATAGATATTTGTTTTTGTCATTTTTGCCTTTACATTATGTTAATTAATCTAAAGTGTGTTTATCACTCTAAAGTGGCTTCATTGAGTCCAAAAATAGACCCATAGATGTAAATGGTCGTGAATGACTCAACCAATGAGGTTAGGACAAGTTTTAATGTAATTTTGTATTATTATAATGTTCTTTTTACCTTAAATTACCCTATTTAACTTTAACCGCAGTAAATAAAAATCAAAAGTTACTATTCCCCAAAAATTATTTTCATCTAATTGAACCAAATTATACATAAAAATAACTACCATGTATGTCGGATTTTTTAAATTCAATTCACAAAAGCGGTAAAATTTCATTTAAATGAAAAAGTCAATTTTTTAACTACCACTTAGTGGTTTCACTATTAATCAAAAATTGAAGTTTTTCAGAAAAATACCAAATATTCATCCTAAGACATATTTGATATTCCATATTCAAAAAATGATTCCTATT
Source organism: Viscum album (assembly GCA_963277665.1). Lineage (NCBI taxonomy): Eukaryota > Viridiplantae > Streptophyta > Magnoliopsida > Santalales > Viscaceae > Viscum > Viscum album. The sequence goes on from OY728167.1 coordinate 498,964,750, forward strand.
TTTCCAAATTCAATACATAGAAGTTTAATTGATTAATTTAAAATTAATTCTCACGGTTAAAAAAAATAGCGTGTTTTTAAGAAACAATAACTAATAAATGATTGACACATTTTTATTTCCAATTTCAAAGTGAAATTCAATACAATGACCACCATTGAATTTAATGGTAAAAATATATTTCAAGTACACATTAAAACAAATTATAAAGACAATATAACCAAATAAATAAATTATATTAAAAGGCATATTTGAATTAAAATACAATATTTTTCACTATTCAGAAAAAAATGTATTTTTTCATAAAAATACCAAAATTTTACCCAAAGTAAATTTTGAAGAACCAATTATAAATAAGAATTTTATTTGGTCAAAAAGAACATATAAAATAAACCAAAACTATATTTAAAGATGGTTCACCATCAAAAGGCGATAAATCTACCTTTTATTGAATTAGAGTATTTATGCTTAAAATTAGAGTTGTTCACATTTTAAGCCTCTAACATTTATTTGATAAAAGTAAAAAAATTTAACAAAAATGTATAATCATATTGTTGCTAAATCTATTCATTCAGACTAATAAAATGGCTAGGTGCTAACTAAAATTTAAAATAATAATATTATTTTATTAGTGTGTAACATAAGATTTCAAAGAAAGTCGTTGTTGTGTAATGAGTACTCCATCGAACATAGCAACCCCTTTAATGTAAATTTAATTATTAAGTCAAAAATATCAAAAAAATATGAAAAATGAATTATTCTATATTTACTCATGATATTAGAGATGATGAAATGGAATTTCATCTAGTAACACACTTAATAATTGGATAATAAAAATATTGGGTCATTATTTTCATACCCACTACCATGTCATAATTCTTGGCTACGAGAAAATACTTTTGAAACATAGTGGACCATAGAAAAATGTCATGTGAACACAGAACCACTATAGAAAATACTATTTATTCATTCTAGTATAAAATTAGTTTTTCCTTGTATTGGACAGATATACTGAATATTGTTACATGGTGTAGATTGATATATCTTTAGATTTTTATCTATGGGGAATTTCCACAATTCTCATAAAGAAGATGGGTTCTCCTGGAATATGGAACTTACTTAATTTTAATGTTCAGAACCATAATAATGATTTCTATATTAGTGATATAAAATCCTATCAACATAACTATGCCAACACTTTTTCAAACATAGTTGTTTTCATGTAATGTAGAATAAGTGAGTCTTATGCATCACCTTAGTGGTCTGTTCCAATTTTCATACGGTTGGATTTCATTTTTGTTTTATGTATGCAAATATTATATATTGATTCATTTTTCTTTATTTCCTAAAAAATTTCCAATATTACTGCTTTCCATCCAAATCCCATTAACATCTATGACGTTATTGATGTACTGAGGAACTCTCTTTTCTTTACATTCAGTGTATAATCTACACCTTCTTTAACAATAATGGATAACTATTGGGAAACCATCAAATAAAGTTCATACATATTATAATTTGGAAATGTTATTCTCAAATACAAATTAGATAGAGTTATCAGTTTAAATACACACACAACAAATATATTTTCCCAATAATTAGATTATCTTAAAGAAGCTATATGCTTAGATTTTTATAAGGTAAAGTGGGAATCAGACTCATCCATCATAGATTAATTTTTTTATGTCAATGAATAAGGATAATGGAATGAAAATCATACTAGCCACAATCACCTCTCTGAAAAAATTTTCATTTGGAAATTTCAATTAATGGATGTAGTATTTTATAAATTTTCTATTATGGAAGCCATTTCAATGGGGGAAGAACACATTGGTTTCCTTGAGTCCCTCACATTTTGTGCTTCCAAGACATTTTTTTAAAACATATGGTCATATGAATCATCATGTAATGTTTCATAAAGAATTTTGTTTCAAGACCAACCGACATCTATAGTTATTGGAGGGTTGATAGTAGTTATTATAAAGTGTTGTTGATCACATAACTCTAAATATTCAGGCACACTTATTAAATATATAGGTTTTAACAGAAATAAATGTTATATGGTAATCTTAAAAAAATATTACTATTTAATCTAGTGTTTTTTATAGTGAACATGGTTATAGATATTTTATTAATGATAGTGGCCATACTAAACCAATGTCCTATTGATTCCATTGAATTTCAGGAAGTGAAAAATGGTATTAGGCAAAATTTTGTTTAATTTTCATAGAAACTCCTTTGGATAATATTTCTAATAATTTGGAATTCCTCCTCTATTATTCCCATAGTTTGGGAGTAGGTTGGTTTTACTAAAAACACATATATGATCTTATCTATATGGTCGATATATATCATGAGTATATAATGGTATGCTAATGAAAATGCATTCAGTTTTGTCTTTGTATCCATCATGCTGAATATATAAAAATGATATTATGGAGTGTCATCATTTGGTTACCGAGGAAGCATAACTTCATGATTATGTATCTATGCATACTGTAGAGAATTGATTTTATGAGGGTCAGGTGGAGAGAATAAATTTATATTTATCACTATCAAGCACTAGGATAAATTCTATCAGATGAAGAATATATGACAAAATTGATTATATTGAAAAGGCATGTCCTTAAGTTGAATCATAAGATAACCAAATAACACATTTCAATGATCCAAAAATATCAATTATCAAGCATTGGATTATCTATTTTACCAAGAATTTCAAATCATATTTTAGTTATTTATTTCCTTTGGAGAGGCTCTAGATTGTGGATGGTCCACCTTTTATGTCATCTATTTAATAAATTAAAATTAATTTATGAATAGTTTTATACATCTTGTTTCAACTTTAACTTTTCATCATATGATCACAAAAAATTAGAAATGGTAAAATCGTGATATTCAAGATAAATAGTCAATTGAATAACAATTCTAGTAAAAATTATGAATAATCAATGATAAATGATCGATTTATTTCAATTTTTTAATGGATCCAAAATGGTTATATGTATAATTACCATCACCATAACACTAGATTAGGTCATAACACCATGTGATATGGTAGTACATTAGACCTTGCGAACACAAAATTATTATTTCAGGGGACTTAACATATAATCCTCAAGTATTTTTTCATTTTCATTATTTCCATAATTATTTTACTAAATAAAATTGGAAAAATAATTAGAGTGAATGAAAAAAAATTTCCATGCGACACCATATACAATTATTCTACCCAACTTTTTTTCACCTTTTCAATTTGAACTAGTTTATTTTCCCTATATCTTAAATAGAGCATGTCTAGCGAGCTGAGATTCAACTTTTTCCGAGGGTTCCCTTTTGTATTCCTCCAAGATGGTGAGTATTACATCTCTTTTCATTTGATTTTTAAGGAAATTCATATTAGTCCAGTGTAACATATGTTTTAGTTCAAATATATTTGAACATTTGTTTTGTAAAAAAAGAAAAAAATAGGGCTAAATGGCCAAGAATTAACATCCAAATTTTTTAATATGATGATAAAAATTTCAAATCATGATTGTGGGGTTATCATATGTGATGTAATGATATTGGAAAATTATGTAATGTGTAAATTCATAAAATGATTAAATTAAATATTTTGTTATAACATTGTCGAAGCATACTAAGATAAAATCATTTTTTCATGATGATAATGATCCTTCTAGTTTACTAATCACACATGGTGTGTATAATACAATGTCACATTGTAGAATAATATAAATAGTCAAAGAACTAATGCCCTTCAAAGTCAGATTCTATTAAAACCAATATCCAAGGGATATTTTTTGGGGACTATGTATAATAAGACCATAATGTGTGATTAATATCTAAAGGGATGTATTGGATAATAGTTGGCGTGTTATGGGTGATGGATATCATTGATTTGGAATCAGTTATCTAATTGGAATGTTGATAACTAGTGTCTAACAATGATTTCCATTCCCAAATCCAAATCAAGAGTATAGAGAAGGGTATTTTTTATATCACAACTGAGCTGGGAAATAAAATCTAGGTGCCATTATGTTTCATAATAAGTAGACAACTATACCATGCATATTTCATGAAATGAAATTTAGGGGTATGGTAGAATAAATACCCTGAGAATATGAGTCAACTCAAATGATAATGGATGTGTCACACATTTTTACATCATGTGTTTGGGACATGTATTGTTTTGTTTATTATCTTATTTTAAGGATATAAATTTTACCTTTTATGTTCTTGTATCTGGGACCAAACATTACCTTACCATGATTGTGAAATTGTTTAATAATAAATAATAGGATAATATTCTAAAATACCCCTAGGAACTAATGAGTCGTCCACATTGTAAGAAACAATAGGAAATGATAGGTTTATTTATATTTTAGGACAATTCATGACTCGGATTTTCTCTAATGAGAACCACGTGAGTTTTTATATTGATGTGGTTACATTTTCTATTATATTAATATTGTGTGATAATGACAAGTTTCTTTTAAATGTTATGGTAATAAATTTTTGATTATTAGATAAAGGAGATAGTGAAAAAATAGAGAATACAAGGATAAGAATGTTTTAGTTTGTTTCAGATGCGAATATAGACATTTTAAACCATGATCATATGATTATTAGATGATAAATAATAAGATATAGAAATCGTGTATGGTGAAACATGAAACCATGTTCATAATGAAGGTTATATTTTGACGTTTTTGAATCATATGGAGATAAAATTATTTTATCTTGAGGATAAAGATGCCAATAATTGATAGGGAACTTTGGGGTCATTTAATGAAGAACCAAATTTGGTCATAGTATTCATATTCAAAACAATGGTTTCTTCAATATTTGGATGATCAAATCACTAACAAAAAATGGAATCATGTGAGGATATAATTTCCCCCACATAATTAGTGTGACTTGAGAATGAAATATTTCCAAACAGAAAGGAATATTTTAGAATAATTTTGTCCATGGATGGGGAACTATCTATATATATTGGACATGAATGTAAGGGAGGTGGTATTTAATTTCATCCATGGGGTTCTGAAAGAGTGAACCCCTATAAGGATCTCTAATATGGATTGGATTCATGAACATGTGAAAATACAATGTTTCTTCTTTTTTAGGATGCTACAAGATTTATTGGCTCAAGTGTCACTATGTGTCTCAATGGAAATAGATTGAAACTACACAAATTTCATAGATTTTATGATCCCCAAATTGATAAAATTATTGTCCGGGGATAGGGTATTTTATTAATAGATGTTAATGAATATGATGGGAAAACGTTTTTTCACTATAATGTAGATCTGGATCATATATAGGGTAGATGGGACTTTTACATGATTATAGTTGGGACTAGGTTTAAGAATCTAGGTCTCACTACATATCTTGTACTGCTAGGAATCAATCCATATATATTTCTATGTTTTAAATTTTTTTATTATTTTTTGGTCCAGAATTATTTTACCCTAACATGAAATGATGATAAAAGGCCTTTCACCACACCTTTTTCTTAATAAAATTATGTATTCTCAGTACGTAGTGCATGTTAAAAACATCTTAACCCTATGTGAATTCCCACTACATGTTCTATAAGCCTATGAGATTGATTCTTAGTGTGGGAAACAAATAGATGCACGGTTTCCACTTTCTCATATAAGTGATTAAAAGAAATATTGTATAGTAAGAGAAGAATAACAAAATTAAATGTCATATATATCAAGGGTTATAACAACACACACAATTACATTTTATAAAAGAGATATTAACCATTTAGTTTAATATCTTATGGAGAAGATAAGAATTTTTACTTTTATGTACATACAAACAAGACCATAAATGTGGAAGATATGTTTATGCTACCTATTAAGGATAAACATGATAAGAATGTGACCCCAATGATACCATATTCGAGTGAAAATAATGTCATGTCCCAAATAAGATATTTTGTTTGACCTTGAGAAAAAATTATTAGGGATTACTATTTTTCTCATTATAAATCGAATCATGGAATACATTGTTTTTATGATTATATTACCTATAGGGATGTTACCCATGTGAAGTGAATCCAAAATATCCATAAAATTTACTTAAAAATGAAAGAACCCATTTTGCAATTACTTGTAATGATTTTCTATGCATGTTATAGAGGGATCAATTTTCTTTTTTTGGTATTTTAATTATTCAAGTGGTCTAGAATCAATATATATATAAATTAATTGTTAATCAATCCAAAAGTATTTATAAAATTTTATTTATTGAAGTATTAAAATGAAAATAGGAATGGTGATCATATTTGGAAAGGATCATGACCACAAAAAGTTTTATGTCATGTGATAAGGATTATTGTGTCACTAATGGAGTTACATGGGATGATGTAGGTATTATGAATTAATAAATCCTGAATATTTGGGGATTCATATTATTTGAGTCATCCCATTATCATTAGAACAATATTATTGGTATTGTTTCCAAGGGAATATTATTCTTAGAAAGAGGGTATTATAACATTTTTATGTGATATTCAAAGTACATTCTTGTACTGTTTAATTTCCTCTGACTAGAATGGAATGTGTTATACCTTTTAATGTCATCTGCTAAGGATTGTTACTTTTATGTTCACAATACAATGAACCATATTATTATTTAAATTAAATATTTATTGAGAGTTAATTAATTGTTACGGGGATTAATACATTAATCATCCTTTGTAAAAATTGAATATTCACCATAAGAAAAATCCATATGGATGATTGAAGGTCCATCCAATTTTGGATCTAGATTTGAATGTCTTTACCCAGTCATCATCATTGTATTGATATCAAAAACTTGTTCACCTTGATGAAATGAATGATAGTGAAATTTCTTTCTGAAATATAATGCTATTCAGTTTTGGAAAACCTCTACTCGATGCATGAATAACATTCTCTTCTGTTCAAGTATTTTAGATTCTTATACTCTATTTTGAGATTTCTCATTTATATCTAATAGATTGAAAATATAAATATCTACTAAATAAAAATAGACTTTAATTGATAAAACTGATTTTTTCTTATGTACAAGAACATAAGAGGTCACCTACATTGCTGTTTAGGATAGTAGAATGTAAGGCCCACAAGGCGTTTAAAATATTTTAATTCCAAGATATCATGTATTTTTAAATGTTTTTCGAAACAATTTTTGAATGGTTTTTTGAGATATTATATATGACCATTCAATCCTTCATGATAGAATGATGAATCATTGTAAACAATGTTGTCTACCTGATACATCCTTTTCAATTTAGAAGAGAATAAATTGGTGATATATTAAATCATTATTTTATGAGTGATTTCTAATTTGGTCATTATTTTTTAGTTCCCATAATTAAAACATCTTTTCTTCCAAACAATATTGATTGGTGTTCCCTCATTGAATTTAGATAAGAAGTTAGTATTAGTAAGGATATAATTTAACTGATTGGATGTAACAGAGGGGTATTCCTGCATAACATCTATACCCAACATGAAAAACTACCTAGTGTTTTTGGCTGTGTGTAAAACATTTAGGGGTTGCTGGATGATATTTACAAGGGAATGACCTAAATGATAAATTTTGGGGAATTATGTGTAATCATACGTCATTGAGGGAAAACATTTCCCAATACTCCTATTTTGGTGAGATTTCATGGTTCCCTACTTATGGGGTCTGTAAGTGTATCATGGAATTATTTATTGGTGTAAATGATATCTTTAAAATCAATAAAACTAAGAAGGACCCCATTATGAAAAAATTTATTTAAAATCTCATGATTACTTTACCTATCATAAAGAGTGAAGTTGATTACTCATCATCAAATTTCATCTTCTCAGAATTTTTCTTATTGTAAAACTCCATTTTGTGGTATAATGTTATGGTTTATATTAAACTATTTCGAGACTACATTGTTCATGGTTTTAATTGACATCACTGATCTCATCAATGCTTCAGAAAAAATTAAAATACAATTATACAGTGCATATTATTTATAATTGTTTCATCATAATCCGGATCTTCTAAGGCTATAACTGTGCTGGATGGTAAATCATCACCAGAATTATGTAATCATGATATGTGACTTAATGATGTACCAGAAGGGAATTGTACCATAAAACCTCTGACTTAGTAATGTTTAGTAACGATATGATTTTTTATGGAGTAATCTATATTCAACTCATTGATTACCAATTATGAGATACCATTAATATTTAAGTGGATTAATTGTACATTCAGTTCCTATTTAATTCCACTATGAAGGGAAATATATTCTTACTCAATGTTATTCAACCCTTCTTAAAAAATAACAGAATAGGATAGAATTTATTATTCTAGATAGATATGGGTTACTCCCATGCTGACTCTACTATGTTAGGGGATATCCAATAATGTTCATGTTGGGATTATAGATATGTTATAAAAAAAATCTACCATGTCTGAGGAGAGTGATTCCCAGAGAATATATCTTTATTAGGAAATCTATTATTCAAAGGATTTATTTATTCAAAAGGATTTATTGTGAAAAAACATATTAATGAATGTATTTTTATTCCATTTATTGTGTAATTTGAATGTTAAACGTCTTTATATAGAATTCCTACCTGGAGAAATATATTATTAACATGGTATGATTGAGGATACATTTCATATGGTCATTACAAGAGACCAAATGTTCCTCGTGGTGCTCTATATAGTGTCTCAAATTATGATTTTTAAATATCAATGTCGAATGGTTCTTCCCAATATATGGATATTTTTTCTTAATTTTAGTCATTGTTCAACTAAGACAATAGAGGTTGTTTTCATAAACGGTGTGATTTGGATGTTTATCAAAAGTGAATTGTTGTCACTAAAATGTTATCACATATAAAATAGGCTTCTCAACTTTATTTAGAGGCAATAAAACTGGTGGAATCATAATATATTTCATGATACTATAAACTGTTTCTTGGCAATCTTCAGTCCATTGATAAGTGCCCCCTTTTCACTAACTTATTTAATGAAAAACATTTTCCAAAAATATCATATATAAATAACAATATTCAAGTAAGTAATTCCATTATTTCTCATATAAATTTCAGTTCACATGATAGTTCCATGTACATGAGTTATTTATACTTCTCAACCCCAAATTAAATGGGTTGATGGTGAACTTTGAAGTAGAGAATTGTTTTTGGTAAAATTGAAAGAAACATTCCAATAGAATTATTTTTAGTACTTACTATAATTTTATGTTGAGTAAAAATTCTAGATTAGAAATATGATCAAGAAATTTATGGTATATTACCATGATATCTACTCTATAACATTCACGTGTTTTTGTAAGAAGGGTTTGAAAATGTGATGCATGACATTTTGATATATATATAAAAGATTTTTTAGGCCAAATGTAATCCCCTAATAATAGTATACTCCTTGGGGAACCTTGAAAGTAGTGTATTCATCATATATAGTGTCTATTCATATTTTTCTAATATTTATAACACCCACATATTGTTATGAAATTTTAAATTTCAAAAAAATTTATATTCATCTAAAGTTTGTGTTACTCACATAAAATGAGTTTATATTAACCATGTTATACTATGAAAATATTATTGTCCCCATGAAATTAGATTTGAAGGTGTAAATATTAATAAGTAAATAATTAATAGGTATTATTTATAAATTAATAAATTTATTTAACTAGTTATTAATTATTTAAAATTGAATATAAAAATAATTAGACAATAATGGAAATTTTATTCCTAAATAAAAATTTATGTTGTGAAAAAATGAATTACTACCCAAAAAATATTAAAATGAACAAAATTTTGTGAATGGTTTTAAAGAATTTTAAAATTTATATATTCAAAACAAATTGTGTTCATATAGTATTTTAATTTTTCATTAGATAATAAGAAGTCCAATAATATTCATAAAATTATATTTTTCTAAATAAGTGATTTTGTCGCATTATCCAAACATAAATTAAAATTAATTATTACCCTTTTAGGTATTTTATTATTTAATATTAATTAAGAATTTTGAAAAATGTGATTTGAATTTATTGAATATGAACCGTTTATTTTTGTTCAATATGAATTGTAAGAGTGGTAAAATGCATCACCTCAGTAATGGGTAAATTAGGTTAATTTAGATTCAAACAAGGAGGTAAGGTGATGATTTTTCATCATAATTCTTATGTTATTAATTTAATTATACCATTGAAATATTAGGATATAATTTTATTTTTTAATGGGAACATTTCCATGAATAATGGCCAATATATTATTTACATAAATGGAAGTTACAAAAGGTCAATCACATTGTTCTTAATATCTATTATGTGTCCATATAGAGACCAAAAGAGCTTATGGGTAAATATAAATGGATATTTTGAGATTACTGAAATTATTTTCTTATTAGGGTTTTGTTTTTAATTTTTTTTAATTACAAAATGACATTAATATCTTATGAATCACTGATGTAATATTTTTACATTTAATACAACAAATTGATTTTAAAAATATTAATAGTCATATAATATTAATTAATTAATTATTAAAATTAATTTAATAGATATATATGACATGTTAAATAGTTTTATAAGAAAATATATTCGAAATCACCTTTTTTCTTGATGTAGATAATGTAAAATGAATTGATAAGAGTTAAAAATTGAATTTATGATATTTTATAATAAATAATAAATTTTTAAAGGATATAAATATGATAAAAATAATATATTAATCTATAATAATATAATATGTCTTTATAAATAAATTATTGTTCATTTATGGGAATTTTTTCTGTTTATAGTAACTTAATTAACACATAAAATGCAGAAACCTGTAATTTTCTAGTAATTTTAAAAATTATTGATGATGGGTTGAAAAAATTTTATAATAGAAATAAATATAACCAAACAAGTCCAAAATTTATATTATGAGTGTATTTAGACTCTAAATCATCATATAGTTGAATAATATAAATTTCTACCCATTTTTACATCAACATTAATTTATATGAATTTAAAATTTTAAGAGATAAGAATTGTGCCCTTCCCCTCTATTATAAAGTGGAACCCCTCTTTTACTCCATCACAAAACATTGATCATTATATATCATATAAAATCTACAAAATTATCTTCTAAATTTCCCTAAAAAAATTTATATTCTCTATTATTCCCAAAAATCCATCTCTATATCCAGTTAGAAGTTATTTGATGTAGTCATTACAAAGAAGTGGAAATGCCTCAGCTAATAACATTCTTTTAAATAATTATTTAACTTCATATAAATAAATTATATTCTACATAAAATAATATACTCACTATTCTCAATATAATAAAATATTTTTATTATGTAAAATCATTTTACACCCTATTTCCCATCAAATGGGATGTGAATGTTTTGTATGTGCGTAAATACAAGTTACCGTCTCCACAGAGCAATACAATTAATTTTTCTACACCATATTTTATGGATAAAAATTAGGATTCACTAAAAATTATAAATGATATTTATGAAACAATTGGACTAAAATATAATATAATAACAATTATACATTTTTAAAATCCAATCCATTGGAAACGATAACATCGCTCACATATATGTGTGCACTACCTCCTCCATGAATAGATGTGATTTTTTTCTATTATATTTTATATAGATTTTAATGAGACTAATTTTAATGAATATATATCATATATATATAAATATATTATAGTAATCCCGGAAAGGTGAAATAATATTAATCATTAATTTATTCCAACCGTCAGAAAATTAAAATAAGTTAATGTGGATGTACGACTTACAATCACAATGAACATTGTAATTCATACATATTTCTCAATATTTTATGTATCAATATAATTATAAATATATATATTAGATAAATATTAAATTTATTCCATGATTAACATTCTGAAAAATATGGCTCTTTGATCAAATTAATAGGACAAAAGCTACCAAACCAAATCATTCATAACAAATGATGCAATTATAACCCAAAATAGTGACTTAAATAAAAAAAATGTTTAATAATTGGATGATATGTGGTTAAAATTTATTCATATACTATTTTAAATATATTTATATATATTTGAGTATGGTTTTCTACAAAATTTATAATAATCATTTACATATAACAAAAGCACAAAAATGTATAGAGGAATTCATAGCTACGTTACGAGGTTTTATGTTACCATATCATTTCTTATAGGTTTTTTATGATTATGTATCCAATGATAAAATATTATTTTATTTATATGCAAAAATAATGAATATTACTAAATTCAATTTATTTAAAAATATGACTTCCGTGAATTTCCCTCCCATTACATATCGAGGAGAACAAAAAATTATTTTTATGGAAAATAGACTTCATATATCTCTTCAGAAGAAATTATTTTTATTCAGTATAAATGTTTTCAAAAAAAATCTATATGTCTTTAATAATCTCATATCATTATAAATGACATTTTTAAAAATTTTATTATAAAAAATTTGTTTAAATGGAATATTTTTTTCCTTTTCCAAAATAGGAAAATTTTAGCTATTTATCATAATTATGAAAGTAATGTTCTATTTATAACATAATTAGCAAGAAAATAGTTTTCTTCTATCATGACACTAAATAATTTTCTACTTCCTGAAAAATTCCCACGCTTCATTTTAATGAAAATAATTTCCAAAATATTTTGGAAACATTTATATTTGGAAGAAGTGATTTCAAAATAAACATTTTATTTTCCTTAAAATGTTTTTAATGGATTTTATATTCATCAATGACCATAAACCATTATTTCAAATATTATTTACATGAAATATGATCCAAATAAATCATTCCTATTATATCAACATATTATTTATCATTATGTTGAAATTGTTTTTATGAAACCCATTTCATTTCCATTGGTTATGTTATGATAAATTGTATAGAAACCCATTAATTATCATGTTTTCTGGAATAATTAAATCCTTATTATCTTGTGTCACACATATGAATGATTTCCAATATATAATGAGTGAGACCTGAATCACCCTCTAATTCATCTTTTAATGATTGATATATTATAACATATATATGACTATAATGGGGAGTGACCCCATTTCATCACCACTATGATATTATTGGTAGTTAACCATGACTAAAATTATGGTTTTGGGAGCAAACACACTCCACTCTAATAGATATTTCAAAGGGCGTTTACTACAATGGAAATGATTTTATATGTTTATGTTAATTCCATTAATTCTTTATATTATTCCTATGTTATTGTCTCATGTATAATATTCATTGATTATTAATAATTCATGTCTCAAAATATGTGAATATTTATTCCATGATTCCTGATTATGATCTATGATATATAGGGTATATTTTCAGCTGATGTTTTAATGTTTGGCAAACTTTTTGTACCATATTATTAATATTTAATCATTATTATATCACTAGTATACCCTTATAGAGAATTATAGGTCACTATTTTTTATGATTAATTTCCAATTTTATGAATAATGATTTTATGTATGATATGTGTAAGAAGGGTTATCTTTATGATGATGAAAGTGGGAGATTAAGTAGAACTAGTATTGATGAGTAATGTATTTTTCCATGTTTCCAAGGATACTATACCAATAAATTTATAGAATGAAGCATTATTTTATGTAATAAATGTAATCTATAATGATTAAATTTTTATTAAGGAAAAATTTGGATTACTATAGTTTGTATGAGAGTAGGGTTTATATGGCCATTTGAATGTAGGATGATAAATCATTAGAGATAACCCTAGAGATATTTCTAGGCATAGGTTAAAATCATATTGTTTAGTTAATGATCATGAATGGTGTATGTTAAATATAAAGTATCATTGAATATTGTGTATTGATTTATAAAGATAAAAACTTATTTTTCATGATTATGTGGTGACCCACTCCGGTTTTTGTTTCATATACTATGATTGTGGGTTTAGTCAATGGCTTGAACAAGATGAAATCATGCTAATAGTGAATGAGATGTAGAATTGAATTATTGTCATCATGGTAAACTAAATATTAAAAGACATATAATGGAAATTCATGTTACAATATTCTCAATAAATTGTAAATTAATTTATAACTATTTGAATTAAAATAATCATTTGACGGAAAATATTCTTCTCATTCCTTGTAAAGGAAACATCCACCCTATTTTAAGGAGCCCCCTGATACATTATTCTTGGAGAAATGTAGTTGTAAAAACATAATTTTTTTCCATTGAACGCCATTTTGATCATGAAAAATATATCCTTTTTTAATCATATGGATGGTGGATAATATCAATCGTAGACTCTTATCAGGATCAATAGGAATCCCAAAAAAACCTCTATATTCTGTGGGATGAGTCTAAGATATTATTGATCAAATAATATTTTTCCTCATATTTTTATTAATATTATAGAGAAGGAATTCGTTGATTTGAAAATCAAGGATGATTAATCTGTTATTACTAATGAGAAAAACTATACAAGACAAGCATGGTACACTTTATGTATAATAGTGAAACCTAAAAGTATGGTTGATCAACAAATCATAAGATTAAAAACAACTATATTAAGGACATTATCCCTATGTGAATTTAGTATCTATTAAAAAATAATTTCATTTTCTATGAAGGAGGAGATATGTATTTTGGTTAACAATTATTATCATTGTTTTGAAAATAAAATAAAAATTAAATTCACAGAAATTCCAAAATCCATGGAGTGAACAAGATGATAATTCAACTATGCTCAAAATATAGAAGGAAACATTGGATAATTTTATTAATATAACTATAAAATATTACAATTGTTGAAAAGAATTTCATCCTAAAATTTTTTGATGATGTGATTGGAAGAAGTTAGCTAATGATAATAATTGAGTGAAATAACCACAAAATTTACCACCCTCAAGCTAGTTTTTTAGTGCCATGCAGTATGGAAATTATCATTTTTGGTGACTGAATATATATGTTAATGAAAATGATTGACATCATGAATTTCTAAAGCCTAGAGCTGGAGGAAAATTAGATAATTTAAAATTTCTTATGAGGTGTATAATAATGATGCAAGGAAATGTACATTTACCATCCACTATAGAATAGTTAATATATTATTTAATTTTAAATTTATCAACTATTTTTTATATAATGGCTTTCCTAATTGTTTTAATTTAACACATAAAAAATTATAAGATGAATTTTCAGTTGAAACCCCACAAGAGTGTGTTGATCTAATTCCTTATAAATGATTCTTTTCCCATTGAATCTTGTAGGACTGTGTTTCCTGAAAATTTATTCATTTATCCACATGAATAATTTGATAAAATTTTGGGAGTGGATTGAATTTCATTACCTAAATTCCACATAAATTACTATGTACGATATGTTACATTTGATATAATTGACCTGCCTATGATAATCAATCATCTTTTTGAAAAAAACGATCATCCAATGGACTTACAATATTTTTTAGAGAGAATGATGTACCAATATAATTCGAACTTTGTTATTGATAACATAATAATAAAACAATCAAGAAAACGTTTCATATACACAATATTACTGACTTGTCTGATCAACTTTTTTGAGATTGATAATTTTTTCATATTGAAATTTGTTATATGTATCATCAATTTAATGTCAATAAGGAGGATATATCCATTAAATCATTCCATAAATGTTATAGATACTGTGAATTTTTAGTGATGCAATTTTTTCTTACTAATTCCCTTGAATTATTCACCAATTTAAAGAATAGTATCCTTGGATAGAAGAGTGATCAGTTTGTGTTTTGAATTTTACATGACATTCTTATATATTCAAAGTCAATGGAAGAGGATCAATATTAATTGAGGATTGTTCTTAAGATCATGAGGATGAATAGAATTTATGAAAAACGTACGAAGTCTGATTATTGGATTTGGAATATTTATCTATTATGTATTATAATCTCATGTGAGTGTATATTAGTGGACCTTTCTATGAAAATAATTTTTTAACATTCAAATTGACAACCCACTAGAATTATGATCTGTAATTTTCATTCTTTGGATATAAATTATTGGTGATATGTGGATATTTTTTTTCAAATATAAATTCTAGTGACCAATTTAACTTGGTAGGGATGATATTTCCTTTGAACGATTAAATATTAGTAATTTTTTAAGGGAATGATGAGAAGGGTAATCAGTGTATATATCATTACACTACCCTAGAGTATAAATTTTTTTGAAATATATATTGATTCCTAAAATAAGTGACATGAATGAATCCCCACGATGATAAATATTGTTATACAATAAGGCCCATGATAATTTAATGTCCAATAGAAAAATTAATCTACCGATTATTTATAGTTATCTATGGTAATTGTTTCATTCACAATAAGTAGGATGTATTTATAAGGAGAAATGATTGACATGTATAATGATATGAATAGATTAAATAATATTTTCACTCAGAAATTGATGCACATAATCCATTGAAGGTGGATGGAGATGATTAAATATTATGAAATCTCATTATATTACCATCTTAGGAAACGAAAAATTGTTGTATATTCTCAATATAAAACGTATTATGGTATCTTATCTAAGTTGAGGATCATAATCTATATGATGTTTCTAGAATTACAGTAGTTGGATCATGTAATATTGATGTATGGGGATGAATATTATATTTCTCAAATGGGTGCTCAAATATATATCCAATTGATGATTAAAGAGGGATATAATGATGATACAGAACTAGAAAAGATAGTGGAAAATATTCTTCAGATAAAAATTAATTATGGTGGAATTATATTTCTCATGAACCTTTTATGGGTGCCCTATGTTCCATATTTAAATAATTATATATTTTATAAACCAAATTATTAATTATTCTTTTTTAGATGTGGATGTAAAAAATATGTATAATAATTTTAAAGAGAACACCATGTGGGATTCAATGACGCAAGATATTGTGGAGTTTGATTCTCATTTATTTCTATCTAGTCAATATAGGGATGAGTGATATAATTATAAAAGGATGTTACAACCATTAACCATACCTAAAGAATAATTGAAAAACACATCTATGGATTTCATTATCGGACTCCCCAAAATTATAATTGGAATAATATTATATGGATTGTAGTCAATATCTTTATGAAGTCAACAAAATTCATTTTCATTAGATAATATTTGTATCTTGGTCAATTTACTCAGTTATACATTTTTTCAGTCGTAAAATTGCATGGTGCAACACTTTGAATTATATTTTATTGAGTTTTGAGTTCTGTATCAATGTTTTGGATAACTATTCCATATTTTATGAATACGTATTATGATGGGTTTAATATTTATAAATGATATTTACGAAAAAATAAATGATTTCATTATCCAACTCCCCAAAAAATCTAATTGGAATAATGTTATACAGGTTGTATTCGATCCCCTTAAGAATCCAATATAACTCATTTTAATTAGATAAGATTTGTATCTTGATAGTAATACATAGTTATACATTTATTATGTTGTAAAATTTCATGGTGTAACACTTTCAATTATATTTTATTTAGTTTTGAGGTTTATCTCAATTTTTTCAAGAACTATTAAATATTTAATGAATACATATTATGATGGGACTAATATTTATATATGATATTTATTAAATAATTAAAATTCTAAAAGGATAATGTAATTTCAAATTTCTTACCATCCAGTCTGTTGGGAAATGATAATGTTTCTCAGGCTAATGTGTTGACTATCTCTTCCACAATGTGATGCCATTTGGTTTTCATTTATATTTTTCATGGATGGTGTGGAAGAAGAATTTAATGAATATATATGATATATTTTATATTATAATTATCTATTAAAGGTAAATAAATATTTATCTTTCGTTCATTCCATCTATTGAAAAATGAAAATAGCATTCATGAAGACATACAACATACCATGTCCATGAATGGTTGAACACATTTTTATGTCCCCAACATATATGGATGAATAAAAAATATATATATATATATACTGAAAATATATGATATTTATACAATTTAAATAATTTTTTTGATAATGGAAATATGATCATTGTACAAGGACTAATATTACCAAACCAAAACATTGATGAAAAACGATGCAATTATCATCTAGAATACTAATTTTGACACATGATTGGTAATTAATGGTGATAAAATGTTAAAATTAATTCATATGTGATTTGATATAAATATTTTTCATTTTCTAATAAGATTTAAAATAAAAAAAATTACTATACAGGAGGCTGAGAAATAGATAGAGGTAACCAGACAAAAGGTAAGGTGTTTTATGTTACGATCTCATTATATATCAGTATACTTTTGATTATAATTCAATGATGAAATAATATATTCAATAAATCAAGAAAATAATAACATTTATTATCTATTAATTATTCCTCAAAAATGTTATTTTTTCCATTTAGGTTTCCTCATCTTATGTACTCAAGAGACTAAAAATATATTTTTAATGAAAATAGACTACATTCCACAAAATAGTAAAAAGAAACATTCTCTTGCATACCAATTTTTTTAGAAAAATGTTATCAATATAGTATTTAGTATTCACATAATATTGTATTAAATCAATTTTACTCTTTTTTGTACTTTTTTACTATATGTATTAAAATGAAACATTGTTTTATTTTCCAAACAAGGATCTTTTTGAATTTTTTACAAAAATGTTAATAGAATTATTTCACATAACATAAAAACAATAAACTGAATTTCTCTACCCCATGACCCCTCATTATTTTGAATCTTATTATACATTATTATATGTTTCATTTCAAAGAAACTATTTTCCAAAATATTTTGGATGGGTTTATATTTTAATGAATATATTTAAAAATATAAATTGTATTTCTATCATGAATGTTTTAATAATTTTTTAATTATATTTCCAATTATAAAATAAATAAAAATATTTATTTGACATACAATTTGATCAAGATATGATCCAATAAAATAATTCATACTCTTTAATATCTTGGATCAGATATAAAATGATATGATGTTTTTGAAACCCATTTCATTTTCATTGATTATGCTATGAAACCACATTTTTTGATCAGTTTAAATATGGTTAATGTATTATGATATTGTGGAGTTCATATGTATAAATTTATTTTTGTGTAATGTTGGATCGATATTTCCTTCAATTAATGGGGTAAATATTGATGTCTCAAAATATAAATAGGACTAGAATGCAGAGTAAACCAAGTTCAGTAAGGGAATTTTCCCAATATGACTTTCTTGGGATTGAACAATGTCTCGTAAAATGGTTTGGTGAGGGAACCCATTCTACCATGATATAATTGGAAATGGTACATTAATATAATGAAATAATCTTATATGATTAGGTGAATTATAAAATACTATAACTTATGACGACATTATTCTCTCATGGTTCATGTGCATTGATTCATTCATGATTCATTTCTTATAAACTGGTAGGATTTTCTCCATGACTAATGATTATTGTCTATGGTATTCAGGGTACATTTTCAAATAATATGCTATGGTTCTCATTCCACTTTACTTATGTTATACTTATATGATCATTTATATAAACCTAGATTACACATATTTATAATCTTCGCTCCCCCATTCTTATGTTTCATTTCCCAGGTTATCAAGAATTGTATTATGAATGATATGTATATGAATTATGGTATCTATTAAGATGCATGTTGGTGGTGAGGTAGACCTATTATGGACATGAGGATTATGATTCCATATTTCAAAATATAATTTACTTATATTATTTTGGCATGGATTTTAATATTATGTAATGAGTAATATTATACTATTATGTGATAAATATGTATGAAATGTATGAGATGATATAATATCATGAATAGTCATCCATGAAGTAGAGGGACCAATAATCAGTTATCACATTAGACATATGTTATATAATTAGAACTGGGAAGTCACCTTTTTGATATTATGGGTTGAGAACCCTAAAATCAATATATACTTTTATTTTTTCATTATATTCATTGGTTGGGGTAATATAGACAATATACTTCATGTATTGGATATCCCAACTAATAATAAATATGATGAGATTATGAGCATAATATTATTCCCAGGTAGTATGAGTAAATTGTTTCCTTTTTTCCACCTACTAGGAGATGTGTTGGTCTTCTTGAAATCCCAAGTGGTAGGTGGCAACATCAAGACTAAGACATGGAAATAAAAAGTAATTGTAGGTGAAAATACCGTGGTGATTCAATAGAAAATAGTGAAATATTTATTGATCATCTAGGAACATGGCCACAATTATCAATATGATTCAAGGACACTCCTATGATCCCATATTTACTTTCCCAAGTTCATTAGTAGTGTCAAATAAACCTTCTATGACTCTGGGAGGGGTGTCCCAATGGTTATATTACTCATCCACTTACTGTTCATATTTCCCTTCCTTTTCTATATTACCCACATCAAGAGGGGTGTTTATTTGATTAGAATAATTATATATAGAAGAAAAGACAATATTTTTAGATCTAGAGGTATAGGTTTCCCCACTCATAAGTGGTTATACAATAGTTCCTTATTATTTGGCTGATGGATTATGTGTTCATTGATGCACCAAGGATAAAGAGACAACATTTTCCACGGAGTGGTTTTATTTAATAGGATGATCAGAGACCTATTCGACAATTTGGACTTCATTAAAGACCATTACCATGATAATTAGTGATCTTATTTTTTCATATAAACTTATATTTTCAATCATATTTATGGGCCGCAAAAATTCATCCCCAAGGTATCTGAATTTTTTAGTTGGGGTTATTTCACAAAAAGTGGGGTGCTAAACCAGATGAAACCATTAGTTAATAGCTAATTCTCCATTCATTTATAAAATTATGAATCAATATATTATTCTTTTAGGATTAAATTTGAGATTTATCACTATATAACATCCCAAATAACCCATTGATGATGTATTTGACGAATTGGTGATATAGAGAAGGGAATTTTATTTGTTGGTACAACTAGTTACTTATAATAATGGAATTTAATGTAAAATATATTCTAGAAACCATGAATTAAAAGTTAGACACAAATCCCCCAAATTTTTCTTTGATCATAACATGGAAAGTTAATTTTTTTCCCTCTCTTCTCTTACCCATGTAGATACGAATGTGAAAGGATTTAGTGGGCTTCACTGTACCTCAAATGGAAATGTGATTTCACTACAATTAGGTATACTCGGGAGCCAATATCAACAAAATATCATTGGGATACAATGTAATCTAGTATTATAGACAAGTAAAAGGGTATGATGTCTCCCTATATGGTCAAATAGACATCATTATTTTCGAAAGATATAATCATACAAAAATCCTCAGGTTCATTATCTTCATTATATATATATATATCAGTAGTAGTGACCCCTACATAAAACTCATGAGGGCTCAGTAAATCCTAGATAAGTGATTTTTGGACAACATTTTCTAAAATAAGTGCATCATGGATTGGGAGTTTTTTTGGAACTGTTTCCAAATGATTCATTATATCATTTATTTGAACAAATGGACTCTTCCATCCTATTGGTAGTGTATTATTAATTTTCATTATATATGTTGAGGTGACATGTTTGGATGACCTACAATTTTGAACATGATTTTTGGGCCCTCCTATCATTGGTGGATTCAAACAACTTATTCTACCAACATTTTTATATAGATTGTATTTTTTCACCCTGTTGTCATTCGTCCAAAAAATAATCAATTGGAAATTTTCGATGAATGTGGGGAAATTTTAATGTTCTTAATTGTATTTTCTGTGATTCATCCCACAGTTTTCATGTGCATAAATTACAATGGTCTGGATTTGGTCGACATTTTGTTTTCAAACATGATTTTATATCCTCCCATTCTCGTGGCTCATGTAGAGTTATCCCACAGATCACTAGTTTGGAATGGGGAACTCTCGATCATAAACATACTCATCATATGATAAGGTTTTCATTTAATAAATAAACTCAATGGAACCAATGACTAATTATTATCCTGATGAGGAATCTTCATGGAGATATAATTCTAGTAATAATGTTTGGGGGTATGATGACCATGGTACCATTTGGTGGGATTGATTTTATTCCATCTCGGCTATTCATATTAAATCGGTGATTATCAATGTTGATTTTTTTGACGCATGTTCATGTTCTTGACCTAGTTTTTTAGTTCATCCAATTATGTTCATTCTTTATTGAGGTGGATTCAAGGATTATGACATCCATGAAGTCATTCATCCTATTGAAGAATAAACTAGGGGAACAACCAGTTGGTTTAACTACCCATAGAGAATATATGTAGTCGAGTTGATTTGTTTAGTATCATCCAATAATTCTAATTTTTGTAATTATTGAAGCTATAATTCTTCCATTAATCTTTTCCCCTAAATTATCTACAGAAACACATTATTTTCTTGTAAGTTATTTACAAAACATTATCTACATAGAATCAACCATTTTTTTCCGGATATCAATATAAACAAAGTCATAATTGATGGTATTATATAGTGTTTTATGAAAATGGAAATAGTTTGTCTAGTAATTATAACCTACCTAATAACATATATTACTATCCAGTAATTTTATCAGGTTGTTTTCAATGGGTACTAAGAAGTTATTAAGATCCTTATCATATTATGAGGAATAAACATTATTCTTATAGTCTTCAAATATAGAGTACATTTTCACCATTATTTCATCTCAATGGGGATATTTTTTATAGTATTTAGGATGTGGTTTTTTAGGTTAGGCGAAAGGTTTTGTTCTAGAGCTGACATAAGAGCTATTTATAAGGTTAATGGCATGACTTCCACTATGCATTCCATCTTCCCTTTCGATATCTATATTTTTCAATCATTATCTGTATTATCCAAATTAAATCATCCAAATTATATGTATATAATATTAATCCCCAAAAACTACCTTGATTATTTACTAGGATGATAAATATTTACAGAATGACATAGAGGTTATCTATGGAACAACCTAACAAGACTTTCTAACATAGTTATAAATTAATGGAAAAAGTGAGACCATTCCATCTAGTAATGAAATTTAAGAATCTAAAATTATATCACTAATTTAAATTCAAGAAGTTAAAGATTTTAATATTATATTGTTTTGAGATGAATTTAAAAATGAACTATTAGTGAAGATATTCTCATCTATCGATCAATCAAACAAGAATAATGGTCTAACTGAAAAAGTATGGTCCTTCAATATTTTGTATAAGTCATATGAGTTTATTTCCATCATTTTAATATTGATTTTCCATCCTAGGACCACATCAATGATTAAAATGAATCATATGATTCCCTGGATGATCTAATCCATTTAATTTTGGAATCATTAGATAAAATATGTAATGATGGTGAAGAGTTATGTATACCCTTTTGAGGAAATGCTTCATTTTCCACTATAGTCGAACATGTCAAACATCCATGGATTCTAGTCAATAATCCTATGAATGAATATAATTTTTGAGATCTTAGGGGAAATTTAAATGAAAATTATCTTGAATAGTTATTTGAATGGGTAGTTTCAGATGTAGTGGTTCTATATAATTTTTTTGGTAACCTACATGGGTTCTTTTATTTATCTAACATATTTCTAAATAATTTAATTTTTTTGGATGTGTTGACATCTTACCACAAATATATATAGAATACTTATTTTTCAATCATGGATTAAGAAGGAGGGATTGATCACTTCTTTATGGAACATCAATTAATTCATGTAGGATGATGTTTTCTGGGGGGTAAGATGAGTTTATACTTGATGAACCTATAAAATAAAGATATGATCTATAAGTAATATTTCTATTGATGGTTCACATATCCATTATCTCTATCTCATAATTATAAACTAATTCCTCTTGAATGAGTGGTTTATCCTCCCCATGTTGTAATTGTGATATAGATAATTTATTACTCTTTTCCATGGATGATTCCTCCCAAAGAGGTACTAATGAGACATTTGAGGGAGCTCCAAAAATTTGTTAGGTCCTCTAATTTTGACAATTCACATCTTCGTTGATTATGTATATAAGAACCATGTTTTGAAAGACAACTTACTTCGCTTATGACATTTTTTTGGCTTCATGTTTTGTACAATATGATGCATTGGAGATAATGGAATTTGATGACATATACTTCATTTTCAGTGTACAATTATCACTATATGGATAGAAAACGCAGTTTATCAAGGGATTTTTACTGCAATAGATATGATCTTATAGAGGGGTTTTACCCTTGATATTTATCATTTAATTGAAACCAATATGAGAAACCATCATTCCCATTGTTTTACCTCTTGGATATTCCACTCAAATGTTGATTGGAAGTGAATCTCTAGAGTATTTAATTATGTGTATTCGTGAAACTGAAGTAAAGTCATGATATGGGACAAACTAGGTGTATTTAGATTACATCGGCCCTCTTAAATATGAAATGATTTACTTCTATTGGGGAGGATTTTAAGGTAAGAATGACTCTATCACACTAATATATATATGATCTATATCCATTAGTTCAATGTTTCACACAAAATTCATCATCCTCGATGGTTGTGATAATTATTCCCCTAATATCAATAGTTTTGTTTGTTACCATATCTACATGAATGCAGCTACCATGTTTTCTCTATTTATTCATCAAATATTTTTTTTCAGAAGGAGTTATGTTCAATGTTTCATTTGAAAATGAGTTATCCACTCCTGAATAAATTATCACTACCAAGATATTGGTCTCCCTTATGGTTGAGTCTTAATCCGCATTTTGAGATGCTTAATGCAAGAGTATATTGACGGATCGCTCTCATCAAGACTAATGATTCTTGAATATTTTCAATTCATATTCATGGTTAGTGTGACTTATATTATATAATGATATTATATTCATGATTTTGATATCGGTTATTTATTTATAGCATTCCACCTCTTGTTGGCTTCACAAATTGGGAGGTGGGGTGATATTAAATGCACGTTTTCTCCCCACCTACTAATATGAACACCATAAGGGGACTGACCGATTGGATTATATAGTTTCATTAATGAATGATCAAATTATAATTAAATTCCTTCCAATTATATTCCTTATTATTGGCATCAAGCACTTAGAATGGAATCATAGATCATTTTCCAGAACATCTCTAATATAACTTTTTTGGGAATTGAATATTCTTCATGAGAAATGAATTTCATGTTCAATATGAGTAGAGTAGTCCATAAATTAATGTGTATTTAATGTATACATTATTATAAAATCACCACTACATATTTTAATGAGGAGTGGATGTTGGATAAAATACAAACAATATATTATATTTATATATTTTCCACCTAATAGAAAATTTACCCTAGTTGTTCTGACCAATGATGATGATTCTGATCGTCCTTATTATGAAAAGTAGGATATGTGGGGATATCATATATTTTATTCAGGGATGGGTGATCCTTGAGAACACAATAAAATGATCTTTACATTAGGTTATATTATATATGTGAATGAATATCACTTTACTATGAAAATTAATTTAGTATCGATGCCCACATATTCCCAAGGGAATCATAATATATGGTCTTAATATTTTTTATTTTTAAATGGGAGGACCATAATTTTGAAGTGAAATATAACTGTAAAGAGAACCATTATAGTGAATTCCATCATGGGGAGGACTACCATCATGTCATAATTTCTTCCTAAATGGAGAACTTCTATGTCATATACCATGGGGATTACCATTATGTTGGTTGAAATCCAGGGGAATAAATTCATTCTTTTTTATCTTCTAAACATGAAGTGGTTTTCTATATTTCTCATAATTACAGTTGAACTTATGATCAATAGTTTTTTAAAATAAATTAGTTCGTTCATCAAATATTCATAGTAGTATATCCATATCTAATGAATGAAATGTTGAATGGAGTACCATAGAATATGTGTCATTTTTTTCAATAATTTGGTAATTGATGATTTGGGTCATAATCCACCAATGATAGATGTTGAACGGCCTATTGAACATAATTATTGAGTTCAAAAGTGATTTTTATACTCTTGAATTTTGATTCATCCACAATGATTTTTTTTTCAAATACACCCATCCTGGTAGTTGGAGCATCAATCAATGGAAATTTATTTTCAAATAATAGAGCTTTCCTGATCAGCTCTAATGTTGCTATAATAATTTAATGAAATATTCTGGATTTTTTTAGGGATATATTATTATCCATATGTGGAAATTTAAAGATATTGATGATATTCAATTGGAATGAATATATTCACCTGATTATATTGTCTATTTATCATAGGAATTTAGAGACGACTCTCCTCCATGAGACTGGTAATATAATTTTTCTTCTTGGTGACCTTCACTTCATGTTGATGGGTCACCTCATTATTAGGGGTATATTTGTTTTCCATATCCATAACTACTACTTTATATTTTTTTAATGTATTGATATTATTATTTAATTTGGTAAGGGATGGTTTTCTTCCAATCCATTATTTCAAGTATTTATTGTGTGAAATTTATGAATTAAATCAGAATATACTTTATTTCCATAGATAGAACAATAATATATACTATCTCATATCCTTCAATTCCTATTATAATATAATGGTTTTCATCATGTGTGTGTGAAATGATATGGGTCTATCACATATTAATTATCTATATGTTCCAATAATCTTCTCCATATGTTACCAAAATGTGATGGTAATCTTGATGTTTTTTTATGAGGGGTTATGGAAATGATCTAGGATTTCCACTATTGTTTTTCGGTGGGCATCATTGGATATAAATAAAATATCTTCCCATTTTTGGTTGATGAATTTAACACTTGTCACGCACATAAATTTTGGAATTATCTAATTTTATTCTTATATTGGATTGGGATCTTTTTTTTGAGGTTCAAGTTGAGACTCGGTTTAATTTTTTATATTTATTTTATTTCTGGTTATTTTTAGGACAACTTATAGTTTTTACACGATTAAGGAAAACTGTTCACCTTTCCCCAGAAACTATGCAGCTTGGTGTCATTTTCGGTTAGTGGTTTATTTCATAGTTGGTGGATGGTTTGGATGTCTTGAAACTGAAACTTGTGGGGTGTCTCTTATAGATAGTTAGGGGCACACGGTTATCAAATGTATTGATAAAACATGTATCCACGCTATGTGATAGGTCCATATTTTCAATGTCATAAAATTACAATTTATCAAACTCCCCTTTTTATCCCAAATCGAGACCCCCTCCTCTTGGGTAAATTTTTTGCAC
Organism: Viscum album; assembly: GCA_963277665.1. NCBI lineage: Eukaryota > Viridiplantae > Streptophyta > Magnoliopsida > Santalales > Viscaceae > Viscum > Viscum album. The sequence continues at coordinate 498,992,101 of OY728167.1, forward strand.
AATAGGGTCTCCAAACCCATATTCCTTTGATTATCCTCCCACCATGGATCCAACTCCTAGATTCTAAGGTAAATGTTTTAGGGTTTGGACTCTTTTAATAACCATTATACTCCCTTCTCTTGATTTATTGGTTCTCCATTGGTGGTTTCTTGTTTGTAAGAACCCTAGAATCTAGGGTTGAAATGTTGGGACTTTTTTTTGGATCGAGGTTGTGTGGATTTTTGGTAGGATTCCATTCATCATTCCCATGCAGTTTCATCACTTTCGCACATTGTTAGGGTAGGTGTTTCCATTTTTATCCACTCCAACACAATCCATATATTCTTATTTCATTCTAAATAATTTATAAATTTGATTCTCATGATATTGATGTAATTTTTCATTTCATTATGGTTATTTTATATTGGTAGAATTTTTTAAAAATTGATTCAAAAGTGATTTAATAAATATGCCTATATATATTCTCTTAAAATGTCGGATAAAATGACTCTTGTTTTGTTGAAATGAAATTAGACTCTTGTTGTGATATTTGGACTGTATTATGTATTGGTATCTTGGGTGAAACTATAAATTGGGATCGATGTGCTGTTGGATGCCTCTTAATTGAATAATGGATTGTGGTAGACTGATTTAGAATGTTTCCCCCAGTTGTAGAATGATTATTATTGATGATTGAATTTTGTGACATCAATTGTTAGTTTAATGGAAAGTGGTATTTGTTTAAAATTATTTTAGGTTGATTTTATAGACACTGGAAGTGTGACATTGGATGTTGCAACATCCATGGGTATATGAGGATCACATATTTATGTGCATTAAAATTAATATGGCACATTAAAACATTGTTTTTTCATGATCCTCAATTTCCCAAATTCTACTTTGAAATATTGTGGGTTTCTTAATGGTATGGGAACATGTCAGAACCTACGATTATTTTGTATGTTTTCATCTTTTTTTGGAAACTGTGTTAGAAATAGAATCAGTTTTGTTATGCAGGAGCCCTTTTTTCATTTCACATGTGCAATAGTTGTTCAGTGTTGTCTCCATAATGGTTTATAAATTTTTTGTAATATGTTGTAATTTAAACATTTGAATTACCTGTTGGAACATTATGTCGTATTGTAAATGAAATGCTATTTTGAAAGTGAAATTTCCCAGTTGGAATCCTAGAATGTTTCATGATTTATTTTGTATGATCATGGGGTGTTACACCCTAGTTGGAAATTTTGAATTATTAGTTTTAGGAAGAGAACCCTTGTATAATATTTCCTAAGGTCGGTTAGTTCATAGGTTGTGTTGGTGTTTGGGTTATGCAAGTGTAGGGGTGATGGGTAAGGTGAGTCACATGTGCTAGGGCCTTCTACATTCACCACTTATCTTTCCCATGGGTTTCCTGGGAATATTTTAGTGGTACGACTGATTATTTATTATCATACCTGATTAGATGGGTTGGTACCCCCATGAATTTATAGGGATCAGTGGGATGTTCCAATGGATTGGTCAGTTGAGGATGGATAGATGGTTATAGACTATATAGTTTAGCCATATGGTGGTAGTTGAGTCTAACACTAGTACATCTCAGGAACGTTGTACGGATGTCTAGGAAATTTCCATGGTTACTATCTTTAATTACATATTTGAAGTTTTCATTACATGATTTTTAATTTATGAAAATTATTTATTTCTCATATACAATGGTATTACATTGGATGGACCTTATTTAGGGTTTGGTTTTAAATTGATAAGTCTAAATTGAGAGGTATTATGTCATGTGTGTTGTTTTGAAAAAGGGAAAGTTGTACTTGATTACTAAAATCAGAAAACCCTGTCATTTTTATATATTTATTTCAAACTATTGTTTTTGAATTGTTTCAATAAAGTAAATGCCTAGAACCTATGTTGATTTTCAACTAATTTGTGAATCTTACACCCAACTTATACCATTTTGTGTCATTAGAACTATATTGTTTTTTAGGTTCAGATATCTAGTTGGAGTGATTGTATTTGGAGAAGGTTGGTCTTGTAGACATTATTGACCTAGAGGTCCAAAGGTGGTTTAGTTGTTGTTGGTTTTGTTACATGTTCTTTTGGTTATTGACTTGGGGTTTTTTTGGTATAAATCATCCCTACATTGATTCTTTTGATGCATGGATCTCATTTTCAGCCCATGGGGATCAGGAAAACCATTTGGGACATGTGTCAGACTTGGTTAGATTCCATGTTGGATAGCATCGTGGTTCAATTCATTAAAATATGGTATCATAGTAGACCTTTGAAATTTGGGTATCTAGTAGTAAGAGATTAGGACTCTAAAGACTCAATAGGTAGGTAAATGAAGAGCATTTGGGACTTTTTCTTGATCTTATCCTTGATTTTCTTAGGTTAGTATAGGTGTTGAGTATTTTTTGGTTTTTGGATTGATTTGTGTGGGGTGAAAATGGAGGTGGGATGGTGTTATGTTGTGATCTCATATAGAGGAATGGCCCATGTGGTGTCTAAGTATATGGTTCAAGGTCCTCTTAGTATTAATTCTTACTTGGTGAATCGAACACTACCATGTCTCCAAGAATGTAATAGACACCATCCCACCATTTTTGTGGTTTGGTGTGAGTCATGTTTTTTAGGTTTCAGTTGGTTTATGTGGGAATTTAAAAAGGAAATAGTTTTGAAATATAAATGGATTTCTTTAAAATGGTTTTGAAATTTGAAAACAGAATTTAAGTTAGAATGAATTAAGAATAGATAATTTCTAGAATTATTGGGTTTGATGATAATGTGGTGTTTTGACCCTTGGTATTCTAAATGAATGTTCATATATGTGAGGGAATGTGTGGAATGTTCTCATGGAAACATGTGTATAGAGTATGTAAATGGAGATGAATGGATGCATATGATATGGTTAATAGGGTATTAGTGGTGGGTTTTTTATATCATAGGGTTGAATTGGATTTTCTTAATGGATTTTGAAATGGAAAATAGTTTCATACATGTGTTTTATGTAAAATTTTGGATTTTGTTTTGTGAAAAGTATCCTTTGAGGGAGGAGGTTTTGAAACTGAAGTGAAGTTTAGGATTTTCAAAAATATTAATTTTATAGTGTGATTGAGTATTATTTTAATTTGAAATAGTTTTTTTCACCAGTTATGGTCTTTTGGTTATGATTCTATTGGATGTTCATTTTTATATTTACGCTTTGATGATTTTATGAATATTCATCCCAGAAATTTCAACACAATTTCTAATTAGTGGTGATGGGTTCCAGGTTCTTCTCATTTCTGTCCTATACATCATGATTATCATGGTGTCTTAGATGTGGTATAGTGGCTGGAGGATGTTGAGGATGTTTTCATATTTTTGAGTTCTCTACAAGATGTGACAGTGTGTGTTGCCTTGGGTTGTTTGACGATCAAGTTTTGGACCAATAGAATCATATTTTCACATAATCATTGTAAGTTGGATTGAATTGGGAAAATTTCAATACCATTTTCTTCTATAGGTTCATATATGATGTGGTAATGATGAGGATAATGGCATAGCTATGAGATGTTCTTTAGGTCCAACAGTTAGTGGAATCTTGTAATGACCACTTCAATGATTCGATCCACTTCTCCCTGGATGTGTTGATAGTTGATCAGATTAAGGATCCTATTTTCTCATAGAATAATCCTTGATTTTTCTACACAGTTTGAAATTATGAACCTTAAAGAGTGTGAAATTATCTTTTGTTTGGGGTTTTATTTTGGCAAAAGTTTCTTCTCTGGATGATCCCTATGTGTTTTTGGTCTAGCCTATGTGGGAAATTTTAGTTTTGGTGGCGGTGTTTCTTCTCTCAGGGGGGATATTTTGGCTTGGATGTATTAGGAGATCCCGGACTCAATGGGGGTGTTATTTGGTTAATTTGAATAATTTTTCACTAGTTCCCTGATTCTAATTTTTTATCTTTCTTGTAATGGTCTTTCTATTTTGATGTCATCAGGGGGAGTGTTTCAATGTTGGTGGTGTTAGATTAGTTATTTTGGTGGGTATAACCATATCATATTATAGATTTTTCCATTGTGCTATCACTTTCTCTATAATCAGATGTGTGTGAAATGTGGAAAGAAATTTCACCACAAGGTTTGTTATTTCATTTTATTTTGAGTGGTAAAAGAATAATGTATTGTTTTTCATTCATCTGGGTGACGATTTAGGGGAAGAAATAAATCATAATGGGGAGATTTGTCACATTCCAACATTAGTAATTATCAAATTTTACAATCTTCATGACTTTGGATCACTTTTTTTGGGTTTAGCGTCATCCATGGTTTAAAATATTTAAATTTTGGAAGTTATAGGTAGGTTTTTGGCCTACACACAGTTTGCACACAATTAGGGAAAACTGTGAGCCTTTACTAGGAAATATTGTGGAATTGATTCAATTTTAGGTAGTGGTTTATTACACTTTAGGTGCATATTTTGGATATTTTCAATCTTGAGCATGCATGGTGTCTCTTTTGGAAAATGAGGGGTACACTGTTGAGGATTAGTTTTTAAAACTCTAGGGCCAAACTGTGCAATCGACCATGATTTTTAAAATCCTAAAATTAAAATTTATCCCCCTTCCCTTTTTATCTAAAATTTATACCCCTAACTCTTGGGTCTTTTTCAGTGAGACGGTCTCTAAATCCATTCCATTGGATTCTCCTATGTCTATGGATCTATCTCCATGATTTTAAAGTATGTTTTTTAGGTTCTGTTCTACTTTTATCCACTTTCCCATATCGTCTCTTGATTTATAGGTTATAAATGGGTAGTTTTTTATGAACCCTACAATATATGGTTGACATTTTGGGTCATATTTATTTGGATATAGTGTGTGAGGACTATCTATTGGGATTGGTTCCTCCATTGTTTGAGTTTCATCCCATCTACACATCATTATGGTAGGTGTTTCACTTATTTTCCTTTCTAGTAGAATCCATTCATTTTTCACTATTTCTAAATAATTAAAAAATGTTATTTTCATAATAGTGATGAATTTTTATGTCTATTATGGTGTTTTGGTGTAGGTATAATTTTTTAAAAATGTTTTCTAATGTTATTATTTAAATATGTATATATATGGGCACAAAATGATTGATAAAATTTCTATTGTTTTCATGAAATGAAATTTATCTCGTGTTACGATATTTGGAATTTACTATGTTTTGGTAGTTTGGTTTAAACCATATATTCGGCTTGATGTGTTGTCAGATGCCTCATTACGGTATAGTGATTTGTCATAAAATGATTTAGAATGATTTTTATAATTTTAGAATTATTATTATTGATGTTTTAATTGAGTAACATCTTGTATTATCTTAAATGACTTATTATATTATTTAAAATGTATTTTCGATGATTTTATAGATAGTCTAATTATTCCATTGGATATTGTAACATCAATGGGTGCATGAGGTTAATTCAAGGATGTGAATTCAAATAATGATTGCAGTTTAAAATAATTTTTTTCCTTTAAGATCAGTTTCTCAATTGGTACATTGAAATATGGTTGGTTTCTAAATGGAATGAGAGACAATTTGGAACCTTTGGATATTCTATATGTTTTCATCATTATTTTTGAAATGAAGTTGGAAAGAATTTTTTTTGATAATTAAATCCTCGTTTGAGATTGCACTTGTGATAGAGGTATGTAATGTTGTTTGAAAAATCATTTTGAATATTTGTGTATTATATTGAAATTGATAGTGCTTAATTATTTATTGTAAATTTATTTTCTTTTGGAAATTAAATTCATTTTTGAATGTGAAAATTTCTAGTTTCCATTGTAGAATTTTTCAATAAATGTTTGATTTGATCAAGTGTTGTGACTGCCTGGTTGTCACTTGGGAGTGAGTTTTTATTGGACGGTCATCCCTATGGAGTATTTTCTTATATGGGTAATTTCATAGGCTGTGTTGGTTTTGGGGTAGGAAATTGTGTTGGTGGAATTTAAGCAGAGTCATGCAAGCAAGGAACCCCTCCTTTCACCATGTATCTTTACCATGGTTATCATTGGTTTCTTTTTTTTGGGATAAGTGATGGATGCATATCAACCACTATTATATGGGTTGGTACCCCCTTGACATTATATGGTTTTGTGGGATGTACCACTAGATTGGTTAGTTTATATTGGGCATTTGGTTATTGACTTTGGAGATGCATCATTTTCCGGAAGGTGAGTCCAACCCAAGTATGACCAGGGAACAGTCTAGGGTTATTTATGAAATTCACTTGGTTAATATCTATAATTTCTTGTATACATTTTTCTAAACATGGATTTCTATTTATAATACTTATTTATTTACAGTATATATTTATATTACATTGGTTAGACATTTGTTTTGATTTTTGTTTCAAAGTGTTAAATTCTTTTTGAGAATAGGGATGTCATATTTTTTGTTTTGAAAAAGGGAAAGATGTATTGATTTTCAAAAATGAGACTAACCTATTATTTTTATTTTTTTATATCAAGAATTTTTTGTGGAATTTTTTAGGAAAGGAAATGCATTCACTCAATGGTGGTTTCCTACTCGACCGTGAAGATCACTCCCAACCTATACTATTTTTTGTCTGTAGTCCTAATATGTTTTGTAGGTTCAATTATATGGTTTGAGTGCTCGCCTTTTGATTATGTTGGTCTTATGGAACGTGGTGACATGGAGGTCACAGGGAGGTTGAGTTGTTTTTTTATTGTTTTAATTTTTTTTATTTTAAGCCTTTAATAATTTGGTTTATTTTGTTTAGTTATTGTTTTATTTGGATAATTATGTATATTCAATGTGATTCAGTTGTTGTTATATTTTCTGCATGTTCTTTTGGTTATTGATCCTTTTTTTGGGATAAATCACTCCCACAATGATTATTTTGATGCTCGTTACAATATTCCACCTAATAAGTACTGGGAAATCCCATCAGGCCATCTCCCAGACCAGGTCGGATGGAATCCCGACTTGGGTCATGACACACATTTTTTGGGTTGAGTCACCAACACTTTTAAATTCATTGAACAGAAAACCGCAATGTCTCCCACGAATATAAGGGATAATGGAATTGATTTCAATATATAGGTGACCATTGGATGATTTTTTAATTATACATCGGAACTCACATTGGTTGAGGGGATAAGAGGATGGGCTCATCTCATCCCTTTAGGGGGGATTATTTCATTATCTGAGACAATCATAGAGGATTATGATATATTCCTAAATCCTTCAGAAATCCTAGGTATGGGAATATTCTATCTTATATAGAAAATCAATTAAACTAATGTGTTAATGTAAACCATTTATATATATAAGCTGTTCTCCCTCAATAGTACTATATTTATGAATAAGAGGATCTATATCATACTGAAATCTATTATTTTTTATGATGGATTTATTAAATGCATTAGTGAGCTATGGAATTTTTTTTCATACAAGGAGAAATATTTTGTTTTGATGTTGGGATCATGCTTATGATAATGGATTCCTATGTATCCTTGTCAATGGAATCATTACACACATTGTGTTTTAACACTTAATTGGACATGTAATACCTTTTACAATTATTTTACATGGATTATAACATATAGTTAAAATCATGAAAAATAAATTCCGGATCAACGGTTCAAATAAAATGATGTTGTGGGATATATACATCAGTGACCCATTGTGTTGGGTAGATAATGGTATTTGGCCATACGATGATAAACGACAATGGGAATATTGACTAATGAGGATAATATCATGTTACCTAGAAGGAATATGGTGCTCTGGGATTTTTGTGACCCTTTTGTGAATATGGAATAGTGAGGATGAGGTTGGATTGATGATTTTTTGGTTTGATCCTAAAGGTTTCCAACAAGGTAACACTATAGGATGGTAATCAAATCCCATGATGTTCATAAATTGAAATTGAGGAGTTTGACCCCCGAATAGTATTCCTATGTATCCATATAATATGGGAATATAATACCCCATAGTTAATAAATTTATGGTGTTGGGTTTGGACCATAGGGAGGAATCTAACGTACACTATTTGTATGGGAATAAAATCCCGTGTAGGTCGTAATGTGATGTAGTTGGGTTTAAACCTCATGGAGTTATCCTATATATCCAATTAGGAAGTGAATCAGTCCACAAGTACTTACGAATTTTTTTAGCTTACATCTATATTTAATTTTCAATTTTGGTGTTTTATTATGTTAATGATTTTATCACAACTGTTATCTGTGCCCATTTGAGACATTTATAATGTTAGAAACATGTCAGATTTGGAGATTTCCTTTTCAAAAAATCATGTCATTGAAAATGGATTACACTAAATTTGGAATTTTATATTTTAAATAGTTCCTCAAACTCTAATTTATGGGGATGGTATATGGAATGAAGGATTATTATAATTTCTTATAATGATGTATATAGACAAAATCCAGTAGGGTTTCAGAAGAATTCACACATCTTTTGGAGGATGTGGGTGAGGCTGTGGTAGGTTGATTAGGAATAATTATTTTATTTACCCATTTTTAGCTTCTTTTCTATTTGAAAACCTCAACATTTAGATATAAATGTCTATTTATAGGTACAAAAATGGTGTTTATATGTGTTAATATGACCCGATTATCTTCACATTTCATGTAGTAATGGGATGTGAGAGAGCCAATTCCTAAACCTCTTCCACAGTTACTAGGGAAGAGATCACAATTAAAATATTAATGAATGATAAAAAACTATCTAAAGATTATTCATACAAGGTAGATTAAATTTGGGAATCCCATTTACACATTAATTCAATATGGAAATGAAACACAATTGTTTCCAATACTCTACTCATAGAAAACTGGAGGCCTTGTGTTGGGAGTCTTTACATTGAGACATTATTTTAATTTTTTTCTTGTTTGAATTTATAATTATCATTTAAAAGACATAAAATATTAAATTAAATGGGTTTTTATGTTTTTTTTATTTGGAATTGAATCATTTATCAATTATCATATATTTATATGGATTTATAATTACAGTTTCATTTATCCATATTTTCTATTGGAGGGTATATTATATCAATTATACGTTTTAGTACATCCCAACTAGTCAACCAACTCTAGAATATGGGGATGTGAACCCAAGTTCACATAGTGACCTATATTAGTCACATTAAGGTGAACTATGATTGAAGTGATAGAAAGAATTATCAGATCTCTAGTGTGTTATATTGATTCAATATTTTCAGAAGAAAAAATAGAGACTAACATATGTACAGGATTATAAATGACCTCGTTAATTGAAATGTTAAAACCATGTGAAAGGGAAACCCAAATATTCCATTGATTGGACTAGTATTCTTAATGTTCTTTTGTTACAATAGTGATATTATTTTCCCTTTGGTAACACTTGTTTTGTGATCTTACTATTTTATTATATTTTTGAGCATGGGAAATTATGTAATGAGGTGTGTATACATGAATCATTGTAGGAACCTATGGGAAATTAATTAACTTGAATCATTACTATTGTGGACATATTTAGCACATATGATAAGTCTACCTATCTAAATTAATAAATCTAACCCATTTACAAGATTGAAAAATGGAATAAATGAAATTATTATAAAAAGTTATTTAATTGATTAAGTTATTATTGGGAGTTAATTTGTGTTATTGGTTCTATATTGTCACAATTTCATTTTATGTTTTATTTTATTATGTATCGATTTATATTTAGAGTATACTGACCCTTGTATAGATTATTCCATGGTGTCTTCTTGAGGATGTTCTTCAAGAGGGAGGTAACCATTACACCCCTCACACAGATCAGCCAAGATTTCCTGATGTTCTAATGAACCATAAGGATGATAAATTTTTAATATTCTTTTACGTTTTGTGTGATCAATATAGAGGGATTAATATTTCATCATGCCTTTACTTTTAGAAAAAAATAGAGTGTTCCATCTACATCACCTTCCCATGTTCAATAGAGAGGAAGGCCTACAAGAAGCGGAGTTCTGGATCCAATTTATCTAGATGATCATAAAATACAAAGAGACACCTTTTACATGAAGTTTATTCTTTCATATTATAATTTTTTAAGACCAACCAAGCATTTGTGGGACAATGTAGAGAAATACATATATGAATAGGATAAATTTGGAAGGACTTCAATGTGATGTTCACGAGATTCTATAATCTAGAGATACTGAGTGATGAGAAGGATTGTGAGTTCATGAAACTTATGATGGTGACAATGTAGTTATTGACAGTTCATTATTTTTTATAGAGCTAAATCATTTTTCTCTATCTGTAAAAGATGATTACATAGTGTCACAACCAGTTATTCATGTCACGGTTTTGATCTAGTTAGTTGGAAATACAAATCCTTTTCTTGGGTTTTGGGTGTGGTGAATGTTGGTTTGTGAACATCCATCTATTTATAATCACCCTACCAGGGGTTCCTCATAGTTTTTTTGTCTTTTTGGAGAAAAGGATTCTTATTTCAAGTTTGGGCTAACTCTGATCAAATTTATAGATTTAAAAACAATATTTTTTTCTTTTATAAGTCTGTATTTTTTCAACATTTTTCACCCATTAAACATCCCACATTGCCTCCCTAGAACTATTAAAACCACCATATCTTTTTTACCCCTTATAAATTCATAATTATGGTGTATTAGGGAGATTTGTTCGGGTATTGTCAAGCTGGTTAACCCATTTCTAATTTTCAAAAAATATTTTTTTTCTTTTATATAATATTAATTTCTAATATTTATTGGTGATTACACGTATCACTGGAGATCCATAACCTTAGGTGCACCCCCATGGTCCATTTTACCTCTTTGGATCTCATCTTAGTATTGGATATGGGATAAATTTTTCAAGGCTTCTCAAATCATCCAGATTTGGTATGGTAATTTGATTCTTTCATGAATCATTAATTTTTTTTATTTCCCCCACAAATCTACATTCTCTGGTTCTTAAAGAACTAATGATCCTCCCGATGAAGTTTCAAGACATTCCCTCTCTTTTTTGGGGGGTATATCTTAGGGAAGATGAAGAGTTCTCTGGTTTCCAAGATGAGCTTCCTTCTCCTTTCTCTTTCTTCTTCCTTATCCTTCAACTTTATTTTGGATTCCACTTATTTCCTATATATGAACGACCTAGTTTTATGTTATACAATGATTTTTATGGGGGGTTGGTTCATTAGGGTCTGGTATTTATAGATCTAGATTATTGGGAACAACGGTAGGTGATATCAGGTGTGTGGTTCCCTTCTTCAATGGTTTTGCGGTATGATAGCCCTCGAACATTACTTTATCATTTAAGTTAAATAATTTTCATTCTATTTCTACTTAATATATATGTTTCTTATCGTTATTCATCCTTCGTATAATTTTCATAGTGTGCAACACAGTTGTTTAAGCCTTATTTTGTGATAAGTAGTGTTATTTTATTGTAAACATGTACACTTCATGTTTAAATAAATGTTAATGTAGATTAATCACCTGGTTTATGGTATTTTAAACATGGTTCAGTTTCTTGAATATATTTATGTCATGAATATCTTATTTTATCCCTTTTTTTTGTTCTTAAAATATGTTGATTTTTTAAAAGTGCATTCCATGTGTTTAGTAAATTGCGTGATTGGATTTTATGTGCTTAGTGCAATTTAAAATGATTTTATTGGATTTTTTGAATACATTTTTTCATGAAAAATGGTGTTTCTGGGTACATTTATTGTTTTAAAAAGTAATTTTTGTTATAAAAAATGGGGTTTTGGGGGAAAACATTTTTTTGGATCGAGTTTCTTGAAAATAGCCCGTTGGAATTCTTATAAAAATATTCTTTGTTTGGAAGTGTAACTGGATTGTTTTAAGGGATTTATGAAAGTAGTTTTTTTATTTATGGTTTGTATATTACTCTATATTAAAAGTTATATTTTTTTCCTTTGGAAAATTTTAGTTTTGATAAATTCCAAATGTCATGTTTGGTTTTTTTCGTGTAAAAATGGTTTCCATGTGTTTTTCATGGTTTATCATTTCGGGCCACTTTATGGACCATGAAATTGGTTTATTAAATGGTTTTGGATCTTCCAAATATGGTTTGATATGGTATTTGTGGGATTTTTTCCTTAAGAAGGAATTTTTTAATTGATTTTATGTGAAAGGCCTCTCTATACTTTATGAAATTTTTTATGAAAATTTAGTTTGTTTATTTATCCGTGAATGAAATTTGAGAAATTTGTTGGAAACATAATGATAAAATGGTATTTTATAGATGTGTATCCATTTATAATACCAAAGTGAAAACTTGGGTATCTAGGTGGGTGGATGTGTACTAGTATACTAGTGATCCAAATGTGTTTTGTCCCTATTTCGTGTAGAAAGTTTGATGATGAAAACACGAACCAAAATATGATGATGATGTTGTTGGGGGCCACTAGGTTATGAATTATTCTCATACTAGTGGCTCTTGTTCATGAGAATGGATATTTTTTATGGTTTCCTTTAAACTGAGTAATGATGTACTCAGGGCCCACAACGAAATAGTGAATAGGGGTGTTCCCATGACTTGTACTAATTTTCTATTTTTTACTCACTGTTGGTATACAATGTGATTATTTGGAAAATTCAATAGAATGTGTGTTTTATTTTAATGTTTACTATATTTAATTCATCCCTCTTGAAAACTATTTCATTTTGAAGTTGTACCTCTTTGAAAAAAATTTAATGGATTTCTTTTTTATAAAACATGAATGTTGTTGTCTTGTAATTTTTATAGCATGGAACCTCATTTGGAAAACATATTTTGGTATATTGTATCTCAAACATGAAATTTATGTTTCTGTTATTTTAAAGGATGTTCATTGAAAATATAATATTGGGATAACCTAATGTGTTTTAAAACACACTCCTATAGTTTTCTTCTTTTTTAGACCCTGTGTAGGTGTCATCACGAGTTCAGTCACTTTGCGTAATTAGTATCCATTGTGTCTGAGAGTGAACATTGGAATCACATGGTGTTAGTCTGGTCTTCAAGTTTGTTCCGTTGGTTGTACATTTAGCTGTACTTTCAGTTTCTTGTATAAATGATGTTCATTTCAATTTTATATAAATGTATGATGACATGTCAGTTTCATTCTGTTGCTTAGATCTTGATTATATTTTGGAGAAAACATTCCCTTGAGTTTGTTGTTGATGCCCGAAACTTGTTTCCAGCTTGTGTGGATACAGAATGCACTTCGGGCCATGCCACAGATTGGTTTGGGTGCCCTGTTCAGGGTTGACATGATCTATTCGTGACAAAATGGTATCAAAGGGGGGTTGGATCCTTGCAGACCTTTATTTTTAGATTTCCAATTCTTATTTGGGGATGTCAAGGATGATGGAGTAGGATTTTCAGGACTTTAAGGGTATTTTTAGGAAGATAATTGAAAACTCTTGCTCATTCAAACCCTTGGGTGTCCATGGAAAGTCTGGTTTTATTAGTTTCGTTGGTTCTTATTGATTTTTTGGTGTTGAGATATGACAAGGGGAGTTGGTCTAATTATATTCATGAGATCTAAGGGTTTGTAAATCCATGTAGAGCCATGGAATGGTCCTGTGAAGGCTCTCGGTGATGGTGGTGTGTTTGAAATATAGTTATAAACCCTATGGTCAGGTCACCTGCCAACAGTAGTTCCATTTTTGGGTCTTTTAGACCTTTCATTAATTTTGAATTTTTTTGAAAATCCTTCTGTGAGAATTGTAAAAATAGATTTTAAAGGAATCATTGGTTTCTGAAATGTGAAAAATGGGTTTTGAAAATTTAATATGAGAATGGTTTGGGAATGTTGGGTTTTGTGAAACATATCTTGTGGATAAAGGGGAAATTATTTAATGGGATTGAATTTCTTTAATAAAAACTTATGGTTTTGCGAAATGAAATGTTTGGAAAGTATGGATTTTTTAATGTGATTCTGAAAAATGTTTTATATTAGGGTTTTGGGAAGTTAATAAGTGTTTGAATATGAAGATTTGGTATTGGAAATTTGGTTTTGAGTGGCTAGGGTCTTTATGAAAAGGGGCTTTGGCCATTGAGGTTGTCGGATTATGAAAAGAGACCTTGCTGAATTTTTTAAATTAGGAAAAGGATGTTTGGAATAGAATGGTTATTTGAATGTTATATTAAATGAAATGGATTGGTATTTTAATCAAATTATTCTTGATGAAGTGTGGTTTTTTTTGTGAAATCTGAAAATGGTTTTTTATTTGGTGGTTAATGTGCCTTTGGAAGGTACATGATTCTTTTTGGAGTGATTATTTTTTTATTTTAGCCTTGTTTTTTTATGGGAGCTCACATTCATGGTTCTATGGATATATGGATTAATAAACATTATGGAATGGTGGATGGGTTCCTAGGGTGGCACACAAACGTGCATATGAGTGAGGCATGATGAAACACCATTGGTTAATGCCAAAATCCACAAAGTTGGTTTTTTTAATTGTTTTTTAATGTGAGAAATTGTGGTGTTTCTTATAAACCAATAGTTTTTTGATGGTTTTTTTCTATAACATTGATGTGCTTTTTATTATGTATGCTTCCTTGTGATATGGAATTCATAATCTTTTTGTGTCTTGATATAGGATCTCGTTTGTGTCTCGGTTTGGGAGAATTGTTTAGTGGGATTCCCAATATGTGTTTGATATTGGGATGTATCCATTTATGGTTCTCTGTTCACAATATTTCTTGTTGATAAACCTAATGATTCATTCCAAATTAAAAATACCCCTCTTCAAATGATTCATCAACCTGTTTTTTGGAATTTAGAGCACTTCGAGTGTCATTAAATGTTATTTTCCATCAGGGTGTCCCTCTCTATTGGGGTAGTTGTGCTCGGTGAGGTTGATGTGTTTCTCCATGAACCTTTTCTTTTCTACTCCTCCTTCAGAGTGAGAGAAAATAGTGTTTCGTATCACCGAATTATTGTTTGGGTAAAAGTGTGTCGTTTGAGGAAGAGTGTTTCATGGTGTGCCTTGATCTTTTGTTTCATCTCAGGAGTGTTATGTGCCACCGTGTTGAACTAAGGTGTAGTGTTCAAGTTAGGGATAATCAAAGAATGAATGTGAGGTAGGAGATGCATCATCAATTAGAGCTCTATCAATAGGTCTCCGAGTGAATCAGGTGAATAGTTAGGAGTCCCATGATGGTGGGTAGTGTATCCAACCGTAGTCCTCTACAATTTTAGTGTGGTAGTTACTTAATTTCATTTTTTGGTTTTAGTGGGTCAATAATTAGGTCCCCTTCCCCCCACCCCCCTCCCCAAGTGGTGAGGGTTTGGATCCGTGTAGAGAGTGTTGGCTCAGTTCTTGTCCCCTCTATTCAAGAGTGGGGAGTTTAAATTTTCAGGTTATGTTCCTCTTAACATCGGATGGTATGTTTTTATGGGAGTGTTATTGTTGGCATGTGTGGGATAAACATGTTCATATTTCATGTTTAATTCTTGTTTGGTCATTTATTGTAGGTTCTTAATGGTGGGGAGAACCACCACATGTCTCATAGAGATTCCTCCTCAAAATATGTTCAGTGCTAGTTGTTTCATAATAATGGGGAGTCTACTACATAATCCCCAATAATATTTTGTTTTCATGAGTTCTCATTGGTTTTGGTGATCATTGGTTTCATTTGGAGAAGGCCCGACAATCCGGTTCTTGGGTTGGTTGAGGAGGTAGTGACTTAATCTTTCAGTTGATTCTCCAGAAGTGGTTGGAAGTTGGTGTTTTGGATGAGGTAAGAGTATTAAGTACAATTAATGGTGGATGAGGGTTCATTGGATTTAGAGGCTGGACCATATTGATAAGGAATCCCTAAGTGTTGATCAATCATCTGGAATGTGTTGTGTCTTTCTAGGGGTGTATGCTTTAATGGTGGCCAAAATTGTCACACTTAGTTTTTCATGTCATGTTGTTGATCTAGTTCGTTGGAAGTAAAAATAATTTACTTGGGTTTTGGGTGAGATGAATGTTGGTTTGTGAACTTCCATCTATGTCTAATCATCCTTCCATGGGTTCCCCATATCTTGATTGTGATTTGTTTTGGAGAAAATTATTATTACATCATGATTTGGGCCAACACTAATCTCATTTCTAGATTTAAAAAATATTTTTTCTATTATTATTCCTTGTTTTTCAAAAAAATTTCACTCATTAAAATTCCTACTTGCCCCCTGACCTATTCAAACCACCATATCATTTTGGACCCCATTAGGAATTCATAATTATGGTGGATTTGGGTTATTTATTCAGGTATTGGGACAATCCATGAGCCATTTTCCAATTTTTAAAAAATAATTTATTCATCTTTTATCTTATTTATTTTTTATATTTTTCAGTGATTCCACATCTCACATGAGCCTAGGAACCTTGGAACATGACAATGTTCAATTCCCCCTCTTTAGAGCTCATCTTAGTCATGGATTGGAGATAACTCTCTGAAGGATTCTCAAATCATCAAGATATGATAAGACAATTTGATAATTTAATGAATCATTAATTTTTTCTCTATTCCCCCCAAATATTATTTCCCTAGTTCTTTCAGACCTTTGTAGCCTCTATATGATGTTCCTGGCCATTCCATTTCCTCTATGGGTGAAGATTTAAGGGAAGATAAATATCTCTCTAGTTTTCAAAGTGATTTTCCTTCTCCTTTATCCTCGCTCTTCCTTTCCTTCTACGTTCTTTTGGTTTCCTCTTCTCCCCTGTCCATGCAAGGCCTATGGTTATGTTGTATATTTTTTTTATTTTTGGTTCTTTTGGGGATATTTTTCATAGATCTAGAGTGTTGGGAACCGTGACAGGTGATATCGGTTGTGTGATCCCTTCCTGCCATGGCTTTGAGGTAAGATATCCCTTCCCTAAGCCATTATCTTTTTTGTTTCATCATTTTATTGACTTTTCTCTCTTTATATATATGTTAATTATTGTTTTTCATCCTTTTTATAATTTTCATGGTGTAAAAAATGGTCGATTAATCCTTAATCTGTGAAATGTATTGTTGTTTTTCTATAAATGTGTACACAACTTTCTTAATTAAATTTTCTGTTATCTTACCCACCTATTTTACAATATTTTGAACAAGTTTAATTAGCTTGAAAATAATATTGCATTAAAATGGAATTTTATCCCTTTTCAACTGCATAAAATATGTTATTTGTTCAAAAGTGGATGTCATGTGTTCGGTAAATTGGTCGATTGGATTTTATGTCCTTATTACAATTTAAAATGATTTATATGGAATTATAAATACATTTTATTCATGAAAAATTGTATTTTAGG
The DNA here is from genome assembly GCA_963277665.1 of Viscum album. Lineage (NCBI taxonomy): Eukaryota > Viridiplantae > Streptophyta > Magnoliopsida > Santalales > Viscaceae > Viscum > Viscum album. The sequence goes on from OY728167.1 coordinate 499,009,405, forward strand.
GTCATTTAATTGATTTCAAATATATTTTTGTTTTTATAAAAAAATGGGTTTTGGGTGGTAAACATGTTTTGACCCGAGTTGTCGGAAAATGGCATGTTTGGCATCCTTATAAAATGGTTCTTATTTGTATGTGTAACAAGAATGTTTTAAGATAATTATGAGAGTGTTTTTTTATAAATGTTTTTAATATACATTTTTTTAATTTTAAAATTTCTACCTTTTTTCAAATGTTAATTTTGGGAAATTTATAAAGACATGTGTGGCATTTTTTATTTAAAAATGGTTTCCATGTAAATTTACAGATGTATCATTTGGGGCCATTTTATAGTCCATAAAATTTATTTATTAAATGGTTTTGGGGATGAAAAATATGTTTTTATGTCGTATTGGTTGGTTTTTGGCCTCAAAAGAGAATTTTTATATGGATTTTATGCAAAATCCCTCATTATAATTTTTGAAATTGTTTTATGACAATTTAGGTAGATTATTGATCTGTGAAAGAAAAGCGAGACATGTGTGTGGGATGTTAGATATGTTTATGATTTTTAAATTTAATGTTAAGGATCAAATGGGGTTTATAGAAGTGTAAATTCATTGATCACAAAAAAGGGAAGACATGGGTATCTAGGTGGGCAGACGTGTACTAATATGGTAGCGATGTAGAGGGGTTTTGTCCCTATTTCACATAGCATGATTGATGATGAAAAAACTAACTAAACTATGATAATGATGATAATGGGGACTACTAGGTTATGGAATATTATCTTACAAGTGTATCATGTTCATTATAAAAGATATTTGTTAGGGTTACTCTTATAATGAGATATGAGGTAGCTAGGGCTCACATCGAACTAATGCCTAGTGGTGTTCCCATGATTTGTGACCATTGTCTATTTTTTACTCAATCTCAGCATATGTTGTGTTTAGTTGGTAAATTCAAGTTAATGTGTATTTTATTTAAATGTTTTCATTCATTAAATCATCCATATTGAAAACTATTTTCATTTTTTGTTTCACCTCATTGAATATTTGTTACAAGAATTCTTCTTTATAAAACATACTTGTTTTTGTATAGTAATTTTTATAAAATGAAACCTCATTTCGAAAAAATAGTTCATATATTGTATGTTGGAATGTACACACCAAACATCCTACACATAGACACCTGGGCCACTAGGGGAACAACTACACCATACATCCTTCTCGTAGAGACCTAGGCCATAACAACCACGCATCTCTCCCAAAGACACCTGGGCATCATCCCAATGACACTTGGGAAAACAATCATACCCATAAACACCTAGGCCCCTAGTACAAAAAAGCATGAAGGATCTTAGACTATGTTAAACCTCAAACAATTACAGCCTACCCGGATATGTGTGAGTGGTAAGTACTTGGAAGATGGTGAGGGGAAGAAAGTCAGAAACCATCCATCCATCCTCCCATCAGGGTGTTGGAAAAGACACCCTCCCCCATGAAGTGGGGATATTCGATACATGGTGTTCATCAATGGTGGGGTATGTATAGAAATCACAATGTACTATAATTTATACATATAATTAATCAAACACTCAATCCATCCTTTGGGTTTTAAACAAACATCCATCCCACACAGAACAAAATTTTCATCAACCTCTATATGAACAACCACACAAATAGCCAAAATAAAACATTATCCTAACCACCATTCTTTTAACTACATTACATTCATTAATAAAGGGTTCACTTTAATTTTTTCATGAACTACCCAGACAACTAACAAACACAACAAATGTAACCATTTTAAGATGTCCAAAGTCCACCAAACACTAACAAATAAATAAAGTATGTTTGGACCAAGGTATGAAACTCCATTTTAACACCCATTCAGTAAATAAATAGAGAAAAACCAACCTGCAGTCCCACTGCACAACCCCATTTAGATAGTCCCTAATTCAACCACTATTAATTGTCATTCTTCAGAGTTATCCTGCTCAATCATCCTCTCCCATTTAGAACCGGTAACCCTGCTTCACAACAACACCACATCCCGCACACCCATAAACATGATGTCATGAAAACCTAATCCTATAGCCCCACTGCCTAAACATTTTCTAGATTCAGTCTAACTGTATAAAAATTCCATCCACTCCACAATCAATCAACCTCTCAAACTGATATTCGGTCACACCTCTTTTACCACCACATACACAAACCCCATTGAAAAACACCACCAAACAATTTCCCCACTACAAAAACATACACCTCTCCATTAATAGGACCATACCTTATTTCTAACCCTAGTACCCACAACTATGCCTCCCAAAATAACACCATACAACCCACAAATGGATTGAACCCAATAGAACAAAACATGAAACCACACCACCATGCCAAATATATTATGATTTATCCAACTTGGGTTCTTTAATTCAACATTGATAAAAAAAGTTGATCACACAAAATGTTTGATCTTGGGGAATCCATTTATTTAACCAAATATACGTGATTAAGAATATTTCATGCTGAAACTATTTATCAAGGCAAGATAAAAAAAACAGAGAAAAACTAGTTTGAAAGCAATGACTACCAACATCCTGGATATTTATAAACCATATGGCCATGATAGGTCACATGAACAAAGATAACAATTAAAACAAACAACAAAGATTCAACATACCCCACACACCCCATTTATATATTCTAATTATATTTTTTTGAAATTGGATTCATCCATTCTCACAAAGAGGAATCATTATACCCGCCCCCCATGATGCACAAATAAAGAGAGGTAGATGAATTCCCACTTGAAATAATAGGTGACTAAAACTCCACTTTGTGCCAAAACAGGGTATCATGTGAGCATTAAGACACTCTAAGTAAATTTATCAAGAGGGGGATCTAGCACATGCACATGACTCTTCTAGAGAGAAATTATTGATGTGAACCTAGAGGGAAAGAACACATACTAGGAAGGGAAGATCCCAGTTTCAAAGAGCCATATACTATACTAAAGGAAGAACATTTTCAAAAGTAATCAACGTGAAATCATGATCAAGATCACGTGGTTTCAATATCTCAAAGTCCTTGGAGCATTATGATATTAATTATATACTTAATATCCATTTAAACATCATTAAAAACACAAGAACAAAGCTTTCAACTCTGTTTATGTCAAATTAAATGTAGGGGTGAAACTGGAAAAAAACATGGGAAACTAGAACTTTGGAAAAGGGTGAGAATGTGTTTGGTGTGCCAATATTATGGTTCCACTATTGTGGCTGTGAAACCATTACGATGAAAATGTTTTGGATGGACACCATTTTTGTGTGCCAAAACCATGACGTGCCACCATTTGGTGAAATAAATTTTTTGGAAAAAACCAAAAATAATCCACTATGGCCCCTAAGAACACCACAAGCATGATATTTTCAAAAGGAAATGGCCCAGGGAAATCTATTTCATTACATCAAATATGTATAATACTATTCTCATCCTCAATAATTTAAAATGATACTTTGGAAAATAGGGGTATGAACAACCACCCCATAAGATACCACTTAGGGACAAACCACCTTGTGTTTTTTGAAAACTGGATTGAAAATCCTGAAATCCAAGAACACCTCCTTGACATCTATCACCTAAAAAATTTACAAACACCAAGGCCCCAATTCCCATACATATGGATTAGGGAATCACTTCCTCTATTTCAATATACAATCTTCTTTTGGTGGAACTTACTCACTCGCATCTGTTCAATCACATACACATTAATGTGTCTTGATAAGGGATCCGATCCTCCCCTCCCCACATTCAAGACTTTGAGCACACATTAATAGAATAAGGAAACAAGTCATATTAAAAAAATGATTACAAACCTTTACATCATATGAAAATAAAAAATCAAAATATAAGATCAAAACTCAAAATAGATCTACGTAGATGGAATGTTTTTTTCCTCTCACTCCCAAGTACTCTCGTTGAGTCCACATGACTCCAGAACACAAGAACAGAAGGAATTCTCTATCCACGGAGCATATTCCTCTCACAATACATGATTCTTAATGGTTTCTACCTGAATGTTGCATCATCCTCGATATCCAACTATCCCAAATAAATTACTTGGGAGTCACTATTTAGATACCAACAGATCTGAGAGACATGGAAGTCATCATGGATTGTCTCCAACTGTAGTGTCAATGCCAGGTGATATTCCACCTTTCTAACTTGCCCCAACTCCGTGAAAGATCCAATGAAACTGGGAGACATTTTGCTCCCTCTTTCAATCCTCTATTTCCCATGTCAAGGGGAAATATTCATGAATACATGGTCCCCATCATTGAACTATAATGGAATCCTCATATGTTTGGAATAAAACTTATGGTGGTCCTATTCGACATTCATCTTTTCACAGACAAGCTTCACCCACTCTCTCGTACTCTGCACCACATTCAGACCAAGAATAGATGCCACCCCAACATCCATCCTACACAAGGGTGAACGAAACAGACTCCCATATAGATCATATAATAGATCCATATAAATGGAAGAGTGATAAATGTAATTTTAAGAAAATTCTAAGAAGGGAAAATGTCTCACCCAAGACCCACTAATGTTCAGAACACATGCCCGTAACATATCCTCCAATATCTACATGGTCCTCTCTGTCTGTCCCTCCGTCCGAGGTTGGAAAGTAGTGCCAAGGAGTAACTGAGTGGAAAAGTCATGTTGCAATCCCCTCCAGACTCATTATGTGAAATGTGTATCCTGGTCCAAGAAAATGGATCTTGGACCATCATGCAGCCACACCACCTCATCCACACACCTCTGGGACAAGGAATCAACTGATCTCAACTCCTTGGTCTCTACAAAGTGAGCTGATTTCAGCAACCAATCCAATACCACCCAAAGCTAATTGCATCCTCCCTCATTCATGGGTAATTCTGTGATGATATCCATAAATAGTTCATCCCACAACCAATCAGGAATGTCAACAGACCACTAGGAACATGGTTCCCAGCCTTCACCTACTGACACACAAGGCACCTTGCCACAAACTCCTCCAATTTCAACTTCACCCTAGGCCACCGAAACTACTCCCTCTGTCCTTGATACATTTTATAAAATCCAAGATGCACTACCACAGGTGTTTATGTGACTCGCGAAGAACTATTTCACACATTTCTACTAGGACAAATAGCTTCCCATAAAACATCATCTGATTTTGACTATCCTCTGACTATTCCTCCAGTGCATCGGCTTGGACAGCGTGATCACACATCACTGCTGTCTCTGAGTCTCCCCATTGATACTCCTCCACCATTCTCACTATGGATGACTCCACTATCATCTAGAACAGATTGCTTCTACCACCATCCATTCTCACATCGAGACACAAAGTAACTGTAACAGCCCGACCCCAGTTACCCAGAGTCGGTGCATTATTACATAACATTGGCATGATCACAAGAAAGATCAAACTCGAAAAACCGATTGGTTTAGTAGCCTTGTAAACACTAGATATATTCATAAAGTTCTACATTAAATCATAAAGTGAAAATCTACTACAACAACATATTGTGTCCATTGTCCACACTATTATCCCCTCATAATATCCCTTCAGGTCATTCATAATTTACTTCTTCACATCCTGGGAAAAATAAAACATAGAAAAGGGGTGAGCTCAAATGCCCAGTAAGGATAAAAATATAGCAGAAACTTTCATAAATAAGAATAAACATTTATGGAAAGGTATAACTAAAAAAAGCATTTTAAACTTGAACTTCAACATAGTATGAAAAATATAAAATGAAATAATGCCATTTACTTATTCACATGGATATTCTACTAATCGAATAATCACATGCAATATCAATAACCGCTTTCATAATGATGGAATGCATAATGCCAGAATATCATAACCACATAGCCAAGGCCTCGTGCCAAGACTACAAATAAGATTTTGTCAAGGCCTTGTGACAAGACACTAGTTTGTCTCATGAGACCTACCGATGCATCACGGAGCTATATCGGGCTCCACCCGTCACATATTAAGTCCAATTCATTCCCATATGAAAAGGTTTAAACATAATATAAACATTCGTATTAAAACTAGCATACGAAATGTCAATACTTTCACCATAAATTATGGATGGTATAAAAATAGCACATCCATAGTCAAACATATCACAAAACCTTAAATACAATATAGAAGTTTTGTATCATAAATCAACTTCAAATAAGCGTAAAATCCATAAAAGTATGTTGACATAGATGAAATCAAAACTCTTTTTAGAGAAAAATATATCTTTCTATTTTGAAATAATTTAAGAGTCATATATTTATAAAATAAAACATTTTATTTGAAAATATTATTATAAGCTTGTAAGGGAAGCATCGATGATTTTATAACGGCGGAAAATATCCGCACCCGCCGTATAAGTTAAAAAACATTCTTACCTTAATTCTGTCAAAAAGGTTAAAAGAACCATGTTTGGAAAACGATAGAAAGATTCCTTTATAAACCACTTATAAAAAGTCAAACAAGGGTATAAATTACTTTAACCCATGTTCTTGTAAATAGTATAAATGTTTTGAAATACATTTTTAAGAAACATGGATGTGGATGATAAAGAGATCCCGGTAGATTATTACGTATAAACAACCTCGGATAATGAAGAGATTGTGAAATAAACCCTTACCTTGTACTTTTAATTTGTTGGGGTAGGTTAACCTCCTTTATAATGGTGAAATAATTGTTATTAAATTATACAAGAATCATATACATTAATATGATATCATATATGATCTTTTAACATTGATTTGTTAATAATATCTTAGTATTATCGTTGTTTCGGGTGTTAACTTACTCGTTTTCTTTTATATGTTTTGTTACGTAAGCTATGTTTGTCATGGATATGATGTATCTTAATCATATCCAGAATGATATCAAGTCCTTAGATACTATTATTAATCATAAAATGAGAATTAGACTTTAATGGATATGATGGAGAATGAATCTTATCGCGTTCGTGGAGACGGTAGTCCGTACCTACGCACGAGAGACAATATCATTCTTTTGATATTAAAATAATATATAATTGGATGATATATCATATATAAATAATCATTATCATGTTATATTTATTATTTTCATGAATTAAAAATCATTATTATACCCATCCAAATAATAATATATTGAATAACAATTACACCACGATGTGGAGACGGTAAGCCGTACGTACGCACGTATGGTGACATGTCATTCAAAGGACGGATATAATACTGAATATGGTTGTACCATATTTATAATAATATTACAGTATATAGGAGATACTGGATTCATTATTTTAGAATGGTAATAACAAAGAAAGAAGAAGTGTAAGAATAAATGAACTTGAAAAAGGGTGGTGAAATCATTACCTCTTCTTCGGGTTCGTCCTTTTGATTTGATCAAAAGGGCTCCTTAAGTTCGATTTCTGACTAAAGAAAGCCTTGTAGGATGAAGTGAGGGTAGTTTAGATAGTATTTGGGCAGAATTTTGCCGATCCAAAAGGCTTTGAAGGTGTGATGAAATGAGAAGGGGGAGTGCCCTTTTATAAGAGGGGTGAGGGGAATCTTCAGAAAAGATCGAAATATTAATTTATAATAAATTCATATTAGGTTTATAATGGCTCAAAAGTTGATTATTTAAAGGATAAGGTAGGGATGGGTCTAAAAAAATTCAACCAATAGAATTTAGACAGTTTTGGGTTACTATATTAACCTTATCTTTAAGTATTAGCTCTAAGTTAATTAGTTTCACTTTTACAATGTCTCTTTTTAATTTTATATTATATGGTTAATAAAATTACTATATACATCCAAGCGACCCCCAAGTGGTACATTAATGATACAACTATCATGATATAAGTCTCTTGGATGAACCGTAGATTTTTAAGAATTTAATATCAATTAATAATATTATATTTGTTTTAAAAACTCTTTTATGTCAATTTTGACACTATTCAATAATTGATTTTTTTCAAACTCATAACAGAATTATTAATTCAAAAAAATACCCTTAGATCAATCCTAATATGTAATATTAACCTAGAAAATTAGTTTAATTCAATAAAAGTCTCAAATTATATTTATTTGCGTATTTATAATATCAATTATTTTAATTTTTCACTATTATGGAAATTACCACATCATCATTGTGTCATAAATAAATTACATTATTTAATGTATATAAATTATAAATAAAATATCATTATTTATGAAATACTTTTATCTTTCTAATGAATATTTACAATCTAAACTCCAATTTATATAACCCTATGTAAAAATTGTTTTTCTAAAAGATATATGCTTGTGTCATTTTTGTAATTTTTTTAACTTAATTAAAATAAAGTGTCCCTATCACCTACAAGTGGAACCATTGGGTCCCAAAATCGACAAAAACAAGACCATGATCAGAAATATATCTTAAAATAAGGTTAGGGCACGTTTTAGGGTAATTTAGTATTATTATAATATTATTTTTTAACCCTTATTTACCGGATTTACCCTTAACCATGGTAAATAAAATATTTACCGCAGTAATTATTCAAAATGTATAAAAATAAAATTTACCTATTTAAACAATATGAACATCCTGATTCCAAATATGGAATTCATTTTTCCAAATTCAAAATATAGAAGTGGCAGAAATTAATTTAAAATTAATTCCCGTTGTTAAAACAAAAAGCATGTTTTTAAAAGATAATAACTATCAAAAGAATGGCACTTGTTTATGTCTGGTTTAATTGTGAAATTATGCCCAATGACAAAAATTGAATTAAATGGTAAAAATATATTCTAAATATAATTTAAAACCACTCAAATTCATAATTTATCAATATAAATTATTTCGATTAAAAAAGTTGTTTTTAATTAGAATTTAGTAATTTTCACTATTCATCAAAATATAAGTGTTATCCGAAAAGTTCCAAAATTTCACCCTAGGCTAAATTTGATATTAAGAATCCAAAAATGAAGTCCATTTTGAAATATAAAATATATATAATTTCAAAAAGTAGGTATTACTATTCATAATGACTAGTTTGATTGGTTTTGGTGTGTGTTAGAACTCGAAGTTGCGTACAACACACGCTACTATATTATTCAAAGGAAATCGTACTGTGGAAGATTGGGATGCTCCATTTTAAAATTTTGATGACCCCATTTGGTAAAAATTTTTAAAATATTGTATTTAAAAAGGGTTCACTATTTAAAGTTGGTAAAAGTGCAATACTGAAAATGAATTTGTTCTTACATTATGTCTAAGAAACTCATAATATGGATTCTAAAATTATAAGGATTATATAAAGTTTAAAATTTAGTTAATAATATTCATAACCTCTTTTCAACGGCTTGTTTGGTATGTCATGGTGCGCTTGAACTCGGTGTTGCGTGTAGTGCATGTTATTGAATTATTTTGAAGAAATAACACACTATGAAATCTTGGTGTGTTACATTCTCCCCTCCTTAAATAAATTGTGTCCTCGCAATTTGAAATTGTTATTAAAAAATAAAAGGTTGAAAATAGAAAATACATTTGTGGGAAAACCCACATCGGCAATTGGGTTACGAAAATTTATTCTTAATTTGAGGAAAAGAGAAATGAAAGGGTCACCACCGAATTATGATCTCGATTAGGAGAACATTGGTGGAAATTAGAGACATATAATTGGAGGAAGAACGTAAATATTTATAGGTAGTGATTGAGGTCATAAATCAAAAACAAGTGTAAAATTGAGGTCCTTAAATTCATCAATCTATGATGATTTGAAATACCATCGGTTCAACAAAACATGGGTTATTAGGATAACACATTTTTGGTTTTAGGATTCCTTAAATAAAGTATAATCATTAATTTCTTCATAGAATAAGAGAAGACGAAAAATATATTCTTGACAAGTAGAGTTCCATCCTTTAACTAATTTCTACTGCAAACTAATCTTTCACTCTAAAAGATAATAGAACGTAAAAAAAATATTCTATTTATCCTATTTGTATAGGGTTCCAAAAAAATTATAATTCATCTACTAGATCTCTTTAAAAAAACTACATTATTTAATCCTGTATATTACGTGGGACATTGGTAGGTGATACACCTTTGTCGCCCTTTGGTTGTGGGTTCAAGTCTCGCGGCCTTGCCGGACGTGACGGGTTGCCGCCCAACCTCCGGGTTGTCCTTTTATGGAAATCCAAAAATAATCCAAACTAGAACTATCCAAAATGTATTAGTCCAAAAATGAATATCCTTTTTTCTGCGTAATAACATGTGAACACCATCATCATGTATTCTTTTAAAACACTACAACATCCTGAATTACCATAAAACCTTATTGATTACATTCATGATCACTTATTCCTTAAAGAATGATAGATATACTACTTAAATCCAAAAATGTTTTAAACTCCATCAATGAAGGAATACACAAATCATTAATTAGTTTCAAGGTAGTCAAGAATATCCAATATAATTTATCCAAATCAATCATGTATTATTCAAAAATCACTACGTCGGTATCAGAACCATATTATGGTTTATCTTAATCTCAACCATATATTTGCCAAAAATTTAACCTGCTATTGAGTCAATTTTCTTTGTTCCACACAATCTCAAGTCCTTAATGAAATAGTACTGCAGTACAATCCTTCTATACTCCATAACTATTATAACAAGTAAATTGTTGATAAAACACTCAAATGACATAATGAACACAAGAACTCTAATCATTACTCTTCATCTGTGGTAGTATCATAACTTGATTATTATCCAATAGCATCATTTGCGGCATAGTCTGATGACTGGGACATAAGTTCACGTAGTGTCCAAAATCCTTGAAAATGAAGCATTTTACATTTGAAACCATTTTCTTACCCTTGAAGTCACGTACTTTGTTACCCTTTTCTCCATACTTATAACAAACTTTCATTCCTTTCTGGAATGTTCCAGGGTGTTTCATACCACAGTTATCACATATGGGAAAATTCTTCTTTTCCCTCTTCCTTTTATCCATCATTCTCTCTTCCATCCTTTTCTTCTCTTGCTTCCCTTCAAAGCCATAGGACACAGTAAACTCTTTACTTATCTTATAAACACATGATATTATTTCATCATATGATGATAATACATGGTACACTAGTTCTATTATAAATTCTGGCTTAAGACCATCAAAGATTCGATCCTTCTTTCTCTTTGGATCAAGTGCATTGCTGGAGTTCTCATTCCTTCTACTGGGCGCCATTTTTAACAATGGCATACACTAGGTCAGTTTATGAATAACAATACCTAATCCCAAAATTGTGAAACACATAACATAAGTTAAATAGTTTATGGATATAATCCATAATCATAAAAATTTCTCCTTTGAGGAAGTATATACTAATAAACCCTCCATAATGGTTTTTAAATAAAATGAGAATTATCCTAAGCATATCCCCCGGGAGTGTCGTAACCAAGAGCGTTGCAAGGCCCTTTTTCGTGCACCAGTTCCCGTTCGAGTCCAGCTTAATGCGGTGTTTTCGGGTTTTACCCCTAGGTACATCTGTGCCAGAGCCGCCTCTACCTGCTCGTATCCAGACAGGGATGTATTGCTCGGAAAACTCACAAAATCTCTACAATACCAAAATTCTAGGAATTTATTCTATACTAGTCCTCAAAGTCCATCTTAGGTCTATGTGATCTAATTAGAGTTTATCTAAATCTAGCTTGCATGGTTTGTACTAAACTTCCTCTGATACCCATTGTAACACCCTGACCCCAGTTACCTAGAGTCGGTGCATTATTACATAACATTGGCATGATCACAAGAAATATCAAATCTTGAAAAACCGATTGGTTTAGTAGCCTTGGAAACACTAGATAAATTCATAAAGTTTTACATTACATCATAAAGTGAAAAACTACTACTACAACATTTTGTCTCCATAGTCCACACTATTATCCCCTCATAATATCCCTACATGTCATTCATAATTTACTTCTTCACATTCTGGGAAAAATAAAACATAGAAAAGGGGTGAGCTCAAATGCCCAGTAAGGATAACAATATAGCGGAAACTTTCATAAATAAGAATAAACATTTAAGGCAATGTATAACTAAAACAAAAGCCTTTTAAACTTGGACTTAAACATAGTATGGAAAAAGTAAAATGAAATAATGCCATTTACTTATTCAAATGGATATTCTAATAATCTAATAATCACATGCAATATCAATAACTACTTTCATAATGATGGAATGCATAATGCCAGACTATCATAACCACATAGTCAAGGTCTCGTGCCAAGACTACAAATAAGATTTTGTCAAGGCCTTGTGCTAAGACACTAGTTTGTCTCATGAGACCTACTGATGCATCTAGGAGCTATAGCGGGCTCCACAAGTCACATACTAAGTCTAATTCATTCCCATAAGAAAAGGTTTAAACATAATATAAACATTCATATTAAAACTAGCAAATGAAATGTTATTAATTTAACCATAAACTATGAATGGTATAAAAATAGCACATCCACATTCAAACTTATCACAAAACCTTCAATACAATATAGAAGTTTTGTATCATAAATCAACTTCAAATAAGAGTAAAATCCATCAAAGGATGTTGACACAGATGAAATCAAAAATATTTTTACAGAAATATCTCTTTCTATTTTGAAATCATTTAAGAGTCATATATTTATAAAATAAAAATTTTTTTTTGAAAATATTCTTATAAGCTTGTAAGGGAAGCTTCGACGATTTTATAACGGCAGAAAATAGCTGCACCCACCGTATAAGTTAAAAAAACATTCTTACCTTAATTCTGTCAAAAAGGATAAACGCACCTTGTTTGGAAAACGAAGGAAAGATTCCTTTATAAACCACTTATAAAAAGACAAACAAGGGTATAAATGACTTTAACCCATATTCTTGTAAATATTAAAAATGTTTTCAAATATATTTTTAAGAAACATGGATGTGTATGATAAAGAGATCCAAGTAGATTATTATGTATAAACAACCTCGGATAATGAAGAGATTGCAATGTAAACCCTTAACTTGTACTTTTCCTTGGTTGGGGTTTGTTAAACTACTTTATAATGTTGAAATAATTGTTATTAAATTATACAAGAATCATATACATTAATATGATATCATATATGATATTTTAACATTGATTTGTTAATAATATCTTAGTATTATCGTTGTTTCGCATGTTAACTTACTCGTTTTCTTTTATATGTTTTGTTACGTAAGATATGTTTTTCATGGATAGGTTGTATTTTAATCATATCCAGAATGATATCATGTCCTTAGATAATATTATTAATCATCAAATGAGAATTAGACTTGAATGAATATTATGGAGGATGAATCTTATCGCGTTCGTGGAGACGGTAGTCCGTACGTACGCACGAGCGACAATATCATTAATTTGATATTAAAATAATATATAATTGGATGCTATATCATATATAAAGAATCATTATCATGTTATATTTATTATTTTCATGAATTAAAAATCATTATTATACCCATCCAAATAATGATATATTGTATAACATTTACACCACGACGTGGAGACGGTAAGCCGTACGTACGCACGTATGGTGACATGTCATTCAAAGGATGGATATAATACTGAATATTGTTGTACCATATTGATAATAATATTAAAGTATATAGGAGATATTGGATTCATTATTTTAGAATGGTAATAACAAAGAATGAAGAAGTGGAAGATGAAAGGAACTTGAGAAAGGGTGGTAAATCATTACCTCTTCTTCGGGATCTTCCTTTTGATTTGATCAAAAGGGATCCTTAAGTTGGATTCATTACTAAAGGAAGGCCTCTAGGATGAAGTGAGGGAAGCTGAGAGAGTATTTTGGCAGAGGATGGCCGAACCAAAATGCTTTGAAGGTGTGAAGTAATGAGAAGGGGGAGTGCCCTTTTATAAGAGGGGTGAGGGGCACCTTTGGAAAAGCTAGAAATATTAATTTACAATAAATTTATATTAGGTTTATAATGGTTCAAAAGTTGATTATTTAAAGTTTAAGTTGATGATGGGTCCAAAACCATTCAAAAATTATAATTTAGACAGGTTTGGGTTACTATATTAATCTTATCTTTAAGTATTAACTCTAAGTTAATTAGTTTCACTTTTACAATGTCTCTTTTTATTTTTATATTATATTTTTAATAAAATTACTATATGCATCTAAGAGACCCCCAAGTGGTCCATTAATGATACACCTATCATGATACAAGTCACTTGGCCGATCCTTAGATTTTTAGGAATTTAATATCAATTAATAATTTAATTTTTTTAAAAAACTCATTTATGTCAATTTTGACACTATTTAATAATTGATTTTTGTGAAACTCATAACAGAAAGTTTACTTCGAAAAAAGTCAATTAAATTAATCCTAATATGTCATATTAACCTATAAAATTAGTTTAATTCAATAAATGTCTCAAATTATTTTTATTTGGGTATTTATAATATCAATAATTTTAATTTTTCACTATTATGGTAATTACTGTGTCATCATTGTGTCATAAATAAATTAAATTATTTAATGTCGAAAAATTATAGATAAAAGATCATTATATATGAAATATGTTTAGCTTTCTAATTAATATTTTCAATCGAAAATCCAACATATATAACCTGATGTAAATTTTTTTTAAAAGATATATGCTTGTGTCATTTTTGTACTTATTTTAACTTAATTAAAATAAAGTGACCCTATCACCTACATGTGGCACCATGGGTTCCCAAAATCGCCCCAAAGATGCCCATGGTCGGAAATGTATCCAAAAATAAGGTTAGGACACGTTTTAGGGTAATTTAGTATTATTATAATATTATGTTTTAACCCTTATTTACCGGATATACCCTTTAACCATGGTAGATAAAATATTTACCGCAGTAATTATTCAAAATGTCTAAAAATAAAAGTTACCTATTTACAAAATATAAACATCCAGATTAAAAATATGGAATCCATTTTCCCAAATTCAAAACACTGAAGTGGCAGAAATTAATTTAAAATTAATTCCGTTGTTAAAATAAAAAAGAATGTTTTTAAGAGATAATAAATATCAAAAGATTGGCACTTGTTTATGTCTAGTTTAATTGTGAAATTATGTCCAATGACAAACATTGAATTAAATGGAAAAAATATATTTTAAATATACTTTAAAACCACTCAAATTCATAATTTATCAATATAAATTATTTCGATTAAAAAGGTTGTTTTTAATTAAAATTTAGGAATTTTCAATATTCATCAAAATATAAGTGTTATCTAAAAAGTTCCAAAATTTCACCCTAGGATAAATTCGATATTATGAATCCAAAAATGAAGTCCATTTTGAAATATAAAATATAAATAATTTCATAAAGTACTATTCATAACAACTAGTTTGATTGGTTGTGGTGTGTGTTAGAACTCGAAGTTGCGTACAACACATGCTACTGTATTATTCAAAGGAAAGTGTACCGTGGAAGCTTGGGATGCTTCATTTTAAAATTTTGATGTCCCCATTTAGTCAAAAAGTTTAAAATATTTTATTTAAAAAGGGTTCACTATTAAAAATTGGTAAAAGTGAAATACTGAAAATGAATTTGTTCTTACATTATGTCTAAGAAACTCATAATATGGATTCAAAAATAATGAGGATTATATAAAGTTTAAAATTTAGTTAATAATATTCATAACCTCTTTTGAACGGCTTGTTTGTTAAGTCATGGTGCGCATGAACTCAGTGTTGCATGTAGTGCAAGTCATTGAATTATTTTTATTAAATAACACACTATGAAATCATGGGGTGTTACATTCTCCCCTCCTTCAATAAATTTTGTCCTCGTAATTTGAAATTGTTTTTCGAAAATAAAAGGTTGAAAATAAAAAATTTCTTTGTGGGAAAACCCACATCAGAAATTGGGTTACTAAAATTTAGTCTTAATATGAGGAAAAGAGAAATGAAAGGGTCACCAGCAAATTATGATCTCGATTAGGAGAACATTGGTGGAAATTAGAGACATATAATTTGAGGAAAAATGTAAATATTTATAGGTAGTGATTGAGGTCATCAATCACAGACAAGTGTAAAATTGAGGTCCTTAAATTCATCAATCTATAATGATTTGAAATACCACCAGTTCAACAAAACAATGGGTATTAGGAAAACACATTTTTGGTTTTAGGATTCCTTAAATAAAGTATAAGAATTAATTTCATCATAGAATAAGAGAAGAATAAAAATATATTATCGACAAGTTTATTTCCATCCTTTATCTAATTTCTACCACAAACTCATCTTTCACTCTAAAATATAATAGAATGTAAAAAAATATATTCTATTTATCCTATTCGTATAGGGTTCCAAAAAAACGAATTTATAATTCATCTACCAGATCTCTTTAAAAAAACTACATTATTTAATCCTGGACATTACGTGGGCCAGTGGTAGGTGATACACCCTTGTTGCCCTTCTATTGTGGGATCAAGTCTCGCGGCCTTGCAGAACGCGATGGGTTGCCGCCCAACCTCCGGGTTGTCTTTTTATGGAAATCCAAAAATAATCCAAACTAGAACTATCCAAAATTCTTTAGTCCAAAAATAAAGATCCATTTTTCTGCGTAATAACATGTGAACACCTTCATCATGTATTCTTTTAAAACACTTCAACATCCTGAATTACCATAAAACCTTATTGATTACATTCATGATCCCTTATTCCATAGAGATTGATAGATATACTCCTTCAATCCAAAAATGTTTTAAACCCCAACAATGATGGAATATACAAATCATTAATTAGAATCAAGGTAGTCAAGAGTATCCAATATAATTTATCCATATAAATCATGTATTATTCTAGAATCACTACCTCGGTATCAGAACCATATTATGGTTTATCTTTCTCTCAACCATATATTTTCCAAAAATTTAACCTACTATTGAGTCACTTTTCTTTGTTCCACACAATCTCATGTCCTTAATGAAATAGTACTGCAGTACAATCCTTATATACTCCATAATTATTATAATAAGTAAATTGTTGATACAACAGTCAAATGACATAATCAACACAAGAACTCTAATCATTCCTCTTCATCTGTGGTAGTATCATAACTTGATTATTATCCAACAGCATCATTTGCGGCATAGTCTGATGACTAGGACACAGGTTCTCATAGTGTCCAAACTCCATGAAAATGAAGCATTATACATTTGACACCATTTTCATACCTTTGCAGTCACGTACTTTGGGCCCTTTTTCTCCACACTTATAACAAACTCCCATTCCTTTCAGGCAATTTCCAGGGTATTTCTTCCCACAGTTATCACATATGGTAAAATTGTTCTTTTCCCTGTTCCCTTTATCCATATTTCTCTCTTCCATCCTTTTCTTCTCTTGATTTCCTTAAAAGCCATAGGACTCAGTAAACTCTTTACTTATCTTATCAACACATGATTCTATTTCTTCATATGATGATAATACATGGGAGAATAATTCTTTTATAAATTCTGGCTTAAGACCATGAAATATTTGATCCTTCTTTCTCTTTGGATCATGTGCATTCCTGGAGTTCTCATTCCTTCTAGTGGGCGCCATTTCTAAACAATGGCATACACTAGATCAGTTTATGTATAACAATACCTAATCCCAAACTTGTAAAACACATAACATAAGTTAAATAGTGTATGGATATAATCCATAATCATAAAAAATTCTCCTTTGAGGATGTATATACACATAAACCCTTCATAATGGTTTGTAAAGAAAATGAGAATTATCCTAAGAATATACATCAGGAGTATCAAAACCAAGAGTGCCACAAGGCCCGTTGTCATGCACCAATTCCCGTTCGAGTCCAGCTCAAAGCGGTGTTTTCGGGTTTTACCCCTCGGTACATCTGTGCCAGAGCTGCCTCTACCTGCTCGTATCCAGACAGGGATGTTTTGGTCGGAAAACTCACAAAATCTATACATTACCAAAATTATAGGAAGTTCTTATATACTAATCCCCAAAGTCTATCTTAGATCTACGTGCTCTAATCAGAGTTTATCTAAATCTACCTTGCAAGGTTTTTACTAAACTTCTCTGATACCAACTGTAACACCCCGACCCCAGTTACCCAGATTCGGTGCATTATTACATAACATTGGCATGATCACAAGAAAGATCAAATCTCGAAATACCGATTGGTTTAGTAGCCTTGGAAACACTATATATATTCATAAAGTTTTACATTACATCATAAAGTGAAAAACTACTACAACAACATATTGTCTCCATAGTCCACACTATTATCCCCTCATAATATCCCTACAGGTCATTCATAATTTACTTCTTCACATCCTGGGAAAAATAAAACATAGAAAAGGGGTGAGCTCAAATGCCCATTAAGGATAACAATATAGCGGAAACTTTCATAAATAAGAATAAACATTTAAGGCAATGTATAACTAAAACAAAAGCCTTTTAAACTTGAACATCAACATAGTATGACAAAAATAAAATGAAATAATGTCATTTACTTATTCACATAGCTATTCTACTAATCGAATAATCACATGAAATATCAATAACCGATTTCATAATGATGGAATGCATAATTCCAGACTATCGTAACCACATAGCCAAGGCCTCGTGCCAAGACTCAAAATAAGATTTTGTCAAGGCCTTGTGCCAAGACACTAGTTTGTCTCATGACACCTACCGATGCATCGAGGAGCTATAGCGGGCTCCACCTGTCACATATTAAGTCCAATGCATTCCCATATGAAAAGGTATAAACATAATATAAACATTCGTATTAAAACTAGAATACGAAATGTCAATACATTCACCATAAACTATGAATGGAAATAAAAATAGCACATCCACAGTCAAAAATATCACAAAACCTTCAATACAATATAGAAGTTTTTTATCATAAATCAACTTCAAATAAGCGTAAAATCCATCAAAGGATGTTGAAATAGATGAAATCAAAACTCTTTTTAGAGAAATATCTCTTTCTATTTTGAAATCATTTAAGAGTCATATATTTATAAAATAAAACATTTTCTTTGAAAATATTCTTATAATCTGGTAAGGGAAGCTTCGATGATTTTATAACGGCGGAAAATAGCCGCACCAACCGTATAAGTTAAAAAAACATTCTTACCTTAATTCTGTTGAAAAGGTTAAAAGAACCTTGTTTGGAAAACGACGGAAAAATTCCTTTATAAACCACTTATAAAAAGTCAAACAAGGGTATAAATGAATTTAACCTATATTCTTGTAAATAGTAAAAATGTTTTGAAATACATTTTTATGAAACATGGATGTGGATGATAAAGAGATCCCAGTAGACTATTATGTATAAACAACCATGGATAATGAAGAGATTGCGAAATAAACACTTACCTTGTACTTTTACTTGGTTGGGGTAGGTTAATCTCCTATATAATTGTGAAATAATTGTTATTAAATTATACAAGAATCATATACATTAATATGATATAATATATGATCTTTTAACATTGATTTGTTAATAATATCTTAGTATTATCGTTGTTTCGGGTGTTAACTTACTCGTTTTATTTTATATGTTTTGTTACGTAAGCTATGTTTTTCATGGATAGGTTGTATCTTAATCATATCCAGAATGATATCAAGTCATTAGATACTATTATTAATCATCAAATGAGAATCATATTTGAATGGATACGATGGAGAATGAATCTTATCGCATTCGTGGAGACGGTAGTCCGTACGTACGCACGAGCGACAATATTATTCTTTTGATATTAAAATAATATATAATTGGATGGTATATCATATATACAGAATCATTATAATGTTAAATTTATTATTTTAATGAATTACAAATCATTATTATACCCAACCAAATAATAATATATTGAATAACAATTACACCACGATGTGGAGACGGTAAGTCGTACGTACGCACGTATGGTGACATGTCATTCAAAGGATGGATATAATACTGAATATGGTTGTACCATATTTATAATAATATTACAGTATATAGGAGATACTGGATTCATTATTTTATAATGGTAATAACAAATAAAGAAGAAGTGGAAGAAGAAAGGAACTCGAAAAAGGGTGGTGAAATCATTACCTCTTCATCGAGTTCTTCCTTTTGATTTGATCAAAAGGGCTCCTTACGTTGGCTTTCTGACTAAAATAAGGCCTCTAGGATGACGTGAGGGATGTTTAGAGAGTATTTGGTCAGATTTTGGCCGAACCAAAAGGCTTTGATGGTGTAAAGTAATGAGAAGGGGCAGTGCCCTTTTATAAGAGGGGTGAGGGGCCCCTTTGTAAAAGCTAAAAATATTAATTTAAAAGAAATTCATATTAGTTTTCTAATGGCCCCAAAGTTTATTATTTAAAGGTTAGGGTGGAGATGGGTCGAAAAACATTCAACCAATAGAATTTAGACAGGTTTGGGTTACAATATTAACCTTATCTTTAAGTATTAACTCTAAGTTAATTAGTTTCATTTTTACAATGTCTCTTTTTATTTTTATATTATATGGTTAATAAAATTACTATATACATCCAAGCGACCCCCAAGTAGTCCATTAATTATACACCTATCATGATATAAGTCTATTGTCCTATCCTTAGAATTTTAGTAATTATAAAATCAATTAATAATATAATATTTGTTTTACAAACTCTTTTATGTCAATTTTGACACTATTCAATAATTGATTTTTTTGAAACTCATAACAGAATGATTACTTCAAAAAAGTAAATTAAATCAATCCTAATATGTCATATTAACCTATAAATTTAGTGTAATTCAATAAAAGTCTCAAATTATATTTATTTGTGTATTTATAATATCAATTATTTTAATTTTTCACTATTATGGTAATTACTGCATCATCATTGTGTCATAAATAAATTAAATTATTTAATGTCTAAAAATTATAAATAAAATATAATTATGTATGAAATATTTTTTTCTTTCTAATGAATATTTAAAATCGAAAATCCAACAAATATAACACTATTTAAAAATTGTTTTTCTAAAAGATATATGCTTGTGTCATTTTTGTACTTATTTTAACTTAATTAAAATAAAGTGTCCTTATCACCTACAAGTGGCACCATGGGGTCCCAAAATCGACCCAAAGATGTCCATGGTCGGAAATGTATCCAAAAATAAAGTTATGACACGTTTTAAGGTAATTTAGTATTATTATAATATTATTTTTAACCCTTATTTACCGGATTTACCCTTAACCATGGTAAATAAAATATTTACCGCAGTAATTATTCAAAATGTCTAAAAAAAAGTTACCTATTTACACAATATGAAAATTCTGATTACAAATATGGAATCCATTTTTCAAAATTCAAAACACAGAAGTGGAGAAATTAATTTAAAATAAATTCTCTTTGTTAAAACAAAAAGCGTGTTTTTAAGAGATAATAACTATCAAAAGATTGGCACTTGTTTATGTCTGGTTTAATTGTTAAATGATGTCCAATTAAAAACATTGAATTAAATGGTAAAAATATATTCAAAATATACTTTAAAACCACTCAAATTCATAATTTATCAATATAAATCATTTGGATTAAAAAATATGTATTTAATTAAAATTTAGTAATTTTCACTATTCATCAAAATATAAGTGTTATCCCAAAAGTTCCAAAATTTCAACCTAGGCTAAATTCGATATTCCGAATCCAAAAATGAAGTCCAATTTGAAATATAAAATATATATAATTTAAAAAAGTAGGTATTACTATTCATAATGACTAGTTTGATTGGTTATGGTGTGTGTTAGAACTCGAAGTTGCATACAACACACGCTACTATATTATTCAAAGGAAAGCATACCGCGGAAGCTTGGGATGATTCATTTTAAAATTTTGATGTCCCCATTTAGTCAAAAAATTTTATATATTGTATTTAAAAAGGGTTCACTATTAAAAGTTTGTAAAAGTGCAATACTAAAATTGAATTTGTTCTTACATTATGTCTAAGAAACTCATAATATGGATTCTAAAATTATAAGGATTATATAAAGTTTAAAATTTAGTTAATACTATTCATAAACTCTTATGAACGGCTTGTTTGGTATGTCATTGTGCGCAAGAACTCGGTGTTGCGTGTAGTGCATGTTATTGAATTATTTTGAAGAAATAACACACTATGAAATCTTTGGGTGTTACAATAACCAACTCCTCCATTACCTTCCAAGCATCCCTAGATTCCTAAAATACCTCCTTCTATGACTTTCATTCTAAGGAATCGTCCACCATATTCCAATTTTATGAGTTGTAAGAGATCAAGAAGTCATTTTACTATAGAAACTATATATTCCTTCACTACTTCATGTTCATATATATTTGAGAAAATATATACCTAAATCTCTTGTTATCATTGAAAACCACAATGTGATCCCAAATGTGGTAATGTAACTAATCCTTCAACATGAATATGCCCGCTGAATGCTCCAGATCATGGGTGGCATAGTTACGTTCATGTGGACTTTGCTTCCTAGACCCATAAGAGATCACTCCCAACTATTGCATTAGATCACATCCCAAGACTAGACCAGAAGAGTCATAGAACACCTCAAATGTCACCCTTTCCTATGGAAACCTATGAACTGGAGCACAAACCTACTTCCCCTACAGGTAGCTGAAAGCTACCTGACACTATTCACTCTAGACAAAGTCCCAGTCTTTGCATTTCAAATCTTTTAACAAAGACAAAACTTGAGAGATGTCAGTTAAAAACCTCTGGTAATAGCCCTATAGACCCATGAATCTATGAACATTGGACACATTCTTTGGTTCTTCCCATGAATCAACTTCCATGGCCTCTGATGGGTCCACTTTTATCCCTTGTTGGGACACCACATGTCCATGTAAGTTCACCTCTCTCATCTAGATCATTCACTTGAAAAACATTACATAGATCTAGTGGTGCTGGAGGACCACCACGACTGTCTTGAGGTTCTCAGTATGCAACTCCTCTAACATTGAGTAAATAAGAATATCGTTAATGAGTACGATGATGAACCGGTCCAGGAACATACGGAAGATAGTGTTCATGATCCCCATGAACCCGGATGGTGCATTCATAACTCTTAAGGGAATTACCACGAACTCAAAGTTCCCATACCTTCACCTATAAGTATTTTTTGGGATGTAACCCTGCTTCACCCTCAAATGGTGATATCTATGCGTCAGATCAATCATGTAGAACTAACATGATCCCCTTAACTAGTTGAAAATATCATATATTCTCAGGAGAGGATAATTATTCTTGATTGATACCTGATTAAGTCTCGGATAGTCTATGCATAGCACCAAGCCACCATCTACCTTATTCGTGAACAATTCAACATCACCCCTTGGTGGCACAGTCAGCTGGATAAAACCCTTTTACATCAGGTTATAAACATGAATCTTCAACTTCCACAACTCAGAAGGAGCTATTTGATAGGAAATTGTCGAAATAGGATGGGAATTGGGTTTTATGTCTATTCCGAACTCAACATCATTTTGAGGTGGTAGAGTGACAACCTATTTAGGGAAGACATTTATGAAATCCCAGACAACTCATGAAACATCCACCATCTCAGCAATCATCGACCACTCTGACATCCTGGCTAACATAGAATGATGTGGATCCACATGCCAGTTTCCCTTCTAATGACGGTGCTCTCCAAAAAAAATCTACATATTGGCCATAAATATCTAAAAAAATGAATCTCCTTCAGATGAATTAGATAACGGGATGAACAACAAATAACCAATCGAGGCCAAGTATGACATCGTATGGATGAATATGTAGCAAAAGAAGATCCCCACTGGATTGATGGGGCCCCAACATCAGTCTATCTCCCCAGAAAACATCAAATACATTGGTCTGACCTCAAACTGGTGAGCTCAACACTATGGTATTTAAAAGTGTATATACTTCTAACCCCAAGGTATGGGCTAGATTGGGTGTAACAAGGGAGTGCAAAGCTCTTAAATCAAACAAATCATACACAAGAGTACTAAACAGACTGATTGTGTCTCGAACAACCTCTGGCCCTACTAGAACTACTTCCTCAGAGATTGGAAACATCCCACACCTAGATCCTATACCCCTCTGTTGTTGACCACCTCCCATTCCATGCCCTAGTTTATGTCCCCAAGTAGAAACCTGAGTTTGGTCTCCTCCAGCACCGTCTACCCTCATTGGACAAGGAGCCTGCTACCCCTGCGGATGGAAAGGTCTGATCAGAAACAGCTGCTACTGAGGTGGAGACTGAACTTGCCCACCCCCACCATACTAAGGTCAATATGGGCTCTGGATTTAAATATTCCGACAACCTCCACAAACAAATAACCTTAGTCCTAGGACCATGGGAAAAGGGTGGGGACCAGGAGGTGTTAACATGAATTGTTGAGGCCTACATCCTGCTAGACAAAACCAAGAAGGCCATGACGCTGAAGACCTACTACTGTCTACCTTCCCCTCAGAAAAACTCAGTTGGATCCCCTCTCATAGTACACATCCCTATGAGTGCATTCTCTCCAAAAAAAGTCCTTCTTTTGAACTTCTATGTATGTCGGTAGGGTAAAGGGAATGATGGAATACTGAAGAGAAGTTAGAAGTGCCTCCTCCAAGCATCTTACATTTGATTCCTAATCCATAAATAAATTTGATGAAAAGCGCATGAGATCCATGAACATGATCAATATTTTTCTCACTGACATACTTCCCTAATAGAGGGAGATAATCTCCTACCTCTTATTGGCTTTCATCATCGAGTAAAGAAACTTTTCCCAAAACTCCTTATCATAGTCATCCTATGAGACATCAATCTCCGTATTCTCTCAGAGGTAAATCGTCAACAACTGAGACCTCTCTCTTTACATCTAACTCACTACTAGAGGAACCTGGTACTCCCTTTGAGCATAGATCAAGGTGAAGGAAATTTACAGTTCCTCAAGACAACCCTCCATCACCAATTTAAAATACTACATTTTTTTACTTCCCTATGGTCTACCATTGTAAATCATAACGGTCATTTTTCCAAACATCATCTTTCACCTCTCAATCTACCCTCCTCTGATCATCCAAGTAATCTTACTAGGCATCAACTCCCCGTGCCACACGTGGGTGACATCTGGGTGAAATATATGAAAAGGTAAACAAGGAACTCCTAAGACCAGGTATTATGATAATTTTCTTTTAAATTCATTTAAAATATTAATTTTTTAAATTCCCAAAATACTAATGACATATAAGTACACAAGTAATTATTATCCATGTACATTTCAAAGAGTCTCTACCCTGTAATCAGTGCAGCCGCACGTGGTCATATGGTAGGCTCATATTCCCTGCATCAGATCATGAGGGGCCAAAAAATCATGTGTCCCAAATAGTCATACCTTGCCTATGTCACACACAAAGATTTCCTAACACCATTGGCCTGCCATCCCATGTTATCCTCAATGTTCTTAACTCTGAACTCCATCGTATCTATCAATCATAACCTCTGATACCATTCTGTGACAACCTAGATTTCTCAAGGTGAGGGTAGGGAAAGAAAAGTTCCATTCCCTTCCTTATTGAATATAGATAAGTGATAATAACCCTTGAGTACCACTTTCAATAGTCCCCAGAGTGGTGAAAAGCCCCAAGGGTACAGAATCTCACAAAAAATGGAAGAAATTGACCTTTTAGGGAAAATTGGATCGTGAGATAAGATTGTTGAAATCCCAAAAAAACTCTAAAAAAATTATATAAATAAAACCAAATTCCAGCCAATGCATGATTTAAACATAAACTATGAAAAAATGTAACCAAATCCCCAAATAATGTTCTAAAAGAGACTAAGTAGCAACACAAACTATCCTGATTCCCATTCTAGTGATGTCTACCATGGTCCTCAAAGACCTCCTAGAAAACTAAAAATAATTTTACAATCATAGCGTGAGTATATAAGTATTCCGAATAGAAAAACTAAATCTACCCAGGCACAAGTGGGGAACATACTAATTCTGCTATGAGAGAATAGTAGAACCTCAATGCACATACCAAGGAGTACTAACAAGCCTAGCTTCTCAAAGGCACACTCCCCAAAAAATTGAAGTTAATTAAATTAGTAGTATAAGAACATCAAAATTGGATACCCCACACCACCTTCCAACTTAATATCTAATCATTCCAAATGAATAACATCTTGATGCTAACACTCTTACAAAATTCAGTCCCACTTCAACAACCTTCATCCACACACCTAGGCCTCAACCCACTCACAAATCACACCCACGAACACCAAGGATAAAGACACACTACACATCCTGCCCCCAAGAAACCTGGGACACAACAACCAAGAATCTCACTTGAAGACACCTAGGATTCATCCTGAAGACACTTGGGAAAATAATCATTTCCCTCAAACATATGTCCCCTTTTCCACAAAAAACGTGCCCAAAGAATCATGGACTGTTTTAATCCTCATGAAATTACAAATTTCTCATATATTATCAAGTGGTAACAACACAGAAGAGGGTGTGAGGAAGAATGTCAGTAACTAGCCATCCATCCTCCCATCTAGATGATGGTAAAAAAACCCTCCCCCACGAAGTGGCTGTGTTTGGATCATGGTCCTCAACAATGGTGGGGTTCATATCAAAACCACATGGAACAAAAATTTATACATATAGGTAAGAAAACGATCAACCCGACCTACGAGATTCAAACAAACAACCATCCCACAAAGAATCAAATTTTTTGCTACCCCTATATGCATAACCACACAAAATTCCACAATAAAACACTATCATAACCCTCATTCATTTATCCACATTCCATTTGTTAATTAAGGTGTTCACATTAATTTGTTCTAACACAATTCAGGAAACTAACATGAACAACATCTAAAACCGTTTTCATAAGTTAAAGTCCACCAAACACTTCCACCGAAAATAAGGAAGTTGGGACCAAGGTATTTAAATCTATTTTGATACCCATTCATAAAAAAATAGAGAAACACCAACCATAAATAAAAATGCACACCCCATATTCCCTAGAGGCCCATTAAATTACTTCTAACTATCATTCTTCAATGTTATCCTTATTAATCATCCTCTCCCAACTAGAACCAATAACCCCGATGCACAACAACACCAAAACAAACACGCCCATATACATGAAGTGATAAAAACCCAATCATGCATCACCACTACCCAAATATTTCACAGATTTAGTCCCACTGCATAAAAAATATATCCACTCAAAAATCAATCAATCTCTCAAACTATGATTTATTCAAACCTCATGTACCACCACAGACACAAGTCCAACAACAAAACACTACAGAAAAACAGCACCATTGCACAGAAATACACTTCCCCATTCATAGGACCAACCCCTTTATCCTCCTATAGTACCAACAACCATGCGTCCCAAAATAGAACCACACAACCCACACAAGGCTCGAACCCAACATACCATAGAACGTAACCACACCATCAAGAGAATTATATTCATATATATCGAACCAAGGCCATTTAATACCACTTTGTTAAATAGGGGTGATCACACAAAATTTTTGATCTCGTGGTATCCATTTATCTTACCAAATATATGTGATTATGTTGATTGCATGTTACTTCCATTTATAAAATCATCACAAAAAAAAGAACATGACTAGTTCACAAGAAAAGGATAGTGACGACCATGATTTTTAGAAGCCATACAACCACTACAGGTCACATACTCAATGATAATAATTAAAACAAACAGAAAAATATCAACATCTCCCTCTTCCCACATTTTTAATTCTCATTTTGTTTGTAAAATATTGATTCATCAATTCTCACAAATACATGTAATTATACCCTCCCCACATGATGCATAAATAAATAGAGACTTAAGAATACGAACTTGAAACAACAGGTGACCAAAACTCATTTTTTGCTAAAAAATGGGATCACGTGTGCAGTAGTAAACTACACGAAAAAAGAGTTGGATGGGGCTCTATAAGAGGAGAAAAAATCATCTAGAGAGGAAGGATTTAGGTGTACCGTGGCGGAATAGACACACACTGTTAAGGGAAGTGCAGGGCTTTGAAAAACCAGATCATATACTAAAGAAAGATTGGTTTCAAAAGTCATTAACATGGGATCATTATCAAGATTACATGGTTTGAAGATCTAAAAGTCCCCAGAGTGTTAGGATTTTTATTATATACATAATATAATTTTTAGAAACCATAAAAACGCCCAATAAAGGCTTCAAACTCGATTTATGTTAAATATAACATAAGAGGGGGGAAACTGGAAAAATATTGAAATTGGAAATTTGGTAAAGGGAGAGACACCATTAAATGTGCCACCATTTCAGTGGGCCACTATCACAGTGCCACAATATTAGCACCACGATTTTAGTGTGCCATTTTTATGGTGAGACCGTTGAGGTGACACAATTTTGGCATGACAACATTAAGATGTCATATTTGCGGTGTGCCAATGCCTCTGTGTGCCACCATCACAATGCCACCATTTTGGTGTTCCACCATTTTGATGTGCCATCTTTACAGTTCCACCATTTAGGTGAAACCATTTTGTGAAAATTTATTTTTGTAAAACACACAAAACAACCCACTACGACCCCAATACCACAACAATCATTGTATTTTCACAAATGAGTGTCTCGGGGAAATATGGTTCATTACAAATATTCATGCATAAGGGATTATATTATAGGATTTTTCAGAATATCGAGTATTTTTAAAACATATTTCTACTTAAAAATATCTCTAACATGATATATCATGTTGTTATAAACTTTGGGAAGCTGATAGAGGCACTATGTGGATGTCATGATGTCTAATAAGGATGATTGGGGAGGAGTTATTTAGGAAGTAAGAATAAATTCTATCAGAATTCCATCCATGTTAGTGGCATTAAGAGTCACATGGGGAGTTGATAGGCTCTTAGGACTGTGTTTAGGGGATGTTCATTCAATGTAGCATGTCAATCCCGAAGACTTTCATATATCATTTCATTGTTATGGAGTTTAAATTTATATATATATATATAGAGATTATATAGGATTAGTAAAAATTAATGTGGTGGTAGATGATGGATATAGGTATGTTTTTCTAGGAAGTACATTTCTACCCCTTATTAGATGGGAGGGTCAATTTCCACTAGCCCCATTGGTAAGTGTTGGGTAGATGGTATCCCGGCATATGAGAGGTAGTATTAGTCGGAGGTAAAATTAGAGGGGATTGATTAAAGATTCCATAGGATAGGGGGAATTAAGATTACCACTATATTGTATCCTCTAACTAGTCAGGATGTAGGACCTTACACTGTCATAGGTACGGTTTTTTTCATATACCCATTCATTATTTTTTTAATATAGATCCATAAAATTAATTTATATATACTCAACTTACCTATGTATTGGGTTTTCCTATTTAGATCATGTGTGGGGTTATGACCATAAATACGCTATTTTTGCTAATATATGTGGTTTTTAGATGACTTAAAGACACTTTCCTTGAAATTAGTGGCAAATATTCCCGTTTGATTATTTTTATACAGTAAATGGATGGATTATATTGGATGAATTCTATTGGTATACTAGTTTTAAACTAGGACCATAGTGAATATTATCATAGGATAGTTACTTATATTTCTTAAGAAGGGGTAGAAAATATATGTCATGTTTACTGGGACATTCCGTCTGGTCATGTAGAACAAATTTACAGGATATTTTACTATCTCTTAGACAAGGAAGTATGCCTAAATTTTTATGATGGAATGTTTTAGAAGAGTAATGTTCCTCCATCAATATAAAACTTTCAAGATTTCTTTTTTTTGGGTGATTTCACTAGATTTCAACAAGATAGGGATGTTGAGTTAACCATGATGTTTAATCTAGGAGAAAACCCCTTACCTTATTACCTGATGGAACTAGAAAAGCTTCAAGTGTAAAATGTGTTGTTGGATTATCTAGAATATAATAAATTCAAATAGGCTAGTACATAAATTTATGGTATCTCCAATAGATTTTTAAATTAATGTTGATTACACATTGATTTCATGTGTTGATTATTGCGGTATAATGTAGATGAATTCCATGAACCAATATCTCTTTCTTGACATTGAAAATCTCTTCTATCAATTGACTGGTGCCCATATTTTATCAATGATTTAGTTGAGGTGAGGTATTCATCAATTGACGGTGAAAAAAAATTCCATATCCATAATATATTTTAGGATTATTATGATTTTTACATGTTTATTCTACTACTATGTGATCTAATAAATGAAATAATCATATTTATGGCCTTGATAAATGGGATATCTATCCATTACCAGATCAGTTTTGGTGGTTTTTATTGGCATCATCTTGGTGTACTCTATGTATAGATATGATCATTTCAAAAATCATAACATTATACTAATTTTACTATCAGTGATTGATATATATGTATAGCATAATGACATTTAAGTTTAACAATGTGAAATTCCTTGGTCATGTTATCTCATAGTTTAGAGTATCAATGGAGATAGAGAATGAGGTTCTGCAATGTATCAAGGGATTGGTCCAAGATTGTCTTCCTGATTTTGAGATATATAGGTATAGAAAGGGATTACTAGTGTTTTATCCAATAGTAATGTGAATTAGTATCATGAATTTTCGTGGAAATAATAAATGTATAAAGTTTATTTCAAATGATACTTGTGAGGAGGATGTGTAGGATTTTATGTGTAAGTCAACCTCTATAACAATAATTTCCATAAATGATATGTTTATGGAGTATATTGTGTTTTCAAATACATCAAAAGGCCAGCTCATATATGTTATGAATAAGATTTAGATGTTAATTATGGATCCATATAATTGAGGCT
Source organism: Viscum album (assembly GCA_963277665.1). Lineage (NCBI taxonomy): Eukaryota > Viridiplantae > Streptophyta > Magnoliopsida > Santalales > Viscaceae > Viscum > Viscum album. Next base: position 499,040,335 of record OY728167.1, read on the forward strand.
AAATGAGTGGAATTATAATACTTTATATCTGATGTTTGTTATGGAACAAATTGTATTGAGATGTTGGTGGAAAAATCTATTAAGTGAATGGTTTCTGGTGTACATATATAACAAGATCATATGGTACTTCTCTTAACTATGGAATGTAAAAATTCAAAAAGGTGGTTGTTTAAGTATTTGTAGACTTTTTACATCATGTTGGTATATAGTCATGAAATGGGAAACATCATTACATATTCCTTGATTATGAAGATGAAAACTCACATAGTTCGTGAATCGTAGGATGAATTTCATTTGATGGACCACTTTTCGTACAAAAATTCTGATGTTTAATAGTCATAATGTCTAAAAACTCTTTAATCGACAATAATTTATTTTATTGTCCTATATAAGATCAATAGATTGATGTTATCTGATTATAAGTGTTTATCCCTCATGAAAATCATATATATTAGGGATCCACCATCAGGTTGGTCACATGGAAGTGATGAGGTTCTTCATCTTTATGGTAGTATCTGGGGTCCTATGAGTTTACGATAGGCTCTGATAAAGAATCCTTACAATTCATGAATTTTTGGTACATATAATCTTGATGTATACATATTGTAATATATATAGTAAATAATGGTTTTTAAGGATGAATAAGGAGATATCAGGGTTTGTGGTTTGATGTTACTAGTGTCATATAGTGATAGATGAAAATTAGACGTCTTCTAGGTTATTGAGTCATTTTACCATTCTGAAATGGAAATTAAATTATATCACCATGGACATCATGATAAGATTGAAAATGAATCCCTCCCAAAAAATCACAGTACTTCTAAATGCGCATCGACTAAGGAAGTTATCAAATCAATATTCTTATCATCGAGACATTCACCGTCAATTATATGTGTATTCTGTATGTGTGGGATATTTTTTGTCTACATTGTCTTATAAGGTATATCATTTCAAATTGTGATCCATGATTGAAGTCATGTGTATACAATTGATATAATATGATAGTAGGATCAATAATTCTTATAAGAAAAACCTCTCATATTTAGATTAATGAAAAATCTATGAAGATGATTCTGATTCTTGAGTATATATATTGAGCTTGTGTGGTGGACTATGGTTCCTCTTGGATGAATAATTTGTCACTTTTAATGTCTTAAAATAATAATATATTCCAAGAATCTATCCAATTGGATTCTTCAAATGGTTTATTTGGGAGGTTTTTATGTTTTATATTGTTCTTTATAGATGTGGGTGAGTTAATGCTTGTTGGATCTAGTCTCCTGAAAGAGAAATTTATGATGGTTTAATTGATCATAAATACATTTGTATCTATGTAAATTTAGTAGACATCTTATTTTGAAAATTATATATGACATCTTGTTTCTGAGTTTGGTCATATGGTTTTCAATTGTTTCTTTTCTGTGGGTGGAGAAATGTTGCTTTAGGATGAAGGGAATGTTAACACCTTGGTTCATTCGGTCGTTCGATGTAGTGGACATGGTAAATCCAATTAAATAGTAATAGGATATTATATTGTAAATTTTTTTCCATTTTGACATGTTTCACAAGTCATAGGATTGGAGATATCAAAATAAAACTTATCATGTGGTAAATATTGTTAATGTATGGAATTTTTTCTTATGCATTCATTGAAGAGAATCTTATCAATATCATAGACCATAGTGAGAATAATTTCCAAGGAATGATAATTTCTAGTGAAATAATAGTGGTATAATTGGATTTTTTAGGATTAGACATAGGAGAGGGAGTATGATATATAAGAGAAGTGTATTAAGTTGTGCTATGATCCCTATCATTGATGAATGAGAGAATAGCGTGGGGAATAGCTGTTATATAATGGGGATGATTTATTATCCCTCTTATCTCCATATTATATATTCCCATATTTGTTTTTTGAAGTATTTTAATTATTCAAATGAGATTTTTTAATTTGTCTAAAATAAGATTTTGAGGTCTTTAGGGGCACATAGAAGTTGGACCAGTGAAGGATGACTTTGTTATGTACCTCGGAAGAAGTTACAATGCCACTAGATATCTAGTAAAATGAAAAGTATATTGGTGAGGTTATAACAGTTCAACCAGCTAGACATTTAGGCCCACCTATTAGTCAGTGGAGTCTTGGAAAAATGGGAATCAAATATGATTCCCAACATCCTGTCAGTATTGTCAAAATGGGCCATTTTTTAGGAGTGGAATAATTTTATCCACTTCATGTGAAACCATAATTTTATCCTACTGATAACTTTTTTCAACCCTAATTTTTGATTCATGAAATTGAAATATCGTTTAAGGATTATTTTGAGTCTCTAGAACCATTCCAAAATCCTTTGATATGTTCTTTGATCATGACAACTTAATATCATTTTTTGGTCATCTTGAGTGATTTCATATGTTTTTTCTAATAAGTATCTTTAAATTCATTTATGTGGTGGATTAATAAATGTCAATTAGATGTAATGGTATTATTCATTAATATGTATGTTTGATCCTCAGTATCCTAACATACAATTTTTTAGGTAGGTGGTCTAAAAAAATATGTAATGTATTCCATTTCCTTCTATTATGTGGAAAATATGAAATCAAACTTGTACACGATGTTCAAAACCGCTTATAAAAGGAATTATATTTTATGGATTGAATCATCATTAATCTACATCATTTGGATCAATTGAGATCTATTTTGACTTGATACAGATAATTTATGGTAATGGATATATTTCAAACCTTTTACCCTTGCATGAATGATTGAATGTATAGACATGCTCCCTTACATTGAATTGGGAATTTCTCGCTGAATGGCTTAGTTTTATAATTTTTTAAATTTATAAATTGGATTACATTGATTATTATAGAATCACATTACATTTATGTTATGAATTTATGTAAAAAATGAATTTGTTTGTTTATATAATGTTATAAAGAATTAATGACATGTGTAACACTAAATGTTCTTAGTGGATATGTGTATTTTAATTTTCATAATGTTTTGTGAATTATAATGAAATGTTGATTGGGAAATTTTTATTGATTGACCTCAAAAAATTTTAAAAATATTAATTGAATAAAATTTAAAATTCAATTGGGTTATTGGAATGGATTTTAAAATATGGATTTTATTGATTTTTTAACATTTGGAATTTTTTAATAAATTATCTCTTATTTGATTTGATTTTTGATATTTCAAATTAGTTATATCATAGAAAATCACAAAGAGTCTTATTCCCTAAAAGAATGTAAGGGTACCTCACTTGGGAATTAATAGTTGGCCCGTTATTATATTTTCTTTTTGTATAGTCTAGCACCATTGGAACATGAAAGTTTAACAATCATGGTAATTAAGAACTAATACATTATTTCATGACTAAATGATGACTGATTGTGAGAAGCATGATTATGTGATGGATTTGTAACACCGTGATATTTTTATGATTTTTTTCATATTAAATTAATACATTATATATTTTTAATTACATAGAATAATGGTTTTGTATTAAGTTACACAAAAAAATGAGTTTAGTTTATTTTACACACAGCATAGATATTAGGTTTCATTACATTCAAAGTCGAGATTAAATGAAAAATGACATATTATTAAAATATTATTATTTAATATGATAGTTGTCACCTAGATGTTGGAATGGAGGAATTGAATATGATTAAATAAATTATTATAATATATTAAAATCATGTATATAAAATTAATTATTTAGTGAGTAATTATTTATAACTAAAAATTAAACCCTGTGGGTATTTAAAGGAAATATTTTTCTGAAAAACTATTTTAAGCGCACAAGTGCGTTCTATATAAAAACGTTATCCAAATCGAATTTGGTTATTTATTTTAATGAAAATTATATATTATAAAGGCATAAAAATGTTTAACATTCATATTATATATTTATTATTCATGAAATAAATTTAAATATAATATTATTCTTAAACATTTATTTTCATTAAAAATGTTTTCTACAATTTTGCAGATTTTTAAGTAAGTTAATTTTCTATATTATAAAAAAAATATTATTATAAAATAAATTTATTTTTAATAATCACAATTTAAATATTATAATAGAGTGAATCCTTGGACTTTTTCTACAAAATTTCATAATTTGATGAATATTGATTGCACTAAACATAATTACTACAATTAAAGTATAGATGGGTTCACCGGGGTTTAAAATAAAAAAATTAAGGGTAAAATGACCAATAAACTTTTCATAAACTATTTTGTCCTTATTTTGACCCTAAAACCTATTATAAATGATAATGGCTTAATCTAGACCCTTTTGACATATAAAAAATGTGGGATCGCTTGTTTATTTTCAGAAATTCCATGTTATTCATTTTTCCAACTCATTTAAGGCCTCAGAACCTACTCTATAATTTACTATATTAAACAATATTGGTTCAGTATTTCCCTGAAAAAAATCAATTACCAAAATTCATCCCATAGATTATAATCCATAGATATGGAAACAAATCCATCAAATGAAGGGTTTTTTTACAATCATATTGAGGATACATGGAGAACTGGTAATGTTCATCAATTAGCATTTTTTATACAAACCTAAACCCCAAAAATTATTATAAAAACATCTTTATATAATCACCTAAATATATTTAATATAATTATATGTTTTTATGTTAACGTAACAACCTAAATCCATAACCAATAACAACATAGGGTTACAAAATCAATGTTTTTGTGTAAAGTGAACTACTACCTCCTGAACTGATGTCGTTCATTTCTTCCATTTTCAAAACTCAGGGTCAGGATTATAGATCTAATGATTATTTATAAAATAAAATTATTAATTTATTATTATTATGGAATATTTATATCACACATACCATCCTGATTTCAGTTATGTGGGTATACGATAACATCGATCGTGTGAACAGAGAACTACCGCCTCACAGAATATTGTGATCCATTCATGATTTACATGGGATGTATTATAGATTGTAGGAATAATAAAATTGATAAAAATAAAAAAATGATGGTATAAGGATAATATATATCATTTATTTTTCATTCTTTCAAATCAAAATGAAAAATTAAAATTAGCATTTATACGTATATACATCCCAATGCCTCTAGGAATTGTATATTTTAATTTACATCACTACATTTTATAAATTTCTATAAATACATATGTGGTGAGTATGTATGATATTAATATTATTGTTATCATTATGAATATTATGGAACAATGATAGATTTAAAAGGTCCATATATATAACAAATCATATCATATATTAAAAACTAATAAGTAATTATAGGAAATTTATTTTTAACATTGAATTTAAATTATGGGGTAAAAATGGTCATAATAAAATAATATATGTTAGGATATATATGAATATTTTTCAATAATATATTTAAAATATTCTTATATTTATCATATAGGATCCTAAAATTCAAATGATGAATTTCAATATTTATGGTAATGGATTTCTATCTTAATTTTTTTACTTTTATGAGGCACAAGCCAAATTCACCACCTTTTCCTTTTGCGGTGTATATACATCCCCATAGGAATGGTTTATATTGAATCTACGTATTTTCATTATATTTAAAATTTAATTTTATGTTATTAATTTTTGGGGGTTATGAGTCAAAATATCACTAAAGTGGTAAGGTATATTTGTCACAATTTTCCACTATTGTGACATATGTTATATTATTCACCTATATTCCCTTACGTGTAGTATATACATTACATTTTAAATGAAATATCATGAATAAATTTACAGTGATGAAATTTAAATTTAAATTATAAATTATTCTTTCATGGGTATTGTGATTCATGGTTACAAATTTTGTATGGTATTATGTTACAATCTCATTGTTTATCAGAATTGTGTATGATTATGCTTCCAATGATAAAATAATATGATCCATATTTCAGGAAAATCATGAATTTTATTATGATATGGATATTCTAGATATTCTAAAGTAATAATAAAATTTTCCAAATCCTTGTTACCCATGAAAATTGATAATTGTCTATTGTGAATATCGAATATTGTTTATCTCTTTGATAAAAAAACTATACCTTTTCAAAATATATTTTTAACAAATATGTTTTCATAAAGGTATTTAAATTAATAAAATTATTTATTAAATATATTATTAAACGTGTATTATTTTTCCCAAAAAATATAAGAATATTCATCTTGATTTTGAAAACAATTCAAATTCTGATTTTACCAAAAATTTGAAATTAATCATCGTTTTAATGTGTATTTTATGAGAGGAATTTTAACACATCAGGAAAAATTATTACATTGAAATATCATTATATTATATCAGGGTTATATTCAAATGAATTTTTTTTTTCAAAATGTTTAATGTTTTAAAAATCATTTTTTAAGCGAAAGGATACTTTTCATTAGAAATGGTGTAAATGATTTATGAAAGTTTCCATTAAATATATTCAAGGTTGTTGTCAATGGAAAATGTTTTGGAAATGTTTTTAAATATTATTTTTCAATGATCTGATTATATTTTAGTCAAGAAATTATTTAACTATTTATAATAAATTTATTTATAAATTATCAAGGAAATATATTTTCATAATGTCTTATTTTTGATAATTTTATTTTCTAATAAATTATATTTTCCCCAATAAACGTCCCAAGTAGAATTTAAAAATTATTTTCCATCTATGATGAAATTAATTTAGGTTACTCATGATTTACTATTGATATTATCAAATGATACCATTATTATACTTTATCAAAATGGTTTATGTATATGATAAAAAGTTGTTTATGAAACCCATTAATCATCCCTAGATTATAACATAATAAAATGATTATGAAACTTGTATCCATTTCACGGGTTACACATTTATGAAATGGTGAAATGATGATGAAACTTATTTATATTCCCTAGGTTACATTATGATGATATTTTTATGAAACACATTTCATTTCACATGTTCTAATATTATAATTTTTTTTGGATATTATGAAACACGTAGGTGTAATTTCATTTTATTGTAGGTGGGACCTATACCCCTTATAATGATTTTGAAAAAGAAGTATATATCATGATATTGATCGAACATGAAAAAATTGTAAAACATGATTAATAAGAGTCTTTATTGGGATGTTGGTATTGGGAGTCAACCAAGACTACTATGATGTTATAAGTGGACCTATATTTCCTTCCCACAATGTTATATGTGACCCTAATTACTGGTTCACAATGTTATGCATTGAATTGATTACATTATGGTTGATGTATTATGAACTTCTATTTTTTTCCATGACACATTTTTTGTGATGTATGAAAGGTCGGGTAAGAAATTATTATGTTATCTTCATTATCATATACACTTATTTTTTTCGTATGATTTCATATGGTCACATATTTATAATTCTTCTATTTAACCTTACTGAGCTTCTGAGAACAAACGTTTTAAAACAAATTCTCAATTTTTGAAGAAAGAGTTTGTGTACGGTATTTATATGTATAGTACTAAGTGGGATAACATTTATGGGAATCATTGATGATCATTCACGGAATTAGACTTTCACATTAAATGTTTCCAATAGTAATAAACTATTAGGGTCCTCATCCATGTATTTTTTAAATGAAATGAATATTCATCTAAAAAGATGTAATATCCATGTGTGAGAATCCTGGTTCCCTATAGTTTTTTAAGGAATTTTTTATTTAACCATTAGTAACAAGGATGAGAAATCATTACTGAAATCCATTAGGATATTTATAAGAATATTCTCAAGGATTCCACTAATTATAAGCCTAATTATTAGTTAATGTATAAAAAACCCCTATAATTTTAGTAAATAATAGAGTGAGTAGTCTCAAATAAATTATATCTTTGTATATATACTACAACTGTATGTGGATCTGGAATACATGTACCTAGGGGCAAAAACCTTGAAAAAGCCGTATATAGTAACAATCGATCCAAAATTGGTGCTTGAAAATGATCCTTATTTCAAAAATATTTGGGCACTCCTAAGAAATTTGATTTTGAAATTAAACAACTCTTGATAAACCATAATTAAGAATTTACAAATACGATGAATATGTATGGACTAGGAAAATTATGGAGTCACATATTGAAAAAAAGGAGTGTTGATTTATACCACCTAAATGATTTTTCATACTATGTGATTTCTCGTTGTGACTATCACTTCTCACACTATAATTTATGGTCATACTCAATGGATTGAACCAGAATGAAATATGTCAATGAGAAATTAAATGTACAATAAAATGATTTTTCTTCTTACAAATTGAATTTTATTGGATATTTATTGAAAACCTTATTGTTATTCTCACACATCATTATCAAGATATATATCAAGGTGATCATCCAAATGATAAATGGAGGGAATAGTGATATGTTTATTACTTCATGATACATATACCACATTATTTTAGTGGTTATGTTGATCCATTAGTTTCTAAGAACTGGATCAGTAACAATAAAATGATATTTTCTATTTTTTAGTTTTCAGAGATTGAGAAATTATGTATAGTTTGATACTTTCTATAAGGTAAGGTTGATCAATGCGAGAATATTATTAATAATATTATCCATGTAGAATTAATTCTCTAAATAAATCACGATGAGATTAAAATATTATATTTCTATAAGTACATTCCTAATATTTTTCAAAGAAAAATGGAAAAAATATTACATTATAATTTATATAAAGGTAATGAGACTATTTTTTAATATTAAGAAAATGTAACCATCCTTTATAGGTAATCTTACGGTATTAGAGTTAATAAATTTATTATGGTTAACCGATTCATTAGTGGCTTGAAAAAAAACCTCTAGAGGGGGTTATCATGAAGATAATTTGTATTCAAATAAGAAATCATTTGATGTGCAATAAATGTTGAAAGAGAAGTTGGAAAAATTATTGGTTTTGTGATAATTAAAGGAAATTGTTTTTCCATGGAAAATTAAATGGTGTTACACATCAAGGGAAGATGAAATTTCAAGTACCAACTTGCAGAAACTGTTGGATGGTGCACACAGGTGAGTGCCTAAATGGAACAACGAGGATATTATAGGGTTTGAAGACATACCATAATGAAAAATATTTTATATGAGAGGTTAATATTATTGACAATGAAATTACTAGAGAGATATATCATTATTATTTACCTCCCACACTTCATTGTTTCATGTGAATGGATTTTAGGAAATATGTGAATAAATACCCCAATACAATTACTAATAAGGATGATATGACAAAATAATCAATGAAGATAATGCATAATAGAATGAATAAAAAATCATAATGGATGGTATATGTCATTAAATTTAGGGCACACTAATCCTCACCACATTAATTAGAAAGATCATGTTTTATTTTCAGTGATTTCATCTTATGAAAATGTTATTATTCATGCCTTAGTTTAATTTAATGTGATTGTCACCCACTGCATGGATTCCAGAATAATAACATATCATTTGATATTAGATCAATATAAGGAAGAACCCAATTTTCTAATTAAAATATTTTTTATAAAATAATAACTTATTTAAGGAATAAAGAGGGTATTATATTTTTGAATCATATATTTCTTGAGGTAGGATTGACATAAGAGTTATGAATACCATTGTGGGTTATTAATTTTATTGTATATCATATGTTAAAAGTTATTGAATCCACTTATGTGGTTTTATGTGATGGTAGTTTCTCATGATTATGTATATTTTAAGATACATATATATAAAAGAAACACATTGGTTTCAAAGTGTTATGTACGTTTTTAGAATGGGGATGTCATATTTTTTTTTGAAAAAAGGGAAAGATTTATTGATTTTAAATAATGAGACTAACCTATTAGTTTTATTTTTTAATATCAGTCATTGTTTTTGGAATTTTTTAGTAATGGAAATGCATTGACTCTATGGTGGTTTTATACTCAGCTGTGAGGATCACTTCCTACCTATACTATTCTTTGTATGTAGTCCATATATGTTTTGCAAGTTCAAGTATTTGGTTCGAGTGCTTGTCTTTGGATCGAGGATGTTCTTATGGAAGGTGGTGACATTGAGGTCATAGGGTGGTCGAGTTGTCTTTTGTATTTTCTGTATTTGTTTTATTTTTAGCCTTTAATTTTTTGGCTTATTTTGTTTAGTTGTTATTTTATTTGGATAATTTCGTATATTCAATGGGATTCAGTTGATGTTATATTTGTTGCATGTTCTTTTTGTTATTGATCCATATTTTTTGGGGATAAATAGATCCCACAATTATTATTTTGATGCTCGTTACTAGTTTCCACATAATATGGACTGGGAAATCCCATCAGGCCATCTCTCAGACCAGGTTGGATGGAATCCGGACTTGGTTCATGACACCCATTTTTTGGGGTGAGTCACTAACACTTTTAAATTAATTGAACAAAAAATTGCAATGTCTCCCACAACTATAATGGATAATGGAACTGATTTCAATATACAGGTGACCATTGGATGATTTTTCAATTATACATAAGAACTCACATTGGTTGAGGAGATGTGAGGATGGGGTAATCTTATCCCTTTAGGGGGAATTATTTAATTATATGAGACAATCATAGAGGAATATGATATATTCCTAAATCCTTCACAAATCCTAGTTATGGGAATATTCACTCTTATATAGGCAATCAATTAAAATAATGTGATAATGTAAACCATTTACATATATAAGTTGTTCTCCATCAATAGTACTATATTTATGTATAACATGATCTATATCATTATGAAGTCTACTATTTTTTATGATGGTTTTATGAAATGAAATAAGGAGCTCATGAATTTTTTTCATACATGGAGACATAATTTGATTTGATGTTGGGATCATGCCTATGATAATGGATTCCTATGTATCCTTGTAAATGGAATCATTACCCACATAGTGTTTTAACACTTAATTGGACATCTAATACCATTTGAAGTTATTTTAAATGGATTATAACATATATTTAACATCATGAAAAAGGAATTCTGGATCAAAGGTTCATATAAAAGGATGTTGTGGGATATATAAATCAGTGACCCATTATGTTGGGCTTGTAAGGGTATTTGGTCATATGATGATAAACATCAATTGGAATATTGACTAATGAGGATAATATCATGTGACCAAGAAGGAATACGGTGCTATGGGATTTTTTTGACCCTTTTGGGAATATGGAATAGTGAGGATGAGGATGGATTGATGATTTTTTGTTTTGAACCTGAAGGCTTCCTACAAGGTATCACCATTGGATGGTAATCAAATCCCATGATGTTTATAAATTAAAATTTAGGATTTTGACCCCCAAATAAGATTCTTACGTATCCATATAATATGGGAATAAAATACCCCATAGTTAATAAATTTAAGGTGTTGGGTTTGAACCGTAGGGTGGAATCTAACGTACACTATTAGGATGGGAATAAAATCCCCTATAGTTCATAATGTGATGTTGTTGTGGTTAAACCTCATGGAGTTATCCTATATATTCAATTAGGATGTGAATTAGTCTACAAGTACTTATGAAATTTTTTTAGCTTTCATCTCTATGTAATTTTCACTTTTTGTGTTTTATTATGTTGATGAATTGATCACAACTGTTATCTAAGACCATTTGATACATTTATAATGTTATAAACATGTGAAAGTTGGTTATTTCTTTTTCACAATATCATGTATTGGAAAATGGATTACACTAAATTTGGAATTTTACATTTGATATTTTACATCAAACTCTAACTAATGAGGATGTTACATGGAATGAAGGATTATTATAATTTCCTATAATGATATATAGACAAAATCCAGTAGAGATTCAGAACAATTCTCACGCCATTTGGTGGATGTGGGTGAGGCTATGGTAGGTTTATTAGGAATAATTATTTTACTTACCCATTTTCATAATCTTCGCTATTTTTAAACCTCAACATTTATACTCAAATGTCTATTTATAGGAACAAAAATGGTGTTGATATGTGTGAATATGACCCGATTATCTTCACATTTCATGTAGTAATGGGATGAAAGAGCCACTTCCTAAACCTCTTCCATAGTTACTAAGGAAGAGATCAAAATTAAAATATTAATGACTGATAAAAAACTATCTAAGGATTATTCCTACAAGGATGATTAAATTTTGGAATCCCATTTCCACATTAATTCAAAATTGAAATGAAACACAGTTGTTTCCAATACTCTACTCATGGAAAACTGGAGGCCATGTGTTGGGAGTCTTTACATTGAGACATTATTTTAATTTTTTTCTTGTTTGAATTTATAATTATCATTTAAAAGACATAAAATATTAAATTAAATGGGTTTTTATGTTTGTTTTTATTTGGAATTGAATTGTTTCCCTATTGTCGTATATTTATATGGATTTATAATTATAGTTTGCTTTATCCTTATTTTCTATTGGAGGGTATATTATATCAATTATACATTTTAGTACATCCCTTCTAGTCAAACAACTCTAAAATATGGAGAGGTGAACCTAAGTTCACATGGTGACCAATATTAGTCACATTAAGGAGAACTGGGATAGAAGTGTTAAAAAGAATTATCAGATCACTAGTGTGTTCTATTGATTCAATATTTTCAGTAGAAAAATGGAGACTAACCTATGTATAGGATTATAAATGACCTCATTCATTGGAATTTAAAAACCATGTGAAAGGGAAACCCAAATATTCCAATGATTGAACTAGTATTCTTAATGTTCTTTTGTTACAATTGTGATATTAGTTCCCCTTTGGTAACACTTGTTTTGTGATCTTACTATTTTATTATATTGTTTAGCAAGGTAAATTATGGAATGAGGTGTGTATACATGAATCATGGTTGGAACCTATGGGAAATATATTAACATGAATTATTACTATTGAGGACATATTTAGCACATATTATATATTTACCTATCTAAATTATGAAAAATAACCCGTTTACAGGATTGGTAAAACGGAATACATGAAATTATTATAACATGTTGATTAATTGATTCATCTATTTTTGGGGGTTAATTTGTGTTATTGGTTCTATTTTTTATAATTTCATTTTATGTTTTATTTTATTATGTATCTTTTGATATTTAGAGTCCAATGACCCTTGTATAGATTATTCCATGGTGTCTTCTTCAGGATGTTCTTAAAGAGGGTGGTAACCATTACACCCCTCACATAGATAAGACAACATTTATATATGATCTAAGCAACCATAAGGATGATAAATTTTTTAAAATTCTTCTACGTTTTATGTGATCAATAAAGAGGGATTCATATATCTCCATGCCTTTACTTTTAGAACTATTTAGAGTGTTCCAGCTACATCACCTTCCCATGTTCATTAGGGAGGAAGGACTACATGATGCTGAGTTCTAGATCCAATTTATCTATATGATCATAAAATACATAGAGACTCCTTTTACATGATGTTTATTCTTTCGTATTATATTTTTTTAGGACCAACCAAGCATTTGTGGGACAATGTAGAGAAATACATATATGAAGAAGAGAAAATTGGAAGGACATTAATGTGATGTTCATGAGTTTTTCTAATCTAGAGATACTGAGTGATGAGAAGGATTGTGAGTTCATGAAACATATGATGGTGAAAATGTAGTTATTGACAGTTCATTATTTTATATATTGGTAAATCATTTTACTCCATCTCTAACAGATGATTACATAGTGTCACACCCAGTTATTCATGTCACAGTTTTTATTTGGATAGTTGGAAACACCAATCAATATCATGGGTTTTGGGTGAGGTGAATGTTGGTTTGTGAAAATCCATCTATTTAAAATCACACTATTAGGGGTTCCTCATAGTTTTTTGGAGTTTTTGGAGAAAAGGATGCTTATTTCAAGATTTGGTCTAACCGTGATCAATTTTCTAGATTTAAAAACTAAATTTGATTCTTTTACAAGTTCGTATTTTTTCAACATTTTTCACCCATTCAACTTCCCACAGGGCCTCCCCAAAAATATTCAAACCACCATATCCTTCTGGACCCTCTTACGAATTCATAACTATGGTGTATTAGGGATATTTCTTCAGTTATTGGGAAGTTGGTTATCCCATTTGTAATTTTCAAAAAACAATTTTTTTTCTTTTATATAATTTTAATTTTTAATATTTATTGGTGATTACACCTATCACTAGAGATCCATAACCCTAGGTTCACCCCCGTGGTCCATTTTACCTCTTTGGAGCTCATCTTATTATTGTATATGGGAGAAATTTCTCAAGGATTCTCAAATCATCCCGATTTGGTATGGTAATTTGTTTATTTCATGAATCATTAATTTTTTATTTTCCCCAAAAATCTACATTCCCTGGTTCTAATATACCTAATGATCCTCTCCATGATGTTTCAGGACATTTTTTTTCTTCTATGGGTGTATATCTAAGGGAAGATAAAGAGTTCTCTGGTTTCTAAGATGAGATTCCTTCTCCTTTCTCTTCCCTATTCCTTCTCCTTCAACTTTATTTTGGATTACTGTTATAAACTATATATTATTGACATAGTTTTATGTTATACAATTATTTTTATGGGGTTTTGGTTCATTTATTTCTGGTATTTATAGTTCTGGAGTATTGGGAACCATGGTAGGTGATATTGGGTGTGTGGTTCCCTTCTTCAATGGTTTTACGGTATGATAGCCCTTGAACATGCATTTATCAATTAAGTTCCATCATTTCCATTCTATTCCTACCTAATATATATGTTTATTATCATTATTCATCCTTCGTATTATTTTCTTAGTGTGCAATACAGTTGTTTAATCCTTATTTTATGAAAAGTAGTGTTGTTTTATTGTAAACATGTACACTGCTTGGTTACTTAAATGTTATGTCAGATTAATCACCTATTTTATGGTATTTTGAAAATGGACCAGTTTCTTGAAAATATTTATGTCATTAAAATCTTATTTTATCCCATTTTGTGTTCTTAAAATATGTTGTTTTTTTAAAAAGTGCATGCCATGTGTTTAGTAAATTGACCGATTGGATTTTATGTGCTTAGTGGGATTTAAAATGATTTTATTGGATTTTTTAAATACGTTTTTGGATGAAAATTGGTTTTCTAGGTAAATTTATGTTTTTAAAAGTATTTTCTTATAAAAGATCGGGTTTTGGTGGAAATCATTTTTTGGCTCAAGTTGCTAGAAAATGGCCTATTGGAATCCTTATAAAAATAGTCCTACATTGGATGGGTAACTGGAATGATTTAAGGGATTTATGAAAGTGGTTTTTTTCAATTAATGGTGTGTATATTCCTATACATTAAATTTTATATTTTTTCCTTTGGAAAATGTTTGTTTTGAGAAATTCCTAATGGAATGTTTGGTTTTTTTCGTGTACAAATGGTTTCCTTGTGTTTTTCATGTTCTATCATATCGGGCCATTTTATGGTCCACGAAATTGATTTATTAAATGGTTTTGTCTCTTCCAAATATGGTTTGATATGGTGTTGGTGGGTTTTTATCCTTAACAATGATTTTTTAAATGATTTTATGTGCAAGGCCTCTCTATACTTCAGGAAATTGTTTTATGAAATTTAGGTGGTTTATTGATCTGTGAATGAAATGTGAGACATTTGTTGGAAAAATAATAAAAAAAATTATTTTATATATGTGTATCATTTTTTAGTATAGAAAGGGAAAACCCAGGTATCTGGGTGGGTTGATGTGTAATAGTATACTAGCGATCTAGAGGGGTTTTGTCCCTGTTCCACGTAGAATGTTTGACGATGACAACACTAACAAAAATATGACGATGATGTTGTTGGGGACCACTAGGTTATGAATTATTCTCATACTGGTATCTCTTGTTTATGAGAATGGATATTTTTATGGTTTCTTTTAAACTGAGTAATGATGTACTCAGGGCCCACAACAAACTAGTGAATAGGGGTGTTCCCATGAGTTGTTCTAATTGGATATTTTGTACTCACTGTTGGTATACAATGTGATTAGTTGGAAAATTCAACAAAATGTGTGTTTTATTTTAGTGTTTGTAGTCTTTAATGCATCCCTCTTGAAAACTATTTCATTTTTACGTTGTACCTCTTTGAAAAAAATTTACTAGGTTTTTTTATAAAACTTGAATGTTTTTGTCTGGTAATTTTTATAGCATGGAACCTCATTTGGAAAACGTATTTTTATATATTGTATCTCAAACATGAAATTTATGTTTCTTTTATTTTAATTTATGTTCATTGAAAATAGAATTTTGGGATATCCTAATGTATTTTAATACCCACTCCTATAGTTTTCATCTTTTTTTAGCCCTTATGTAGGTGTTAGCATGAGTTCGATCGCTTTTCAAAATTAGTATTCATTGTGTCAATGAGTGAACAGTGGAATAAAATGGTGTTAGTTTGGTTGTCAAGTTTGTTTGGTTGGTTGTATCGTTTAGCTGTACTTTCAGTTTCTTGTATAATTGATGTTCAGTTCAATTTTATATAAATGTATGTTGACATGTCAGTTTCATTCTGTTGCTTAGATCTTTATTATATTTGGGAGAAATCCTTTACATGAGGTATTTGTTGATGCCCGACACTTGTTTCCAACCTGTGTGGATACAGAATGCCCTTCGGGCCAGGCCACAGATTGGTTTGGGTGCCCTGTTCAGTGTTGACATGGGTTTTCAATGACAAAATGGTATCTTAGGGTGGGTGGATCCTTGCAGACCTTTATTTTTAGAGTGCCAATTCTTATTTGGAGATGTCAAGGTAGATGGAGTCAGATTTTGGAGACTTTATGGTGATATTTTAAGGAAGATAATTGAAAACGCTTTCTCATTCCAACCCTTGGGTGTCCCTGGAAAGTCTAGTTTTATTAGTTTCGTTGGTTCTTATTGATTGTTTGGTGTTGGGATACGACAAGGGGAGTTAGTCTAATTATCTTCATGAGATCGTAGGGTTTGTAAAGCCATGTAGATCCAGGGAATGGTTCTTTGAAGGCTCTCAGTGATGGTGGTGTGTTTGACATATGGTCATAAACCCTATAGTCAAGTCACCCACTGATAGTAGTTCCATTTTTGGGTCTTTTGGACCTTTCATGAATTTGGAATTTTTCTGAAATTCCTTGTGTGATAATTGTAAAAATAGTTTTTAAAGGAATCATTGGTTTTTGAAAAGTGTAAAATGGGTTTTCAAAATTTAATATGAGAATGGTTTCGGAACGTTGGGTTTTGTGAAACAAATCTTGGGGATAAATTGGAAGTTATTTAATGGGTTTGAATTTCCTTAATATAATATTTTGGTTTCTTGAAATGAAATGTTTCGAAAGTATGGATTTTTTAATGTGATTCTAAACAATGTTTTAAATTAGGGTTTTGGGATATTAATAAGTGTTTGAATCTAATGAATTGGTTTTGGAAATTTGGTTTTGAGAGGCTAGTGTCTTTATGGAAAGGGTCTTTCGCCATTGTGGTTGTCAGATTACGAAAAGAGACCTTGCTGAATTTTTTAAATTGGGAAAGGGATATTTGGAATATAATGGTTATGTGAATGTTATATTAAATGAAATGTATTGGGATTTTAATCAATTGGTTCTTAATGAAGTGTGGTTTGTTTTGTGAAATCTGAAAATGGTTTTTTATTAGGTGGTCAATGTGCCTTTGGATGGTACATGATTCTTTTTGGAGTGATTATTTTTTTTATTTTAGCCTTGTTTTTTTTGGGTGCTCACATTCATGGTTTTATGGATATATGGATTAATAAACAGTATGGAAAGGTTGACGGGTGCCTTGGGTGGCACACAAACGTGCATATGAGTGAGGCATGATAAAACACCATTGGTTAATGCAAAAATCCACAATGACTGTTTTTTAAAATGTTTTTTATGCTGATAAATTGTGGTGTTTGTTATAAACCAATGGTAATTTTGATAGTTTTACTATAACCTAGATGTGCTGTTTATTTAGTATGCTTCCTTGTGATATGGAATTCATAATATTTTTGTGCCATGATGTGGTATCTCATTTGTGTCTCGGTTTGGGAGAATTGTTTTGTGGGATTCCAAATATGTGTTGGATGTTGTGATGTGGCCACAGATGGCTATCTGTTCACAATATTTCTTATTGATAAACCTAAGGATTCATTCCAAATGAAAAATACCCCACATCAAATGATTCATCAGCTTGTTTGATTGAATTTAGAGCATTTTGAGTGCAATTTAATATTCTTTTCCACTAGGGTGTCCCACTCTATTGGGTTAGTTGTGCTCTGTGAGGTTGATGTGTTTCTCGATGCACCTTTTCTATTCGACTCCACCTTTAGAGTGAGAGAAAATATTGTTTTGTATCTTCGAGTTCTTATTTGTGTAAATGTGTGTCATTTGAGGAAGAGAGTTTCATGGTGTGCCTTGATCTTTTGTTTCATCCTAGGAGTGTTATGTGTCACTGTGTGGAACTAAGGTGAAGATTTCAAGTTAGGTATAATCAATGAATGACTGCGAGGTAGGAGATGCTTCATCCATTAGAGCTCTATCTATAGGTCTCGGAGTGAATCGGGCACGTAGTTAGGAGTCCCAGGATGATGGGTTGTATATCTAACCTTATGCCTCTACAATTGCAGTGTGGTAGTTACATTATTTCATTTTTGGATTTAGTGGGTCAATGAATGGGTCCCCTTCCCTCCCCACCCCAAGTGGTGAGGGTTTGGATCTGTGCAGAGACTGTTGTCTCAGTTCTTGTTCCCACAATTCAGGAGTGGGTGGTTAAAATTTTCATGTTATTTTACTCTTAACATGGGTTGGTAGGTTTTTGTGGTAGTGTTATGGCTGGCATGTGTGGGAGAAACATGTTCTTATTTCATGTTTAATTTTTGTTGGGTCATTTATTGTTGGTTTTTAATGGTGGGCATAACCACCACATGTCTCATAGAGTTTCCTCCTCAGAATTTGTTCAGTTCTATTTGTTTCATAATAGTGTGGAGTCTACTAAATAATCACCCATAATATTTGGTTTTCTTGAGTTCTCGTTGGTTTTGGTGAACATTGGGTTCATTGGGAGAAGGCCCGAGAATCTGGTTCTTTGTTTGGTTGAGGTGGTAATGACTCGATCTTTCAGTTGATTCTCAGGAAGTGGTTGGAAGTTGGTGTTTTGAATGAGGTAAGAGTATTAAGTAATATTAATGGTGGATGAGGGTTCATTGGATTTAAAGGATGGACCATATTGATAAGGTATCCCTAGGTGTTGATCAATCATCTGGAATGTGTTGTGGCTTTCTAGGGGCTTAATGCTTTAATGCTGGGCAGTATTGTCACACATTGTTTTCATGTCATGTTGTTGATCTAGTTCGTTGGAAATATAGATACTTTACTTGGGTTTTGGGTGAGATGAATGTTGGTTTTTTAACTTCCATCTATGTCTAATCATCCTACCATGGGTTCCCCTTATCTTTACTGAGATTATTTTTGGAGAAAATTATTATTACTTCAATATTTGTTCCAACACTGATCCCATTTGTAGATTAAAAAAATATTTATCCTTTTATTATTCCTTATTTTTTGAATTTTTTTCACTCATTAACATTCATACTTTCCCTCTTGACCTATTCCAACAACCATATCATTCTATACAACATTAGGAATTCATAATTATGGTGGATTTGGGTTATTTATTCTGGTATTGGGACAGCCCATGAGACATTTTCCAATTTTTAAAAAATAATTTATTCATATTTTATCTTATTTATTTTGTATATATTTCGGTGATTCCACCTCCCAGTCAATCCCAAGAACCTAGAAACAACCCAATGTTCAATTCTCCCTCTTTGGAGCTCATCTTAGTCATGGATTGGGGAGAACTTTCTAAAGGATTCACAAATCATCCAAATAAGATAAGGTAATTTGATATTTTAATTAATCATTAATTTTTTTCCCTATTCCCTCAACATATTATTTCCCTAGTTCTTTTAGACCTATGTAGCCCCTCTAAGATGTTCCTGTAAATTCTAGTTCCTCTTTGGGTGAAGATATGAGGGAAGATAAAGAGCTCTCTAGTTTCCAAAGTGAGTTTCCTTCTACTTTCTCCTCACTCTTCCAATCCTTCAACATTCTTTTGGTTTCCTCTTCTCCCCAATCCATGCAAGACCTATGGTTATGTTATATTTTTTTTAATAGTTTTGGTTCGTTTGGGCTGTTTTTCATAGTTCTAGAGTGTTGGGAACCGTGAAGGGTGATATCGGTTGTGCGATACCTTCCCGCCATGGTTTTGAAGTAAGATATCCCTTCCCTATGTCATTATCTTTTATGTTTTATCAATTTCTTGATTTTTTCCACCTAATATAAAAGTTAAGTATTGTTTTCATCCTTTTTTTAATTTTCATTGTGTGAAAAATGGTGGTTTAAGACTTATTTTGTGAAAAGTATTGTTGTTTCGCTATAAATGTGTACACAGCTTTCTGACATAACTTTTCTGTTATATTACAGACCTGTTTTATAGTATTTTTAACAAGTTTCATTAGCTTGTATAAATAAATGTCATGATAATGTAATTTTATCCCTTTTCAAGTGCATAAAATGCGTTTTTTGTTTAAAAGTGCATGTAATGTATTCGGTAAATAGCTCGGTTGGATTTTATGATCATAGTGAGGTTTAAAATGATTTATATGGATTTATAAATACGTTTTCATCATGAAAAATTTTATTTTTGGGACATTTAGTGGATTTAAAATATATATTTGTTTTTTTTAAACAAATGGGTTTTTGGTGGTAAACATGTTTTGACCCGGGTTGTCAAAAAACGGCCCGTATGGAATCTTTATAAAATGGTCGTTCTTTGGATGTGTAACAAGAATGTTTTAAGATAATTATGAAAGTGTTTTTTTATAAATGGTTTTTATATACATTTTTATTAATTGTAAAAATTTTACCTTTGTAAAATGTTAGTGTTGAGAAATTTATAAATACATGGGTGGAATTTTTCATTTAAAAATGGTTTCCATATGTATCTACATATGTATCATTTGGGGCCATTTTATAGTACATGAAATTTATTTATTAAATGGATCTGGGGATGAAATTTATTTATAAAATAGATTTGTTAGGGTTACTCTTACAATGTGATATGAGGTACCTAGGGCTCACAATGAACTAATGCCTAGGGGTGTTCCCGTGACTTGTGCCCATTGGCTATTTTGAACTCACTATCAGCATATGGTGTGTTTGGTTGGTAAATTAATGTTAATGTGTATTTTATTTAAATATTTTCATTCATTAAATCATCCATATTGAAAACTATTTTCATTTTTATGTTTCACCTCATTGAATATTTGTTACTACAATTCATCTTTATAAAACATACAAGTTTTTGTCTATTAATTTTTATAACATGAAACTCCATTTGGAAAAAATATTTTCATATATTCTATGTTGGAATGTACACACATCCTACCATTAGACATCTGGGCCACTAAGGGAACAACCACACCACACATCCTGCTCATAGAAACCAGGGCCATAACAACCATGCCCATCTCCCAAAGGCACCTGGGCAACATCCCAATGACACATGGGAAAACATTCCTACCCATAAACACCTACGCCTCTAGTACAAAAAAATCATGAAGGATCATAGACTATGTTAAACCTCAAGCCATTACAGCCTATCTAGATATGCATGAGTGGTACGTACTCGGAAGAGGGTGAGGGGACGAAAGTCATTAACCATCCATCCATCCTCTCATCGGGGTGTGGGAAAAGACACCCATCCCCATGAAGTGGGGATATTCGACACATAGAGCTAAAAAATGGTGGGTAGGTATAGAAATCACAATGTACTATAATTTAAACATATAAGTAATCAAACACTCAACCCATTCGATGGGTTTTAAACCAATATCCATCCCACACAGAACAAAATTTGCTTCAACCTCTATATGAACAACCACACAAACAGCCAAAATAAAACATTATCCTACCCATGATTCTTTTAACTACATTCCACTCATTAATAAAGGGTTCACATAAATTTATTAATGAACTACCCTGAAAACTAACAATCACAAAAAATGTAACCGTTTTCAGATGTCTAAAGTCCACCGAACACTACCAAATAAAATAACTAAGTTAGTACCAAGGTATGGAAATCCATTTTACCACCCATTCAGTAATTAAATAGAGAAAAACCAACCTACAGTTTCACTGCACACCCAATTTCAGTAGACCCTAATTCAACCACTATTAACTGTCATTCTTCAATGTTATCCTGCTCAATCATCCTCTCAAATTTAGAACTGGTAACCCTGCTTCACATCAACACCACAACCAGCACACCCATAAATATGAAGTCATGAAAACCGAATCCTATAGACCCACAACCCAAATATTTCCTCGATTTAGTCCAAAAACATAAAAATTTCATCTACTCCACAATCAATCAATCTCTCAAACTAATATTCAGTCACACCTCTTTTACCACCACATACACAATCTCCATAGAAAAACACCACCAAATAGTTTCCCAACTACACAAACATACACCTCCCCATTAACAGAACAATCCCCTATTTCCACCCCTGGTACCCACAACTATTCCTCCCATAATAGCACCACACAACCCACAAATGGCTCGAACCCAATAGAACACAACACAAAACCACACCACCATGCCTAATATATTAATATTTATCCAACTTGTGTTCTTTAATTCAACTTTGATAAAAAAAAGGTGATCACATAACATGGTTGGTCTGGGGGAATCCATTTATTGAAAAAAAATATGTGATTATGAATATTTCATGCTAAAACTATTTATCAAGGCATGAGAACCAAAACAGAGCAACACTAGTTTGAAAGCAAATACCACCAACATCCTGTATATTTACAAGACATATGGCCATGACAGGTCAGATTCACAAAGATAACAATTAAAACAAACATCATAGAATCAACGAACCCCATACACCTCATTTATTTTTTGTAATTATATTTTTTGAAATTGGATTCATCCATTCTCACAAAGAGGCATCATTACACCCACCCCCCATGATGCACATATAAGGAGAGGTAGAAGAATCCCCACTTGAAACAATAGGTGACCAAAACTCCACTATGTGCCAAAAAAGGGTGATCATGCAAGCATTATGAAACTCCAAGTAAATTGATCAAGAGGGGGCTCTAGCACATGCACATGACTCATCTAGAGAGTAATTATTGATGTGAACCAAGAGGTAAAGAACACACACTGGGATGGAATGATCATAGATTCAATGAGCCATATACTTTACAAAAGGAAGAAAACATTCAAAAGTAATCAACGTGGGATCATGGTCAAGATCATGTGGTGTGAATATATCGATGTCCTTGGAGAATAATGATATTAATGAAATTCATAATATCCATTTAAACATCATTAAAAACGGATGAACAAAGATTTAAACTCTGTTTATGTCAAATAAAATATAAGGGGTGAAATTTTAAAAAAACATGGGAAGCTGGCAATTTAGAAAAGGGTGAGAAAGAGTTTGGTGTGACAATATTATGGTGACACTATTTTGGGTGTGCCACCATTACAATGAAAAAGTTTTGGTGGGACACCATTTTTTTTGTGCTACAGCCATGGTGTGCCACCATTTGGTGAAACTAGATTTTTGGAAAACTCCAAAAATAATCCACTCTGCCCCCTAAGAACACCACAAGCATGAGATTTTCAAAAAGGAATGGACCAGGGAAATAATGTTCATTACATCAAATACATCTAAAACTATTCTCATACTCAATAATTTACAACGAAAATTAGGAAAAGAGGGGTATGAACAACTACCCCATAAGATACCACTTTGGGGAAAACCACCTTGTGTTTTTTGAAAACTGGAGTGAAAACCCTGACATCTAAGAACAACTCCTTGACATCTATCACCTGAAAAATGTACAAACCCCACGACCCCAATTCCCATACACATGTATTAGGGAATCCCTTCCTCCATTTCAATATACAGTCTTATTTTGGTGGAACGGACTCACCCGCATGGGTTCAATCACATCCACATTAATGAGTCTAGATTAGGGATCTGGTCCTCCCCTGCCAACATTCAAGACTTTTCACACACATTAATAGTATAAGGAAACAAGTCATCTAACAAAAAATGATTTCAACCCTTTAAATCATATGAATAGTACAAATCAAAACATAAGATCAAAACTCAAAATAGATATTGGTACATGTAAATTTTTTTCCACTCACTCCCAAGTACTCTCGTCGAGTCCAAAATGACACCAGAACACATGAAGAGAAGGAATTTTCTATCCACTGAGCATATTATCCTCACAATACATGATTCTTAATGGTTTCTCCACGAATGTTGCATCATCCTCGATATCCAACTATCCCGAATCAATTACCTATAAGTCACTGTGTAGATACCGACATAGTTGAGATACATGGAAGACATCATGAATCATCTCCAAATGTAGTGGAAATGCCAGCTAACATTCCCCAACTCTATGAATGATCCAATGAAACTGGGAGAAATATTTTTCCCTCTTTCAATCCTCTATTTCCCACGTCATGGGGAAATATTCATGAATACATGGTCCCCATCCTTGAACTATAAAGGCATCCTCATATATTAGGCATAAAACTTATGTTGGTCCTATTACACCTTCATCTTCTCACAGACAAGCTTCACCCTATCTCTCGTACTCTACACCATATTCAGACAAAGAATAGATACCTCCCCAACATCCATCCAACACAAGGGTGAACAAAAAAAACTCCCATATAGATCATATAATTGATCCATTGCAATGGAAGAGTGATAAATGTAATTTTAAGAAAACTATCAGAAGAGAAAATGTCTCACCCAAGACCCAATAATGTCCAGAAGATGTTCCTATAACATATCCTCCAACATCTACATGGTCCACATTGTCTATCCATCCATCCGAGGGTGGAAAGTAGTGCTGAGGAGTAACTGAGTGGAAAAGAAATGCTTAAATCCCCTCTAGACTAATTATGTAAAATGTGTATTATGGTCTAAGAAAATTGATTTTAGAACACCATGCAGCGACACCACCTCATCAACACACCTCTGGGATAAGGAATCAACTAAGTTCGACTCCTTGATCTCTACGAAGTGTGCCGATTATAGCAACCAATCCAATACCACCCAAAGAAAATTACATCCTCCCTCATTCATGGGTAATGATTTGATGAAAACTATAAATATTTCATCCCACAACCAATATAGAACGTCTATGGGATGTAACAGACCACTAGGAACATGGTTCCTAGTCTTCACCTATTAATACACAAGGCACCTTGCCACAAACTCTTCCACTTTCATCTTCACCCTAGGCTAGTAAAAGTATTCCCTCAGTCCTTGATACATTTTAGAAAATATGTGATGCACTACCATGGGTGTTCTATGTGACTCACGAAGAACTCTTTCACACTTTTTTACTAGGAAAAATAACTTCCCATAAAACATCTTCTAATTTTGACTATCCTCAGACTATTTCTCCAGAGTATCACCTTGGAAAGCGTGATCACACATCTCATCCGTCTCTGAGTCTCCCCTTTGAGACTCCTCCACCTTTCTCACTATGGAAGACTCCACTATCAACTAGAATAGATAGCCTCTACCACCATCCATTCTCACATCTAGACACAAAGTAACGAACACCTCCATTACCTTCAAAGCATCCATGGATTCCTGAAATACCTCCTTCTGTGACTTCCTTTCTAAGTAATCGCCCACCAAATTCCCATTTAATGAGTTGTAAGAGATATTGAAGTCATTTTAATATAGAAACTCTATCTTCCTTCACAATTACATGTTCTGATCTCTCTAAGAAAAGATATACCAAAATCTCTTGTGATCCATGGAAACCACAATGCGCTCACCAATGTGGTAATGTTGCTAAACCATCATCATTAATATTACCACTGCAAGATCTAGATAATTGGTGGCATAGTTACGTTCATGTAGACATAACTTCCTAGACCCAAAAGAGATCACTCCCCACTATTGCCTTAGCTCACATCCCAAGATTAGACTGGAAGAGTCATAGAACAACTCAAATGTCTCCGTTTCCTATGGAAACCTAAGAACTAGAGCACAGACCAGCTTCCCCTACAGGTAGCTGAAGGCAACCTGACACTATTCACTCCAGACGAAGTCCCAATCTTTTATTTTCAATGATTTTAATAGAGAAATAAATTTAGAGATATTAGTTACAAACCTCTTGTAATTTCCCTATAGACCCATGAATCTATGAACATTGGACACGTTCTTTGGTGCTTCCCATGAAACATCTTCCTTGACCTCTGATGGGTCCACTTTTATCCCTTGTTGGGACACCACATGTCCAAGTAAGTTCACCTCTCTCATATAGAACTTTTACTTGGACAACAATACATAGATCTAGTGGTGTTGGAGGACCACCATGACTGTCTTGAGGTTCTTAGTATGAAACTCATCTAACATTAAGTAAATAAGAATATCTTTAATGAATACGATGATGAACCGGTGCTGGAACATACAGAAGATAGTGTTCATGATCCCCATGAACCCAGATGGTGCATTCATAACACTGAAGGGAATTACCACGAACTCAAAGTGTCCATACCTTTACGTAAAAGTATTTTTTGGGATTTAACCCTCCTTCACCATCGACTGGTTATATCCATGTGTCAGATCAATCTTGTAGAACTAACATGATCCCCATAACTAGTTGAAAATATCGTCTATTCTCAAGAGAGGGTAACTATTCTTGACTGATACCTGATTCGGTCTTGGATAGTCTATGCACAGCCCCATTCCACCATCTATCTTATTCGATAACAAGACTAGATCACCCCTCGGTGTCATAGTCAGCTGGATAAAACCATTTTTCATCAGGTCATAAACATGAATCTTCCACTTCCACAACTCAAATGGTGCTATTTGATAGGGAACCATAAAAATAGGTTGGGAATT
This sequence comes from Viscum album, assembly GCA_963277665.1. Taxonomy (NCBI): domain Eukaryota; kingdom Viridiplantae; phylum Streptophyta; class Magnoliopsida; order Santalales; family Viscaceae; genus Viscum; species Viscum album. The sequence continues at coordinate 499,067,297 of OY728167.1, forward strand.
GGGTTTTATGTCTATTTCAAACAAAACATCATGTTGAGGTGGTAGAGTGACAACCTATTTAGGGAAAACATTTATGAACTCCAAGACAACTCCTGAAACCCCAACCATATCAGCAATCGTCGAACTCTCCGACATCATGGGAAACATAGAAAGATGTGGATCCACATGCCAGTTTCCCTTCTAATGGTGGTGCTCTCCAAAAAAAATCTACACATTGGCCATAAAAATCCAAAAAATGACACTCCTTCAGATGAATTAGATAACATGATGCACAATGAATAACCAATCGAGGCCATGCATGACATTGTATGGATGTATCTGTAGCAAACGAAGATCCCCACTGGATTCATGTGTCCCCAATATCAGTCTACCTCCCCAGAAAACATAAATTACATTGGGTTGACCTCAAACTGGTGTGCTCAAAACTAGGGTATTTAAAGGTATATATATTTCTAACCCCAAGGTATGGGCTAGACTGGGAGCAGAGATGGAGTGAAAAGCTCCTAAATCAACCAAATCACATGCAAGAGTACTAAACAGATTGATTGTGTCTCGAACAACCTCTATCCCTACTATAACTACTGCCTTAGAGGATGGAAACATCCCTTCCCTATCTCATATACCCCTCTATTGTGAACTGCCTCCCATGCCATGCCCTATTTGATGTCCCTGAGGAGAAACCTGAGTTTGGTCTCCTCCAGCAATGTCTACCCTCATTGGACCAGAAGCGTGCTACCCTTGCGGATGGAAAGGTCTGACTGGAAATTGCTGCTACTGAGGTGGCCACTGAACCAGCCCACCCCCACTATACTATAGTCAAACTAGGAACTGAATGTAAATATTCCCACAACCTCCACATACAAATAACCTCAGTCCTGGGCCCATGGAAAAAGGGTGAGGGCCATGATTTCTAAACAGGAATTGTTGAGGCCTACATCCTGTTAGCTGAAACCAGGATGGCCATGATGCTGGAGACCTACTGTTGACTACCTTCCCCTTAAGAAAAACATAGTTGGATCCCCTCTCATAGTACACATCCCTACCAGTGCATCCTCTCCACAACATTGGCCTTCTTTTGAACTTCTATGTATGTCGGTAGGGTAAAGGGAGAGATGGAATACTAAAGAGAAGTTCGGAGTGCCTCCTCCAAGAGTCAAACATGCGATTCCTAATCAATAAATAGATTCAATGAAAAGCGCATGAGATCCATGAACTTGATCCCTATTTTTCACACTGACATACTTCCTTAATATATGGATATAATCTCCTACCTCTTCTTGGCTTTCATCATCGAGTAAAGAAACATTTCCCAAAACTCCTTATCATAGTCATCCCAGGAGTCATCAATCTCTGCCTTCTCTCAGAGGTAAATCATCAACCACTAAGACCCCTCTCTTTTCGTCTAACTCACTACTAGAGGAACCTAGTACTCCATTTGGGAATTGATCAAGGTGATGGAAAGTTAGAGTTCCCAAAGGCAACCCTCCACATCCAATTCAAAATACTACCTTTTTACTTCTCTAGGGTCTACCATTGTAAATCAAAAAGGGCACTTTTCAACACCTCATCTATCACCTCTCAATCAGCCCTCATATGATCATCCAAGTCATCCTACTGGGCATCAACTACCCGTACCACACATGGGTGATGTCTGGGTAAAATATATTAAAAGGTAAAAAAGGAAATCCTATGCCCGGGTATTATGATAATTTTATTTTAAATTCATTTAAAATCATCATTTTTTAAGTTCCCAAAATACTCATGACATATAAGAACACAAGTAATTATTATCCTTATACCTTTCCTAGAGTCTCTACCTTGTAATCAGTACAGCCGCACTTGGTCATTTGGTAAGCTCATATTCCTTGCATCAGATCATGAGGGGCCCCAAAAATCCCGTGTCCTAAACGATCATCCCTAGCCTATGTCACACACAAATATTTCCTAACACCATTGGCCTACCATCCCATGTTATCCTCACTGTTCCTAACTCATAACTCCATCATATCTATCAAACATCACCTCTAATACCATTCGTTCACAACCAGGCTTCCTGAAGATGATGGAAGGCATAGAAATGTTCGATTCCCTTACTTATTCAATATGGAGAAGAGATAATAACCCATGATTCCCGCCTTCAATAGTCCCTAGAGTGGCGAAAAGCACCAAGGGTGTAAAATCTCACAAAAAATGGAACACATTAACCATTTTAATGAAAATAGTATCATGAGATAAGATTTTTGAAATCCAAAAACACCCCCAAAAAATTATATAAAGAAAACCAAATTCCTTCCCATGCATTATTTCAACAGAAACTTTAAAAAAGTGCAACCAAAGCCTCAAATCAAGTTCTAAGAGAGACTAAGTAGCATCACAACAACTTTCCTGATGCCCAAGCTAGTGATGTCTAACATGGTCCTCAAAGTCCTCCTAGAAAACTGAAAGTAATTTTACAAAAATAGTGTTAGTATATGAGTATTCCCAATAGAAATACTAAATCTACCAATCCACAAGTGGGGAACATACTATTTATGCTGTGAGATAATAGTAGAACCTCAATACACATACCAAGGAGTACTAACCAGCCTAGATTCACAAAGGCACACTCCCCAAATAATGAAATCTAATTAAATTAGTAGTATAAGAACATAATAATTGGATACCCCACACCACTTTCTCACTTTTTATATACTCATTCCAAATGAATAACATCTTGATGCTACCACTCTTATAAAATTCATTCCCACTTAAACAACCTTCCTGCACACACCTAGGCCTCAAAACACTCAAAAATCCCACCCACAAACACTTAGGACAAAGCCACACTACACATCTTGCCCCCAGAAACCCGGGACACAAAAAACAAGAATCTCACCTGAAGACACCTTGGCTTCATCCTGAAGAAAGTTGGGAAAATAATCATGGGCCGCAAACATAAGTCACCTTGTCCACAAAACAATATTCCCAAAGAATCATGTAATATGTTATTTCTAATGAAATTATAACTTTCTCATATATTCTCAAGTGGTAATAACACAGAAGAGGGTGAGAGGAAGAATGTCAGTAACTAGCCATCCATCATCCCATCTAGATGTTGGGAAAGAATCCCTCCCCCATTAAGTGGCTATGTTTGGAACATGGTCTCAACAAGGGTGGGGTGCATATCAAAACCACATGGAACTAAAATTTATACATATAGATAAGAAAAAATAAACCCAACCTATGAGATTCAATCAAACAAACATGTCAAAAAGAATCATATTTTTTACTTCCCCTATATGCACAACCACACAAAATGCCTCAATAAAACACTATCATAACCCTCATTAATTTATCCACATTCCATTTTTAAATTAACATGTTCACATTAATTTGTTCTAACACTACTCAGAAAACTAACAAGAACAACATCTGAAACTGTTTTCATAAGTTAAATTCCACTTAACACTACCACCGAAAATAAGGAAGTCGGGACCAAGGTATAGAAATTCATTTTAACACCCCTTCATAAAAAAATAGAGAATAATAAACCTTAAATCAAAATTCAAACCCCTTTTCCCTATAAGCCCATTAAAATACTTCCAACTATCATTATTCAATGTTATCCTTCTTAATCATCCTCTCCCAAATAGAACCGACAACCCCAATGCACAACAACACCAAAACTAACACACCCATATACATGAAGTGATAAAAACCCAGTCGTGCATCACCGCTACCCAAATATTTCTCTGATTTACTCCCACTGAATAAAAAACCTATCCACTCAAAAATCAATCAATCTCTCAAACTATGATTCATCCACACCTCATGTACCACCACATTCACGAAACCAACAACAAAACACCACAAAAAAACATCCCCATTGCACAAAAATACCCTTCCTCATTCATAGGACCAACCCCTTTATCCACTTATAATACCCAAAACCGTGCATCCCAAAATAGCACCACACAACCCACACAAGGCTAGAACCCAACATACCATAGCACAAAACCACACTATCAAGTGATTTATATTCATATATATCGAACCAAGGTTATTTAATTCCACTTTGATAAATAGGGGCGATCACACAAAAGGTTTGATCTCGTGGTATCCATTTATTAAACGAAATATATGGGATTATGTTGATTTCATGTTACTTCCATTTATCTAAGCATCACAAAAAAAACATAACATCCCTAGTTCACAAGAAATGGACAACAATAACCATGATTTTTAGAAACCATATGGCAACTATTGGTAACATACTAAAAGATAACAATTAAAACAAACAGAAAAATATCAACATCTCCCTCTTCCCCCATTTTATAATACGCATTTTGTTTGTAAAATTTTGATTCATCCATTCTCACAAAGACATGTCATTATACCCACCCCGCATGATGCATAAATAAATAGAGACTGAAGAATACTAACTTGAAATAATAGGTGACCAAAACTCATTTTTATTGCTACAAAAGGGATCACATGTGCAGTAGGAAACTCCATGAAAACACAGTAGGAGGGGGCTCTAGAAGAGGAGAACAACTCATCTAGAGAGGAAGGCTTTAGGTGAACCAAGCAAGAATAGACACACACTGTTAAGGGAAGATCATGGCTTTGAAATGAAAGATCAGATACTAAAGGAAGAACGGTTTCAAAAGTCATTAACCTAGGATCATGGTCATGTCACATGGTTTGAAGGTCTAAAAGTCCCTGGAGTGTTGGGATTTTAAAGACATACATAATATAATTTTAAGAAAACTTAAAAACTCTCAATAAAGGCTTCAAACTAGATCTATGTTAAATATAACATAAGAGGGGGGAAAATGGAAAAAATATTGAAATTGGAAATTTGGTAAATGGAGAGACACCGTTAAATGTTTAACTATTTTGGTGGGCCACTGTCATAGTGCCACCATATCACCGCCACAATTTTAATGTGCCATGTTTATCGTGGCACCATTGAGGTGACACAATTTTGGTGTGATACCATTAAGATTTCATATTTGTGTTGCACCAATGCCTTGGTGTTCCACCATTTTGATGTGCCATCTTTACAGTTCCACCGTTTAGACGAAACCATTTCGTGAAAATTTATTTTTTAAAAACTCCCAAAACAACCCACTATGACCCCCAAGACCACCACAATCACTTTATTTTCACAAATGAGTGTCTCATGGAAATAGGTTTCATTACACATATTCCTGGAGAAGCGATTATATTATAGGATTTTTCAGAATATTGAGTATTTGGAAAACATATTTCTCTTAAAAAATATCCCTAACAAGATATATAATGTTGTTATAAACTTTGGGAACCTCATAGTGGAACTATGTGGACGTCATGATGTCTAAGAAAAATTATAGGGGAGTACTTATTTAGGAAGTAGGAATAAATTCTTTGAGAATACCATCCATGTTAGTGGCATGAAGAGTCACCTGGGTAGTTGATAGGCTCTTAGGACTATGTTTAGGGGATGGTCTTTCAATATAGCAGGTCACTCCATAAGAGTTTCATATATCATTTCCTTGTTAAGGAGTGTGGAATTTTTTATATATATAGAGATTCTATAGGATTAGTAAAAATTAATGTGGTGGTAGATGATGGATATAGGTATTTTATTCTAGGAAGTACACTGCTACCCCTTAGTAGATGGGAGGGTCAATTTCCACTAGCCCTATTGTTAAGTGTTGGGTACATGGTATCCCAGCATACAAGAGGTAGTATTATTTGGAGGTAGAATTAGTGGGGATTGATGAAAGATTCCATAGGATATGAGGAATTAAGAATCCCACTATATAGTATCATATAACTAGTCATGATGTAGGACCATACAATGTCATAGGTATGTTTTTTTTCATCTACACATTTATTATTTTTTTAATATAGGCCCATAACATTAATTTATATATACTCAACTTACCTATGTATTAGGTTTTCCTATTGAGATCATATGTGGGGTTATGACCATAAATACACTATTTGTGATAAGATATGTGGGTTTTAGATGACTTGAGGACACTTTCCTTGAAATTAGAGGCAGATAATCACATTGGGTTATTTTTATACAGTAAATGAAAGGATTTTGTTGCATGAATTCTATGGGTATACATTTTTTATACCAGAACCGTAATGAATATTATCATCGGAGAGTTACTTATATATCTTAACAAGTGGTAGACAATATATGTCATGTTTACTAGGACCTTCTTGCTGGTCATGTAGGAAATATTTACAGGATATTTTACTATCTCGTAGACAAGGAAGTGTTCCTAATATTTTATGATGGAATGTTTTAGAAGAGTAATGTTCCTCCATCAATAGAACACTTTCATGATTTATTTTTTTGGGTGATTTCACTATATTTCAACATGAGAGGGATGTTGAGTTAACCATGATGTTTTTTATAGGAGAAAACCTCTTACCTTTTTACATGATGGAAATAGAAAAGCTTCAAGTGTAAAATGTGCAGTTGGATTATCTATAAGCTAATAATTTCAAATTGGCTAGTACATAAATTTGGGGTATCTCCTATATATTTTTAAATTAATGTTTATTACAAATTGATTTTATGTGATGATTATTAAGGTATAATGAAGATGAATTCCATGAACCAATATCTCTTTCTAAACATTGACAACCACTTCAATCAATTGGATGGTGCCCATATTTTATCAGTTATTTAGTTGAGGTGAGGGATTCTTCAATTGAGGGTGAGAACAAATTCCATATACATAATATATATTATTATTATTAATATTATGTTTCCAAGTTTATTCTACTACTATTTGATCTAATGAACGAACTAATCATATTTATGGCCTTGGTTAATAGGATATATATCCAGTTCTTGATCAGTTTTGGTGGTTTTTGTTAACAACATCTTGGTGTACTCTATGTACAGATATGATCATTTCAAAAATCATAATATCATACTGATTTTACTATTAGTGATTGATATATATGTCTAGAATAATGAAATTTTAGGTTTAACAATGTGAACTTATTTGGTAATGTTATCTCATAGTTTAGAGTATCAATGGAGATAGAGAATGAGGTTCTGCAATGTATCAAGGGAATGGTCTAAGAATGTATTCATGATTTTGAGATATAAAGGTCTAGAAAGAGATTACTAGTGTTTTATCCAAGATTAATCCTAATTATTAGCATGAATTTTTGTGTAAACAATAAATTGATAATGTTTATTTCGAATGATACTTGTGAGGAGGATGTGTAGGATATTAAGTATATGTCAACCTCTATAAAAATAATTTCTTTAAATGATCCATTTATGGAGTATATTGTGTTTTCTAATGCATCAAAAGGCTGGCTCAGACATGTTATGAATAAGATTTTGATGTTAATTATGGATCCATATAGTTGAGGATACATGTGTGTAATTATAGTACTCTAGATCTGATGTTTGTTATGGTACAAATTTAATTGAGATGTTGGTGGAATAATCTATTAAGTTAATTGTTTCTGGTGTGCATATATCACAAGATCATATGGTACTTCTCTTAACTATAGAATATAAAAATTCAAAAGAGGTGGTGGTTCATGTATTTGTAGAATTTTGACATCATGTTGGTATATATTCATGAAATGGGAAACGTAATTACCTATTCCATGATTATGAATATGAAAACTCACATAGTTCATGAATCATATGATGAATTTCATTTGATGGATCACTTTTCATATATGAATTTGGATATTTAAGAGTCATGATGGCTAAAAACTCTTTCATTGATAATAATTTATTTTATTGTCATATAGAAGATCAATATATTGATGTTATCTGATTAGAAGTGTTTATCCCTCATGGAAATCATATATATTAGGGATCCACCATCAGGTTGGTCACATGGCAGAGATGAGGTTCTTCATCTCTATGGTAGTATCTGGGGTCATATGAGTTAATGACAATCTCTGATAAAGAATTCATACAATTCATAATATTTACTACATATAATCTTGATGTATACATATTGTGATATATATAAAAAATACTAGTTGTTAAGGATCAATAAGGAGATATTAGGGTTAGTGTTTTGATGTTACTACTGTCATATAGTGATAGATGAAAATTAGATGTCTTATATGTTGTTCAATCATTTTACCATTCTAAAATAGAAATGAAATTATATCACCATGGACATCATGATAATATTTAAAACGAATCCCTCCCAAAAAATTGCAGTTCAACTAATTGTGGCTCGACTAAGGAAGTTATCCATTCACTGTTCATATCATCGAGACATTCACCATCAATTATATGTGTATTCTGTATGTGTGTGAGATTTTTTGTTTACATGGTCTTATAAGGTTTATCATTTCAAATTGTTATCCATGATTGAAGTCATGTGTATACAATTGATATAATATGATAGTAGGATCAATGATTCATATAAGAAAAACCTCTCATATTTAGATTAATGAAAAATCTAAGAAGATGATTCTGATTATTGAGTATATATATTGAGCATGTGTGTTGGACTTTGGTTTCCCTTGGATGAAGAATGTGTCACTTTTAAAGTCTTAAAATAATAATATATTCCTAGAATTTATCTAATTTGATTCTTTAAATGGTTTATTTGGGATGTTTTTATGTTTTATATTGTTCTTTATAGATAAGGGTGAGTTAATGCTTGTTGGATCTAGTCTCATGATGCAGAAATTTTTGATGGTTCAGTTGTTCATAAATACATTGGTAAATATGTAAATTTAGTAGATATCATCATTTGAAAATTATATATGACCTCTTGTTTCAGAGTTTGGTCATATGGTTTTCAATTGTTTTTTTCTATGGCTGGAGAAATGTTGCTTCAGGATGAAGGGAATGTTAACACCATGGTTCATTGGGTCGTTTGATGTAGTGGACATGGTAAATCCAATGACATTGTAATAGGATATTATATTGTGAAATGTTTTCCATTATGAAATGTTTCAGAAGTCACAGGTTTGGAGCTATCAAAATACAAATTATCATGTGGTAAATATTGATAATGTATGGAATTTTTTCTGATGCATTCATTGAAGAGAATCTTACCCAAATCATAGACCATAGTGAGAATAATATCCAAGGAATGATAATTTCTAGTGAAATAATAGTGGTATAATTGGAGTGTTTAGGATTAGACCTAGGAGAGGGAGTATGATATAAGGGAGAATTTTATTAAGTTGTTCTTTGATCCCTATCATTGAGGCATGATAGAATAGCTTGGGGAATAACTGTTATATATTGGGGATGTTTTTTGAACCCTCTTATCTAAATATTATATATTACTATATTTGTTTTTTTAGTATTTTACATATTCAAATGATATTTTTTTATAGTCTAAAATAAGATTTTGAGGTGTTTAGGAGCACAAAGAAGTTGGACCAGTGAAGGATGACTTTGGCATGTAACTCAGAAGAAGTTACAATGCCACTGGATATCTAGTGTAATGAAAAGTATGTTGGTGATGTTATAATAGTTTAACCAGCTAGAAATTTAGGCCCAACAACTAGCTAGTGGAGTCTTGAAAAAATTGGAATCAAACATGATTCCCAAAAACTTGTCGGTGGTGTCAAAATGATAAATTTTTAGGAGTGGAATAATTTTATCCTCTACATGTGAAACCATAATTTTATCCTACTGATAACTTTTTTCAACCCTAAATTTTGATTCATGAAATTGGAATATTTTTTATGGATTATTTGGAGTCTCTAGAACCATTCCAATATCCTTTGATATGTTCTTTTATCCTGACAACTTAATATCATTTTTTTGGACATCTTGAGTGATTTCATATGTTTTTTCTACTATGTATCCTATTAAAATCATTAATTTGGTGGATTAATAAATATCTATTAGATGTAATAGTATTATTAATTATTATGTATGTTTGATCCTTAGTATCCTAACGTACATATTTTTAGGTAGGTGGTCAAAAACAAATATGTATTGTATTTACATTCATTATCTTATGTGGATAATATGAAATCACACTTGTACACGATGTTCAAAACCCCTTATAAAAGGAATTATCTTTTATGGATTGAATCATTATACCTCTACGTCATACAGATCCATTGAGATCTATTTTGACTTGATATATATAATTTCTAGGAATGGATAGATTTCCTACCTTTTACCCGTGCATGAAAGATTGAATGTATAAACATGCACCCTTACATTAAATTGGGAATTTCTCATTGAATGGCTTAATTTTATAATTTTTTAAATGTCTAAATTGGATTACATTAATTATTATAGAATCACATTACATTTATATTATGAATTTATGAAAAAAATTAATTTGTATGATTATATAATGTTATAAAGAATTAATGACCGGTGTATCACTAAATGGTCTTAGTGGATATGTGTATTTGAATTTTTATAATGTTATGTGAATTATAATGAAATGTTGATTGGGAAATTTTTATTGATTTAACTCTAAATTTTTTAAAAATATTAATTGAATAAAATTTAAAATTCAATTAGGTTATTGGAATGGATTTTAAAATATGGATTTTTTAACATTTGGTAATTATTACTGAATTATCTCTTGTTTAATTTGATTTTTGAAATATTAAATTAGTTATAGCATAGTAATTCACAAAGAGAATTATTCCCTAAAAGAATGTAATGGGACCTCACTTGGGAATTAAATGTTGGTCCATTATTAGGTTTTCTTTTGTTACGGTCTAACACCATTGGAACATGAAAGTTTAACAATCATGGTAATTAAAAAATAATCCATTATTTCATGAGTAAATGATGAAAGATTGTGAGAAGCATGATTATGGGATGGATTTGTAACACCGTGATATTTTTAAGATTAATTTAATATTAACTTAATACATTAGATATTTTTCATTATAGAGAATAATGGTTTTGTCTTATGTTACACACAAAAATGAGTTTAGCGTGTTTTACACGCAACATAAATATTAGGATTCAGTACATTCAAAGTTGAGTTTAAATGAAAAATGACCTATTATTAAAATATTATTATTCAATATGATATTTTCACCTAGATGTTGGAATTGAGGCTTTAAATATAATTAAATAAATTATTATAATATATTTAAATCATGTATATAAAAGTAATTATTTTGTGAGTGATTATTTATAAATGAAATTCAATACCTGTGGGAAATTAAATGAAATATTTTTCTGAAAAACTATTTTACGTGCACAAGTTAATTCTATATAAAAAAGATAACCAAATAGAATTTGGTTATTTATTTTAATGAAAATTATATATTATATTGTCATAATTTTTTTTAACATTCATATTATATATTTATTATTCATGAAATAAATTTAAATCATTTTTTATTCCTAAAAAATTTAATTTCCTAAAAAAAAATTCTACCATTTTGCAGATTTATAAGTAAATTAATTTCTCAAATTCTAAAAAAATTAACATTACTAAATAAATTTATTTTTTATAATCACAATGTAAATATTATAGTAGGGTTAATCCTTGGACTTTTTCTAAAAATTTTCATATTTTGATGAATATTGAATGCACTAAACATTATTAATACTATTAAAGTAAATATGGGTTTACCAGGGTTTAAAATAAAAAATATAAGGGTAAAATTACCAATAAACTTTTCATAAACTATTTTTTGTCCATATTTTGACCCAGAGACCTGTTATAAATGATAATGGCTTAATCTAGACCCTTTTGACATATAGATAATGTGGGATCACTTGTTTATTTTCAAAAATTCCATGTTATTCTGTTTTCCCACTCATATAAGGCCATAGAACCTCCTTTATAATTTACTACATTAAAAAATATTGGTTCAGTCATTCCCTGAAAAAATAAATTCCCAAAATTCATCCCATCAATTATAATCCATAGATATGGAATCAAATCCATCTAATGAAGGGTTTTTTTACAATCATATGGAGGATACATGGAGAAGTGGTAATGTTCATCAATGAGCATTTTTTATACAAACCTGAACACCTAAAATTATTATAATAAAATGTTCATATAATATCCTAAATATATTTAGCATAATTATAGTTTTTTATGTTAATGTATTATCCTAAATCCATAAACAATAAAATCACAGGGTTACAAAATCAATGTTTTTGTGTAGAGTGAACTACTACCTCATGAACCGATGTTGTTGATTTTTACCATTTTCAAAACTCAAGGTCAGGCTTATAGATCTAATGATAATTTATAAATGAAAATTATTAATTTATTATGATTATGGAATATTTATATCACACATACCTTCCTGATTTCAGTTATGTGGGTATACGATAACATCGATTGTGTGAACGGTGGACAACCGCCTCACAGAATAATGTGATCCATTCATGATTTAAATGGGATGTATTATGGATTTTAGGAATAATAAAATTGATAAAAATAAAAAACCCTGATGGTATAAGAATAATATATATTATTTAATTTTCTTTCTTTCTAATCAACATGAAAAATAAAAATTTACGTTTATACGTATATACATCCTAACATCTCTATGAATTGTATATTTGAATTTCCATCACTACATTTTATGAATTTCTATAAATACATATGTGGTGAGTATATATGATATTAATATTATTGTTATCATTCATCATTTTATGGAACAATGATCAATTTTATAGGTCCGTATATATAACAAATCATATCATATATTGAGAACAAATAAGTAATTATATGAAATTTATTTTTAACATTGAATGTAAATTAAGGGGTCAAAACGGTCATAATAGAATAATATATGTTATGATATATATGAATATTTTTCAATAATATATGTAAAATATTCTTATATTTATCATATAAGATCCTTTAATTAGAATGATGAATTTCAATATTTATGGTAATGAATTTCTGTATTACTTTTTTTAATTTCATGAAGGACAAGACAAATTCACCACCTTTTCCTTTTACGGTGTATATATGGCCCCATTGGAATGGTTTATATTGAGTCTCCTTATTTTCATTATATTTAATGCTTTATTTTATGTTATTAATTTTTGAGGGTTATGATTCAAAAGATCACTAAAGTGGTATGGTATATTTGTATCAATTTTCCACCATTGAAACATATATTATATTAATCACCTATATTCCCTTACGAGTAGTGTATACATTACATTTTACAAGAAATATCATGAATAAATTTATCCTCATGAAATTTAAAATTAAATTTAAAATTATTCTTTCATGGGGATTATGATTCATGGTTACCAATTGTGTATGATATTATGTTACAATCTCATTGTTTATCAGAATTGTTTATGATTATGCTTCCAATGATACAATAATATGATCCATATTTCATGAAAATCATGAATTTTATTATGATATGGATATTCTTGATATTTTTAAGTTATAATAAACTTTTCAAAATCCTCATTACCCATGAAAATTGATAAATGTCTATTGTGAAAATCCAACATTATTTATCTCTTTGATAGGAAAAATATTTTTTTTTAAAATATTTTTTCATCAAATATGTTTTCATAATGGTATTTTAATTAATAAAAATATTTATTAAATATATTATTATCCATGTATTATTTTTCGAAAAAAAATATAAGAATATTTATCTTGATTTTGAAAACAATTCAAATTTTTATTTTACCAAAAATTTGTATTTAATCGTCATTTTAATGTGTACTATGTGAGGGGAATTTTAACACATCATGAAAAATTATTACATTGAAACATCATTATATTATATCAGGGTTATATTCAAATGAATTTTATTACAAAATGTTTAATGTTTTAAAATCATTTTTTAAGTGAAAGGATATTTTCCATTAGAAATGGTGTAAATGATTTATGAAAGTTTCCCTTAAATATCATTATGGTTATTGTCAATGGAAAATGTTTTCCATATGTTTTTTAAATAGTATATTTCAATTATCTGATTATATTTCTGTCAAGAAATTATTTAAATAATTTTTAAAACATTTATTTATAAATTATCAAAGAAATATATTTTCACAATGTTTTATTTTTTATAATTTTATTTTCTAATAAATTATATTTTCCTCAATAAACATCCCAAGTAGTCTTTCAAAATCAGTTTCCTTTTATGATGAAATTAATTTAGGTTACTCTTGATTTACTATGGGTATTACCAAATGATACCATTATTATACATTATCATAATGGTTTATGTATATGATAAGAATATGTTTATGAAACCCATTACTCATACATAGGTTATAACATAATAAAATGATTATGAAAATTGCATCCATTTCACAGGTTATACATTTATGAAATGGTGAAATGATTATGAAACCTATTTATATTCCCTAGGTATCATTATGATGATATTTGTATGAAACAAATTTCATTTCACAGGTTCTAATATGATAAATTTTTTTATGATCTTATGGAACACGTATGTGTAATATCATTTTGTGGTAGGTGGGACCTATATCCCCATACAATGCTTTGGATAATGAATTATATTTCATGATAAGGATAGGAATGAAAAAAATTGTAAAACATGTTTAATAAGGGTCTTTATTGGGATGGTGGTATTGGGAGTCAACCAAGACTACTATGATGTTATAAGTGGACTTGTCTTTCCTACCCACAATGTTATATGTGACCCTAATTACAAGTTCACAATGTCATGCATTGAATTGATTACATTATGATTGATGTATTATGTACTTCTATTTTTTTCATGACACATTTTTTGTGATGAATGAAAGGTTGGGTATGAAATTATTATGTTTTTTTAATTATAATATACAATTATTTTTTCATATGATTCCATATGGTCACATATTTATATATCTTTTATTTAACCATACTGAGCATCTGAGAACAAACTTTAAAAAACAATTTCTCAGTTTATGAAGAAAGTGTTTGTGTAGGGTATTTATATGTATATAATATGTGGGATAAAATTTATGGGAAACATTGATGATCATTCACCAAATTAGATTTTCAAGTTCAATGTTTCCAATAGTAGTAAACTATTAGGGTCCTCATCCATGTAAATTTTAAATGAAATTAATATTAATATAAAAATATGTAATATCCATGTGTGAGTATCCTGGTTCCCTATAGTTTTTGTAGATTAAATATTTATTTAACAATTAGAAACAAGGATGAAAAATCATTACTGAAATCCATTAGGATATTTATAAGAATATTCTAAAAAGTTCCACTAATTATAAGCCTAAGTATTAGTTAAAGTACACAAAATTCCCTATAATTTTGGTAAATAATAGAGTGAGTAGTTTAAAAAAAATTATATCATTTTATATATACTACAAGTAGTTGTGGCACTGGAATACATATACCTAGGGGTAAAAACCTTGAAAACATCGTATATAGTTACAATCGATCCGAAATCGATGCCTGAAAATGATCCCTATTTCACAACTCATTGGACACTCCTAAGGGATTTGATTTGGAAATTCAAAAACTCTTTATAAACCATAATTAATAATTTACAAGTACGATCGAATATGTATGGACTTGGAAACATATTGAGTCACAGATTGAAAAGGATGATTCTTGATTTATACCACCGAATTGATTTTTCATTCTATGTCATTTCTCGTTGTGACTATCACTTCTCAAACTATAATTTATGTTCATACTCAGTGGATTGAACAAGAATGAAATACGTCAATGTGAAATTAAATGTATAATAAAATGATATTTCTTCTTATAAACTGAATGTTATGGGATATTTATTGAAAACCTTATTGCTATGCTCACACATCATTATCAAGATTAAATCATGGAGAACATAAAAATGATATATGGAGGGAATAATGATACGTTTATTCCTTTAGGATACATCTACCAAATTATTTTAGGGGTTACGTAGATCCATTAGTTTCTATGAACTGGATCAGTAACACTGAAATGATATTTTCTATTTTTTAGTTTTAAGAGATTTAAAAATTCATTATAGTTTGATACCTTATATAAGGTGAGGTTGATAAATTCTAGAATATTATTAAGAATACGATCCATGTAGAATTAACGTTCTACATAAATCACGATGACGTAAAAATATTATATTTCAATAAGTACATTCCAAATATTTTTCAAAGAAAAATGGAAAAAATATTACATGATGATTTATAGAAGGAAAATGAGACTATTTATTAATATTAAGATAATTTAACCAGCCTTTATAGGTAATATTATGGTATTAGAGTTAATAAATTTATTATGTTTAACTGATTCTTCAATGACTTAAAAAAACCTCTCGAGGGGGTTATCTTGAAGATAATTTGGATTCAATGAAGAAATCATTTGATGTGCACTAAATGTTGGGAGAGGAGTTGGAAAAATTCTTGGTTTTGTGATAATAAAAGAAAATTTATTTTCCATGGAAAACAAAATGGTTTTACACATCAAGGGAAGATGATGTTTCAAGTACCAACTTGTAGAAACTGTGGGATGGTTCACACAGGTGAGTGCCTAAATTCAACAAAAAAGATCTTACAGGGTTTGAAGACTTAACATGATGAAAAAAAATTATATGTGAGTTTAATATTAATTTCAATGAAATTACTAGAGACATATATCAATATTATTTACCTCCCACAATTCATTGATTCATGTGCATGTATTTTGGGCATTATGTGAATCAATACCCTAATAAAATTACTAATAAGGCTGATATGACAAAATCATAAATGAAGATAATGCATAATAGAATTAATATGAAATCATAATGGATGGTATATTTCATAATCTTTGGGGCACACTAATCCTCCCCACATTAATTAGAAATTTAATGTTTGATTTTCTGTGATTGCATCTTATGACAATGTTATTATTCATCCCTTAGCTTAATTTAATGTGATTGTCTCCCACTACGAGGATTACAGAATAATAACATATCATTTGATATTATATCTATAAAGGGATGAACCCAATATTCTAATTAAAATATTTCTTATAAGATAATAAATTATTTATGGAATAAAGGGGGTTTTATATTTTTGAATCATATATTTCTGGAGGTAGGATTAACATAAGAGTTATGGATACCATCGTGGGTTAATGATTTTATTGTAGATCATATGTTAATAGTTATTGAATCCACTTATGTGGTTTTATGTTATGGTAGTTTCTCATGATTATGTTTATTTTAAGATACATATATATAAAAGAACCCCATTTTTATTTTATGTAGTGATAAATTTATTTGAGGAGGAATTCCATTAATAATATTTTACATAAGATTAAATATACACTAATATCATTTCCTATGTATTTAAAAGGTGATTAGGAATAAAACCTTCCCCATGTTGAGTTCTATTATAGTGATAGCCTTAACTTGAGTGTTGAGATGGCTCTTTATAAATCCCATTATGTGAAGTGCCCAGATCAGTGTGAATCACTGAGAGGGGGAGGGGGTGAATCAGTGATCCTTTAAAACTTTTTACTAATTGATTCTTAATAAATTAAACCTCTATGGCTGGTTAAAGCCTCGATCCACTCTTCTTGTATCTCTCAACCTTTCCCGGATAATGCAGTAATGAAAAGGCACAGGACACAAGGATTTACAAGGTTCGGCACCAAAGGCCTACATCCTTGCCATGCTCTCCAAGCATGGATTCTTCCATTATAATCTGTTAGTATTACAATGGTCGATACAGAGTCCCACTGTATCTCTCCTGAGTCCCACAGGAGGGTCTTTATACTGCGTCCCACAGTGTTACCAGAGTCCCACTTGCCTGCTCCAGAATCCCACTGAAGACTTCTTCTCCCTGAGTCCCACAGGGTCTTCTCCTGGCTCCTCGAGTCACACGAGTAGCTCTTCTTCTCTTC
Organism: Viscum album; assembly: GCA_963277665.1. Lineage (NCBI taxonomy): Eukaryota > Viridiplantae > Streptophyta > Magnoliopsida > Santalales > Viscaceae > Viscum > Viscum album. The sequence goes on from OY728167.1 coordinate 499,085,086, forward strand.
AAGTTCTTCAAGTAACTTCAATAGCCTGGGATAAAGGCTGCTGGCCTTGCTCTTCTTCTGATCACTTGTGGTGAATAGGTCTTCTCGTCTTGCTCAGGATTTATCTCCTTCTTCTCAGGATGACCTGGCTTGTCTCTCCAACTACTGAATGCTCAGACAACTGTTATCTTTATCTTCGGTTTGGTCCAGTCTCACATCACTTCAACTTCATGCACTGAATACATGGCATCACAATATCTTCAAGATCTCCTGGTCTTGGACTTCTCAAATGCACACAAGCTGATTCAGACTTGTTCACGTGTGCACGTGCATGCATGCATGCATGCACTCCTCCTTTCCCCTTCTCTTGGTGCAGTAGACCCTTAGAGGGTGTAATTCTTTTAAGCACACAACAACTTCTCAAACTTCACACACTTTATGCACTTTTGATTACACACATAAATGTGTGTTATAATTTAGTGTGGATGTCCTCCTTTCAACTTCTTCTAAGTGTGTTCACTTTTAGTGCACACCTAGGTTCGGCCACTTCTTTAGTTTGCACACACAAATTCTTCACTTAGCATCCACTTGTAGTGACCTTCCTCTTCTTGTTGCACACACACACTTTAGTGTTCTTTTAGTTGTTCTTCAATAGTGTGCACACACAAGGCTACGACCTCTTCCACTTGCACACACTTCCTCTCGGCCTTTTCCACTTCACACACAATGTGTGGTATTCCACTTCACTTGGCACACAACTTCACTAAGGCCTCGGGTCTTCTTTGGTGCACACCCACTGCCACCTTCTTGTAATTGCACACACAACACCCGTATGTTCTTCTTCTTCACTTTGCACTCAAAGGGTGCAAGGGCTCGGGTCCTGCTTGTTTAGCACATAAGCACTAAGGCCCTTGGGCTCTTCTCCACTTTGCACATACACGAGGCAAAGCCTCGGCCTTCACTTGAATTGCACACACACAAATAGTGTGGTCTTCCTCCTTAAGCACACACACGGCCACGACCTTTCTTTTGTTTTGTTAAGCACACACGGCCTCGGGACTTCACTTCCTCTTCAAGGCGCGTAAGGTGTGAGTTCACCTCGGGTGTAGCTGGCCGCGCAAGTGCTTGGAGCACAAGAGCGCGCAAGTGTGCATTGGCCGCGGGGCACCCAAGTGCAACACCCGCATGCACTTCCTCCTGCCACGCAGGTATACGGGCAGTGAGGGTGCCAACCGCAAGCGCGCAAGGAGATGCGGCTGGGGTTCTTCCTGTCGCGCAAAGGAGGCGCGCAGGGTCTCCTCCAACTTCTTTTGCGCAAGGAGTGCACAAAAGGGACTCAACCGCGCAAATACCTTGCGCGGGGCTTCAACTTCGCGAGGCAGAGGCTTCGCGGGACTCGGTTTTTCAACAGAGTTTCAGCAGCAAAATGAGAGCCTCTGGCTCTTCTTTTATAGGCAGAGGGATGCCCGAATCATCCGCATGCGATAAATCTCAAACTCCCGAGATCTTCGGATCTTTAAAGATTTTTTCAAATCTCGTTTTCTTTCCTCTGTTTCACGCGGGATCTTCCTCTTTAATTTCCTCTACGTGCATGCGACTCATAACACATGCACGGCCTTCGGTTAAGGCTCATCCCATGCAAAAACACAAACCACGTGGCCTCGGCAGCTTCGCTTACCTCGGCCGAACTCGAAATCCCTCATTTGTTGCATGCAAGCCAATTTTAAGGCATGGATGTATTCAGTGTAGCCAGACGAGCCGAATGGAGGTCTCAGTTTCGAAAATGGTGGCCTGGAACTCGAAATAGGTCGTCGGGAAGGCGCCTGGTTCAGCGGGGCTCGCGGGTGGATTCAGCTCGAGCTCGAGGAAGGAGACGAGCTCCGGCCGTCGGATCAGGCGATGGAGATGCATCGGGCGGCCTGGATCTGAAGATCTCGCGCGGGATTAGATGAGCGGCTCGGATCTGGCGCGTGATGAATCGAGCGGCCAGGATCGCTCCCGGGTGAAATTTCGCCGTCCCACATCGAAACGGCGCGGGATTCTGCCGCGGCTTATAACCCAGCCGCTCCCTTGAACGGCCAGTTGAAACTCCTCCCTCCACGGTGCCGCCCCGCACCGTGTTCTCCCTGCGGGCGCGCTCTGCGCCCACTCTTGCTCCCGCGGGCGCGCTCTAGCGCCCACTATGCACACACACGGGCGCACTGCGCCCACTATGCGCTCCTCCGGGCGTGCCCCAGCGCCCACGCAGTTGTCTTGGGTGCGCCCCGGCCTCAATGGATGCTGCCTTGGCCTGAGGGTTCCCCATGGGCGTGGTGACCTTGAGTCCCACATGTGCCTTGGGTGATGACCCTCGGCTGGCCTCCTTGGTGGCCCAATTTTTTGGCAAAGTAAATATAGGGTACTTTGTATAAAAACAAAGTAACCACATACATAATGTGAAATGCCAAGAGCCACTCCAAGCCTTCTCCTCTAAGCCATTTCTTCCTCTTCATTTCTTCTCATCTTCTTCTTAAGAATTCCTCCATTCCTCTTAAACATTTAATCTTCACTTAGTGTATGGAATTCAAAAGGTTTCTTCTTCATCTTCTTAAGAATTCCTCCATTTCTTCTCCTCACATGATCTTCACTTAGGATATGGAATTCAAAAGGTTCACCATCAACCGAAGCTCCTGAATCAAATAATTATTCAATGTTCTTCAATGATCCAATTAGAGGTCAAGTTGGATCACATTCACATTGCCATGAACTAAGAGTTAGTACATGGTCTTCTTCAGCTCACTTCATCCACTTAGCACTTGTGGATAGATCAGCTTTCATCACCTCATGCATTGTCATTACAATGCATGGTCTTCTAAATCTTGTTGTGACATTGTATCTAGTTGATACAAGTTCTTGGAACTTAAAGATCAGTTCAACAATCGTCTGATGTGTCTAGAGAATGTTTCAACCACATCTCCTATGTCACTTAGTGAATCTACTAAGTGACATGCCTCTTAGTATCATGGCCATTCTCTTTCATCACCATCACCATCACAACCTTTGTCATTCACATCTTGACATTCCCTGACTTCCATTCATTCCAAGACAACTTCATGCCTCATTGACAACAAATGCAACACAATGCACTTCAATCTCCCCCTTTGTATTTGTTGTCAATACACTCCTTCAGCACATATGAATGGGTCAATATGTGTGCCCAATCTTTTCTCCCCCTTATTGGCAATCAAATGCAAAGGTTTGGTGTGGTTCACTTTCACAAATCTCTTCCTCCCTTATAAAAGCATATTCTTGAAAATCACTAAGAGAGGGATGATTCCACATGTTCTCTTTAGCAAAGAACCTTTAGTAAATCAGCTCTAAGTCTACATGGGCTAACCCGGTGTAGAAAACAAGAGTGATATAACCAAGGTACTCAATGATGTCCATAATTTTCTACACATGTGAGATCATGCTTAGGGGTTTGAAAAATTTTCAGATATAACAATGAATTGCTAAATCCTGCACATACTTCACAAAACTCATTAGAAAGTTCAGTGCAAAGATAAAGCTCCCCCTTTCAACCATTTGTCTTCAATCAATACTTCCCCTTAATTGTCATGACGAATACAATTAAGAAACAAGGGATGGAAGTATGATTGGAATACCTTCAGCTTTTCTCAAGATAGTATTAAATCTTAGAATACCATCTTCTCCAGATTGGCTCCCCCTCAAGGGGTGCACACCATTCTGTCCAAACCATCCTCCAGATGAGAATGATCATCATCTTCAATTCCCTGCAATGTCAGCACATGTAAATACCAAGAATATAAGGGAATAAGATGGAACCTCCTTGGTTCATCAATGTGAACAACAAGGTTGAGTAGATTCTCTCAACCGAGATGTCCCATTTTCACCAGTCTTCACACTTGCACATTTGATCTTCTTTGATGTTTGTGCTGGTGTGGATCTCAACATATCTTCATGTGAAATCTTCTTCTTCCCTTTTGCCTTAGCAATTGCCAGAACTTCATCTTCAGCTCTTTGTAGATCTTTGGCAAGTTGCAACTGATTTGGCCATATGACTAGTAAGTCACTTGGAAGAGTGGCCTCAGTTTTGGAAGTTCCACATGGTTCTTTGGATGCTGCTAAGCTACCTCTCTTAGGCAACTTATTTTCAATCAATCCCTTCTTCTTCTGGATTGATTGTCTTTTGGAGTTCAGTCTGCTTCTATTTAGTTTCATGGCTTCTTTACAAAGGTCCATGAGGTGTCCTTTCTTTCCACAGTAGAAGCATGTTTTGGTGGTCCTTCTGGATGCATCACCCTTCTTGGACTCAGACTCCAAGGACTTCTCTTCATTTCTCAAACACTTCTTGGGAGCATTTTCTACTTTCTTCTTGCTTCCCAAGGAATCTTTTTGAGCCAGGTTCTGTGATCTTTTCTTCTTTTGAGCTCTGGATACAGTTGGAGATTGACATGTATCTAGTTGACCACTTTTGCACACATCCCAGATGTTATCAAGCAATCCAAATCTGTTAGCAGTAAACAGATGTCTCTGGACCTGCGGATGTTGCTTCTTTTCCTCTGGCTTGCTCCCCCTTGGCATGGGCTTCCTCTGTGCTTTGGCATTCAGTGGATTATACCAACAATCCTTTGCACAGTGCCCATACTTGTTACAACACCAACACTGACCCACAAATCTTGACCTCTTGAGTCCTTCTGATTGTAGGGTACTTTTCTTGACCTGTTGTGCTGTTTCAGGAGAGCTCTGCTTCTTTACTGTCTTCATCCATATTTGTTTGGAATTATTCTTCCATCCTGCACTTTTTGTGGAAACACAATTAGAAGCATCAGTACAAGATGGGATGGATGGTACCTTCTTTCTAGAAGTTGTTGCCCTTTTATTATAGGATGTCTTTCTTTTAGAATCATCCTTTTCAAAGCTCACTTGAGTGGCAACATTTCTTCTTTCAGCTGACTGGGAGGATTCAGCTTTGGGTGATTGCAGATTTTTTAATATCACCTCTAGTTCTAAGCATTTCATGTTAAGGGAGTTCTTCTCATCCTCAACAATTCTTAGCTTTCCTTCCCAATCTTCTTTCAGCTTTTTTATCTGGTCTTCATGCACCTTCTTCATTTCTTGCAATGAATTGTCAAGCTCCTTCACCCTTTTTGCTTTGTCTTCAAGTTGAGAATCTTTGACAACCCTTGAAACTCTGTGTCTCTTCTCCAGTGCATGGAAAACCTCTTTGACTATTAACTCAAAGAATTCTTTCTCAGACAAGCTTCTTTGCAATTCTTCAGCAGTGTCTTCATACATTTCATTGCAAAGGGAAATTGTTTCATCTTTGGCTTTCACTAGCTTTCTGAGAGTGTTGGATATGCCAACCCTTTTAGCCAACTGATCTTCCATTGCATTGGCTTCGTCTTCTAACTGTGATTTTTCTTCATGAAGATCATGGATGCCTGTAGCTATACACTTTGCCACTTCCATGGGAACTGTCTTCTGAAGATATGTGAGTGCACTCTGAAGATCATTCATTGTTTCAACTTCATCACAGCTAGGACAGGCTTCATCAGAAGAATGATAAAAGGAATTGTCATCTGATGTGACTTTCACATTTCATTCCATAGAAGGAGTTTCTCTGATTACACCAGCCTTCTTCTTCATCTTCTTTTCCTGTTTCTTCATTCTGTTTTTCAGAGTCTTGGCAGATATCTCCATTTGAGGCTGTTCTTTCATTTCCTCAAATCTGCACTCCATATAGACTCCCTTGGATCTTTTAGAGGTAACCTCCCTTTGATACCAATTGAAGTGCCCAGATCAGTGTGAATCACTGAGAGGGGGAGGGGGTGAATCAGTGATCCTTTAAAACTTTTTACTAATTGATTCTTAATCAATTAACCCTCTATGGCTGGTTAAAGCCTCTATCCACTCTTCTTGTATCTCTCAACCTTTCCCGGATAATGCAGTAATGAAAAGGCACAGGACACAAGGATTTACAAGGTTCGGCACCAAAGGCCTACATCCTTGCCATGCTCTCCAAGCATGGATTCTTCCATTATAATCTGTTAGTATTACAATGGTCGATACAGAGTCCCACTGTATCTCTCCTGAGTCCCACAGGAGGGTCTTTATACTGCGTCCCACAGTGTTACCAGAGTCCCACTGGCCTGCTCCAGAATCCCACTGAAGACTTCTTCTCCCTGAGTCCCACAGGGTCTTCTCCTGGCTCCTCGAGTCACACGAGTAGCTCTTCTTCTCTTCAAGTTCTTCAAGTAACTTCAACAGCCTGGGATAAAGGCTGCTGGCCTTGCTCTTCTTCTGATCACTTGTGGTGAACAGGTCTTCTCGTCTTGCTCAGGATTTATCTCCTTCTTCTCAGGATGACCTGGCTTGTCTCTCCAACTACTGAATGCTCAGACAACTGTTATCTTTATCTTCGGTCTGGTCCAGTCTCACATCACTTCAACTTCATGCACTGAATGCATGGCATCACAATATCTTCAAGATCTCCTGGTCTTGGACTTCTCAAATGCACACAAGATGATTCAGACTTGTTCACGTGTGCACGTGCATGAATGCATGCATGCACTCCTCCTTTCCCCTTCTCTTGGTGCAGTAGACCCTTAGAGGGTGTAATTCTTTTCAGCACACACCAACTTCTCAAACTTCACACACTTTATGCACTTTTGATTACACACATAAATGTGTGTTATACATCAGTGTGGATGTCCTCCTTTCAACTTCTTCTAAGTGTGTTCACTTTTAGTGCACACCTAGGTTCGGCCACTTCTTTAGTTTGCACACACAAATTCTTCACTTAGCATCCACTTGTAGTGACCTTCCTCTTCTTGTTGCACACACACACTTTAGTGTTCTTTTAGTTGTTCTTCAATAGTGTGCACACACAAGGCTACGGCCTCTTCCACTTGCACACACTTCCTCTCGGCCTTTTCCACTTCACACACAATGTGTGGTATTCCACTTCACTTGGCACACAACTTCACTAAGGCCTCGGGTCTTCTTTGGTGCACACCCACTGCCACCTTCTTGTAATTGCACACACAACACCCGTATGTTCTTCTTCTTCACTTTGCACTCAAAGGGTGCAAGGGCTCGGGTCCTGCTTGTTTAGCACATAAGCACTAAGGCCCTTGGGCTCTTCTCCACTTTTCACATACACGAGGCAAAGCCTCGGCCTTCACTTGAATTGCACACACACAAATAGTGTGGTCTTCCTCCTTAAGCACACACACGGCCACGACCTTTCTTTTGTTTTGTTAAGCACACACGGCCTCGGGACTTCACTTCCTCTTCAAGGCGCGTAAGGTGTGAGTTCACCTCGGGTGTAGCTGGCCGCGCAAGTGCTTGGAGCACAAGAGCGCGCAAGTGTGCATTGGCCGCGGGGCACCCAAGTGCAACACCCGCATGCACTTCCTCCTGCCACGCAGGTATACGGGCAGTGAGGGTGCCAACCGCAAGCGCGCAAGGAGATGCGGCTGGGGTTCTTCCTGTCGCGCAAAGGAGGCGCGCAGGGTCTCCTCCAACTTCTTTTGCGCAAGGAGTGCACAAAAGGGACTCAGCCGCTCAAATACCTTGCGCGGGGCTTCAACTTCGCGAGGCAGAGGCTTCGCGGGACTCGGTTTTTCAACAGAGTTTCAACAGCAAAATGAGAGCCTCTGGCTCTTCTTTTATAGGCAGAGGGATGCCCGAATCATCCGCGTGCGATAAATCTCAAACTCCCGAGATCTTCGGATCTTTAAAGATTTTTTCAAATCTCGTTTTCTTTCCTCTGTTTCACGCGGGATCTTCCTCTTTAATTTCCTCTACGTGCATGCGACTCATAATGCATGCACGGCCTTCGGTTAAGGCTCATCCCATGCAAAAACACAAACCACGTGGCCTCGGCAGCTTCGCTTGCCTCGGCCGAACTCGAAATCCCTCATTTGTTGCATGCAAGCCAATTTTAAGGCATGGATGTATTCAGTGTAGCCAGACGAGCCGAATGGAGGTCTCGGTTTCGAAAATGGTGGCCGGGAACTCGAAATAGGTCGTCGGGAAGGCGCCTGGTTCAGCGGGGCTCGCGGGTGGCTTCAGCTCGAGCTCGAGGAAGGAGACGAGCTCCGGCCGTCGGATCAGGCGATGGAGATGCATCGGGCGGCCTGGATCTGAAGATCTCGCGCGGGATTAGATGAGCGGCTCGGATCTGGCGCGTGATGAATCGAGCGGCCAGGATCGCTCCCGGGTGAAATTTCGCCGTCCCACATCGAAACGGCGCGGGATTCTGCCGCGGCTTATAACCCAGCCGCTCCCTTGAACGGCCAGTTGAAACTCCTCCCTCCACGGTGCCGCCCCGCACCGTGTTCTCCCTGCGGGCGCGCTCTGCGCCCCCTCTTGCTCCCGCGGGCGCGCTCTAGCGCCCCCTATGCACACACACGGGCGCACTGCGCCCACTATGCGCTCCTCCGGGCGTGCCCCAGCGCCCACGCGGTTGTCTTGGGTGCGCCCCTGCCTCAATGGATGCTGCCTTGGCCTGAGGGTTCCCCATGGGCGTGGTGACCTTGAGTCCCACATGTGCCTTGGGTGATGACCCTCGGCTGGCCTCCTTGGTGGCCCAATTTTTTGGCAAAGTAAATATAGGGTACTTTGTATAAAAACGAAGTAACCACATACATAATGTGAAATGCCAAGAGCCACTCCAAGCCTTCTCCTCTAAGCCATTTCTTCCTCTTCATTTGTTCTCATCTTCTTCTTAAGAATTCCTCCATTCCTCTTAAACATTTAATCTTCACCTAGTGTATGGAATTCAAAAGGTTTCTTCTTAATCTTCTTAAGAATTCCTCCATTTCTTCTCCTCACATGATCTTCACTTAGGATATGGAATTCAAAAGGTTCACCATCAACCGAAGCTCCTGAATCAAATAATTATTCAATGTTCTTCAATGATCCAATTAGAGGTCAAGTTGGATCACATTCACATTGCCATGCACTAAGAGTTAGTACATGGTCTTCTTCAGCTCACTTCATCCACTTAGCACTTGTGGATGGATCCGCTTTCATCACCTCATGCATTGTCATTACAATGCATGGTCTTCTAAAGCTTGTTGTGACATTGTATCTAGTTGATACAAGTTCTTGGAACTTAAAGATCAGTTCAACAATCGTCTGATGTGTCTAGAGAATGTTTCAACCACATCTCCTATGTCACTTAGTGAATCTCCTAAGTGACATGCCTCTTAGTATCATGGCCATTCTCTTTCATCACCATCACCATCACAACCTTTGTCATTCACATATTGACATTCCCTGACTTCCATTCATTCCAAGACAACTTCATGCCTCATTGACAACAAATGGAACACAATGCACTTCAATCTCCCCCTTTGTATTTGTTGTCAATACACTCCTTCAGCACATATGAATGGGTCAATATGTGTGCCCAATCTTTTCTCCCCCTTATTGGCAATCAAATGCAAAGGTGTGGTGTGGTTCAATTTCACAAATCTCTTCCTCCCTTATAAAAGCATATTCTTGAAAATCACTAAGAGAGGGATGATGCCACATGTTCTCTTTAGCAAAGAACCTTTAGTAAATCAGCTCTAAGTCTACTTGGGCTAACCCGGTGTAGAAAAAAAGAGTGATATAACCAAGGTACTCAATGCTGTCCATAATTTTCTACACATGTGAGATCATGCTTAGGGGTTTGAAAAATTTTCAGATATAACAATGAATTGCTAAATCCTGCACATACTTCACAAAACTCATTAGAAAGTTCAGTGCAAAGATAAAGCTCCCCCTTTCAACCATTTGTCTTCAATCAATACTCCCCCTTAATTGTCATGACGAATACAATTAAGAAACAAGGGATGGAAGTATGATTGGAATACCTTCAGCTTTTCTCAAGATAGTATTAAATCTTAGAATACCATCTTCTCCAGATTGGCTCCCCCTCAAGGGGTGCACTCCATTCTGTCCAAACCATCCTCCAGATGAGAATGATCATCATCTTCAATTCCCTGCAATGTCAGCACATGTAAATACCAAGAATATAAGGGAATAAGATGGAACCTCCTTGGTTCATCAATGTGAACAACAAGGTTGAGAAGATTCTCTCAACCGAGATGTCCCATTTTCACCAGTCTTCACACTTGCACATTTGATCTTCTTTGATGTTTGTGCTGGTGTGGATCTCAACATATCTTCATGTGAAATCTTCTTCTTCCCTTTTGCCTTAGCAATTTCCAGAACTTCATCTTCAGCTCTTTGTAGATCTTTGGCAAGTTGCAACTGATTTGGCCATATGACTAGTAAGTCACTTGGAAGAGTGGCCTCAGTTTTGGAAGTTCCACATGGTTCTTTGGATGCTGCTAAGCTACCTCTCTTAGGCAACTTATTTTCAATCAATCCCTTCTTCTTCTGGATTGATTGTCTTTTGGAGTTCAGTCTGCTTCTATTTAGTTTCATGGCTTCTTTACAAAGGTCCATGATGTGTCCTTTCTTTCCACAGTAGAAGCATGTTTTGGTGGTCCTTCTGGATGCATCACCCTTCTTGGACTCAGACTCCAAGGACTTCTCTTCATTTCTCAAACACTTCTTGGGAGCATTTTCTACTTTCTTCTTGCTTCCCAAGGAATCTTTTTGAGCCAGGTTCTGTGATCTTTTCTTCTTTTGAGCTCTGGATACAGTTGGAGATTGACATGTATCTAGTTGACCACTTTTGCACACATCCCAGATGTTATCAAGCAATCCAAATCTGTTAGCAGTAAACAGATGTCTCTGGACCTGCGGATGTTGCTTCTTTTCCTCTGGCTTGCTCCCCCTTGGCATGGGCTTCCTCTGTGCTTTGGCATTCAGTGGATTATACCAACAATCCTTTGCACAGTGCCCATACTTGTTACAACACCAACACTGACCCACAAATCTTGACCTCTTGAGTCCTTCTGATTGTAGGGTACTTTTCTTGACCTGTTGTGCTGTTTCAGGAGAGCTCTGCTTCTTTACTGTCTTCATCCATATTTGTTTGGAATTATTCTTTCATCCTGCACTTTTTGTGGAAACACAATTAGAAGCATCAGTACAAGATGGGATGGATGGTACCTTCTTTCTAGAAGTTGTTGCCCTTTTATTATAGGATGTCTTTCTTTTAGAATCATCCTTTTCAAAGCTCACTTGAGTGGCAACATTTCTTCTTTCAGCTGACTGGGAGGATTCAGCTTTGGGTGATTGCAGATTTTTTAATATCACCTCTAGTTCTAAGCATTTCATGTTAAGGGAGTTCTTCTCATCCTCAACAATTCTTAGCTTTCCTTCCCAATCTTCTTTCATCTGTTTTATCTGGTCTTCATGCACCTTCTTCATTTCTTGCAATGAATTGTCAAGCTCCTTCACCCTTTTTGCTTTGTCTTCAAGTTGAGCATCTTTGACAACCATTGAAACTCTGTGTCTCTTCTCCAGTGCATGGAAAACCTCTTTGACTATTAACTCAAAGAATTCTTTCTCAGACAAGCTTCTTTGCAATTCTTCAGCAGTGTCTTCATACATTTCATTGCAAAGGGAAATTGTTTCATCTTTGGCTTTCACTAGCTTTCTGAGAGTGTTGGATATGCCAACCCTTTTAGCCAACTGATCTTCCATTGCATTGGCTTCTTCTTCTAACTGTGATTTTTCTTCATGAAGATCATGGATGCCTGTAGCTATACACTTTGCCACTTCCATGGGAACTGTCTTCTGAAGATATGTGAGTGCACTCTGAAGATCATTCATTGTTTCAACTTCATCACAGCTAGGACAGGCTTCATCAGAAGAATGATAAAAGGAATTGTCATCTGATGTGACTTTCACATTTCTTTCCATAGAAGGAGTTTCTCTGATTACACCAGCCTTCTTCTTCATCTTCTTTGCCTGTTTCTTCATTCTGTTTTTCAGAGTCTTGGCAGATATCTCCATTTGAGGCTGTTCTTTCATTTCCTCAAATCTGCACTCCATATAGACTCCCTTGGATCTTTTAGAGGTAACCTCCCTTTTATACCAATTGAAGTGCCCAGATCAGTGTGAATCACTGAGAGGGGGAGGGGGTGAATCAGTGATCCTTTAAAACTTTTTACTAATTGATTCTTAATCAATTAAACCTCTATGGCTGGTTAAAGCCTCGATCCACTCTTCTTGTATCTCTCAACCTTTCCCGGATAATGCAGTAATGAAAAGGCACAGGACACAAGGATTTACAAGGTTCGGCACCAAAGGCCTACATCCTTGCCATGCTCTCCAAGCATGGATTCTTCCATTATAATCTGTTAGTATTACAATGGTCGATACAGAGTCCCAATGTATCTCTCCTGAGTCCCACAGGAGGGTCTTTATACTGCGTCCCACAGTGTTACCAGAGTCCCACTGGCCTGCTCCAGAATCCCACTGAAGACTTCTTCTCCCTGAGTCCCACAGGGTCTTCTCCTGGCTCCTCGAGTCACACGAGTAGCTCTTCTTCTCTTCAAGTTCTTCAAGTAACTTCAACAGCCTGGGATAAAGGCTGCTGGCCTTGCTCTTCTTCAGATCACTTGTGGTGAACAGGTCTTCTCGTCTTGCTCAGGATTTATCTCCTTCTTCTCAGGATGACCTGGCTTGTCTCTCCAACTACTGAATGCTCAGACAACTGTTATCTTTATCTTCGGTCTGGTCCAGTCTCACATCACTTGAACTTCATGCACTGAATGCATGGCATCACAATATCTTCAAGATCTCCTGGTCTTGGACTTCTCAAATGCACACAAGCTGATTCAGACTTGTTCACGTGTGCACGTGCATGCATGCATGCATGCACTCCTCCTTTCCCCTTCTCTTGGTGCAGTAGACCCTTAGAGGGTGTAATTATTTTCAGCACACACCAACTTCTCAAACTTCACACACTTTATGCACTTTTGATTACACACATAAATGTGTGTTATACTTTAGTGTGGATGTCCTCCTTTCAACTTCTTCTAAGTGTGTTCACTTTTAGTGCACACCTAGGTTCGGCCACTTCTTTAGTTTGCACACACAAATTCTTCACTTAGCATCCACTTGTAGTGACCTTCCTCTTCTTGTTGCACACACACACTTTAGTGTTCTTTTAGTTGTTCTTCAATAGTGTGCACACACAAGGCTACGGCCTCTTCCACTTGCACACACTTCCTCTCGGCCTTTTCCACTTCACACACAATGTGTGGTATTCCACTTCACTTGGCACACAACTTCACTAAGGCCTCGGGTCTTCTTTGGTGCACACCCACTGCCACCTTCTTGTAATTGCACACACAACACCCGTATGTTCTTCTTCTTCACTTTGCACTCAAAGGGTGCAAGGGCTCGGGTCCTGCTTGTTTAGCACATAAGCACTAAGGCCCTTGGGCTCTTCTCCACTTTGCACATACACGAGGCAAAGCCTCGGCCTTCACTTGAATTTCACACACACAAATAGTGTGGTCTTCCTCCTTAAGCACACACACGGCCACAGCCTTTCTTTTGTTTTGTTAAGCACACACGGCCTTGGGACTTCACTTCCTCTTCAAGGCGCGTAAGGTGTGAGTTCACCTCGGGTGTAGCTGGACGCGCAAGTGCTTGGAGCACAAGAGCGCGCAAGTGTGCATTGGCCGCGGGGCACCCAAGTGCAACACCCGCATGCACTTCCTCCTGCCACGCAGGTATACGGGCAGTGAGGGTGCCAACCGCAAGCACGCAAGGAGATGCGGCTGGGGTTCTTCCTGTCGCGCAAAGGAGGCGCGCAGGGTCTCCTCCAACTTCTTTTGCGCAAGGAGTGCACAAAAGGGACTCAGCCGCGCAAATACCTTGCGCGGGGCTTCAACTTTGCGAGGCAGAGGCTTCGCGGGACTCGGTTTTTCAACAGAGTTTCAGCAGCAAAATGAGAGCCTCTGGCTCTTCTTTTATAGGCAGAGGGATGCCCGAATCATCCGCGTGCGATAAATCTCAAACTCCCGAGATCTTCGGATCTTTAAAGATTTTTTCAAATCTCGTTTTCTTTCCTCTGTTTCACGCGGGATCTTCCTATTTAATTTCCTCTACGTGCATGCGACTCATAACGCATGCACGGCCTTCGGTTAAGGCTCATCCCATGCAAAAACACAAACCACGTGGCCTCGGCAGCTTCGCTTGCCTCGGCCGAACTCGAAATCCCTCATTTGTTGCATGCAAGCCAATTTTAAGGCATGGATGTATTCAGTGTAGCCAGACGAGCCGAATGGAGGTCTCGGTTTCGAAAATGGTGGCCGGGAACTCGAAATAGGTCGTTGGGAAGGCGCCTGGTTCAGCGGGGCTCGCAGGTGGCTTCAGCTCGAGCTCGAGGAAGGAGACGAGCTCCGGCCGTCGGATCAGGCGATGGAGATGCATCGGGCGGCCTGGATCTGAAGATCTCGCGCGGGATTAGATGAGCGGCTCGGATCTGGCGCGCGATGAATCGAACGGCCAGGATCGCTCCCGGGTGAAATTTCGCCGTCCCACATCGAAACGGCGCGGGATTCTGCCGCGGCTTATAACCCAGCCGCTCCCTTGAACGGCCAGTTGAAACTCCTCCCTCCACGGTGCCGCCCCGCACCGTGTTCTCCCTGCGGGCGCGCTCTGCGCCCACTCTTGCTCCCGCGGGCGCGCTCTAGCGCCCACTATGCACACACACGGGCGCACTGCGCCCACTATGCGCTCCTCCGGGCGTGCCCCAGCGCCCACGCGGTTGTCTTGGGTGCGCCCCTGCCTCAATGGATGCTGCCTTGGCCTGAGGGTTCCCCATGGGCGTGGGGACCTTGAGTCCCACATGTGCCTTGGGTGATGACCCTCGGCTGGCCTCCTTGGTGGCCCAATTTTTTGGCAAAGTAAATATAGGGTACTTTGTATAAAAACAAAGTAACCACATACATAATGTGAAATGCCAAGAGCCACTCCAAGCCTTCTCCTCTAAGCCATTTCTTCCTCTTCATTTCTTCTCATCTTCTTCTTAAGAATTCCTCCATTCCTCTTAAACATTTAATCTTCACTTAGTGTATGGAATTCAAAAGGTTTCTTCTTAATCTTCTTAAGAATTCCTCCATTTCTTCTCCTCACATGATCTTCACTTAGGATATGGAATTCAAAAGGTTCACCATCAACCGAAGCTCCTGAATCAAATAATTATTCAATGTTCTTCAATGATCCAATTAGAGGTCAAGTTGGATCACATTCACATTGCCATGCACTAAGAGTTAGTACATGGTCTTCTTCAGCTCACTTCATCCACTTAGCACTTGTGGACGGATCAGCTTTCATCACCTCATGCATTGTCATTACAATGCATGGTCTTCTAAAGCTTGTTGTGACATTGTATCTAGTTGATACAAGTTCTTGGAACTTAAAGATCAGTTCAACAATCGTCTGATGTGTCTAGAGAATGTTTCAACCACATCTACTATGTCACTTAGTGAATCTCCTAAGTGACATGCCTCTTAGTATCATGGCCATTCTCTTTCATCACCATCACCATCACAACCTTTGTCATTCACATCTTGACATTCCCTGACTTCCATTCATTCCAAGACAACTTCATGCCTCATTGACAACAAATGCAACACAATGCACTTCATTATGGATGAACCTACTAAACTCCAACGTAGTGGAATGAAGTCATAGAAAGAGGGTGAGATGGTAGAGAAGGTTAAATCAATATAGCAACATGATTGGACATTAAAAATATGAAGGAGTAGTTTTGAGTATAATTTTAATTCCATGACTGCAGAAGCTCAATGTCGGTGAATTATTAAGTATCATTGGCCTGATCACAAAAGATCAAATCTCAAAAGGCCGATTAGTTTAGTAGCTCTTGAAGCACTAGATACATTCATAATTTTTACATTACATCCTAAAACAAAAAGAAAAACAACATCTTGTCCCCTTTGAAAACATTTATCTCTTAGACTATCCCTACAAGTCAATAATAATATACTTCTTCATATCCTTGGAAAAATAAAACATAGAAATGGGTGAGCTCAGATGCTTATAAAGGATAACAATATAGCATAAACATACATAAACAAGCATAAAGATTTCTATGAAATGTATAAGACTAAAACATATGCTTTTTAAACTTCAACTGATACATAATATGTAAAAGATAAAATCAAATAGTTCCATTTAATTATTCACATGGATATTCTACTAGTCGAATAATCACATGCAATATCAATTAGCCATTTCATAATGATGTAATAAATAATGCTAGACTTTCATAAACACATATTCAAGGCCTTGTGACAAGACTATAAATAAGATTTTGTCAAGGACTTGTGCCAAGACAGTAGTCTGTCTCGTGAGACATTCCGATGCATCGAGGAGCTATAGTGGGCTCCACCCGTCACATACTATGTCCAATACATTCCTCATATGAAAAGGATTAAACATAACATAAACACTCGTATTAAAACTGGCATAAAAAATGTCAATAATTTATCAATAAACCATGAATGGTATAAAATAACACATCCACATTCAAACATATCACAAAACCTTCAATACAATATGGACGGTTTGAATCATAATAAATCAACTTCACACGAGATTAAAATCCATCAAAGGATATTGACCTGGATGAAATGAAAACTATTTGAGAAAAATATCTCTTTAATTTTTTTGAAATCATTTAAAAGTCACATAATTATAAAATAAATGATTTATTTTTAAAATATTCTTATAATCTTGTAAGGGATGCTTCGACGATTTGATAACGGCGTAAAATAGCTGCACCTTCGTATAAGATAAAAAAATAAATTCTTACCATAATTTTGTCGAAAAGGTTAACCAAGACCTTGTTTTGAAAATGGTAGAATGATTCCTTTAAAAAACATATAAGGTAAAATAAGGGTATAAATATCTTTAACCCATTTTCTATTAAATTGTAAAAAGGTTTTGAAATACATTTTTAAGAAACGTGGATGTGGATGATAACGTGGTCCCAGTATATAATTACATATGAACAACCTCAGATAATAAATAGATTATAGAATTAACCCTTAACTTTTACTTTTCCTTATTCGATGGTAAGTTATCCTAATGTATAATAGTTAAAAAATTGTTATTAAATAATATAAGAACCATATACATAATTATGATATCATTTATGATCTTCTAATAATGCTTCGTTAATAATATTTTAGTATTACCCTCATTTCGGGTGTTAAATAAACCATTTTCTTTTATATGTTTTGTTACATAAGACATGTTTGTTATGGATAGGTTGCATCATATTTATATCAATAATGATATCAAGTACTTAAATATTATTTTTAATTATCAAATGACAATTAGTCTTGAATGGATATGATGGGGAATTAATCTCATCGTGTTCTTGGAGACGGTAGTCCGTACGTACGCACGAGCGACAATATCATTATTTTGATATTAAAATAATATATAATTGGATGTTATATTATATATACAGAATAATTATCATGTTATATATATTATTTATATCAATTACACATCATTATTATGCCCATCCATATAATAATGTATTGAATAACAATTACGCCACGACGAGGAGACGGTAGGCCGTACATATGCACGTATGGTGACATGTCATTGAATGGATGGATAGAATAATGAATATGGGTGTGAAATAGTTATAATAACATCACATTATACAGAATATATTGGAGTTATTATTTTAGAATGGAAACAACAGAGAAAAAGGAAGTGGAAGAAGAATGGAACTTGAAAGAGGTTGGTGAAATCATTACCTCTTCTTCGGGTTCTTCCTTTTTATTTGATCAAAATGGAACCTAACAATGATTTATGATCAAACTAAGGCCTCTAGGATTAATTGAGGAAATTTGGGAGGAAATTTGGCCCAGGGTTGGCTGAGAAAAATGGCTTTGACGGTGTGAAGTTTAGAGAAGGGGGAGTGCCCTTTTGTAAGAGTGGTGAGGGGCACCTTAGGAAAAGCTAGAAATATTATTTTATAATAAATTAATATTCGGTTTATAAGGGCACCAGACTGATTTATTTATATGATAAGGTGGGTATGGGTTGAAAACCACTGAACCAATAGGTTTTAGATAGGTTTGGGCACCACTTTAACTTTATCATTTAGATTTAACTCTTAGATAATTAGTTTGACATTTACCATGTCTCTTTGTGTTTTTATATTATATGTTTAATGAACATACTATATACTTCCAAACAAACCCCAAGTGGTTCATTAATGAGACAAATATCATTATATAATTATTTTTTCCAATCCTTAGATTTCTATGAATATAATATAAATTAATAATATAATATTTTTTTAAAAACTATTTTATGTTAATTTTGACACTATTTGGTATTTTGTTTTTTATAAATGCATAAAAGAATTATTACTTCCAAGAAAGTTAATTAAATCAATACTAACATGTCATATTAACCTATTAATTTTGTTTAATTCATTAAAAGTCTGGAATTATATTTATATGGATATTTACAATATCAATTATTTTAATATTTTATTAATTAGGTAATTACTACATCATCATTGTGTCATAAATAAACTAAATTATTTAATGTCTAACAAATATAAATAAAATACCATTACGTTGGAAATCTTCCTATCTTTCTAATTAATATATATAATTGAATTTATCTTATGTATAACCATATATTAAAAATGTTTTAATTATTAAACTTTGATTTTAACTCTTTTAACCCTTCTTTGAATTAAATAAAAATAAATGTCCTATTCTAATCCAAAAGGACCAAAGAGGTTCATATTTTATTTCTAAGGTTTCTATTAGTAGAATTATACTTATCCAATTGAATTAGGACTTGTGTTAGGGTAAAACTATTTTACTTTTAATTACTCAATTTACATTTAACCGGGGTAAATAAAAGTCAAAAGTTACTATTCACCAAAAATTTATTTCATCTCATTGCACCAAATTTTACTTACTGATATCATATTTGTATTTCATAATTTCTAGACACAACTAACAGAAGAGGTAAAATTATTTTTTATGAAAATTTGCAAAAGCTCCTAGGAGGTGGGTCAAAGACGGTAAAAAGTTCAATAAAATTTTATATATCTAAAATTAATCTAAATTGACTCCAATTAATTACATTGATCTTATATAGGTATTATGAATCTAATTTGACCAAATATAAATTTAAATAAAATAAATAATTATTTAAATAAAAAGTCGGGTTTAACCAATAACTTAGTGTTTTTCACTATTCATAAAAAATTTAACGTTTTCAGAAAAATACAAAAAATTCACCCTTGCCTAATTTCGATATTCTGAATCCAAAAATGAAGTCTATTTTGATAAATGGAATTTATAAAATTTCAAAAAAAAATTATTACTATTCATAACGACTAGTTTGATTGGTTGTGGTGTGTTAGAACTCGAAGTTGCGTACAATGCACGCTATTGTATTATTCAAAGAGAAGCGTATTGTGGAAGCTTGGGGAGTTAAATTCTTTTCTCCATCAAATAATTTCATCCTCAAAATTTCTATAATATTACTGCATAAAAAGACTCGAGTGGTTATTAATCATAAGTTCCTCGGGTTCTCACGGTGCCTCTTCCATCTTATGGTTTTTCCATAGAACTTTTACCACATGAGTCGTCCGGTTTCTCAACACTTGTTCTCTGGTATCAAGAATCCTGACAGGCTCTTTGCAATAAGATAGATCAGGTTCAAATTCTAATTTCTCATAGGTGAGTACATGCATTGGGTTAGGCATGTGTTTTCTCAATAGAGATACATGGAACACATAGTGAACTTTGGAGAGACTTGGTGGCATTGCCAATCAGTAAGCTACAACCCCAATTCGTTCTAGAATATCGAATGGTCCGATGTACCTAGGACTCAATATACCCTTCTTACTAAATAATTTAACTCCATTCCATGGAGATACCTTCAAGAAAACATGCTATCCTACTTAAAATTCCAAATCCTTCCTTCGGTTATCATCATAGCTCTTCTGCCTACTTTGTGCTGCTTTGATGTGGGTTTGGATTACCTTCACTTTTTCCATCGATTCCTCCACAGGTTCTGGACCTATGAGTTTTCATTCACCAACATCATCCAAACAAGTTGGTGCGCGACATATCTTTCTGTATAACACTTTATATGGTGCCACATGAATACTTGAACGGAAGCTGTTGTTATAGGAAAATTCTACCAGAGGTAAATATTGATCCCACATACCCTGAACGTCATGTGAGTAAGATCTAAACATGTCTTTTAAAGTTTGAATAGTCCGTTCTGATTGTCTATCAGTTTTTTTGTGGTGGGTAGTGCTCAAACGAAGTTCAGTATCCAAGGATTTCTGAATACTTTTCAAGAATCTTGATTTAAAACATTGATCACGATTAGAAACAATCGATAGGGGTACTCCCTGAAGTCTCACAACTTCATTAATATATAGTCTTGATAGACGTTCAAGTGGTAGATCTTCTCTTATAGCAAGAAACTGTGCTGACTTGGTAAGACGATAGACAATGACCCATATTCCGTTGTTCGTTCTAGGAGTTTTTGGTAGACACATGAAAAATTCCATCGTAATATTATCCCATTTCCACTCAGGTATGGGATGAGGTTGCACGAATCCTCCCAGCGGTTTCCTTCCATATTTCACTTGTTGAAAAACCATACATCTTGACACTAAATCAGCAATATCCCTCTTCATTTATTCCCACAAAAAATGTTCCCTTAAATCTATATAAATCTTGGTGCTACCAGAGTGTATAGAGAAATTGGTACTATGAGCATCATCCAACAATTCCCTTTTTAGATCAGGTATATTTGGAACCCGAAGTATCTTCCCAAATTTCAAAATTCTATATTCATATACGAAGTCATTCAATCTCCCATTATTCACAGCTTTAATCTTCTTCTGAAACTCTTCATCATTGGTCTGAGAACTCTTTAACCTTTCTAGTAATTATTGTTTGTCAACAAATTAAAAATTCATTTACGTTTCAACTTCCATGGTTATTCCCATATCCATAATTACTAGATCCATGAAAATAGGATCGCTTTCTACTCTCATATTGTTGAAAAATCCATTATCCTTTCTGCTCAAAGCATACACCACCTTATTTTCCTTCCCTGGGTGGTAGTGTATAGTGAAATCGTAATCCTTGAGTAATTCAAGCCATAATATTTGACTAATGTTGAGTTCTTTCTGTGAGAAAATGTACTTCAAACTCTTGTGATCGGTATATATCTCACATTTTTTACCGTAAAGAGAGTGTATCCAAATATTCAAAGAAAATATTACAGCTGCAAACTCAATATCATTAGTGGGATAGTTCTGCTCATGAATTTCTAGGTGTTGTGATACATTGGAATTAACCCTATCATTCTGCATAAGGACACAACCAATTTCTTTCTTTTAAGTATCTCTATAAATAACAAACCCATCATTCCCTGATGGTAGAGTCAAGATAGGATCATTGACTAATCATCTATTTAGTTCTTCAAAACATTATTCACACTCTTTTATCCATAAAACTTTAACCCCTATACATGTGATCTTGGTTAATGGGTCAGCCAATCAGGCAAAATTCTGGACGAAACGTCGATACTAACATGCTAAAAAAATAAAACTGCATACCTCGGTTATACTCGTTGGTGCTGGCCATTCATGGATTGCTATTGTCTTAGAAGGATCAACTGAGATTCCATCATTAGAAAAAATATGGCCATGAAAAAAAATCTCTTGAATCTCTAATTCACAATTGCTAATCTTCCCATATAATTCATTTATTTTAAGAGTTTTTAGAATAATGCGCAAGTGATTTTCACGATCTTCACTGCTTTTGGAGTATACCAAGATATCATAAATAAATACCACTAGAAATTCATCAAGATATTCCTTGAAAACTCTATTCATTAGATCCATTAAGACAGAGGGTGCATTTGTCAATCCAAAAGGCATTACTGTAAACTCGTAATGCCTGTACCTGGTTCGAAATGCTGTTTTCAGAATGTCTTCCTTATTCACACATAGATGATGATATCCAGATCAAAGGTCAATATTTGAAAAGTATTGATCTCCATGAAGTTGGTTGAATAAATCGTTAATTTGAGGTAGGGGATACTTGTTCATTATTTTTATATCATTGATCGACCTATATTCATTTCACAACCTCATAGATCCATCTCTCCTCTTAACAAAAAGAATAGGGTCTCCCCACGGAGAAACACTAGGGAAAATAAATCCCTTAGTACTCAATTCCTCTAGTTATTTCTTTAGTTCCACTAATTCCACAGTGGTCATTCTATAAGGGGTCTTCGATATAGGCCTTGAACCAGGAATTGTGTCAATGGAAAACTCAATTTCTCATTCTGGAGGATGTCCAAGTAAATCCCTTAGAAAAACATCAACATATTCTTGCACAATAGGTAAATCCCCTATTTGAACATTCCTTTCCTCATCCATAGTAATTTTATTCTCTTCCTCCCCAATAATTGAATTTAGTTGAGCTACTGGGGGTGGATATAAATAAGAATTATGTCGTGAAGTTTATACTCTAAAGATAAGGTACTACTTATCATCATCAAAAATTGTTACCTCCATCTTAATACAATAAATTTTTGAATCATAGTCCAAAAGCAAATCCATACAGAGAATTATATAAAATTCAATCATTGGTATAAAGATGAGATCAGTAGATTAAGAAAATTTTTATTCTATAATGGGAACGGATACACAAAAATTTGTTGCAAATATACTTCCCTTAAGAGTTTTGACAGACAACTCCATTGTTAAATCAAATTGGAAATATCTAATTTTATTAGAAAACGGGGAAGATATGTCGCAATGAGATGATCTAGAATAAAATAATGTATTGGATAAACTTGAGGAACCCATTAAATTACCAGCCACTACGTCTTTCGGAGCTTCCACCTTAGTAGTAGTGATATAATAATCGTGGCCTTGATCCCTTGTCCTTTTTGAGGTATGTTTCCCTGACTCTTAAGACATTCATTTGCATAATGTCCCATCTCACTACAATTGTATCATTAAATATCAGTAGCTTCTTTCTTCTCCTGGAAATCATGATATTGGTGGCCTTTTTCACCACACTTGTAACAGAATCTCGTACGCTTCAGACATGTACCATAGTTTTTATTCCCACATTTACTGTAGGATGTATATTCAACTTTTTTTCTTCCCCTTATTTCCATTTCCAGAGTGATCAGCAGATCAATTCTCGTCATTTTTTGTTTTAAAGTCATAAGACATAGAGAATTCCTTTTCCGTCTTGATAGAACATAGGACAATGTATTCATATAATGAGAAGGATAGTGATACTAATTCTCGATAGAGAAATGGTTTTATCCCATAAAATAAATGATAAATCTTACTCCTCAGGTTAAGTATATAATCTACTGCATATCTCTCTGACCTTTTATAGTTAGCTTCATATTTTGTGACATTCTCATCCTCCCTTTTCCTCAGACTTAGAAATTTCCTTTCCATATCCGCTCAATGGTCATGAGGAAAGTATTTTTCTAAGAAAATATCTTTAAACTCACTACATTCCATACTTCATACTTCTTTATCTTTCTTTGTATTTTGAATCAACGAACACCATTGATCAGCATCTGCAGTGAGGTAGTAAACTACCATGACAACTTTTTAAATTTCACTACTCCCCAAAGACTGAAATATTTTCTCTATGGAATTTATCCATATCTCAGCTACTAATAGATTTATACCCCCATTAAATTTTGGTGGTTGTTTCATCATGAAGCATCTAACATTTATCCTCCACGCTGCGGACCAGGGTGGTCCATATGGGTATGGTTATTATTCATAACATGAGTGAGTTTTCCTAGTATAGTGATTAATTGATCAGCACCAATTGTATCAGCAGCTCCACTATAATTATCTTGAGCAGGAGTTAAATCCCTATATGGAGTTTGTGAATTGATACAGTTTCCATTCCTTCCACTAGGATCCATTTCTAAACAATGGGATAAACTAAAGTAGTTTATATATAACAATACATAATTCCAAACTTGTAAAACAATTAACATAAATTGAACAGTTTATGGATATAATCCATAATCATAACAATGTTTTCTTTGAGAAAGTATATACTAATAAACCATTCATAATGTTTTGTAACGAAAATGAGAATTATTCTAAGAATATCACCCCGGAGTGATGTAGCCAATAATGAAACAAGGCCCATTATCATGAACCAGTTCCCGTTCAAGTCTAGCTCAAATTAGTGTTTTCAGGTTTTACCCCTAGGTACATGTGTGCCAGAGCCGCCTCTAACTGGTCGTATCTAGATAGGGATTTATTGCTCGTAAAAATAAAAAAATCTATACAATACCAAAATTCTAGGAAGATCTTATATACTTATCCTCAAAATTTATCTTAAGGCTATGTGCTCTAATCAGAGTTTAAATAAATATAGCTTCCAAGGTTTATTACTAAACTTCCTCTGATACCAACTGTTATTCCCTGACCCAAGATGTAATGCCCCGAACCCAGAAATAATGGAGTCACATCACTATTTTAATGTAGTGGATTATAACGAATCAAGTCCCGAATAACCGTTTAGTTTAGTAGTCTTGGAAACAATATACATACATAAGTTAAACGTTACAACTTGAAAAGAAAAACTACACTAATTTATTCCATTAGAAACATCCCATATTCCATGATTATTCCTGTAAGTCACTCATAACTAACTTCTTCATATCTTGGGAAAATGAAACATGAGAAAGGGGTGAGCTCAAATGCTTAGTAAGAGTAAGCAATATAGAGGAAGATAACATAAAAATTATGAAATGTGAATAATTGAAAACTCATGCCTTTACAAATAATAAACATGGACACTTTATGGCAGGAATATGAGCTGAGTAAATAATTACATAATAAAACATAGTCATGGGTATTATACTAGTTGAATAACCTAATGAAATATCAATATCTAATCACATAATGATGGAATGCATATTGTCGGACATCATAACCACATTGTCAAGGCCTAGTGCCAAGACTAAAAATAAGATATTGTCAATGCCTTATTTCAAGACACTAGTTTGTCTCATGATACCTACCGATGAATAGAGGAGCTATAATGGGCTCCACCCATAACTTACTAAGTCCAATGCATTCCTCATATGAAATGTTTGAAACATATCATAACATTCGTATTAAAACTAGCATACGAAATGTCAATACTTAATCCATAAACCATGAATGGTATAAAAATATCACATCTATAGTCTAAGATAACACATTCACTACAATATGAAGGATTGTATTGTAATAGATTAACCTCAGTGAAGGATATTTGCTTAGATAAAAATGATCATCAAAACTATTTGAGTGAAATATTTCCCTTTTTCTTGAAAACATTTAAAAATGATATTTCAGTTAGATTTTCTAACCAAATGATAGATGCTTGAATACAAATAATTGAGGTAAAAAAAATTTATAATATCATGATAATAAAGGGATTTATGATATAATATATCAAATTACAATATATACACCATATAAAAGTGAATTGGTGCATAACAACAAACAAGTCTCAATGGAATGTAAATAGAGAAAAAGTACCTTAAAAAGACTGTATGCTTAGGTTAAAGATAAATTAATGACATAATTATGTGTGAATAATATAAATACACTCAATATGATTGGATATTTAGTGTGAATGAATCAGAGGACATTCCCTCATATTCTTGTATAAACAACACCAATGACTTGGATGTTTAACTCAATGAATGGATATTGAGTTAAGATCACTCTTATCAAGTTCATATCATTGACTTGAGAATTTATCAATGGGGTAATTATGTGTATAAAAAGTATATCCACAAAAAGGGGAGTGGAGAATATGAAATATGTAAATAAATAGTGATTCCACACATAATCTTTGAGTAAAATAATTAATGAAGTATGCGTAAAGCCGAATGAGTGGAAATTGAAATTTGAAATTCCCTTATTGATTTAGTGACTTACGAAACATACACCCCATGGAAGAAGGATCATACAATGAAGATGAAAATTCCCACAAATTAAAGTATATTACACCAATAATACAATATTTTTCAGTACAGAATACACCACATGCAATAAATAAGTGGCGAACAATGGAAGTCTCTTGGAATTAAGAGTGAGATAAGAAACCCCTTACCTCGTGTCTGACATGACTCATTCCTTCTTTAATATCTTGAATAATAAACTAAAGTTAATTTTGACTTGCTTAAGAAACTTTTCAAGTTTATTTTTCCTTTTATATCACTTATTACCATGTTATAAACATTATGTAATCATTTATTTTAATAATGGTCATTTTGTCGATATTTTGAACTTGAGTCAAAAATGAATTTGTTATAATTACAAATTTGTCCCTGTGGTCATAAGTCCATTATCTTTAGAATGATATACATGATTTAGATATAATATATATCATATATTATATATATATATGTATTTATAACATTACATAATATTTGGAGGTAAGTAATGAAATGCACCGTTCATGGACACGATAAGTTGTACGTTCTACTGAATGCTACTTTCATTTCTATTTTGTATTTTAATGAAATTAAAACATAATGACATATAGATATATTATAATTCTGGTATAATATCATATGATATATGTTTTAAATTATTTTATTAACTCCATATTTTATGTGTTCCTTGTATGTTATGAACGAATCAGGTCACCTTGAGTGGGCGGTAGTCCGCACTTCCTTGAATAAAATTATCATGGTCACACATATTGGAAAGCATAAAGGTGTGTTTGTAAATGAAAATTACAGAAGCATAAATAAGACACAAACATAATATATATAATATATAAATACAGTTCCATTATAATGGCCACCATAAGAGGAGGTTAGATATAAACAAACAATCATCATTTCATGAGGCGTTAGATTGCCATCCACAGAAACATTTTGTTCTTCATCCATTAGATGAAGGTGTGTGTAAGTGTAGTTAGAATACTTCTCATAAAAAGATAATAGTATATTGAGGATACTGGTGTTTTTATGAAATAAAGGAATAAAAAGTGTTTTGGAAGTTGCAGAAGTAAAATAAAACAAAGTAAAATAAAAGAATTTAAGGGAAACCGTTACCTCTAATTTGAGAAACTTCCTTTATTTTGAACCAAAAGGACTTCTTGAATTTCCTTCTGCCTAAGGTAATGCTTCTATGTGGAGTATATGGATGTATATAGCTCAATTGTTTAGAGGATGGGCAAGAAAAATAACTTGATAGGTGTGAATAATTGCATAGAAGTTTTCTCCATTTATAAGGGAGAGGAGGGGCTCTTTAGGAAAGTGTGAAACTATTATTTTATTATAAACAAATCTTTGGTTTAAAAAAAATCAAAAACACATTAAATTCGAAGATAAAAAGAATAATATTCGAAATAAAATCATCCAATCGTAATTGGATTTGTTTTGGATAATAATTTAATCATTATAATCTTATTTATTTAAATCATTTATTAATGAGGTAAACATTGCATCATTATGGTGTAATCAATAATTTAATTTATTTGATGTCTAAAAACTATAAAAAAAATCCATGATGTATTTAATCTTTTTATATTTAAAATTAATATTTATAGTCTAAAATAAAACTTTTATAACCCCTTGTGAAAAATCATTTACTAAAAGATATTTGTTTTTGTAATTTTTCCTTTACTTTAAATTAATTAATTTAATGTGTCATAATCACTCCCAAGTGGCTTCATGGGGTCCCAAATTCA
This sequence comes from Viscum album, assembly GCA_963277665.1. Lineage (NCBI taxonomy): Eukaryota > Viridiplantae > Streptophyta > Magnoliopsida > Santalales > Viscaceae > Viscum > Viscum album. The sequence continues at coordinate 499,112,799 of OY728167.1, forward strand.
ACCCAAGGATTCCCTTGCTAGGCCCGGACTCATACAATAAGGTTATCACAAGTGTTAAGGTAATTTTGTATTATTATAATATTCTTTTTACCTTTAATTACCCTATTTACCTTTAACCACGGTAAATAAAAGTCAAAAGTTACTATTCATCAAAATATATTTTCATCTTATTGAACCAAATTTTACATACTATTAACAACCATGTATTTCAAATTTTCAAAACTCAAATCATAGAAGTGGTAAAATATAATTTAAATTAAAAAGTCTGTTTTTTTAACTAATACTAAGTGGTTTTACTATTCATCATAAATTGATGTTTTTCAGAAAAATACCAAAAATTCAGTTCAAGTTATATTCGATATTCTGAATTCAAAAATGATCACTATTTTAACAAATTAAAAACATAGAATTTTCATTAATTAATTTAAAATTAATTCCCATTTTCAAAACAAATAACGGGTTTTTAAGAAACCGTATCTTTCAAAAGATTGACACTTGTTTATGCCCAATTTCAAAGTGAAATTTCATACAATGACTAGAATTGGATTAAATGGTAAAAATATAATATAATTAAACATTAAAATTATCTAAAAATATAATCTAAACATATAAATAAATTATATTAAATGGCAGTTTTGAATTAAAATAATGTATTTTTCCCTATTAATCAAAAAAGAAATTTTATCACAAAAATAAAAATATTTTACCCAAAGTAAATTTTGATATCCCAATTCTAAATAATAATTTTATTTTTTCAAAAGGAATATATAAAAGTGACCAAAACTATATTTAAAGAGGGATCCCCATTAAAAGGTGATAAATCAACCTTTTAAAGTAAATAATGCTTAAAATTTGATTCATTCACATTTTAAGCCTTTACCTTTTGATGGATAAATATAAAAATATTTACCAAACATGAATAATGATTTTGAAGGTAGTTCTTTTAATTCCCTCCATTACAATGGCTAGCCGTTAACTACCATTTAAAATAATAATATTATATTATTTGTGTGCAACATAAGACTTCAAAGAAATCCATTGTTGCGTATCATCTACGCCATCAAACATAACATCCACTTTAAAGTAGAATTAATATTTAGTTCACAAATATTAATACATATGAAAATGTATTATTCATTATTTACATGTGATGTTACATCCTTCCCCCAATTTTGGGAATTGCGTCCATGAAATTTTAATAAAAAATATTGGGCTTGGAAACTTCATTGAAAGTCCCACATCAGAAAAAGTGTCAATAAAATTATGACATTAAAATAAATAAAGAGAAGTACAAAGGTCACCTGAGATTACCCATGCTATGATTCCATGTACGAAAACATGGATATGGTGGAGAAAAGAAACGGTCATGTTCTGATGGCGAGTGATAGAAAACATGATTAGGAGAAATATTTCCATTAGAAAATCACAAACTTATCATGTGTTAAACAGTTTTTGATTACCCAGTCGGAAATACAAACCAACAACATTTTTTTACGTTCCTTTTCATAATTTTGATGAATTCATTTAGTACATAGAATAAGAACATATGGAAATATACTTACCTTCAAGTAGAGCTTCATCCTTTAATAAGTTTCTACCAAAAAATAATCTTTCCTCTAAACAATGAGCTTTCAAAAAGACTTGGTCACATCAAAAGCACAAGATTCATCTTCTAGAGAGTCACATAATCCACAAAAGAAGAACTATATATATTTCCATTGCCTTTACACATCAACTAACAACAAAATGGTTTGTACAAGATTAGATAATTCCGAAAAAGGATAATCTTTTAAAAAATGAAAAACTACTCTTAATCTCCAAAATTTGTCAAACTATACCCAAAGTTCAACAAAGACTATTCAATAAACATATGTCTATAAAATTATTAAAGTTAATCCAAACTATGATTGAAACCCAAATCTTAAAAGGATTTAATCACATAGTCTTATAATATAAATCTAATCATTTATCACTTAATAACCAAATCTTTTTATTATACTAAGTATTTCCACTTGATAAGACATAAGATCCAAAATAAACTTATTATTGATCAATAAAATCATTTAACTAAAAATAATTAGTCACACTAACCACAGACTTCACATTGTCCTGTGGTAGGTGATAAATCATAATCGTACTACTGTTGTGGGTTCGATTCCTACATATTTTTCTGACGTGATGGGTTGTCACATGGTTTGCGTGTTTTCCTTTTTGAAAAACTATTTTTTATAACATTCCCAAAATGAGAAATGTTCCTCAAAATAACCATAAAATAATTTAACCACAAATGTTATCTCATACCTCAAATTTTTTATCCCAAAATTAACAACTTGTAATTGCCTCAAATTAAAGGATCATATAATCTGAAATGGTTATTTATAACTATATACACAATAGAAAAGATAATTCTTCCAAAAATAGAATTTTCACATAACAAACTATAGGTTTACACATACAAGAGAAAATTATTCCAAAATAATCCCTTCAATAAAGATCCATAATACTTTTAAACATTTCACCATCCATTTATTTCCACATAGGTTCTTCATCATATGTTCCTCAGGTTCCCACGTTGCCTCTTCCATCTTGTGATTTCTCCATAGAAATATTAACAGATGAGTCATCCAGTTTCTCAACACTTGATCTTTGTAATGAAGAATTCTGATAGGCTTTTCGCAAAAAGATAGATCGGGTTACAGTTTTAATTCTTCATAGGTGAGTACATGCGTTGGGTCAGCATGTATTTTCTCACAACTGATACGTGGAACACGTCATGAACTCTGGAGAGACTGGGCAGAATTGCCTTTTGGTAGAAAGTGTTCATGTGTCACAACGGTACCTCATGAATTTTTCAAAATCATCTACATCCTATACCCAAAAACTCCTCATCTGTCTATGATTATATCGATTAAAGCATCGATGTATCATAAAAAATAGGTATTTCTTATATATATTTTTGAGACATCATCATTAACATGTTGTTTTAGTGAAATTTTTACTGATTCATCTTCAAATATTTCAAAATAAGATTTTGGTAAATCAATTTTGTATATCCCAAAAGACATATATATATTATTTGATACATATAGGCAACTCAGAGGTCTCCCTCCTCTGCAGCATCTATAAAATCATTTAGTGCATCGTAATTTTGAGATAAAGTGAAGAATTTGAAAAGGCCCTGATGGTACTTCCCACTCTTAGCGTGGTAAGAAAGTTGAGAACACAATATTATCCCACAGTAGGTACTTGATCCTTGAAAGAATCATGAAATTCTAGAGGTATTGGATGTCTCATAATGTGGTTTTCATGTAACTTGGACATTTGAAAAAGTTTCAACATCATTTGTGCATGAAATATGGATAATAATTGTATGTAGTTCTTTAGGAGGAGACAGAATAGTTTTTCGTGATCTTTCTCCCTCCATGTGTTTACTAACAAAAAGAAAATACAATTAGTGTGTTTGAATACATGTCTAATAATAATGTAAAAAAATAGTCATAGTAGGATAATATTGTAATTAAACAATATATCCTAACTTTGGGTACCCTATGTTTCAATATGGGTTATCCAAGATCTATTTCCCGAAATATATACTTAGGGGCATTTTTTTATTCACTTTATAATGGTTCATACTAATCTTGTTAATTTACCAAAGCATATCCCCCTTCAATGTCGTAACCAAGAGTGCAGCAAGGCCCGTCGTCGTGCGAGAGTTCCCATTCGAATCCAGCTCAAAGCGGTGTTTTCAGGTTTTACCCCTAAGTACATCTGTTCCAGAGCTGCCTCTACCTACTCGTATCCAGACAAGGGTGTATTTCTCAGAAAACACACAAAATCTCTACAATACCAAAATTCTAGGATGTTCTGCTATACTAATCCTCAAATTCGGTCTTAGAGTTATGTGCTCTAATCAGAGTTTATCTAAATCTAGCTTCCAGGGTTTGTACTAAACTTCCCCTGATACCAAATGTAATGCCCCGACCCCAGAAATCCAAGAGCCGTGCTTTATTTTTATACATTGGAATGATTACAAGAAATCAAGTCCCGAAGAACCATTTAGTTTATTAGCCTTGGAAACAAGATACATACATAAGTTCAACATTACAACTTTAAAAGAAAAACTGCACTAATTTATTCCATTAGAAAAATCCTAGATTCCAAGATTATTCATGCAAGTCACTCATAAGTAACTTCTTCATATCCTGGGAACAGGAATCATGAGAAAGGGTTGAGCTCAAATTCTTAGTAAGAGTAAGAAATACAGCATAAGATAACATAAACATTAGGCATGGTAAATAATTGATAACTCATTCCTTTACAAATAATAATCATGAACACTTTATTGCAGGAATATAAGATTAGTAAATAATTCCTTAATAAAACATAGTCATGGGTATTCTACTAGTAAAATAACCACATGAAATATCAACATCTAATCTCATAATTACGGAATGCATAATGTCGGACATCATAACCACATAGTCAAGGCCTCATGACAGGACTAAAAATAAGATTTTGTCAAGGCCTTATTCCAAGATTCTAGTTTGTCTCATGAGACCTACTGATGCATCAGGGAGCTATAGCAGGCTCCACCTGTCACTTACTAAGTCGAATGAATTTCTCATTTGAAAAATTTGAAACATAACATAAGCATTCGTATTAAAACTAGCGTACAAAATGTCAATACTTTATCCATAAACCATGAATGGTATAACGATAGAACATCCATAGTCAAACATAGCACATTCAATACTATATAGAAGATTTTATTGTAATATATTAAGCCAAATTAAGGATATTGACTTATATAAAAATGATCATCAAAACTATTTGAGATAAATATCCCACTTTTTCTTGAAAACAATTAAAACTGATTTTTTTAGTTAGAGATTCTAACCAGATTAGAGACGCTTGAATAAAAATATTTGAGGTAACAAAAACATTATAATTTCATGAGTATAAATTGATTCCTGATATACTATATCAAGTTACAATATATACACCATATAAAAGTGAATTGGCACATAACAACAAAGAAGTCTCAATGGAATGTAAATTGAGATAAAGTACCTTAAAAAGAATGTATCCTTAGGTTAAGGATAAATTAATGACATAATTAAGTGTGAATAATATAAATAAACTCAATATGATTGGATATTCAGTGTAAATTAGTCAGAATACATTCACACATATTATTTTATAAACAACACCAATGACATGGATGTTTAACTCAATGAATGGAAATTGAGTTAAGATTACTTTAATCAAAATCGAATCAATGACTTGAGAAATTATAAATGGAGTGATTATGAGTATAAAAATTATATCCACACAAATGGGAGATGAGATTATGAAATATGTAAGTGAATAGTGAACCCACACATAATCGTGGTGTAAAATAATCAATTAATTATGCGTAAATCTGAATGAGTGGAAATTGAAATTTGAAATTCCTTTATCGATTTGGTAACTTACGAAACATAAACTCCATGAATGAAGGATCATACAAAGAATATGTATATTCCCAAAAATTAAAATATATTACACCAATAATAAAATAATGGTCAGTACAAAAGACACCACATGTAATAAATAAGTGGCGAACAATGGAAATCTCACGGAATAAAGAGTGAGATAAGAAACCCCCAACCTCGTGTCTGACTTGACTCGTTCGTTCTTTAATATCCAGAATAATAAACTAAAGTTCATTTCTACTTTCTTAAGAACATTTTTCAAGTTAATTATACCTTTTATATCACTTATTACAATGTTATAATCATTATGTAATCATTTAATTTAACAATGGTCATTTTGTCGATATTTTGTACTTGAGTCAAAAATGAACTTTTTATAATTACAAATTTGTCCATGTGATCAAAAGACCATTATAACAAGAATGATATAAATGATTTAGATATCATATATATTATATATCCAGTATTTATATGTACTTATAATAGTACATAATATTTGGAGGTAAGTAATGAAATGAACTATTCATGGACACAGTAAGTCGTACGTACTCATGAATGCTACTTTCATTTCTATTTTGTATTTTAATGGAATTAAAACATAATGATACATATATATATTATAATTATTTTATTATATAATATGATATATGTTTTACATAATTTAATTAACTCCATCGTTTATTTGTTACATGTATGTTCTGAACGAATCATATTACCTTGATGGGGTGGTTGTCCGCACTTCCTCGAATTAAATTATCGTGGTCACACATATTGGAAAGCATATAGGAGTGTTTGTAAATGAAAATTAAAGAATAATAAATGAAACATAAACATAATATATATAATATATAAATACATTTCCACCATAATGGCCACCATAAGTGGCGGTAGGAGATGAACGAAAAATCATCGTTTCGTGAGGCATTAGTTTTCCATCCACGGAAATATTATGTCCTTCACCCATTAGATGGAGGCGTGTGTAATTTTAGTTAGAATAATTCTAAAAAAAACATCCTATAATATTGAAGATACTGGTGTTGTTATGAAAGAAAGTAATAAAAAGATTTTAGGAGGTTGGAGAAGTAAAATAAAACAAAGTAAAATAAAAGAATTTAAGAGAAACTGTTGCCTTTAATTTGGATAACTTCTTTTGGTTTGAATAGAAATGACTTCATGAAGTGCCTTATGCCTAAGGTAATGCTTCTAAGTGGAGGAGAGGGATTTCTGGAGATTAAATGGGTAGAGGTTAGATGATCCAAAAGGCTTGAGATTTTTGAATAATTGGATATAAGTGGTCTCATTTTATAAGGGAGAGGAGAGGCTCTTTTGGAAAGTGTGAAACTATTATTTTATTATAAACTTATCGTCAATTTCAAAAGGTCCAATACACATTAATGTCTAATTTTAGAGGACTAATATTATGAATAAAATCATTAAATCATAGTTGGACTATTTTGGATAATAATTTAATCATTATAATATTATTTATTTAAATGATTTATTAATGAGGTAAACATTGTATCATTATTGTGTCATCAATAATTTAATTTATTTGATGTCCAATTTTTTTTTTAAAAATAACATGATATATTAAATCTTTTTATCCTTCCAAAGAATACTTATAGTCTAAAATATAACTTATATAACCTCATGTAAAAATTCATTTACTAAAAGATATTTGTTTGTGTCATTTTTGCCTTTACTTTAAATTAATTAATCTAAAGTGTCATAATCACTCCCAAGTGGCTCCATGGGGTCCCAAAATCGTGCCAAGGATCCCCTTGGTCGTCCATGACTCATAAAATAATGTTAGGATAGATGTTAAGGTAATATTTTATTATTATTATATTCTTTTTATCTTTAATTACCCTATTCACCTGTAACTGTGGTAAATAAAAGTCAAAAGTTACTATTCACCAAAAACTATATTCATTTTATTGAACCAAATATTAATTACTAATAAAAACCATGTATGTTGGATTTTAGAAATTAAATTCAAAAAAGTGGTAACATTTAATTTAAATGAAAAAGTCAGTTTTTTAACTACTACAAAGTCGTTTTACTATTCATAAAAAATTGAAGTTTTTCAGAAAAATACCAAAAAATCAGTTCAAGATATATTTGATATTCCGAATTCAAAAATGATCCCTATTTTACCAAATTCAAAATATTGAATTTTCATTAATTAATTTAAAATTAATTCTCGTTGTCAAAACAAATAGCGGGTTTTTAAGAAACAATATATGTCAAAAGAATGACACTTGTTTATGCCTAATTTCAAAGTAAAATTTCTTCCAGTGACCAGCATTGGATTAAATGTAAAAATATAATCTAATTCTACTGTAAAACAATTTAAAAATTTAATCTAATCATATAAATAAATTATATTAAAAGTCAGTTTTGAGTTAAAAGAATGTATTTTTCACTATTCATCCAAAAATGAATTTTATAAGAAAAATACCAAAAATTTTACACAAAGTAAATTTTTATATCCCAATTCTAAAGAAGAATTTTATTTTTCCAAAAGTAACATATAAAAGTGACCAAAACTATATTTAAAGAGGGTTCTCCATTAAAAGGTGGTAAATCAACCTTTTAATGTATGTTATGCTTAAAAATTGATTCATTAACATTTTATGCCCTTATCTTTTATTGGATAAATGTAAAAAAATTTAAAAACGTGTATAATTATTTTGTAGTTATTTCTGTTCATTCCAACCATTACAATGTCAAGGCGTTAACTACCATTTAAAATAATAATATAATATTATTTTTGTGCAATGTAAGATTTTAATGAAATCCATTATTTCCTATGGTGTACGCCATCGAACATAGCTTCCCCTTAAAAGTAGAATTAATATTTAGTTAAAAAATATTAATAAATATGAAAATGCCTTATTTTTTATTTACCTGGGATGTTACAACAGAAGCCCATAGTCGATGCATTATTATGTATCATTGGCATGATCACAAAAGATCAAATCTAGAAGGAATGATTAGTTTAGTAGCCCTGAAAACAATAGATACATTCATAAGTTATACATTACATCATGAAATAAAAACAACAACAACATCTTGTCCCCATTGAACACATTTATCCCTTAGACTATCCCTGTAGGTCAATCACAATATACTTCTTCACATCCTAGAAAAAATAAAACATAGAAAGGGGTGAGCTCAGACGCTCAGTAAAGATAAAAATATAGCGGAAACAAACATAAACAAGCATAAAAATTTCAAGGAAATGTATAAGACTAAAACATAAGCCTTTTATTCTTGAACATCAGCATAATATGGAATAGAAAAAATCAAATAATTCTATTTATTTATCCTCATTTATATTCTACTAGTCGAACAACCACATGAAATATCAATTAGCCACTTTCATAATGATGGAACGCATAATGTCAAACTTTCATAACCACGTAGTCAAGGACTTGTGCAAAGACTAAAAATAAAATTCCTTCAAGGCCTTGTTCCAAGACAGTAGTTTGTCTCATGATACCTACAAATTCATCTAGGAGCTATAGTGGGCTCCACCCATCACATACTATGTCCAATACATTCCTCATATGAAAAGGATTAAACATAACATAAAAATTCTTATTAAAACTAGCATACGGAATGTCAATACAATATCAATAAACCATGAATGGTATGAAATAACTCATCCATAGTCAAACATATCACAAAAACATCAATACAATATGGAAGATCTGAATCATAATAAATCAACTTCAAACAAGATTAAAATCCATCAAAAGATATTCACATAAATGAAATCAAAACTACTTGAGAGAAATATCTCTTTCTTTTTTATGAAATCATTTAAAAGTCACATAATTATAAAAGAAAAAAAATTATTTTTAGATTATTCTTATAATCTTGTAAGGGATGACTAGTCTACATTATAATGGCATAAAATTGCATCACCCACCGTATAAGTTAAAAAAGACATTCTTACCCTAATTTTGTCGAAATGGAAAAAATGACCTTGTTTGGAAAACAACATAAATATTCCTTTCTAAAACATATAAGGTCAAATAAGGGTCTAAACGAAATAAACCCATTTTCTATTAAATAGTAAAAATGTTTTGAAATACATTTTTAAGAAACATGGATGTGGAAGATAATGAGGTCCCAGTAGATAATCACATATAAACAATCTCAGAAAATAAAGAGATTGTAGAATTAACCCTTACCTTGTACATTTCCATAGTCGATGGTATGTTAACCTCCTGTATAAAAGGTAAAATGTTGTTATTAAATTATACATTAACCATATACATAATTATGATATCATATATGATGTTCTAATAATGATTTGTTAATAATATTTTAGTATTATCGTCGTTTCGTGTGTAAACTTACTTGTTTTTTTATATGTTTTGTAACATAAGCCATGGTTGTTACGGATAAGTTCTATAATATTCATATCTAGAATGATATCAAGTACTTAAACATTATTTTTAATTATCAAATGAATAATAGTCATGAATGGATACGATGGGGAATGAATCTCATCGCGTTCCTGGAGACGGTTGTTCGTACATACGAATGAGAGACAATATCATTATTTAGATATTAAAATAATATATAATTGGTTGGTATATTATATATAATGAATCATTCTCATGTTATATTTATTATTTACATCAATTACAAATCATTATTATACCCAACCAAATAATAATGTATTGAATAACAATTACAGCATGACATGGAGACGGTAAGCCGTACGTACGCACGTATGGTGACAGGTTATTCAAAGGATGGATAGAATAATGAATATGGTTGTACCGTATTTATAAAAAAATAACAGTATATAGAAGATACTGGAGTAATTATTTTTGAATAGAAATAACAAAGAAAGAGGAAGTGGAAGAAGAAAGGAACTTGAAATAGGGTGGTGAAATCATTACTCTTCTTCGGGTTCTTACTTTTGATTTGATCAAAAGGGCCCCTTAGTTATTCTTTCTAATAAAACTATGGCATCTAGGTTGAAGTTAGGGATGTTGGTGGGATATTTGGTATGGGGTTGGCCGAGCCAAATGGATTTTAAGGTGTGAATTTGAGAGAAGGGGGAGTGACCTTTTTTTATAAGAGGGGTGAGGGGCACCTTATGAAAAGCGAGAAATATTATTTTATAAAAAATTCATATTTGGTTTCTAATGGCTCCAAACTGATTTATTTCTAGGATAAGGTGGGTATGGGTCAAAAACCACTCATCCAATAGGTTTTATATAGGTTTGGGTCACTACATTAACCTTAGATTTTAGATTTATCTCTTAGTTAATTAGTTTGACATTTAATATGTCTCTTTATGTTTTTATATTATATGTTTAATAAACATACAATATACTTAGAAGAGAACCCCAACTGGTTAATTAACAATACACCTATCATTATATAAATCTTTTTGCGCATACTTTGAATTTTAGGAAGATAATATCAATTAATAATATAATATTTGTTTTAAAAACTCTTTTATGTCAATTTTGATTCTATTTGGTATTTTGTTTTTGGTAAATTCATAACGGAATTATTACTTTGAAAAAAAGTTAATTAAATCAATACTAAATCAATACTAACATGTCATATTAACCTATAAAATTCTTGGAATTCATTAAATGTCTCAAATAATATTTATTTTGGTATTTAAAATATCAATTATTTTAATATTTTATTAATTTGGTAATTACTGCATCATCATTGTATCATAAAGAAATTAAATTATTTAATTTCTAAAAAATATAAATAAATTATCATTATGTAGGAACTCTATTTATATTTCTAATGAATATTTATAATCGTATTTATCTTATGTATAACCCCATATTAAAAATGTTTTAGTTATTAAACATTGACTTTAACTCTTTTAACTCTTCTTTGAATTAAATAATAATAAATGTTCTATTCTAATCCATGTTGACCAAAGAGGTTCTTATTTTATTCCTAATGTTCTTTTTGGTAGAATTATACTTCACCAATAGAATTAGGACACGTGTTAGGGTAAAAATAATATCATTTTTACCATTAATTACCCTATTTACTTTTAACCGTGGTATATAAAAGTCAAAAGTTACTATTCACCAAAAATTATTTTCGTCTCATTGATCCACATTTTACTTACTGATATCAACCGTGTCTCTTGGATTTTTGAAATTAAACTCACAGAAGTGGTAACATTATGTTTTATGAAAATTTGCAAAAGCTCCTAGGAGGTGGGTAAAAGACGGTGAAAAGATCAATAAGATTTTTATATATCTAAATGTAATCTAAATTGACTCAAATGAATTGCATTGAACATATATAGATATTATGTATCTATTTGGATCTAATATAAATTTGAATAAATTAAATGATTATTTAAATAAAAAATCAGTTTTAACCAATAACTCAGTGTTTTTCACTATTCAACAAAAATTGAAAGTTTTCAGAAAAAATACCAAAAATTCACCATGGGCTAATTTTGATATTCTGAATCAAAAAATGAAGTCCATTTTGAACAAAAATACATAAAATTTTAAAAATTGGGTATTACTATTCATAATGGCTAGTTTGATTGGTTGTGGTGTGTTAGAACTCGATGTTGCGTACAACCCACGCTATTGTATTTTTCAAAGAGAAGTGCACCGTGGAAACATGGGGTGTTACTATAATTGTCAATATGATATATAATTTTACATTAGTGATAAGTAATTTATATGAATTTATCTATAGGTGAAAAGAGGGAAAAATAAGACAAAGGTATATCAATCCCATTAAAATACAAGATTTTTTTGGTATAGTGGATTGTAATTTTCAAATTCCTCCAAACCACTCATAGGTCCATGATATCTTCCAGGAATCACTACTATAGATTTAAATACATTATATATCACTTGAATTGAGCTCATAAATCATTCCTCTATGAATGATATTTCTTATGAGGAATGACTGTGAGCATTTCTGGATCAAATAAAGATGGTTCTACAAAACAAATCTACTAACCTAGTAATTGTTTTTATAAAACCACTAGATTGAGGAAGCAATGTGGGTCCCCTAAGATGTAATGAGGTAAAATTATCCTCAATTTTTTTAGAATGTCTCATATTTAGAGGGTGAATTTTTTAATGGAGAATAATGTAGCGCTGAGATATTTTAAGAATTATATTTCCAAATTAATTAATTTATGAAATTATGAATTACAAGGAACATTAAATTTAGCTTAATCATTTTGATACACTGATTTTTGAGTTAATTACATGAAACACTAATCTTAGGATGAATTAAATACAACAATGAGTCTATCAAAAATGCGTCATATTGTTAAAATGTTATTGTGTAATACGATTTTTGTCACCAAGGAATTGTAATGAGATTTATGAATAAAATTAACTAGATTATGAAATTGTTGTATACATATGTATAAAAACAGAATTCATTAGTTACGAATTAATTATAAATTACAATTAATTTTTTTAAATAAACTGAATTCTTTAATGAAAAACTATTTTTATGAATAGATGTGTGTTTTATTTCAATAAATTAACAAAATCACTTTTGGTTAATTAAATTAATTAAATTTATATATTATATATTCAATAATATTTTTATCATTAATATTATATTATTTCTTTAAAATGAATTATAATTAATCAATTTTAAATATTAAAAATGCATTTTAATAAACAGAAGTTTTGTCTCCTTTTTGCGCAATTACAATAAGAGTAATTTTTGACATGTTTTTAAAATAAAATAGGTAAAATAAAACTAATTTTTCAAATAATGATGTCAAAATTATCATATGATGGATTTTTTTGTTTTTTACCAGTAGATTTATTTTTAGATGAATTGTGAATTCTGTATAAATTAATTACCGTATTTAAATTACAAACGGGTTAATTATGGGGTAAACTGAAAATATAATGGTAAACATGATCTATAAAAGTTTATAAAAACTATTTTATAACAATAATTTTACCATTAAACCTATATGGATTGATAATAGACTAATTTTGACACTTTTGACATATGAAAAATTTGGGATCACTTATTTATATTCACAAATACAAAGTGTGAAATCTCCCCCACATATTAAAGGACACTCATCTCATCCCTGCTTTATAACATCAAATCTAATTGGTTCATCTAATAACTACCTAAATAATTTTACAATATAAAACCCCTCATCCTAGATGCCTTAGTTCGAGCAGAAACCCATCATAGGAAGGGTTTTAGTGAAAATGTGAGGATAATACCTGAAATAGTGGTAATGTTAATAATAAATAATTATTGTTAGTGTTCTAATTCAAACTACATAAATTATTATTATAAAATGATTTTATAATAATATCAATATATTTTATATACTGAGATGTTGATATGTGAATTTCATGGACTACAATGATCTCCACTTCATAAAATGGTTTACTAAATCATCATCTGTGTGTAGATTCGAAAATGGATTCACAAAATGATATCTTTCATTTATTCAACTACCACCTCTCACAATAGGACATAAGTATAGATTTCTTAATTTTATTTTATATTTATGATTTTATTTTGATTATTTATTGTTTTTCACACATACATTCGTTTTCCATTTTTTGGTAATATGATAATGTCGCTCATGTTTACAATAGACTACTACCGCACAAAAAAATGTGGTTCATTAATTCTTTACATGTGTTTTATTAAAGATGAATTTTATAAATATATGTGATATGTATTTAATATACATGATTATAGAATGATAATATATATCATTTACTCATATTTCATTCAATCTGAATAGTAAATGAAAGAAAAACATTCATTAGCATGTATGACCTACAGTATCAATGAATGGTGTATTTTATTTTCTATCAGTACCATATTTGGATTTCTATAAATATATATATACTGAATATAAATAATATACATATCATATTTATCATTTTTTATATTATGGGATAGTGATCAATATAATATGAGCAAATATAAAAAAATCAAATCATATATTTAAAACAATGTAGTTAGAAGCTAAAACATAACACTAACATGTGATTGTTGATAAATGGTTAAAGAGTTCAATTTAAAATCAGATTTGGTATTATATATTCTCATATGTTTCTATAGTAGATTTATAATAACATTATTTTTTATATTGGATGTTTGGATGAGTATGATGGAATTCAAGACTTAAAGTACGGGATTTTCATCCCATATTTTACTTTCTAGAGACACAAGATTTATTTTCCAGATATTTCTATTTTGTGCTGTATATATTTCAAATTCTAGAATTTTTATCCTGAATGTAAAAATTTTAATGAAATTTAATGTTTCATTTTATGATGATAATTAATTGGGGATTCAAAATCAAAAGGTTAATAAAGATGTAAATGAATAATTTTCACAATTTCCCTCCAATGAGACATATGTCATATTATGCACCTAAATTTTTTTAATATTTTTATATACATACCCATTATAAAGTAATAAATTAAGCCTTTTAATCCTATTTATATTTTATATTCCATATTATGTTATTTATACATGGGGTTTTCGATTCGCAATTTCCAAAGGCAAGATTTTGTCATACAATCCCATCATTTATCTAGATTGTTTATGATTATGTTTCGTATGATGAAAAATTCCGACCCATATCTCATGAAGAATATTAATTTTATTTACATATTTTTATCCATGATAAATTCATGTAGGACTATCCTTTTTCAACTCTTTTGTACATAAGATAACTGATAAAATTATTTTTTAAAAATATGAATTTCTTTATCTCTTCGATCGAAATAATATATTTTCTTCTAAAACCCTAAATTATAAATATATTTTTCAAAAATGTTTATAAAGTCTCTCAATTTAATAATAAAATACATTTTTTCCAATGTTTTAATTTTAATAATAATTATTGTAATCTTCATGTCATTTTAAAAAACAATTCCCATTTGGATTTTACTCAAAAATGTGAATGAATTTTATTTTGACATTTATTAAATGAATAGAGTATTCTGACATCATGACCCATCATTTCATCAAAAAACTTACATATTGTAAATATTTATTTTGAAATAAAATTTTTTATTTTTATTTGTTTTATAAAATGTTTTTCTGAAAGACGAAATGATATTTTCATTACGAAATGTATTAATTTTTTGAAAAATATTGTTATATGTGGTGTTCATTGTTATTTAAAAAAAGGACCCCACAATGTTTTATTTTCTTAAAATATTCTTTCATAGAGGAAATGATATTTTCCTCAAAAAATTTTAAATTATTTTTATAATATATCTTTATATGTCATCACGAATCCTTTCAACTGAAATTATTTGTAAAATGTTTTATGTTTTTTACAAATTGATTTCTATAAAAAAAATTAATAAATAACTATCTCAAGAATAATTTCAAAATTATTTTCCCTCTATGATGACCATATATAAGTATACCTATTCCATAATGGGGATAAGATCCAAGGATACCATTATTATTTATTAATTTAATGGTTGATGATTATGATGATACAATAGTTATGAAACTCGTTTCTATTCCACGGGTTATACCTTAATAAAATGATTATGAAACCCACCTCTTTTTTGATGGTTTTTAATTTGATGAAATTATGAAATTATTGAGAAAAATGATTACTTTAATAATTTTTTGTTCTGATAAAATATTTATTAAATTAGGTTAATTTTATGGGTTCTAATATGATGTAGGTTTTATGATCTTATACCAAATATATGTATTGTTTTATATTATGATCAGTGGGAGATATATCACTATCTAATGCATTGGGTAGAGAATTATATCTCATTAAATTGAAATGAAAATAAACTATGATTAATCACTATTCAGTATGGGACTTTTTTCTTCTTTAATAGTCTTTTATGTGAACCTTAAATACTATGATGTTATTCATGGATCCGTATTTCATGTACATAATGTTATGCATGGATATAATTACATGTTCACTCTTTTATTAATGATCTAGATTAAATGTTCATGATATTATGCATGGACCTATCTTTTGTTTTAATAATGTAATTCATGGACCTGATTACATGTTTGTATGTTTATTTCAGGGTTGTATTTCATGTCCTTGAGTTAATTACTTATCATTTTCTAATTTATACATGTTCACAATGTTATAATATTATGTGAATGACACAAATATATGTTTCAATCCTATTTTATTCTATCATGTATAATTCCCCTTGATTTCCTTATGATTCATGTCTTATTATCTACCAATAGATATTCCATAACATATTTTTATGATCTATAAAAGGATGGTTGTGACCATCGTATTTTATATTCAATACCACATACCCTCATTCTTATATTATGATTCCATATGGTCCTAGATTTATAAATCTAATGTTTTACCTTAAAAATCTTCTAAATTAACCCTTTGTTATGTTTCCTTTACCATCGTTATGTAGAATGGATTTATTTTATATATTTTTATAATGAGTACTGAATTTGATTATCTTTGTGGGAATAATTTACGATTTTCCACCATATTAGTTGTATGTGTTCAATTTTTCCAATGAAACAAAAAAATTTGGGACCTCAAGCATGCATGTTTTCAATGAAATGAATATTCATCTAAAAATATGTAATATCCATGTTTAAGATGCATGGGTCACTATAGGATGACTATGAGATATATAGATACATGATTCTTGAGTGTGAGAGAAATTTATATATGATCTGAAAAATGGTTACTTGGTCAATGTATTTTAAATCCAATTTTTTTAGAGAAAAAACATATAGTTATGATTCATACTGTGAATAAGAAGGTACTGGATGACCATAAGTGTCAACCCATAGATTGAGTGTCGGTGGGTTAATTTATGTTCAAATATTTTATACATTAGTATTTCATACTAGATATTTGTGGACACCATAGGTGTCATAATACTTTGTTTTAATAAAACAATGTTCAAACATTGTGTTGTACATTGACATATATCATTGACTCAGGTCTATAAAATGGAAAAGACTCTGTGTATGTTTAATTCCTTACATTATGGGACTAGAGATATTATAAGGGACAAAAAATGAGGTTATTAATCATTTATGTATGTGACAACATTTAGTGTCCCTTTTTTGTTTTCTCATAATAATATCGTCGTGAATGTTAGATGAAATACAATGTGAGATGATAGGGTTTATTATGATAACATTGATTTGGGAAGATTCCATTTATCTATTACAGTTTATAAATACTAAATTCTAAAAATATTTTAATTTTTTTTCATTATTACGTAACAGAAGGTATAGGCTCCCAACTATACTTATTTGACCATGATTTCTAATCAGAATCCATTAGTGTATATGGAGTAAATACCAAGTCCATGGGGATACCCATATAAAAACTTTTAGGGAGAAATAGGCTAGGGACTTTACCAGAACCATATTAGTTTATTGAAAATAATTGATTGTAGTGGCTCATGTTTTACTAAAAAGTGGACTCTATTTCATGGAGCTGAACATTGGATGTGTGGAGGGATTATAATAATATATATAGTCATTTGGTTTCCAATTGATAATAGAATTTGGTTGGGTGATTCATTTTCATGGCTACCAGGATATCTTGATGTTGATAAGTGTTATGTATGTGTTTTTTTGTTCCTGGGTTTACAAATCAGTTGTGTATTATGTCAAAACAATGTTTTAAGTTGGTTGATTGGATGTATTTTAAACTATTATTAGAGATAAAATTTAATTTTATTATAAATAGTAGGATATTCTCTAGTAATGAATCATAAATGAATGATGCATGAGTCACAGAAGTGAACCATTGGTTCTTGGGAGGTGTACAGAACTACAAAATGATTCTTCAGTCCCACCGGTTAGCTAATGGAAGAACTAGTAGCCCTCTGGAATATTCTTTATACCATATAACAATGTAATCCCAATAACTATATATTGGGTTTCATAGGATTTCATTTAATTTGGTAAATTGGTCATTTTAACCTCTCCCCTTAGGAACCCATAACAGAATTTCTCCACTACTTTTGCCTATAGAATTACATGTATTCTATCCTTTTCATCACCCCAATTCAAAATTATTCTCCTTAATCTAATCTCTGTTTAATATTTTATTATAATCATTGTAGTAACTAAGGTTAGTATACCAATCATCTACCCCTATTTCAATTTTTATTCTGATTTCAGGTGGCTATCTATTTTTTATTTCTAATACTCCTTATTATCAATATATTTATCCTATTTTTGATTATATTCTGATTCATTCCAACCTCAAAGCTGATATTGGGCATGTATAATATCATAATCCTAATGCAGGTGGTCCCTAATCATAACCCATGTCCTTTATTAATTTTAAAATTTTAGATACCATTCTATCATTTCAGATATATGGGGTTGTCGTAAAATTTAGTAAAAAAATTCAATGTTATTTTCTTGATTATAATAAAAAAATTATATAATTACTATGTTTATGGATAGTTTTTATTAAAATCAAACATATATGTCTTAATCATTTGATGTTGGACTATTAAAAAAAGGGTAATTGTGAAATTGTCACGACCCGTCCCACAGGGCTCACGCCGTGACTACACCAAGCCCACCTTCTGAAGGATAACGGTTGGAAACCGTCATTAGGAAGGAATTTCCCTACAACAGGATGCAATTTCCATTGAACCTACAAATGCATAGACCAAGAACACAACAATATACAAACCACGTAGTAAAACTACAGTAGTAAAAGTTGGTACTAAAAGTAAAGGAGCCGGAATACAAGAACAACTAAAAGATACAATTTATCATTAAATTGGAATCATATCATGATATTTTCCACCAAATATCCTAATTTAAGGGAAGGTACAACTCGTCTTCATAGCTCTCCATGTCGACCAGTCACCTTTGTGTACCGCCTAGTCCTTGCTCCCTAAAGTCTCAACCAAGCTGCTCATCGTCTGCACATGACACATCATGGTGTGGGAGAATCCTGTGTATGGGTGAGTATAAAAATACTGAATATGGACCCCAAGACCCCCGAAGGACTCTCAGAGTTCTCCATATTAAACCAAAAAAGAATGATCTCAATCACAAAGCACAATCAAAAGATTCAACTCCAACACGGTATACAACATCAAGTTTAGGAAGAAAGATGATTAGTCTCAAGCTATATAATTTTATTCCATTAGGAAGTATCATAACTGAAACATGAAGAAGTTGTTACATTGTCGATCTAAAAAGGTTTGTATGTCACTGATCCACGATGGGATACAATAAGGTAGTTCTTCATCTAGTTGCGCACTACTGATCAACAGAAGCTTGCTATAATGCTGATCCTCAAAGGGTAGATATGATGTTGATCCACACACGGTCGCTATGATGTTGATCCACATAGGTTCATTGTGATTCTAATCCACATAAGATCGCTCAGATGCTATTCTATAGAGGTTCCATCTGATTTCGATCCACAGAGGGTCGCTATGATG
Source organism: Viscum album (assembly GCA_963277665.1). NCBI lineage: Eukaryota > Viridiplantae > Streptophyta > Magnoliopsida > Santalales > Viscaceae > Viscum > Viscum album. The sequence goes on from OY728167.1 coordinate 499,132,726, forward strand.
TTGGTCCATACATGGTCTCTGTTAATTTTACAGCTAGCCATAGGATTCTCTGCTCCTAGTGTGCTCGAGTTTCATAGTATCTACTCCTCTAGATATCAGTTAGGCCTCAACTTCCAGGATGTTCCACCAAGGATTAATCCAAATGAACATCATGATATATGGGTCTGAACGTGATAGACGACAGGTCAATCGAACGATCTGTCTGTGAGTTATAGACAGTTTAGTGTGGAGGGCATGGTTTGATTCATGTTCGATCTAACCCAGATATACCCCAACATTCTCCAAAACATAGGAAGAGTATTTTAAAAGGACCGTCTCTTTCTACGGATTCGAGTGTCGTAAACGGTTCGTCAAACATGTGTCTGGTTGTGAGAGATGGATTTTTAAGCATATATGGGCTTAATATGGTATGGATCCAGTACGACCCGGTCCGACTGGCGTGACCCGCCCCATCCAAGGGCAACTCGACTAGTTTCAGGTCAAATCGACCCAGTACAGGTCCGAAACGGACTGGACTGAACTGGCTAGGCCGTCCTGATTGGGCTGGGTTGCGAACTGACCCATCCCATCATGGCTAGGCACGGACCACCAGGCTGCCCAGCCTGCAAGCTGGCGCGGCACCCAGCTGGGTGGCCCATGTGGGGGATGCTTCTCCCCCATCCCAAATAGTTGAATTCCATTCGACTTCACAAGAGAGGTGCCACATGGTGCCGAATCTCTATCAGCACGACCCGTGGGGCCACGGGTCCCCTTCACCGCGGCTTCCAATCCACAACTCCCATATTCGAGGCACCCGATGGCACGTCGCCCGGTGCCACCATGCTCGGAGGATGCGGGCCGTCTTTATCGCCTGACAGCACCGGCAGAACTTCCAGTTACCACAAGGTTAGCTCAGGTGGTCCTTTATAGATTCCAAGTGCACCTATAAGACACTTAGGTTTCTATCATCACTGCGTGGCTCCCAGATTCAAGTGGTCATCGAGTTCAAACTTCTCCCATGAATAATGTGACAAAACTGAAGCAGTGGAGGTATCGGGCCTTATTTGTTTGGCTCTCTCCCTCCACATTAGTATCAAATCACATGGGAGTAATTAATATATTATGTTAAATAATAATAAACCTCATTCAATAGTTCTACAAATTTTCAAGTTTCAAGAACGCGGGAAAAACAAATTCTCACGAATTTAAAAATAAACAACCCCTACCTTGGATTCAGAGGAGACATCGCATTTGTGGAAGAATAATCCACACTTTATGATGCTGCCAGTGTTTTTCAATCCCAGATTGAATCCTCCAAAGTTTCCATCCAAGCCTCTATTCGTCGTTGATGGATGACGTCACGGCACTTTGTCAGAGGTTCCTCACTTCTATATTAAAAACCCAAGCCCGACCCTCATTTTAATAGAGGGGATGGGTGACTAACACAATGAGAGATTAATGCGGTTAATTAATGAATGATCCTCTTAATCTAAATGGTGTGGTTAAAAAACCAAAGATTCAATCCCTTAAATAGATTGAAAACTCAGCGGTCTCACCACCATCACTCAACCATGGGTATTAAAATAAAATAACAAATTTTGTGTTATTTTATTATTCTTCAAAATGTCCGTAAAACTTATTTTTTCCCCGACCAACTACGGTCAATGTTAAGCCTCCATTAAGAGAATCATGTAACTGTAGATTCAACAGTGCCCTCAGATTTTTTATCCAAGAACCGATACAAAACATAGAAAACTTCACCTGCACATTTACTGAATGTACCATAAAAAAGATCAAAATTATGTTCTGGGCACACCGGGCCTTAGAATCAAGTACTGCCAATTTTTTAAAAATCAAAATAATCCCAATTAATTTTAAAAAAAAATTATATGGAATTTCTAAGTATTTATATTCTCCCCACCTTAGTGATTTTCTTCCATGAAATCTACTACAAAACTAGGGTAATAAATAGGGGTACTGAGCACATATCTATGCCTCCTTTTCCCATGTGTTCTCCAGGAGATTCCCGTACTGCCAATGAACTCGCACTAGGGGAATCGACCACCGATGAGGACCTGCTCAAGTCAATCCTCTATCTCCATTGAGAACTCTGCAAAAGTCACCCCATCATCGATGTCCAGCTCTCCACAGTCATTAATGTTCGATTGATAATGCACATACTTCCTCATCTGTGACACATGGAAAACATTATACACTTAGTTCATTTTTGGGGGAAGATCTAGATGGTACACCACATCGCCTACTCTTATGTGAATATGGAAATGTTTAATGAACCTTGGAGATATATTTCCACCCGGGCCAAACCTTTGCATTCCTTGTCGGGGTGAGACCCATAGGATGGCCTGGTATCCCTCCTCAAACTCCAAGGGCCTCTGTCTTCTGTCGGCATAAGACTTCTTCTAGCTCTGTGCAGTATTCATCCTCTCCTGGATGATATGCATGTTTTCAATGGTAGCTTGTACCAACTGTATTCCCCTCTGTGATGAATCCTCTGGGCATGTCCAGTATAGGGGTGATCTGCATGGTCGCCTGTTCATGGCTTCGAATGGATCCATGCCGATGGTGGAGTGATAACTATGGTTGTATGTGAATTCCACCAGTGGAAGGTGGTCCTCCCAACTATGACCAAAATCAAGGACACAAACAGGGATCATATCCTCAAGTGTCTATATGGTGTACTTCGTATAGACATATATCAGAGGATGGAAGACGGTGCTCAAACATTGCTGAGTCCTCAATGCCACCTGCAATCCATTCCACGAGCTGAATGTAAAACGAGCATCACAATCTGAGACGATTGCCAATGCAACCCCATGAATTCACACAATCTCTTGTATGGAGAGGAATGCAAATATCTATGATAATATCTTCTCTCAGATGGGTAGCAAGTGGCCCGACTTGGTGAGTCGGTCAATGATCATCCAAATGGAATCATGGCCACTAGACATATGTGGTATCCCTTACACGATGTCCATGGATATGTCATCCCACTTCCACTCTAGTACCTCAATTTGTTGTTCTATGATTATCGGTATGTAATACTCGACCTTCATTTGCAGACAAATGAGGCATTGTGAAACAAACTGTGGCACTTCTTTCTTCACCCATGGCCCCCAGCGTTGACGCTGGAGGTCCTGGTACACCTTCGTCACACCAGGATGTACCACCAAAGGGGATGTATTAAACTCCATAAAAACCTCCTCTCAAGCAACACAGGGACCATGGCGCACCCGATGAAGTGTATGAAAATCTCCCCGCCATCATAAAATCCATCAGGAGCCTATCCTAAGAATATTTGAGAACGTCGGGCCTCACACTCTATGTTCCCATACAGCGCCTACCTGACTTGATGAAGTAGTGGGTGGAGTACCTGTCATAGATTGGAGGTAAGATGCTCCATAACAATCAACAAAGGATACCTACAACACAGATATATTCTTTGTCACCTCACTCAGCAATTATAGACCAGACCTCCTATTGAGTTCATCTACTACAACGTTCCCCTTCCCATGAGTGTAGAATATCTTAAAGTCATAGTCCTGGAGGAACTATAGCTATAATCATCATCTCAGGTTTAGGTCCTTCTATGGGAAGATATAAGTAAGACACTTTTGATCAGAGTAGACTACAAAACGTTCAACAATAAAGTAGTGCCTCCCCATATTCAGTTCAAAGACCACTGATTCTTGCTCCATGTCATGGGTATCATAGTTCTTCTCATTTTTTATCAGTAGATGTGAGCCATAGGCGATTACCACTATCTCCTACATTAGGACACATCTCAGTTATGTTCCGGATGCATCGTAGTATAATACATACCTAACACCCCACTCTGGTACCCTCAAGATGGGGGAACTCTCGAGTCTCTGCATCATTGCCTGAAAACACTACTGGAATCTCTCCATCCACATAAAGGGTTGTTGCTTCTTTGTCAATGCTAAATAGGGTGTTGAAACTCTGGAAACGTTAGCTACGAATCTCTGGTAGTACCCAACCAATCCCAAGAAACTCTTCACATCAGTCACAGTCCTAGGTATCTCCCAAGAAAGCACTACCTCTATATTCGCCGGATATACTGCAACTCCAGCCTCCAAGATAACGTTCCCCAGGAAGTGGACTTCTAGTATCCAGAAGTGGCACTTTGAGTGCTTTTCCTTAAATCTGGTTCTCTCAGAATGTATCTTGAACTACCTTTAGGTGCGTGACATGCTCCTCCTTTGACATTGATTATATCTAGATTTCTTCAATGAATACCACCATAAAGCGATCTATGTAATGCTATAAGATCCAATTCATGAGCCCCATGAACACTGCTGGAGCATTGGTAACACTGAATAGCATCATAAAGAACTCATAGTGGCCATACCAACACCTGAAGGCTATCTTCAGTACGTCCTCATATTAAAACATGAGCTGATGATAACATGATTTGAGGTCTATCTTCGAAAACCATCTAGCTCACATCAGCTGGTTGAAGAGATCATCAATCCTCAAGATTGAATACTTTTTCTTCACAGTCACATGTTTCAAGAACCGATTGTCCACGCAAAGCCTCAGAATCCCATATTCCTTCTTGGCGAACAAAATAGGGAATGCCCATCGAGAAAAACTACGCCTTATGAACCCCTTCCTTTGAAAGTCATGTAGCAGTACCTCCAACTCACGAGGCTCCGTGGGGTCCATCTGATAAGCTGTTATAGATATCGGTGTCGTCCCGGGGTACATGTCGATGTAAAATTCTACCTCTCTGTGAAGAGATATTCCGATAACTTCATCAGAAAAGACATCATCATACTGGTCCACCAATACAGGATAACTCGGACTCCACACGTCAACTGCTCTGATAGTTAGGATAACCAACTGATGAGTGATTGGATTCACCCTCCTCCATAAAAGTCCATCCTATTCTGCCAAGGTTCCCTACTAGATTGTGAATGAAAATATGGTCCCATCATCATGAACACACTATACATTGTGACTAAAATAGTCAATCTATGCATGGAATGTGGATAACCAGTCCATACCCAAGATAACATCGTAAGTCCTTGACACTGCTACTAGGAGATCCCATCCAAATATCTTACCTCCTATAGTAATCCCACAATGTCTGAATCAGTGTGTAATAGTCGAATCCTCTGCCGTAGGAGTCTCCAATTATAAGGATCGATCCAATGGCTCTACCAGAATCTCTGATCTCCAAACGAGAGTTGTGGAAAAGAATGAGTGACTGAAACATATGTCTATAATTACTTCAACTAGGGTGGAGTAGACATAGATCAGATCTCGAATCATCTCTAGAGAAACATGGCCATAGGTTTTAGATACCTAAAGCTTATCTCATCCCTGTCTGCTTGCTCCCTAAGGTGGTGGGGGACCACCTACAGCTGGTGGTTGTAGAACCTCAAATCATTGCCCACCTCCTACTGTACGACCTATTCCTCTTCCACGTTATCCACCCTACGGACCTCTTCCCTCAAATTTATGCCTCTACCTCTGCGGTCCCTCGACTGTCTGTTGATCATTGGTACAATCGGTTGGGAAGTCACGAGCCATATGACCCTGCCCACCGTACGAGAATCATTTTATCCTCCTCTTCATGTCTACTCTCCCTTGTGATCTCTACACCTCTGACCATACGTCAAAGGGTCATCCTCTGGATGGTCTAGACTGCTTTGACCTCTACATCATCTTCCTACTGCCTACTATAGATGAATTAGCTACCTATCATCAGGTGGTGGCTCTAACAGTCAGTGCATTCTCAGCTAAGAAGCTCCCCAAAAATAACGCTCACTCCAGCACTCTATCATACATTGGTATATTGGGAAATATCATCGATGCTCTGATCTCCCACTGGAGACTCTGCTCAAAGTTTCGGTCTCTGAAGAAAGGGTATCTTACCATGTAGGTTGAGTAGCGTGAGAGGTCAGTGAATCTCGCCAAGTACTAGGCTACTCTCAGAATTCCCTACTATAAGTGCAAGATCTCCTCAATACACACATAGCGTAGTGTCGCTGGAATGAACTCCTCACTAAAGAGGCTCTTGAAGACGGTCCAAGTGAGGGTTTCCTGGTCATGCAACTCAAGTATCAGGATCCACCATCTCCATGTTGTTCCCTACAAGATGCTATCAGCTAGTATCACCATCTACTCTACTGGTGTCTCAACCAAGCGAAAAACTCATGCAACACCCTCAAGATAGTCCTCAACTACCTGGGGATCTGTCATGCCTCAAAGACATAGAGGCATCTCCCATTGGAACTCGTGAAATGTGCTTAGTCGGCCTGCACCATCTTCTAGTGGGGATGGTGGAAACATCTTCCCAATGTCTGGTGGTGTTTCTAGTGCACCACCCGAAGGTTCTAATGTTGTAAGTGGGCCCTGCACCAAATCCTCATCGCTCGGTGGGCCATCATCGTGAACTCTCTCTATATTTTAGCTTGCTATCTACCTGGAAGCATTAGAAAATGTAACAGGTGCGCCAATATTATTGCAGTTCTATTTTAATAAATATATAAAACATTCCAACATAGATGTTGAAGAAGGAATAATATATCAATTCAGCTTAATTAAATCAAGGACTTCCAAAGAATAATTTTTACATTTATTTGAATACATTGATTTATGAGTTAATATAATTATTATATGATGGTATAACTACATATGATATATCTTCACAATTTAATTTAAAAATTTATAAACAATACTATTTATAATTAGTAACTAAAAAAATTAAATTAAATTGTTAGAATAATCTGGGTCATAAATCTTACTTGAACTTCTTGAGTGAATATAAAGAATTTATTCTTTTCATGTAATGAATTTTTTTTAACACTGATCAAAAATATATTCCTACTAATTATAATTTTAAAAATAAGAGTGAAAATTTTATAAATGAAATATTTTTAAATGATGGACATATAGTAGATCATTTATGTATTTGGGTGAAAACTATCATATCTTCCTTACATCATTTTAGTTTTGAAATGATGAAAGACCATTTTAAAATAGGTCGAATTAGGGGAAATCATAAACCAATAATGTGAAGCCTATTATATGATATGAAATATTGGTATAGTTTTTTGGTTTATCAAAATATATATGAAATATATATAAATAATAAAAAAATGAAATCATAATTTATTCCATGTGAAATAGACTAACAAAACTACAATTTTTTTAAATGTATTACTATATATTTATGAAATTTTTAGTAATCCTAGATATAAGTTATTTTAAAATGAAATATTATATAATTTAATCGATCCAAAAGTTGAAAAAAACCATTAAAGAAATTCAATAATTACTATAGTAGTGGACTAAATGATTTTATTTACCAGATAGTTATTATTATATTTTATCTCCATTTGTTAGAAATGATAATATTTATTGGTTAAATTATCATGGTTGACACAAAAACATAAAATAAATATTTAATATTGGTCAGATATTGTTGTTATAATATTATTATAATTATTTTGAACCAAATATCATAATTTTTTGGTGTTTTTTTAGAACAGTCAGATTTTGATACATTATGTAAGATATAAGATGATTTAATTGGTATGATTTTGAATGTTGGAATAGATATTTCCACTATAACTCTATGATTATATGGAACATTTAATATTTATTGTATAAATTAATGCCCATTACCATTGTAATAATTATACACATTTGATAAATAATTATATAAATTAATGAAGATTTTATGTAACAATGTATGAAATTATTGCATAATTTTAGAAGATAAATTCCTATAAGAAATTTTGTATTTCTAAAATTATTATTTTTAATATGAATATTAATCAAAATATAATAAAATGGGATGTAATGAGATACATTTTTTTGATGAAACAAATAATTGATTATATCTATTTAGTCTTTTGGGGCTTAGATTTGGGGGTGAACATAAATCTTGGATTTTAAATGATGATCATCAGAAATATCGTTCATGTATTATTATGAATTTTTATGAAATTTAATGATTTGTATAATATGTGATACTATATTTTTTTATCAATATATTATTCAAAATGGAAGTTTATATTATTTTTTATATATATTTTATGATGATTATATAAAAAACTATACAAATTAATATTGTCTCTCTTAAAGGATATTAATAAAAATCTTTATTGTAGTTTTAATGACTTCAGAGTGAAATTTATCAACGAAACTTAATATCTAATAAATATACTATTTGTTATAATTATAATAAATTTATAATTTTTATTTATCAAAATATGAAAGAAAATTATTTTTAATTATGTGCATTGAGTATGCAACTATCAAAATTGGTAAAACCTATTACTTATTATGTTCTTAATCGAGGGTAACATGTTTAAAAAAGTCATAAAGTCCTTGAAATTATGAAAAAAATTCCTATTAAAATAAATTAATAATTTATATGGCCTCACACACCCCTAAAAACACCATATCAAGGCTTGGAAGATGGATCGTGAAGCATTCCTCAACGGGCGACTTGAAACCCTAGCATCTGGCATGTTCTTCTCTGATACCTGCTGATGGCTAGTTTTGATCCGACATGGGAGCTCCCTCCTCCTGCTCCGGTTGCTGCCGAAGCAGACTCTACAAAATTTGAAGTGGGCAATATAGAAATCCCTCTTCGCTCCACACCCATCTCCTTTCGTGATGCCTTACAAGGGGCCGATCCTAGCGATGCGAGGGTATGTAAGCAGCCTCTCTTTAAGAAGCTTGAAGATGGTTGTTTTATGGTTGATGCAGATCCGGAAGCTCTGAAGCAAAGGATACAGCTTTGTAAATACTCGATTCTGGGTCGGGTGACATACTCCACAGGTGATCGACCTTGCTCTCTCCTGTAGCTCAAGAACAGAATTGCCCACTACTGGGGCTCTTCGAAATGGAGGATGATCCCCATCGGTAAGGGGTACTACCATTTTCTCTTCGGCACTCAAGATGAACTGGACCTGGTAAGGAAATTTGGTAATTTACAACTTAAGCCTGGTTTTCTCAGAACTCTTGATTGGGATCCTAATTTTAATCCATTCACACACAAAAATCACTTAGCTCAAATCTGGGTTAGAGTTCATGGTCTAAATTGGTTCTATTAGCATTCGAAAATCATAAATGATATTGCTTCCTGTATAGGGACTCCCATAAAAATTAATCATAGAAAATTGAATGGGGAATTAGGACTCTATGCTAGAATAATGGTTGAGGTTAATCTAGCTATTGAACTGCCTTCCAGCAATATTTTCAATGCCCCTGACTAAAAATTTGAGCTTAGAATTGAATATGAAAAGAAGCCACCCTATTGTGAAGTATGCAAATTGATTGGTCACAACCTCTCAAATTGTAGGGTGGTTAGAATAAGAATGGACCCTCCAAACATTAATGATTGGCAAGAAATAAAACATGCCAAAAAGGGGTTTACTACCTCTGTCAAACCTCAGCCCCCCAATAAAGAAAAGCAGGACATTTGGGTTAAGACATCCAATGTACTGTCATCTCTGGAAAGAAAATCCTGGGGGGAGTTAGTTGAGGAAGAGGAGACCCTCCAAAAAAATGATAATCCTGTTATTGTTTTGCATGATACAGTGGCTGTAAGTGGTGAAATTAATCACATTTTGGCCACTGATGCTTCTGCCTCACATACTCTCGCTTTGGTTGAACATGCTAGTAGGGACTTGGGGTCGGATGCTTTTGCCCCTGTGGATCTTATTGTCAACACTGAGGTCTCCAATATAACAACAAGTGATTTGGTAAAATCTGCAGACCCAGGTTCTTCAAATCCTTATATTGCTCCTGTAATGAATACTATGATGATTGATTCTATCAATTCAGAAAATGATGTTGTTAACTCTTCTTATATTTTCACTATCACTGCACATAGTACTCCCTTCTCCTCTGCTGATGATTCTGTACAGCCTGTTACTGCTGTCCAAACTGCTAGTATTATTTCTGTAACAGGGGTCCTGGCACCTTATGCTATAAATGCTGATACCTTAGCGGCCAGCAACTCATCCAACTCTACAAACACTTCTGAACCTGCTCCTGCTACATCTGTTTCTATAATAAATCTTCCATCATCTGCTTCAGAATCCGAAAATCTGGCACCTCATGTTGTCAACCTTGACACTGTTATGGCCATCTCTGCCTACAGCACTGCTCTTGATCCTAATCTTCCCCCTGAACCAACTCTTACTGATAATTATTGTACTACTAACAATGTCGGACCTCCACCCCTTGCTGAATTGCAGACTTCTAATCTGGAAAAAGCTGCATCTGCAAACCTCATTCATTCTAATTCTGTTAAATCCATCAGCTCGGCTTATTCCTCACAGGTTGATAAATCTCTCACAGCCTCTGATCCTTTGGTTCAGAGCTCTTCTAAAACTACAGAAGTCAGTCCTTCTCCCATGGATTGCACTGCTATCCAGAATTCCGCACATACTCCAGCGGATCATTCTGCTGCTCAAGCTGTTGGTCTTGGCATCACAGCCTCTGAGCGCATGCCTGGCACTGCTTCTAGCAATGAGGCACCTTCTAATGCCAATACTCAGACAGTCAATCTAAACTCTTCTTCCTCCCCTATGGTCACTCGATCGCAAAGGAAGAATGATTCTGGAAAATTCAAAAAAAGAAGGGTTCCAACCCAAAACGCAAATAGAAATGAATTTTATCTATTGTAATTGCCAAGTTCTAGCAAACAATGACACCTCCACTACAATTTGGAGGCTTATAAACACTCATTAACCTCAACTCTTTTCCATCTCTGAACCAAAATTTAACTTCAAAGCCAACTACATGAGACTTGGTGCCCCTACCTATATTTTTCTTGGCTCGTGTAAACATGGCACTCAAACTGACTCGTTGTGGATCTTTTATCACAATTCCCTTCAAAATGTGCACATCATTAAAAGCACAGATCAGCAGGTTACGTGTGATTTCTTGTTGAATGGTTGCCTCTTTTTTTGTACTATGATTTATGCCAATAATAGATATCAGGACAGAAGGTCTTTATGGAATGAGATTTCCGATATGGCCCGCTCAATTAAAGAGCCTTGGGTTGTTATGGGTGATTTCAATGCCATTCTAAGCCCTTGTGAAAAAATTGGCCCCTCACATCTTACTATTTCCTCAAATGAGTTTAGGTCAGCTATTGATGACTGTAGCCTTTTTGAAGTTACCCTCACTGGTGCCAAATATACTTGGTACAGAAAACATCATAATAAAACGGTCGCCAGTAAGCTTGACAAAGATTTTGTCAACATTAAGGCCCTTGATACCTGGGATAATATTTCTTGTATAACCCTGCCTAGAATTAATTCTGACCACCATCCTATCTTAGTGAGCTTCTGTATGATCAGCCGTAGGCATATTCTCCCCTTTAAATTTAATAATGTGTGGTCCTCGAACCCGGACAGTGTCACTCTTATACACCGCACCTGGAACTCTATGAACCACCATAAGGATTTATTTGCGTGTATTTTTAAGTTTAAAATCCTAAAACAGGCCTTTAAAAGTTGGTGCAAATCTACAAGTTCCCAAATTGAACTTGAAATTTCCTCTCTTGAAAATGATCTTAGTCGTGCTCAAACGCAAAACACTATATCTGATTTCAGTTTGGATCCTCAGTTGGAAGCTAACCTTGCCCTTAAACTTAATTCTTTGCTCACTTTTAATGATAACATTCGTAAACAAATGTTTAGGACTAATTGGCTTGTTGATGGGGATCGTAATACTAAATTTTATAATTCTCTTCAAAGAATAAGAAAGTAAAATCATCCTCTTACCAAACTTATTCCTGATGATTTGCTCATCGATACTAAAGAATCCATAATGGATCATGTCACCTCGTACTTTTACAACATTTTTAACGGTCCGGACATAAATATTGGCATCAGGGCCAATATTATCCCCTTACTGGTTGATGATAGAGACAATGAAACTCTTTTAATTACACCGCTTGATCAAGAAATTAAAGATACTGTCTTTGGACTTAATCCAGACAGTTCACCTGGTCCGGATGGGTTCAATAATGGATTCTACCAAAAGCATTGGGACATTATTCAAAAGGATGTTTGTAACCTTGTTAAAACCTTTTTTCCCATGGTTCTCTACCTCATGGTATTAATGCTCAATTTTTAGTTTTAATACCTAAGGTTGAAAATGCTTCGGAGATTCATCAATTCAGACCCATTGCTCTCATTAATACTCTTTATAAGATCATCAATAAAACAATTGTTAATAGGCTGGTGCCCATTTGTGACAAAATAGTTTCATGGAATCAATTTGGATTCATTAAAGGTAGGGCCATTCAGGAATGCATCTGTCTGGCCTCAGAAGGTACCAATAGTATTAATGAAAACACTATAGGGGGGGTGTGTGGCCATTAAACTAGATATCAGAAAGGCCTTTGACACTATTGACTGGAATTTCATCTTCAGGGTTTTAAAAAACTTTGGATTCCAGGACTCTTTCATTGGAATACTGAAAACACTATTCAGATCTGCCTATATTTCTATTCTAATCAATGGCTCTCCTAGGGGATTATTCAACTGTTCTAAAGGTGTTAGGCAGGGTGACCCCCTATCGGCCATCCTCTTTGTCATTGCTGAGGACTACCTAAGCAGACTTCTAAATAGTCTGGTTGCTCAAGGATCCCTGAAGCCCATACAAGCTTCCAGGAACATAAATATCCCTACCCACCTTTTATATGCTGATGACATCATTCTTAGTCTTAAGGGGGATCAAAGGAATATTAATGTCATAAAACATGCTCTTAATCATTATGAGGATGTCTCTGGTCAATCGATATCCTGGAATAAATCATATATTTATTTTGGAAAGAATATTCCTGTCTGAAGAAAAAATACCATTACTTCCTACCTTGGAATTAAAGAGGGACTCCTCCCTTTCGCTTATTTAGGTGTTCCAATTTTTTGGGGTCATCCTAAGGCTATCTATTTCACTAATATCACTGAGAAAATTGTAAACCAACTCTCTACCTGGAAAGGAAGATCCCTCTCTATGGCTGGCAGGATTTGTCTAGTTAAATCGACCATTGTCTCTAAGATGGTTTACACTATGATGATTTACAAATGGCCCGCGAGCATTTTTAAGAAGATCAATACCTATATCAAAAACTTCATCTGGATGGGTAGCATTCTTGAAAGAAAACTTTTCACTATTCCCTGGAAAACCTGTTGCAAACCTCTCGACAATGGTGGAATTGGTATTAAAAATTTAATGATGTCCAATAATGCTCTCCAAGCCCGTCTTACTTGGCGTATTATCAATGGTAATTCCAAAGCTTCTGATTTCTTGAACCATAGATTCCGCACCAAGATATTAAATGGGAAGCTCAACTACATTAACTCTTCAATCTGGCCCTCGATTAGAGGCTCGTATCAGAAGATCATGGAAAATTCTAGATGGATGGTTAGTGCTGACTCTTCCATTAATTTTTGGTGCGATAAATGGTGTGGTAACCCCTTGATATCTCTGTTACCACCTAACATCACTCTCGATGACTATAATATTTCCATAAAGGATGTCTTACAATATCACAGGAATGCTCTCCCCGACAATATTGTGCAGATCATTGATGATCATCATTTTTCTTCTAATGGTGATTTCCTTGTTTGGGAACCTGCCCCGAATGGCATCATTGACTCCAAAAACTTCAACCAGCATTACTTTTCTGAAAGTGATTCTATTTTACATTGGGTGAGCCATTTTGATAATCCGTGGATCAATCCTTCTAGGATTACTCTCATTTGGCGAATTTCCCATAATAGATTACCCACTGAAGCCTGTCTTCAAGCCTTTAACATTCAACTCTGCTCCATTTGTCGCTTGTGTAATCAACACAGGGAAGATGCGGATCATCTATTTTTGTCGTGTGCAACGGCATTTGCTTTATGGAATTATGTTTTTGACTTATTTAATTGCAGATGGTCCCTTTCTGACACTATTTGTTTATCCCTTAACAAGTGCACTAGCTATGTTTTCTCTCCTCATGTTAAAAATCTTCTGCTTACGGCGGTGGCAGAACTGCTTCATGTGATCTGGTATGCTAGAAATGACATCATTCCTAATAAGCGCTCATTTAGTTTAATTGTAGGTAAATATCGAATACTTATTGCGATTCATGAAGCTGATTCCATTCAAAAAGACTGTTGCACCAACTCGGTGGGTGATTTTGAGATCCTTCGTCACCTTCGTGTGCCCGACGTCTTCCCTCGGACCAAACGTTCATTTGAAGTATTCTGGCAATCACCAATGTCGGGATGGATCAAAGTGAATGTTGACGGTGCCTCCAAAGGTAACCCAGGACCTGCTGGTTGTGGTGCTATTTTTCGCGACTCGGCCGGTCTTTTCCAGGGTTGCTTCTATGCTGGCTGTGGCCATTCCTCTTCCCTGGAAGCTGAAATGCTGGGTGTCATCCACGCCGTTGATTTTGCCCTTCAAAGAGGCTGGAAAAAACTCTGGATTGAAAGCGACTCAACTACTATCATTCATGCCATCTGGAATGGTACCATTCATCTGGCTTGGTCTCTCACCACTCTTTGGATTAATTGTCTCAACTCTCTACATGGGATTGACTACATAGCCACTCACGCCTATCGAGAAGCAAATACTGTTGCAGATGCTCTTGCCAACAAAGGCATTCATCAGACCATGACTTGGCTGGACTCTTTACCTGCTGATTTATTATCTTTGTTTGATAGATATTGTAAAAGAATTCCATCTTTTTGCTTTTTGTAACTTTTTGCTTTTCAATAAAAAGCCTTTACCTTTTAAAAAAAATAAATTAATAATTTATATCAATACCTCATGTATATTATGTTAATTATGAATACTATTGTTATTTTACCAGTGATTTGAATTATTAGTAGAGTGTAAAAAAAATCTCTAGACAATTCACTTATGGAAAATAAAAAAAGGATTTTTGTGGTTTTAAAATAATGAAAATATTAAAATGAAAACACACAATTGATATCAATCATGAAGATACACACATATTTAACATGTGAATGTTATTAAAAGGCCTTCTTTAGTTGGTAATGATAAAATTTTTTCCATCAAGGAATTTTAAATAAATAGAGAAAATAAAATTAGATATCTAATTAAAAATTACAATTTTTAGGATGAATTTGATGGTTATAGTCCAAATAAAATTTGGATGAGTGTAACACCCCATGTTTTTAAAATAAATGAAAAAGAATGAAAACTTGTTTTATGTAGATAGTTATAACCAGCCTTTAAACATAATTTTTCTGCTTCTATGATTTGAATTATAAAACGATTTTCTACGATTGTAATTAGTAAGTTATTTGGAGTCTGATAGAATAAAAATGTTTTTTGATGAATAGTAATATGAACTTATTAATAGTTATATGAATATTAATATGACCCTTATGAATAGTAAATCTTATTATTATTTTATTTTCTTATGGTTATAAGGTAATGAGATGTTGATTGATTTTTCATTTTCATAAAAAAAGAGTTTTATATTTAAAATTGTCATTTTTGAATAAATTATGATTTTATTTAAAAAAGAAAATGAATAATATATCGAAAATGTTTTTCATAAAATGGAGATCATTTATAAATTCTACAAATTGAAAAATTATTTGGGTGAATTTTTGGGATTTTTATGAAATTCTTAAATTTTTTATGGATAATAAATTTCGATAAATTATGATACAAGATAAATAATTGTTTTACTACCTCATTGGTGATGCAATGTAGTGAATCTAGTTTTCCCTATCTAAATTTGGAATATTTATACGTATAATTTCAAATCTAGGAGCATAGACGTCGTTCGATTCCGAGGCTCGGTATGCCCAAAATAAAATTTAAAAAAATATTAAGTATATTTATGTTATGCATGTGACAGAAATGGGTTATATCTCAAATTATAGCTCGAATTAGAAATCTTAGGGGACGGTAGGATTTTGAGAGTTCCGCTTAAACTATGAAGGGTATAAATTTTGCAAGTGTAAGGCTTCTGTAAAAAAATTCCCAAAGGGAAAAATCATAAATAAAATAATTAAATAAAAATTGTTCTATTTGAAATGCTAC
The DNA here is from genome assembly GCA_963277665.1 of Viscum album. NCBI lineage: Eukaryota > Viridiplantae > Streptophyta > Magnoliopsida > Santalales > Viscaceae > Viscum > Viscum album. Next base: position 499,148,800 of record OY728167.1, read on the forward strand.
TCGAAATAACATATGAAAGGGGACATAGATTAGAAATGTGAGACCTCTGTAGAGTTTTTAGCATTGTTTTTTCTTGGGGGGGCATTATTTGAGTGTGTGTGGGAGGTTTGGATTCTGCAATCACTGGAATCGTCTTATAAATAGGTATTAAGAGAAATGACCAAGAGTTGGGTTATTTCTTTCACTAACGGTGGAGCTCAGGCCGAAAACAATTCAATGTTTGAACATCATCTGATCATAAGGAAAATTCTGGTGCTAGTAGATCAGAGTGCAGTGATGATAATAGAGGATCCAAAATCCAAGTAGGATTCTTCTTTTGGATTTTTCTTCTCCCCAATCAACGTTTTGTTGTCGTTTTTTGTCTCCATTTCTGTTACAATGATTGTCTCTATCGATGGCCAAACTACCAATGACCATTGTTAGATTGAGTTTTTGATTTCACATTTTTCAAATTTTTTCATTCGTTCTTCGACTTTCCTCATAGTTAACTTTTTGATACAATGAAACGACATCCAAAAATCGAGAGGAGCATAGATATGGGAAGGTTGTCATCCAATGATTCCATATCTATGAAGGCTTCGATTTTTTTGGCACAAAAGGAGGTGTGGGAGAAATCATAAGGTATGTGAACTTTTCACTGCGTCAAAATATCAATGGGTTGTCGTGTAGAGGATAGAACTGTAAAGTTCGCATCCCAAGGTTTTCAGATCTGGTCTCAAATTAATTTTTGGACAATTGGAGGGATCTTGGTGGTCTGTGGAAGGTTTTCCGGGGGATTTATTGTGTCTCTGGAGGTGGTCCGGTGGTCCGGCGGTGGCAGTCTCTTGCGAGGTAGTGGCGGTATAGCAAGCACTCTGGCGACGGTCTGGCCAGATGGTTCTAGGGGCATCTAAACCCCCTATCTTTCATACAGGGTGTCCGATTGAAATGTAGTTTATGGCCATGTGACCTTTACTTCAAGGAGAAATTTTTTATACTGCTTTGAGGATTTTATTTTTGAGCACGATGCTCGGTGGAACAAAATGTCCCAAAATTATTATAAAATATTAATATTATTATTTTATGAATCATGTATCAGACGTATCTTCTATGTCCGTCATCCAATTGACGCGTCATTAGGGGAATTTCCACCCTAACATTATGTTGTGTGTTTTGATACCGATTTCAGGTGCTTATTCCAAAATTGTGGTGTGGGCCCTATAAGGCCCGGTTTGGGCGTACAACAGTGAAATGTGTATTTCTCACTGGATTTCAATTTGGGAGGAGTGAGTAGTTGATCCCACGTGTTTTTCTGACAGCATCATAGAGGCATGGTCCATTTAATGTGTTACGAGATCAAGGTGTGGGCCCCATGAGGACCTATTGTTGTGAATTGTACCATTTTCACCAGTGATCCATTTTGGGAAAGTTAATAGCCTATCCTACATGTATTGTTCCATATAACGTGATGGTGTCCATAGTTTTGGACTAGGGGACACTGTTTGTAGGGGATGTCATGCAGGTCACTTGGGTTAGTGGCACTGACCTGGTGGGTTGAATGGGACCCACTGGTCTCATTGACGATGTTATTACTAGATGGGATGAGTCATTCCCCCTGGTCTTGATTGATGATGTTATGATTAGATGAGTTTAGTGGGTCTCATGGTCCTTTAGTAGCGGGAATTTTCAATATCATGTCCCCTTCAATGGATTGTGTCTCCTCTTTGGCTACTATGAGGATTTCGGTATCACGTTTCCATCACTGAACTGTGACACCTCTTTGAATTATTTTTGTATGTGAAATATCGGTGAGTTCCCACATTCTAGAGTGAGTTACCAGGGTCCACATCAATGACAAACTCATTGGACATTGAGCATGTATCAGCCCAAGAAGCTTGGTGTGATCTTCATGTCCCTTCATGTTTCCATGGTGTATTTTTCGGAATCGATTTGACCAATATTTGGTCTATAATCAATCCTAAACCTAGTATGTTCCTATAGGGGTTAGAGCCCTAGTGAGCCCTGGGAGCTGGCCCTCTAGATTTATATCGATATCTGATATTTTGGCTATCTGTGGGGCATTTTCGTGAGTTATCGGGTGGAGTATGTGGTATTTTCATGAATGAAAATACACAAGTGATGACCCCTTATCTGAGTAATATGATATCCATGATGTTGGATTAATATCATGATTTTTACTTTGTGTAGTTCTAGGTATTCGTGTGATTATCAATATGTGGGCGCTAATCCTATGTTCGACACGTTGTTCTAGATTCGGGTTGTTACGCGATACCCTATGTGAGCCGAGGGTTTCGAGACCTATGAGTCACGTAATCCTTAATCCTACAGGCCTTCTAAGTGTTCCCACTCATCCCTTGAAAGGGTGGATATAAAAAATCAATAAAAAAGAACACCTTTGGGCCATACAAGTAAATTATTTGGGAATATATAAAAGTTGGGATCTATATTAAAATGGGAATCATCAATATATAAAACATTTTAGGTGTTCTTTGATTTATTATAGGATAAGGATTACCATAAAATCCTCAAAATAGTGAGGGATATATTGACTAATTCACATTGCATGACCATCCCTATCCACTCATGGAGAGTGAATATGAATCGATATATCAGGGATAATTATTGGTTAGAAAATATTAGGTACGATGTCCTAGAATATATGTCAATATATGATGGTTTAATGAAAAAATTGAATGATTATGATGCAACCATAATCCATATCAATATGGAAATTCTCAATCATATCCCTAGAAAATATCAGTAGTCTAATTATAAAATTATGAGGAAAGAATAGAATATGGTTTGGGATGGGATGGGTTTCATTAGGATAACATCATTCTTCTTTACAATTTGAGAGGAAATATAAATTGATCAAACTGTTAGAATATGAAGAATGTAATTTGTGAGGATAAATAGAAGTCCATGTTCAATTTTATTTGATTGAGATATAAGAATTACCTAAATGTACCGATAGAGTATTTATTATTATCTATGGATTGAATTGATCTTCAATCGGTCTTATCACCGTCTAACTAATAGAAAATATGAGTATACTTTCTATATACTTGAGGTCATGTTGATGTCAGCCTTGATGAAATTATAATTATTATAAGATAGACATATTGTTATGTGAAATTTATCATATAATAATATATCTAATTATATCATTCAAATTGATCCATAAGAAGCCCCTTATAGAATGATATTCGAAAAAATATCATTATGTGATGATGTTGGTGAATTCATAATGATAGGACGTGAAACAGTTGAGGAGATGGTAGAAATGATCCAGAAAATTCAGAACCACATCATAGAAACTCCTATCACAAATAATATATTTGTCGAAATTATACAATCAGATATAGAGGTGGAGGTTTATGATAGCGTGTCCCTTCACATATCTCTATATATTAGGATCACTATACTTGAGAAGAATTGTAAGCTATTTCCTATTATTATATACACCTTTTATTTTTTGTAAGACATAAATTCCATGATTTATTGAATAACAATCCCATTTATTCAATTATTATAGACAAGATTTATTGCATGTTACCCTATTGTGAATGTAAATATATAAAAAATCACATGTACTTAATTCATAGAAGGTATACCTAGAAAATGATCACTCCTATATGGATCATCTGGTGAAGATCTTATACCATGGAGAAAAAGATCTATAGAACATGAAAACCAACCTAGTCTATCTAGTATAGATATCCTATAAGTCCCAGGAAGACTTATGGGAACTAGAAGTGTAACATCCCAAGTAAATAATGAATAATAGATATTTTTATCTATGTCTATTAATGATTAGGATAGTGTTATAGAGGCTTAAAATGAAAATAAATACAATCTTATGCATGGAATACACTAATATTCTTAAAAGATTGTTTTACTTCCTTATGATGGAAAACCCTTATTAAATATATCTTTTGACTATTTTATAAACTATTTTTGTCAAAATAAACTTATTCTTTATGATTGGGACATCAAAATTTACTTTTTGTGAATTTTTGGTATTTTTCTGACAATGTTCATTTTTTAATGAATAGTGAAAAATACAGCATTTTACATCAAAACTGCTTTTTAATCTAATTTATTTATATGATTAGATTATCTTTTGAATTGGTCTTAATGTGTAAAATGAATATATTTTTACCATTTAATCCAATGATGGTCATTGGAATCAATTTCACTTTGAAGTTGGTCTTAAACTGGTGTCAATCATTTGATACTTATTGTTTCATAAAAACACGCTATTTGCTCTGACAGTGGGAATTAATTATTAAATTAATTAATGTGACTTATATGTTTTGAATTTTGTAAAATAGACTTCATTTTTGAATTCGGAATATCAAATATAGCTTAGGGTGAATTTTTGGTAATTTTCTGAAAAACTTCAATTTTTGATGAATAGTGAAACCACTAAGTGGTAATCAAGAAAACTGATTTTTCAGTTAAATGAAAGTTTACCACTAATGTGTATTGAATTTTGAAAATCCGACATACATGGTTGTCATTAAGAAGTAAAATGTGGTTCAATTAGATTAAAATATTTTTTTGGTGAATAGTAACTTATTAAGTTTTTAATCGCGATTAGTGGTAATTAGTGTAGTTTAAGGTATAAATAATGCTTTAATAATATGAAATGACCTAGACACATGTCCTACCCTTATTGGTTGTGTCATGGCCGACCATGAAAAGCCATGGGTCAACTTGGGGACCCCATGGATCCACTTTTGTTGGGAAATGACATAAATTACTTTTTATTTAATGTTAAAGTGAAAATGACACAAAGATAATATGTTTTAAGAAAACAATTTTTAAGTGGGGCTATACAAGTCCAAATTTTGATTATAAATAGTCATTGGAAATCTAAAAAGATTTCCTATATCATAGTTTTTTTTATAATTTTTATACATTAAATAAATTTAATTATTTATGACATAATAATGATGCATCGATGACATCATTATTTGACGATTTAAATAAAATAGAAAGATAATGTAAAATATATGAACTAAACATGTCCAAAACCAATTGGATGAGTGGATTTAGATTCCTTATCACCTTATCCACGAATTATATCAACGTGGGACCTTTTAAAACCGAAACACATTTTCAAATAAAGTAATGTTTCTTTACTTTTCGAAAGTGCCCCTCCTCTCCTCTTATAAAAGGCCCCCACCTCTACCTCATTTCACACATTCCTCAAGCCTTTGGATCGGCCAACCCCTACCCATTTACTCTCTCCACATCCCTCTCCTCATCCTAGAGGATTCCCTTTGGGCAGAATCCTTTCAAAGGAAGCCTTTAGGCTCAAAACAAAAGGAGATACACTTTTAAAGGTAATTGTTTCTCTCATGTTCATTTGTTTTATTTTGCTTCTCCAACCCCCTAAACTCTTTTTATTTAATTCTTTTGTAACAACACCAGTATATTAAATATTCTAGGATGTTGTTATAAGATTTATTTGAGCTACACTCTCACACAACTACATCAAATGGTTAAATAACATACGGTTTCCGTGGATGGCGAAATTCTGCCTCCCGAAACGATGATTGTTCAATACTCATTTAACACCTTCAAAGGTGGCCATTATGATGTCAATATTTTTATATATGATATATAATATGTTTATGTTTTCCTTAAGCTTCTGTTTTTTTTCATTTTGGGCATACGTTTATGGTTCCCATTATGGGTAAACGCGATATCTTCATTTAAGGAAGTGCGGACTACCGCCCCCTCAAAGTGATTTGATTCGTTAAATTCCATATGTGGGACATGTAAAGGATAATGTTAATCAAATTATATATGTTAGTATACTGGAATTAAAATATACTCTTATATCATTATGTTTCCATTCTAGAAAATACGAAATAGAAATGGAAGTAGCGTTCATGCGTACGTACGGCTTACCGTCCTCATGAACGGTGCATTTCATTTCTTACTTCTAAATGTGATGTAATATTATAAATACATGAATATGCTGAATATACATGATATATATGTTATCCAAATCATTAATATCATTCTGGATATAATGAACCTTTGACCAAATTAACAACATGTAATTGTTAGAAGCCTATTTTTGACTTAAGAACCAAATACCGACTAAATGAACATTATTAACTTAACTGATTACATGATGTTCATAACATGGTATAAAAGGAATAATGAACTTGAAAAAGATTCATAAGCAAGTAGAGATTAACTCAAGTTTATTATTCAGGAGATTAAAGAACGGTCGGGTCAAGTCGGATACGAGGTATGAAACTTTGTCTCAATCTCCTTTCATTGAGGCATATTTTATTTTATACACAACTTTCTTTTATACGGTGTATAAAACCCTTTGACTTTTACGTTTATTCAAAAGGAATCATTTTTATACGAAGCGTTTACTAAATGACAAAAGGGAATGTTTTTGTCGTACGTATGCGGCGACAACGACTTCTCCGCCGTCGTGACCGTTATTTGAGTTTCAGCTTCCTCTACAAGCCATACCTTTTTTTTAAAACGAAAAATAAATACCATGTTCTACTTTGGTATTGAAAATAGTTTTCATAATGTTTTTATTATATCAATGTGTTGTATTGATATCTCGTGATTGAAATGTGGAAATGTAATGTTTCCTTTATGCTTGTTTTATGTGATATGATTATGTTATGGTTCTTGGGCATTATTATGAAGACGGGTGGTTCCGTGATAAACTAAGGGCGGGTGAGCCCGTTATAGCTCTCCAATGCATTGGGTAACGCGAAGGAGTGAAACGTTAAGGTTTCTACGAAGAAATTTTAGGGAATATACTGTGATGGGTATTCCAAACGTAACCAAGAGGGTTACTCCCTACGTAAGAATGTTATGAATGCCTCAAGTTACCTTTATGTCTTATGATTTCTATGATTTATTCATGATTTTATGAGGTGTGTTAAAGTGCCTATGTTTTATGGGTAATGTATGATTTCATTCTTATGTATATATGAACTCATGTTTCCTTTCCATGTTTTTTTATAACCCATACTGAGTTTTTATGCTCATCCCAAGTTTTTGAAATGTTTTTCACAGGTCAAGGGAAAGGTACATGATAAGATGATAGAGTCAAGGATGTGTCAAGAAATAATCCATGTTTTATTTTAAATGTGTTTCCATTGTTGGGAATGAAGAATACTATCTTTATGTAACCACTTTGTTTATATGTGGAATGTAATGCAAGTTTTATGATCTAATTCTCTAAAACTCTAAACCTGAAAAGATCCTCAATGTGTAATCTTGTAATAACTCAAGATTAAGTAAGGTTTAAGGCTGGAGCCTTGTAGTTGGTATCAGAGGTCGGTTTAGATAACTTTAGGAGTTAGAATTCTATTAAATGATTATCCAAAAATATTTTTTTTCGAAATGATATAGCATTTAAAGATTACCATGTTGCTTCATCTAAGACATGTTTGTTCAGAATGGTTTTCCGCAGAGGAAACAGGGAAGCAGTGCTAGGAAGGCATACAGAAGGAAATAACCTTCCGAATCAGCATCCAGAAATGGTCGGAATTGGAACTGAACAGTTTGTTGCAGTAATGGCGCAGTTGACTCAAGCGATAAATGGTGGTGGTATCCATGCACGAGATCAGCCAGATCAACCGCAGAGGAACATGTCAGTGGTGGAACATTTTATGAGGCAACATCCCCCATCATTCAGAGGATCATCTGACCCTGTGCTAGTTGAAGGGTGGATTAAAGCACTGGAGAAGATTTTTGATGTCATGGGGTGTTCAGACAATCAAAAGGTTAGTCTTGCTATTTACCGTTTGGAGGGTGAGCAGATCAGTGGTGGTCTATGGTTAAAAATATCAGGGACGCTGATGAGATTGATGCTCTTGACTGGGATGAATTCAAAGGTATGTTTCTTGAGAAGTATTTTCCTAAGGATGTTCGACTTAGGATGGAAAAGCAATTCTTGGAATTGAGGCAAGAGGAAGACTCAGTGGCTGCCTATGAAGAAAGGTTCACTCGATTGGCAAGGTATGCTCCAAATTTTATCCGGGACCTTGATAGTAAAATCAATCGTTTTTACTCAGGATTAAAGCCAAAGTATCGAAGGGCATTAGCTTCTCGTGAGTTTAAAAGTTATGAAAAGCTTGTTCGATGTGCTGAGAAGATGGAAATGGAGTTTGCCGATGACCAAGTTTTCTATAACAACCAGCAGAAGAAGAGACCGAGGTGGCAGGAGAAAGGTAAGAATTCTTCAAAAAAGTCTGATGGTAAGAAAACTAAGTTTCCAGTTTGTGATAAATGTGGAAAAAGGCATGCTGGGGAATGCCTTCTGAATTCTGGGAAGTGCTACCGATGTGGTAAGATGGGACATAAGGCTCGTGATTGCACTGAAAAGGATCATGGTGAAGGTAAGAACAAATTTGATTTTCAGTTAGTGAAATGTTATAAGTGCAATGAGATGGGTCACTATGCAAACGAGTGTCCGACAAAGATCTTGAGTGATGGGAAGCAGTTAGACTACAAGCAGAAAGGGGTGGTGAAATCCTTTGCAACTACTTCAGCAGATGTCGGGCCATCAAATGAAGTTGTATCAGGTACTTTGTTTGTTTTTTCAGATTATGCCAGTGTGTTGTTTGATTCGAGGTCTACACATTATTTCATCTCTGAATCCTTTTCTAGTAAAATGGGAATACCATCTCAAGAAATGACTCCTGAACTTTTGGTAAAAACACCAGGGGGAAGTGTCGAGGCAAAAATAATTTATAAGAATCCTCCTATCCTTATCTGTGGAAAGAACCTACTTGCAAACCTTATTGTTCTACCTCTAGTAGAGTTTGATGTTATCCTGGGTATGGATTGGCTCTCTATTTACCATGCTAAGATTGACTGTAGAGCTAAAGAAGTTTCTTTTCAGAAAGACTTTCAGTTTGTTTACAAGAATGAACCCTTACTTTTGATAACATATCAAGAGGCCGAAAAACTTGTAAAAGATGGAAATGAATGTTACCTTGCACACGTCGTTGAAAATAAAGGAACTGTTCAGATTAATGATGTGCCAGTGGTAAATGAGTATCCTGATGTTTTTCCTGATGAGTTGCCTGGAATAATACCAGATCGGCAAGTTGAGTTTACTATTGACTTAGTTCCTGATGCTAAGCCAATTTCAAAACCCCCTTATCGAATGGCACAAATTGAACTTTTAGAGTTGAAGGAGAAATTGCAAGATTTATTAGAGAAAGGTTTCATTAGAACTAGCACATCACCATGGAGTGCTCCTGTTTTGTTTGTTAAAAAGAAAGATGGTTCTATGAGACTTTGCATTGATTATAGAGCCTTGAATAATATCACTGTTAAGAACAAATATCCTTTGCCTCATATCGATGATTTGTTTGATCAGCTGCAGGGAGCTCAGTTTTTTTCAAAGATTGACTTGAGATCAGGGTACCATCAGCTGAAGGTTAAGGAGGCAGATATTCCGAAGACCGCGTTCCGTGCGAGATATGGCCATTATGAATTTGTAGTAATGCCTTTTGGGCTAACCAATGCACCTTCTGTATTAATAGACATAATGAATAGAATTTTCCATGAGTTCTTGGATAAGTTTGTGGTGGTTTTCATTGATGATATTTTGGTGTTTTCTAAAAGTAAATAGGAGCATGAAAAACATTTAAGGGTTATCTTGCAAACCTTAAAAGAAAAGAAATTGTATGGGAAATTCAGCAAGTGTGAGTTTTGGTTGCAACAAATTTCTTTCCTTGGTCACATTGTTTCTAAATATGGAATAACTGTTGATCCTGCAAAAACTAAAGTTGTGGAAAAATGTCCAAGACCCACAAATGTAATCGAGATTCGTAGCTTCCTTGGTTTGGCGGGCTATTACCGATGGTTTGTTAGAAATTTTTCACGGTTATCTAGTCCAATGACTAAGCTAACTCGGAAGGGTGTTAAGTTTATCTAGACAAAAGAATGTGATGATTGTTTTCAGGAATTAAAAAGAAGATTGGTGAATGCTCCAGTTTTGGCACTACCTTCCAGGAATGGTGATTTTGTTATATACAGTGATGCTTCATTGAAAGGACTTGGTTGCGTCCTAATGCAGAATGATCAGGTAATTGCTTACGCTTCAAGACAGTTGAAAACTCATGAGGTAAATTACCCTACACATGATTTGGAATTAGATGCTGTTGTTTTTGCTTTAAAAATTTGGAGGCATCATTTGTATGGAGTAAAGTGTGAAATATATACCGATCACAAAAGTTTAAAGTATATATTCACTCAGAAAGAATTGAACATGAGACAAAGGAGATGGCTAGAATTAATCAAGGATTATGATTGTACAATTCATTACCATCCGGGAAAAGCAAATAAAGTGGCTGATGCTTTGAGTCGAAAAAGTAATGCTTCATTAACAATGTTGCGTTTGGAACGTGATCCTTTGGTTAAGGATTTGATGAACTTTGGCATTGAAGTTGTTGGTGCAGGAAGTCATTCTGTTTTGTTTCAGGTATCAGTGAGGTCATCCCTATCAGATAGAATCAATCAAGCACAGAAGCAAGACAGTGAGTTGCAGAAAAAGGTAGAGCTGGTTCAGAAAGGTAAGTTGCCTGAATTCAACATTGATAATGATTATGTTTTGAGATTTGGGAAGAGATTGTGTTTGCCTTGTGATTCACAGTTGAAGAGAGAGTTGTTATGTGAAGCTCATAGTTCTCCGTTTTCAGTTCATCCGGGCAGTACTAAGATGTATAGAGATCTGCAGGAGTATTACTGGTGGGATGGAATGAAAAGAGATATTTCTGATTTTACTGTGAAGTGTTTGACTTGTCAACGGGTTAAAGCAGAGCGGCAGTTACCGAAAGGGATGCTTCAGCCTTTACCAGTGCCAGAGTGGAAATGGGAGAATATATCCATGGACTTTGTTGTTGGATTACAGAAGACATCTCGAGGTAATAATGCAATCTGGGTTATTGTTGATCGCTTGACCAAGTCTGCTCATTTCCATGCTATACGAGATACATTCTCTCTTGATCAACTTTCCTGTTTGTATCTTAAAGAGATAGTCAGGTTACATGGAGTTCTTCTCTCCATTGTATCGGATAGTGATCCCAGGTTTACTTATAACTTTTGGAAGGGCCTTCAGAATTCTTTGGGTACTAAGTTAAATTTTAGTACAGCTTTTCATCCTCAATCAGATGGGCAGTCAGAACGAACAATTCAAACATTGGAGGATATGCTACGAGCTTGTTCTATGGATTATCAGGGAAGTTGGGACCAACATCTTTCTTTGGTTGGGTTTTCATATAATAACAGTTTTCATTCCAGTATACAGATGGCACCATTTCAGGAATTATATGGGAAGCGGTGTCGAACTCCAGCTTTCTGGGATGAAGTGGGTGAAAGGAAGTTGATGGGACTAGAATTGGTAGAAGAGATGGCAGAAAAAGTTCAGCTGATTCAGAAGCACATGAGAACAGCTCAGAGCAGGCAGAAGAGTTATGCAGATAACCGGAGGAAGGATCAATCTTTCGAGGTAGGTGATCATGTTTTTCTCAAGGTTTCTCCTTGGAAAAGTGTGATGAGATTTGTTAAGAAAGGAAAGTTGAGTCCAAGGTTCATTGGACCATACGAAATTCTGGAGAGAGTTGGATCAGTTGCATACCGAGTGGCTTTACCTCCGAGTTTATCTCAGGTACACAATGTTTTTCACGTTTCGATGTTGAGAAAGTATATGCCAGATCCATCTCATGTTTTGAGTCTAGAGGTAGTTCAGCTGGAAGAGAACCTATCTTATGAGGAACAACCGGTCCAGATTCTTGACCACATGGAGCAAGTGTTACGGAATAAGGTGATTAAGCAGGTAAAGGTTTTGTGGAAAAACCACATGGTTGAAGAGGCAACATGGGAATCTGAAAATGCAATGAGGGATAAGTACCCCCATTTATTCGATAAGTAAATAAATTGCGGGGACACAATTTTCTAAAGGGGGGAAGGATGTAACATCCCAAGTAAGTAATGAATAATAGATATTTTTATCTATGTCTATTAATGATTAAGATAGTGTTATAGAGGCTTAAAATGAAAATAAATACAATCTTATGCATGGAATACACTAATATTCTTAAAAGATTGATTTACTTCCTTATGATGGAAAACCCTTTTTAAATATATCTTTTGACTATTTTATAAACTATGTTTGTCAAAATAAACTTATTCTTTATGATTGGGACATCAAAATTTACTTTGTGTGAATTTTTGGTATTTTTCTGACAATGTTCATTTTTTAATGAATAGTGAAAAATACAGCATTTTACATCAAAACAGCTTTTTAATCTAATTTATTTATATGATTATATTATCTTTTGAATTGGTCTTAATGTGTAAAATGAATATATTTTTACCATTTAATCCAATGATGGTCATTGGAATCAATTTCACTTTGAAATTGGTCTTAAACTGGTGTCAATCTTTTGATACTTATTGTTTCATAAAAACACGCTATTTGCTTTGACAGCGGGAATTAATTATTAAATTAATTAATGTGGCTTATATGTTTTGGATTTTGTAAAATAGACTTCATTTTTGAATTCGGAATATCAAATATAGCTTAGGGTGAATTTTTGGTAATTTTCTGAAAAACTTCAATTTTGGATGAATAGTGAAACCACTAAGTGGTAATCAAGAAAACTGATTTTTCAGTTAAATGAAAGTTTACCACTAATGTGTATTGAATTTTGAAAATCCGAAATACATGGTTGTCATTAAGAAGTAAAACGTGGTTCAATGAGATTAAAATTTTTTTTTGGCGAATAGTAACTTATTAAGTTTTTAATCGCGATTAGTGGTAATTAGTGTAGTTTAAGGTATAAATAATGCTTTAATAATATGAAATGACCTAGACAAATGTCCTACCCTTATTGGTTGTGTCATGGCCGACCAAGACAAGCCATGGGTCAACTTGGGGACCCCATGGATCCACTTTTGTTGGGAAATGACATAAATTACTTTTTATTTAATGTTAAAGTGAAAATGACACAAACATAATATGTTTTACGAAAACAATTTTTAAGTGGGGTTATATAAGAACAAATTTTGATTATAAATAGTCATTGGAAAGATAAAAAGATTTCCTATATCATAGTGTTTTTATAATTTTTAGACATTAAATAAATTTAATTATTTATGACATAATAATGATGCAGCGATGGCATCATTATTTGAAGATTTAAATAAAATAGAAAGATAATGTTAAATCTATGAACTACACATGTCCAAAACCAATTGGATGAGTGGATTTAGATCCCTTATCACCTTATACACGAATTCTATCAATGTGGGACCTTTTAAAATCTAAACACATTTTCAAATAAAGTAATGTTTCTTTACTTTCCAAAAGTGCCCCTCCTCTCCTCTTATAAAAGGCCCCCACCTCTACCTCATTTCACACATTCCTCAAGCCTTTGGCTCGGCCAAACCCTGCCCATTTACTCTCTCCACATCCCTCTCCTCATCCTAGAGGATTCCCTTTGGGCAGAATCCTTTCAAAGGAAGCCTTTAGGCTCAAAAAAAGGAGTTACACTTTTAAAGGTAATTGTTTCTCTCATGTTCATTTGTTTTATTTTGCTTCTCCAACCCCATAAACTCTTTTTATTTAATTCTTTTGTAACAAAACCAGTATATTCAATATTCTAGGATGTTGTTATAAGATTTATTTGACCTACACTCTCACACAACTACATCAAATGGTTAAAGAACATACGGTTTCCTTGGATGGCGAAATTCTGCCTCCCGAAACGATGATTGTTCAATACTCATTTAACACCTTCAAAGGTGGCCATTATGATGTCACTATTTTTATATATGATATATAATATGTTTATGTTTTCCTTAAGCTTCTGTTTTTTTTCATTTTGGGCATACCTTTATGGTTCCCATTATGGGTAAACGCGATATCTTCATTTAAGGAAGTGCGGACTACCGCCCCTCAAAGTGATTTGATTCGTTAAATACCATATGTGGGACATGTAAAGGATAATGTTAATGATATTACATATGTTATTATACTGGAATTATAATATACGCTTATATCATTATGGTTCCATTCTATAAAATACGAAATAGAAATGGAAGTAGCGTTAATGCGTACGTACGGCTTACCGTCTCCATTAACGGTGCATTTCATTTGTTACCTCTAAATGTGATGTAATATTATAAATACATGCATATGCTGAATATACATGATATATATGTTATCCAAATCATTAATATAATTCTGGATATAATGAACCTTTGACCAAATTAACAACATGTAAGTGTAAGAAGTCTATTTTTGACTTAAGAACCAAATACCGACTAAATGAACATTATTAACTTAACTGATTACATGATGTTCATAACATGGTATAAAAGGAATAATGAACTTGAAAAAGATTCATAAGCAAGTATATATTAACTCAAGTTTATTATTCAGGAGATTAAAGAACGGTCGGGTCAAGTCGGATACGAGGTATGGGACTTTGTCTCAATCTCCTTTCATTGAGGCATATTTTATTTTATACACAACTTTCTTTTATACGGTATATAAAACCCTTTGACTTTTACGTTTATTCAAAAGGAATCTTTTTTATACGAAGCGTTTACTAAACGACAAAAGGGAATGTTTTTCTCGTACGTATGCGGCGACAACGACTTCTCTGCCGTCGTGACCGTTATTTGAGTTTCGGCTTCCTCTACAAGCCATACATTTTTTTTAAAACGAAAAATAAATACCATGTTTTACTTTGGTATTGAAAATAGTTTTCATAATGTTTTTATTATATCAATGTGTTGTATTGATATCTCGTGATTGAAATGTGGAAATGTTATGTTTCCTTTATGCATGTTTTATGTGATATGATTATGTTATGGTTCTTGGGCATTATTATGAAGACGGGTGGTTCCGTGATAAACTAAGGGTGGGTGAGCCCGTTATAGCTCTCCAATGCATTGGGTAACGCGAAGGAGTGAAACGTTAAGGTTTCTCCGAAGAGATTTTAGGGAATATACTGTGATGGGTATTCCAAACGTAACCAAGAGGGTTACTCCCTACGTAAGAATGTTATGAATGCCTCATGTTACCTTTATGTCTTATGATTTCTATGATTTATTCATGATTTTATGAGGTGTGTTAAAGTGCCTATCTTTTATGGGTAAAGTATGATTTCATTCTTATGTATATATGAACTCATGTTACCTTTCCATGTTTTTTTATAACCCATACTGAGTTTTTATGCTCATCCCAAGTTTTTGAAATGTTTTTCACAGGTCAAGGGAATGGTACATGATAAGATGATAGAGTCAAGGATGTGTCAAGAAATAATCCATGTTTTATTTTAAATGTGTTTCCATTGATGGGAATGAAGAATACTATCTTTATGTAACCACTTTGTTTATATGTGGAATGTAATGCAAGTTTTATGATCTAATTCTCTAAAACTCTAAACCTGAAAAGATCCTCAATGAGTAATCTTGTAATAACTCAAGATTAAGTAAGGTTTAAGGCCGGGGCCTTATAAGAAGAATCCTTTAAATAGAAGTATTTTATCCTATTTTCAACTTCGTATATAAAATTATATTTCTAGGGAGAAATTTATTAAAGGGGAATAATGTTACAAATCACAATTTCATTAATCATATTTCATTTCTTAATATATAATTATAAAATATATATAAATATAATATTATATAATTAAAATTCTCTAAATGATAAAACATGCAATATTTTACTTTAAATATTAAATTTTTATAATTAAAATGGAAATATCAACTAAATGTATTGAAATGGGACAAATTTATAAAATAAGATATTAATAATAATGTTGAAATCTAGATCTAATCTATCAAAAAGAATAATAAAACTAATTAAAATCAAATTAAAAACGATTTATAAAGTATGTAATGAAATATTTATTTTTAAAATTAAAATATAAATCATTATGTTTAAAATAAATTTGAATTAATAATTAAACAAACATGGGATAATAATCAGAGTAGGAAACCCATATGAACATTACACATATGAATGTTGGAATATTAGAATGACTATGATGAATATTAACCATATATTAGAAATATTATCCTCACCTATATAAGTGTAAAATAAGATTTAAATATCATATTTGATGGAAACATACTATTATTACACCATTGTACATGTAAATAAATATTAAAAATGATAAATTAATTGATATTATTTTTTATAAATGTAAATGATTAATTTATCTTTTACAACAATTTTTTTTCTTTGAATGAAATAATTTTTTCATAAAATTGATGTTTAAATAACAAATTTTTTTATAATACTAAATTATTTTTATGAGTCTTTAATAAATTTTGGAAAGGGATAACATTTTAATTATAGTATTAAAATTGATTTTATTTAAAAAATGTAATATAGTATTTAAAAATTATGTCTCACATATAAATAATATTATTTTACTAAAATTAATTCCATTTGTTGAATCTAGATTACAAAAAAATAGAGAGAAATTGTTGTTATATTCTCAAATATTTGAGTCTGATGTTTCTATTCATCTAGAAAACATATTCTCAATACAATGGAAATTATTAATTATTGTTACTAAAATTTTATGAATATGACAGTAAGTTAGATTGTAAACTTTTAATAGTTAAATATTATTATATCTTATTTACATGAAAATAAACCACACTTGCAATGAAATTTTTTTAGCTTTCCAAAAAACAACCTCTCCAGCTGAACGGGTTCCAACATTATCCCCATTTTTTTTCTAATATGATTCATGAATCACTTAACATTATAACCACAACAAATTGATTTATTATCAATAATTATATTCCTACATAACCTAACTAATTATAGGTAACATTAATCAATGACAAAAAAACTATGCTATCCAAAAATGGTGACTCATGACACCACCTAAAATTTCCTTCATAAATTTATTCTATTCCGAAAAATTAATATAAACTAATGTTTTACATTACTACAACCAATCCAAAAAATAGTTAGAGTTTTACTCAGACATAAATGTTAGATTAATAGCTAACCCATAACCCTGCATTAAAAAATGCGTCAATAAGGATAGATTTATAAAAACATTATCCCCCTTCATAACACTATCTAAAAATAAGTTAAGATAGGGAATATAAAAATACACCTTCACCTTAAATATAATGAGGTTGTACAACCATGATAAACCTAAATTTATGAAATGGTTCCCTCAGTAAAGGAATTGTGAAAATTTTTGTAACTTGTTCTTATGTAGTAACATACACCAACATCAACTCATTTTTTCCACATTGTCTTTGATGAAGTGGTGATTTTTATCAATATGTTTTGAATGAGAATTCAATACCGTGTTTCTTTTAAGGCTTATTTCACATTGATTATTAAAAACCTAGAAGAAGGGAAACAATAATTCCGCAGGTAAATATTATAATTGAGTCTTTTTATATACATATATACGTTGAGTAGAAACTTGAGATGAAGCGATATATTCATCTTCAGTCATGCTATGGGTGAATGAGTTTTGTTACATTGTATAAAAAGTAAATAAACTTTTCAACAGAATGAAAACTCATCCATATTTTGATCTTCTATAATCCAAATTTCTATCCCAATCAGTATATTAATACCAAAACAAATCAATAAATTATGAACAATGATACATGATTCCAAATTTTTTTATTCCTTTGATATATAAAAGTGTTTTTTTTCTGTCTTGTAAATGTGATTATTATAGAGGAATCTAAAATCTTTAACATAAGGTGACTGCATAAAAAATACCAGTTCATGTGGAATCCAAGTCCAATAAACTTACTATCAGCATGTAAAACTATTTTAAATAAACTTCCTTTCCCTCTCCATCTATTGAAACTTAGGTTCCCACTAAAATTCATGGGTAAAATGATTTTGAGTGTTACATTCTGATCTTCTTAACAAGTTCATTAGAATAAATTTATTTAGAAATAAAAATATGTTTCTTTATTTTTCAAAACATTTAACCCATGAATGTATTTCATTTCACATATCATGGAAATCTAAATCCAATTTATCATCTATTTGGAAATTATTTCTCATGTTCATTCATCATTCCAAGAAAAGATAATGTCATCAATTGAAATGATTATTATGAGGGAAAACTCTTGACATTACTTGATGTAATTATTGTTATCAACTCTTCCTTTATTAAAACTCAACATCCCTAACCATGTATCCAAATTGGAAGGCCATTCCATTAGATCTTTTTTTATCCCATATATGATTTCCTCAGATCAAACACATAACTTTCATCTTTACTAATAACAATTACCTATGGTTTTCCAATATAAAAATCCTAACTAAGATCACCATTCAAGAATGATTTTTTCACATCCAATATAAACCAATTTTAAAATTATTTTGAAGCAATAAAAAAATAAATTATGATTTTTTAAAACATTTCCACTAGAGAAAATGTTTCATCCAAATCAATGCCTTTAATTTATGAGTTTCCTTTTCACACTAATCTCAATTTTTATTTATCACATAACTATCATCATTCATCTTGTTCAAGAAATAATTTATATTTAAATATATTTCATAGAAAATAACTTCATTCGTTGAAGGGAATAAATCCAGTATTTCTATTAATTATTTATTAAATGATCCCTAGGATTTGGATTCATGGAATCACTTTGATCTTCTAAATCTGTTTTTTTAATCAAAAAATTATATTTTGTAATAGTACATTTTAAAGATAGATTTTGACTTTTTGGTTCTTATGGAAACCAATATTATTGCAGCTCTATTTTAATAACTATATAAAACATTCCAATATAGATGTTGAAGAATGAATAATATATCAATTCAGCTTAATTAATTCATGGACATCCAAAGAAGAATTTGTACATTTATTTGAAAACATTGATTTATGAGTTAACATAATTAATATATTATGGTATTAATACATATGATATATCTTCACAATTTAATTTAAAAATATATAAACAATAATGTTGATAATTTTTAACTAAAAAAATTATATTATTTTGGTAAAATAATATGGGTCATAAATATTACATGGACTTCTTATGTGAATTTAAGGATTTTATTCTTTTCATGTAAGGAATTTTTTTTAACACTGATCAAAGATATTGTCCCAAAAATTATACTTTTAAATATGGGAGTGAAAATTTTATAAATAAAATTTTTGTAAATGATGGACATCTAGTAGATCATTTATGTATTTGGGTGAAAACTGTCATATCTTCCTTACATCGTTTTAGTTTTGGAATGACGAAAGACCATTTTAAAATAGGTGGAATTATGGGAAATCATAAACCAATAACATGAAGTATCTTATATGATATGAAATATTGTTATAGTCTTTTTGTTTATCAAAATATATATGAAATATATATAAATAATAAAAAAATTAAAACATAATTTATTCCACATGAAAAAGACTAAAAAAATATAATTTTCGTAATTGTATTATTATATCATTATTAAATTTGTAGGAATCCTAGATATAAGTAATATGAAAATGAAATATTATATAATTTAATGGATCCAAAAGTTGAAAAAAAACCGTTACATAAATTCAATAATTACTATATTAGTGGAGTAAATGTCTTTAGTTACCAGATAGATATTATTATATTTTTTCTCCATTTGTTAGAAATGATAATATTTATTGGTTAAAATTTCATGGTCGACAATAAATAATAAAATATATATTTAATATTTCTCATATATAGTTGTTATAATATTATTATTGTTATTATGAACCAAATATCATATTTTTTGGGTCTTTTTTCAGAACGGTCAGATTTTGATACATTATGTAAGCTATAAGATGACTTATTTGGTATGCTTTTGAATATTGAAAGAGATATTTCCACTATACCTCCATGAATTTATGGAACATTTAATATTTCTTGTTTAAATTAAATTCCATTACCATTATAATAATTATACACATTTGATAAATAATTATAGAAATTAATGAAGATTTTATGTAACAATGTATAAAATTACTGGATAATTTTAGAAGAAAAATTCTTATAAGAAATTTTATGTTTGTAAAATTATTATCTTTAATATGAATATTAATCAAAATATAATAAAATGGGATGTAATGAGATACATTTTTTTGATGAAACAAATAATTGATTATCTGTATTTAGTCATCTGGGGCTTGGATTTGGTGGTGAACATCAATCTTGAATTTTAAAGATGAACATCACAAATATCTTTCATGTATTATTATGAATTGTTATATAATTTAATGATTTGTATAACATGTGGTACTATAATTTTTTTATCAATATATTATTCAAAATGGAAATTTATATTATTTTTTATATAGATTTTATGATGATTATATGAAAAACTATAAAAATTAATATTGTCTCTCTTAAAAGATATTATTAAAAATATTCATGACAGTTTTAACGACTTCAGAGTGAAATTTACCAACAAAAATTAATATATAATAAATATTATATTTTTTATAATTATAATAAATTTATAAATTTTATCTATCAAAATGTCAAAAAAAATTATTTTTAATTATGTGCATTGAGTATGCACATATCAAAATTGGGAAAACATATTACTTATTATGATCTTAATCGAGGGTAACATGTTTAAACATGTCATAAAGTCATTGAAATTATGAAAAAAACTCATATTATAATAAATTAATAATTTATATCAATACCTCATGTATATTATGTTAATTATGAATACATTTGTTCTTTTACCAGTGATTTGAATTATCTGTAGAGTGTAATAAAAATATATATAGACAATTAATTTATGGAAAATAAAAAAAGGATTTTTGAGGTTTTAAAATAATTAAAATTTTATAATGAAAAAACATAATAGATATCAATCTTGAAGATACACACATATTAAAGATGTGAATGTTAATAAAAGGCCTGATTTAGTTGATAATGATAAATATTTTTCCAGCAATGAATTTTAAATAAATAGAAAAACTAAAATTAAAGATATAATTAAAAATTAAAATTTTTAGGATGAATTTGAGGGTTATAATCCACATACAATGTGGATGAGTGTAACACCCCATGTTTTTTAAAATAAATTGAAATGTTAGAAAATTTGTTTTAAGTTGATAGTTATAACTAGCCTTTAATCATAATTTTTCTGCTTCTATGATTTGAATTAAAAAAATGGTTTTCTACGATTGTAATTAGTAATTTATTTGGAGTCTGATAGAATAAAAATGTTTTTTGGTGAATAGTAATATGGCCTTATGAATAGTAATATGAATATTAATATGACCTTTATGAATAGTAAATCTTATTATTATTTTATTTTCTTATGGTTATAAAGTAATGAGATGATGATTGATTTTTCATTGTCATAAAATAAGAGTTTTATATTTAAAATTGTCATTTTTGAATAAATTGTGATTTTATTTAAAAATGAAAATGCATAATATATCGAAAATGTTTTCTATAAAATGGAGATCATTTATAAATTCAACAAATTGAAAAATTATTTGGGTGAATTTTTGGGATTTTTATGAAATTCTTGAATTCTTTATGAATAGTAAATTTTGATAAATTATGATACAAGATATATACTTGTTTTACTACCTCATTCGTGATGCAATATAGTGAGTATAGTTTTCCCTATCTAAATTAGGAATATTCCTACGAATAATTTCAAATCTAGGAGCATAGACAGCATTCGATTCCGAGGATCGGTATGCCCAAAATAAATTTTTAAAAAACAATTTAGGTATATTTATGTTATTCATGTGACAGAAATGGGTTATATCTCAAATTATAGCTCAGATTAGAAATCTAAGGGGACAGTTGGGTTCAGAGAGTTCCGCTTAACCTAGGAAGGGTATAAATATTGCAGGTATAAGGCTTCTGGAAAAAAAGTCACAAAGGGAAAAATCATAAATAAAATAATTAAATAAAAATTATTCTATTTGAAATGATACTCCAAATAACATATGAAAGGAGACATAGATTAGAAATGTGTGACCTCTGTTGAATTTTTGGCATAGTTTTTCTTCCTAGGGGGCGTTATTTGAGAGTGTGTGGGAGGATCATATTTCGCGATCACTAGAATCGTCCTATAAATTGGTGTTAAGAGAAATGATCCAGAGTTGGCTTGTTTCTATCACTGACGGTGGATCTCAGGCCGATGACAATTCAACGTCTGAACTTCATATGATCATAATGAAAATGCAGGTTCTAGTAGATCTGAGTGCATTGACAATAATGGAGGATCCGAAATCCAATTAGGATAATTCTTTTGGATTTTACTTCTCCCCAATCAATGTTTTGTTGTCGTTTTTTCATCTCCATTTCCATTAAAATGATTGTCTCTATCGATGGCCAAACTACCAATGACCATCGTCAGATTGAGTTTTTGATTTCACATTTTTCCTATTTTTTCAATCATTCTTCGACTTTCCTCATAGTTAACTTTTTGATATAATGAAACGACATCCAAACATAGAGAGGAGCATAGATCTGGGAAGGTCGTCATCCAATGATTCCATATCTATGAAGGCTTCGAGTTTTTTGCACAAAAGGATGTGTGGAAGCAAGAATAATATATATAAACATTTCACTACGTCGAAACATCAACAGATTGTCGAGCAGAGGCTGGCACTGTAAAGTTTGCATCCCGAGGTTTCCAGATCTGGTCTCAAATTAATTTTTGGACAATTGGAGTGATCTTGGTGGTCTATGGATGGTTTTCCAGGGGATTTATGGTGTCTTTGGAGGTGCTCTAGTGGTCCGGCGGTTGCAGTCTCTTGCGAGGTAGCGGCGGTATAGCAAGTACTCTGGCGACGGTCTGGCCAGAAGGTTCTTGGGGCATCTAAACCCCCTATCTTTCAAACCGGGTGTTCGATTGAAATGTAGTTTATGGCCATGTGACCTTTAGTTCAAGGTGGAAATTTTTTATACTGCTTTGAGGATTTTATTTTCGAGCACAATGCTCAGTGGAACAAAATGTCCGAAACTTAATATAAAATAATAATATTATTATTATTTTACGAATCTTGTATCAGGCATATCTCTTATGTTCGTCATCCAATTGACGCGTAATTAGGGGAATTTCCACCCTAACTTTATGGTGTGTTTTTTGATACTGATTTCAGGTGCTTATTCTGAAATTGTGGTGTGGACCCCATGAGGCCCGGTTTGGGAGTACTGCGGTGAAATGTGTCTTTCTCACTGGGTTTCCATTTTGGGATGAGTGAGTAGTCGATCCCACGTGTTTTTTTGACAGCATCATAGAGGCATAGTCCATTTAATGTGTTTCGAGATCAAGGTGTGGGCCCCATGAGGACCTATTGTGGTGAATAGTACCATTTTCACCAGTGATCCATTTTGGGCAAGTGAATAGCCTATCCTACATGTTTTTTTGCGTATAACGTGATGGTGTCCATCGTTTTGGACTAGGAGACACTGTTTGTAGGGGATGTCATGCAGGTCACTTGGGTTAGCGACACTGGCCTGGTGGGTTGAACGGGACCCCCTGGTCTCTTTGACGATGTTACTACTAGATGGTATGAGTCATTTCCCCTAGTCTTGATTGATGATGCTACGATTAGACGAGTTTAGTGGGTCCCATGGTCCTTTAGCAGTGTGAATTTTCGATATCTCGTCCCCTTCACAAGATTGTGTCCCCTCTTTGGCTACTATGAGGGTTTCGGTATCATGCTGCCATCACAAAACTGTGACCCATCATTGAATTTTTTTTATGTGAAACATCGGTGAGTTCCCACATTCATGAGTGAGTGACCTAGGTCCACATCAATGAAAAACTCAGTGGACATTGATCATATATCAACCCAAGAAGCTTGGTGTGATCTTCACGTCCCTTCACGTTTCCATGGTGGATTTTTCAGAATCGATTTGACCAATATTTAGTCTATCATCAATCTTCAACCTAGGATGTTCCTATAGTGGTTGGAGCCCTATTTAGACATGCAAGCTCTCCCTCTAGCTTTGTATCGATATCTAATCTTTTGGATATCTGTGGGGCATTTTCGTGAGTTATTAGGTGGCGTTTGTGGTATCGTCGTGAATGAAAATACACAAGTGATGATCCCTTATCTGAGTGATATGATATCGATGATGTTCGATTAATATCATGATTTTTACTTAGTGTAGTTCTTGGTATTAGTGTGATTATCAATATGCGGGCGCTAATCCTATGCTGGACACGTTGTTCTAGATTCGGGTTGTTACGTGATACCCTATGTGACGTGAGGTTTTCGAGACCTACGGGTCACGTAATTCTTAATCTTATAGGCCTTGTAAGTGTTCCCACTCATCCCTTTAAAGGGTGATTATAAAAAATCAATAAAAAATAACACCTTTGGTTCATTCAAGGAAATGATTTGGGAATATATAAAAGCTGGGATCTATAATAAAATGAAAATCATCAATATATAAAACATTTTAGGTGTTCTATTATTTAGGTCAGGACAAGGATTACCATAAAATCCTCAAATAGTGAGGGATATATTGACTACTTCACATTGCATGACCATCCCCATACACTCATGGAGAGTGAATATGAATCCATATATCATGGATAATTATTGGTTAGAAAATATAATGTAAGAAGTCATTGAATATATGTCCATATATGATGGTTAAATGAAAAAAGTGAATGTTTCTGATGCAACCATAACCCATAACAATATGGAAATTTTGAAACATATCCCTGGAAAATATCAGTGGTCTTATTATAAAATTAAGATGAAAGAATAGAAGATGTTTTGGTATGGGTTTCATTAGGATAACATCATTCTTCCATACAATTTGAGAGGAAATATAAATTGATCAAACTATTAGAATATGAAGAAAGTAATTTGTGAGGATAAATAGAATACCATGTTCAATTTTTTTTTGATTGAGATATAATAATTACCTAAATGTACCGATAGAGTATTCATTATTCTCTATGGATTGAATTGATCTTCAATCTGGCTTATCACCATCTAACTAATAGAAAATAGGAGTAGACTTGCTATATACATGAGGTCATGTTGATATCAGCCTTGATGAAAATATAATTATTATAAGATAAACATATTGTTACGTGAAATTTTTTATATTACAATATATCTAATTATATCATTCAAATGGATCTATAAGAAGCCCCTTATAGAATGATATTCTAAAGAATATCATTATGTGATGATGTTGGTGATTTCATTATGCTAGGACCTGTAACGGATGAGGAGATGGTAGAAATGATCCAGAAATTTGAGAACCACATCATTGAAACTCCTATCAAATATAAGATCTTTGTCGAAATTTTACAATCATATCTAGTGGTGGAGGTTTAAGATAGTGTGTCCCTTCACATATCCCCATATATTAGGATCACTATACTTGAGAATAATTGTAAGCTATTTCCTATTCTTATATACAACTTTTATTTTCTGTATGCCATCAAATCTATGAATTATTGACTAACACTCCCATTTATTCAATTCTTATATACAAGATTTATTCCATGTTACCCTATTGTGAATGTAAATATATAAAGAATCTCATGTACATAATTCATAGAAGGTGTAACTTGAAAATGATCACTCCTATGTGGATCATCTGGTGAAGATCTTATACCATGGAGATAAAGATCTATAGATCATGAAAACCAACCTATACAATCTAGTATAGATATCTATAAGTCCTAGGAAGACTCATGGGAACTAGAAGAATCCTTTAAATAGAAGTATTGTATCATATTTTCACCTTGGTATATAAAATTAAATTTCTAGGGAGAAATTTCTTAAAGAGGTATAATGTTACAAATCATAATTTCATCAATCTTATTTCATTTCTTAATATATAATTATATATTATATAAAAATATAATATTATATAATTCAAATTCTCTAAATTTTAAAACATACTATATTTTACTTTTAATAATAAATTTTATTAATTAAAATGGTAATATGAATTAAATATAATGAAATTGGACAAAATTAGAAAATAAGATATTAATAATAATGTTGAAATCTGGATCTAATCTATCAAACAGAATAATAAAACTAATGAAAAAAATTAAAAACTATTTAGAAAGTACGTAATAAAATATTTATTTTTAAAATTACAATATAAATCATTATGTTTAAAATAAATGTGAATGAATAATTAAACAAACATGGGATAATAATCAGAGTAGGAAACCCATATGAAAATTACACATATGAATGTTGGAATATTATTATGACTATGATGAATATTAACCATATATTAGAAATATTATCCTCACCTATGTAAGTGTAAAATAATATTTACAAATCATATAAGATGGAAACATACTATTCTTACAACATTGTACTTGTAAATAACTATTAAAAATGATAAATTAATTGATATTATTTTTCATAAATGTAAATGATTAAATTCTATTTTTATAAAAAAAAATTTCTTTGAATGAAATAATATTTTCATAAAATGGATGTTTAAACCATAATTTTTTTTATAATACTAAATTATTTTTAGGACTCTTTAATAAATTTTTGAAAGGGATAACCTTTTAATTATAGTATTAAAATTGATTTTATTTAAAAAATTTAATATTTTTTTTAAAAAGTATGTTTCCGATATATATAAAATTATTTTCCTAAAATTAATTCCATTTTTTGAATCTAGATTACAAAAAAATAGGGAGAATATGTTGTTATATTCTCAAATATTTGAGTCTGATGTTGCTATTCATCTAGATAACAAATTCTCAATACAATGTACATTATTCAGTATTGTTACCACAATTTAATGAATATGATAGTAAGTTTGATTGTAAAATTTTAATAGTTAATTTTTTTTATATATTATTGACAAGAAAGTAAAACACACTTGTAAATAAATTTTTTTAGATTTCCAAAAAAACAACCTCTGTAGCTGAACTGGTTCCAACATTATCCCCATTTCCATTTTTTCTACTAAGATCAATGAATCACTAAACATTATAACCACAATAAATTGATTTATTATCAATAATTATATTCCTACATAACCTAAATAATTATAGTTAACATTAATCAATGACAAAAAAACTCGGCTATCCAAAAATGGTGACTCAGGAAACCACCTCACATTTCCTTCATAAATTTATTCTTTTCTCAAATATTAATATAAAATACTGTTTTACATTCCTACAACCATTACAACAAATTGTTAGAGTTTTACTCAAACATAAATTTTAGATTAATAGCTAACCCATAACCCCCCATTAGAAAATGCTTCAATAAGGATAGATTTATAAAAACATTATCCCCCTTCAGAACACTATATAAAAATAATTTAAGATAGGGAATATAAAAATACACCTTTACCTTAATGATAATGATGTTGTACCCCTACGATAAACCTCAATTTATGAAATGTTTCCCTCAGTAAAGGATTTGTGAAAATTTTTGTAACTTGTTCTGATGTAGTAACATACTGCAGCATCAACTCATTATTATCCACATTCTCTTTGATGAAGTGGTGCTTTTTATTAATATTTTTTGAATGAGAATTCAATACTGGGTTTCTTGTAAGTTTTATTTCACATTGATTATTAAAAACCTTGAAGAAGGGAAACATTAATTTAGAAGGTAAATATTTGAATTGAGTCATTATATATATATATACGTTGATTAGAAACTTGAGAGGAAGCGATATATTTATCTTCCATAATGCTATGGGTGAATGAGTTTTGTTACATTGTATACAAAGTAAATGAACTTTTTACCAGAATGAGAACTCATCCATATTTGGATCTTCTATAATCCAAATTTCTATTCGAATCAGTATATGAATACCAGAACAAATCAATACATTACGAACAATAATACATGATTCCAATTTTTTTTATTCTTTTGATATATAAAAGTGGGTTTTTTCTATCTTGTAAATGTGATTATTATAGAGAACACTAAAATATTTAACATAAGGTGACTGCCTAAAAAATACCAGTTCATGTGGAATCCAAGTACAATAAACTTCCTAACAACATTTAAAACTATTTTAAATCAACTTCCTTTCCCTCTCCATCTATTGAAACTTGGGTTCCCACTAAAATTGATGGGTAAACTAATTTTTAGTGTTACATTCTAGTCTTCTTAACAAGTTCATTAGCATAAATTTATTGAGAAATAAAAATATGTTTCTTTATTTTTCAAATTTTTTTACCCATGACTGTATATCATTTCACATATCATGGAAATATAAATCCACTTTATCATCTATTTGGAAATTATTTCTCATGTTCATTCATCATTCCAAAAGAAGATAATGTCATCAATTTAAATGATTATTCTGAGGGAAAACTCTTGAAATTCCTTGATGTAATGATTACAATCAACTCTTCCTTTATTAAAACTCAACATCACTAAGCATGTGTCCAAATTGGAAGGCCCTTCCATTAGATCTTTTTTTATCCCATATATGATTTCCTCAGATCACACACATAACTTTCATCTTTACTAATAACAATTACCTATGGTTTTTCAATATAAAAATCCTAACTAAGATCACCATTCAAGAGTGATTATTTCACATCCAATATAAACCAATTTTCAAATTATTTTGAAGCAATAAAAAAGATATTCCGATTGTTTATAACATTTCTACTAGAGAAAATGTTTCATCTAAATCAATGCCGTTAATTTATGAGTTTTCTTTTCACACTAATCTAAATTTTTATTTATCACATAACTATATTCATTCATCTTGTTCAAGAAATGATTTATATTTCAATATCTTTCATAGAAAATAACTTCATTCATTGAAGGGAATCAATCCAGTATTTCTATTAATTATGTATTAAATTATCCCTAGGATTTGGATTCATTTAATCACTTTGATCATCTAAATCTGTTTTTTAGTCAAAAAGTTATATTTCGTAATAGTACATTTTAAAGATGGATTTTTAATTTTTGGTTCTTATGGAAACCAATATTATTGCAGTTCTATTTTAATAACTATATAAAACATTCTAATATATATTTTGAAGAAGGAATAATATATCAATTCAGCTTAATTAATTCTTGGACATCCAAAGAAGAATTTGTACATTTATTTGAAAACATTGATTTAGGAGTTAACATAATTAATATATGATGGTATAACTACATATGATTTATCTTCACAATTTAATTTAAAATTATAGAAACAATACTATTGATAATTTGTAACTAAAAAAATTAAATTATTTTGGTAGAATAATAAGGGTCATAAATCCTACATGTACTTCTTATGTGAATTTAAAGATTTTATTCTTTTCATGTATTGAATTTTTTATAACACTAATGAAAGATATCATCGCACCAATTATCCTTTTAAATATAATAGTGAAAATTCTATAAATAAAATATTTGTAAATGATGGACATCTAGTAGATCATTTATGTATTTGGGTGAAAACTATCATATCTTCCTTACATTGTTTTAGTTTTGGAATGACGAAAGACCATTTTAATATAGGTGGAATTAGGGTAAATCATAAACCAATAATGTGAATTATATTATATGATATGAAATATTGGTATATGTTTTTGGTTTATCAAAAAATATATGAAATATATAAAAATAATAAAAAATGAACGCATAATTTCTTCCACGAGAAAAGGACTAAAAAAACTTTAATTTTCATAAATGTATTATTATATCATTATTAAATTTGTAGGAATCCTAGATATAAGTTATTTGAAAATGAAATATTATATAATTTAATAGATCCATATGTTGAAAAAAACCGTTAAAGAAATTCAATAATTACTATAGTAGTGGAGTAAATGTCTTTAGTTACTAGATATATATTAATATATTTTGTCTCCATTTGTAAGAAATGATAATATTTATTGGTTAAAATGTCATGGTCGACACGAAATCATAAAATAATTATTTAATATTTGTCATATATTTTTGTTATAATATTATTATAATTATTTTGAACCAAAGATCATAATTTTTGGGTGTTTTTTCAGAATGGTCAGATTTCGATACATTGTGTAAGGTATAAGATGATTTATTTGGTATAATTTTGAATATTAAAAGAGATATTTCCACTATACCTCTATTAATTTATGGAACATTTAATATTTCTTGTATAAATTAAATTCCATTTCAATTATAATAATTATACACATTTGAAAAATAATTATAGAAATTAATGAAGATTTTATATAACAATGTATAAAATTATTGGATAATTTTAGAAGAAAAATTCCTATAAGAAATTTCGTATTTCTAAAATTATTATTTTTAATATGAATCTTAATCAAAATATAATAACATGTTATGTAATGAGATTCATTTTTTGGTTGAAACAAATAATTGATTATCTGTATTTAGTTAGTTGGGGATTAGATTTGGTTGTTAACATCAATCTTGGATTTTAAATGATGAACATCACAAATATCATTCATGTATTATTATCAATTGTTATGAAATTTAATGATTTTTATAATATGTGATACTATACTTTTTTTATCAATACATTATTCCAAATGAAAATTTATATCATTTTTTATATAGATTTTATGATGATTATATAAAAAACTATAAAAATTAATATTGTTTCTCTTAAAGGATATTAATAAAAATATTCATTATAGTTTTAGTGACTTTAGAGTGAAATTTATCAATGAAAATGAATATCTAATAAATATACTATTTGTTATAATTATAATAAATTTATAATTTTTATCTGTCAAAATATGAAAAAAAAATATTTTTAATTATATGAATTGACTATGAAACTATCGAAATTGTTAAAACCTGTTACTTCTTATGTTCTTAATTTAGGGTAACATGTTTAAACATGTCATAAGGTCATTGAAATTATGCATAAAATTCGTATTATAATAAATTATTAATTTATATCGATACCTCATGCATATTATGTTAATTATGAATACAGTTGTTCTTTTACCAGTGATTTGAATTATTGGTAGAGTGAAATAAAAAAAATCTCTAGAAAATTAATTTATGAAAAAAAGGATTTTTGAGGTTTCAAAATAATGAAAATATTATAATGAAAACACATAATAGATATCAATCTTGAAGATACACACATAAAAAAAGACGTGAATGTTAATAAAAAGCCTTCATTAGTTGGTAATGATAAAAATTATTCCATCAATGAATTTTAAATAAATAGAGAAAATAAAATTAAATATCTAATTTAAATAACAATTTTTAGGATGAATATGATGGTTATAGTCCACATACAATGTGGATGAGTGTAACACCCTATGTTTTTAAAAATAAATTGAAATGCATGAAAATATGTTTTAAGTTGATAGTTATAACTAGAATTCAAACATATTTTTTCTACTTCTATGATTTGAATAAAAAAACGGTTCACTAAGATTGTAATTTGGAGTCTGATAGAATAAAAATGTTTTTTTTTGAATATTAATATGACCTTATAAATAGTAATATGAATATTAATATGACACTTATGAATAGTAAATGTTATTATTATTTTATTTTCTTAAGGTTATAAGGTAATGAGATGTTGATTGATTTTTCATTGTCTTAAAAAAGTGTTTTATATTTAAAATTTTCATTTTTGAATAAATTATGATTTTATTTAAAAATAAAATTAATAATTTATAGAAAATGGTTTTCATAAAATGGAGACCATTTTTAAATTCTACAAATTGAAATATTATTTTGGGTGTTTTTTTGGGATTTTTCTGAAATTCTTGAATTTTTTATGAATAATAAAATTCGATAAATTATGATACAATATAAATACTTGTTTTACTACCTCATTGGTGATGCAATGTAGTGAATTTAGTTTTCCCTATCTAAATTTGGAATATTCTTACGAATAATTTCAGATCTAGGAGCATAGACATCGTTCGATTCTGAGGCTCGGTATGACCAAAATAAATTTTAAAAAATTATTAAGTATATTTATATTATGCTTGTAACAGAAATGGGTTATATCTCAAATTATATCCCGGATTAGAAATATGAGTGGACAGTTGGATTCAGAGAGTTCCGCTTAAACTAGTAAGGGTATAAATTTTAAAGGTGTAATCCTTCTGTAGAAAAAGTCCTAGAGGGAAAATTATAAATAAAATCATTAAATTAAAATTGTTCTATTTGAAATTCTACTCCAAATAACGTATGAAAGAGGACTCAGATTAGAAATGTGAGACCTCTTTTGAGTTTGTAGCATGGTTTTTTCCCTAGGGGGAATTATTTGAGAGAGTGTGGGAGGTACGGATTCTGCGACCGCTGGAATCGTCCTATAAATAGGTGTTAAGAGAAATGAGCCAGAGATGGATTATTTCTATCACTGATTGTGGAGCTCAGGATGACGATAATTCAACGTCTGAACATCATCAGATCGTAACGAAAATGCAGGTTCTAGTAGATCAGAGTTCAGTGACCATAATGCAGGATTCAGAATCCAAATAGGATTCTTCATTTGGATTCTGATTCTCCACAATTGATATTTTGTTGTCGTTTTTTTGTCACCATTTTTGTTACAATGACTGTCTCTATCGATGTCCAAACTAACAATGACCATCGTCAGATTGGGTTTTTGATTTCACATTTTTCCTATTTTTTCATCTGTTCTGTGACTTTCTTCATCATTAACTTTTTGATACAATGTAACAACGTCCAAATGTTGAGAGGAGTGTAGATCTTGGATGGTCATCATCCAATGATAACGTATCTATGAAGGCATCGAGTTTTTAGCACAAGAGGAGGTGTGGCAGCAAGCAGAAGATATGTAAACTTTTCACTGCATCGATACATCGACAGATTGTCGACCAGAGGTTGGCAATGTAAAG
This sequence comes from Viscum album, assembly GCA_963277665.1. NCBI lineage: Eukaryota > Viridiplantae > Streptophyta > Magnoliopsida > Santalales > Viscaceae > Viscum > Viscum album. The sequence goes on from OY728167.1 coordinate 499,181,618, forward strand.
GTCGAATCCCGAGGTTTCCAGATCTGGTCTCAAATTGATTTTTGGACAGTTGGAGTGATCTTGGTGGTCTATGGATGGTTTTCTAGGGGATTTACAGTGTCTCTGGACGTTGTTCGGTGGTTCGGAGGTCGTAGTCTCTACCAAGGAGGCGGCGGTATAGCAAGCACTCTGGCGACGTTCTGACCAGAAGGTTATAGGGGCATCTAAACCGTCCTATCTTTCAAACCGGGTGTCTGATTGACATGTAGTTTATGGACATGTGACCTTTTCTTCAAGGATGAAATTTTTATACCACTTTGAGGATTTTCATTTCGATCATGATGCTCGGTGGAACAAAATCTCCCAAAATTTTTAAAAAATATTAATATTATTATTTTGTGAATCTTGTATCAGACGTATCTTTTGTGTTCATCATCCAATTGACACGCCATTAGGATAATTTCAACCCTAACTTTATGGTGTGTTTTATGATACCGATTTCAGGTGCTTATTCTAAAATTGTGGTGTGGGCCCCATGAGGCCTGGTTTGGGCGTACTGCGGTGAAATATGTCTTTCTCACTGGGTGTCCATTTGGGATGAGTGAGTAGTCAATCCCCCATGTTTTTCTGATAGCATCATAGAGGCATGATTCATTTAATGTGTTCCAAGATCAAGGTGTGGGCCCTAGGAGGACCTGTTGTTTTGAATAGTACCCTTTTCACTGGTGTTCCATTTTGGGCAAGTGAATAGCCTATCCAACATGTTTTTTTTCATATAATGTGATAGTGTCCATAGTTTTGGCCTAGGAGACAGTGTTTGTAGGGGATGTCAAGCAGGTCACATGGGTTAGTGACACTAACCTAGTGGGTTGAATGCCCCCCCGAGTCTCTTTGACGATGTGACTACTAGATGGTATGAGTCATTCCCCCTTGTCTTGATTAACGATGATACGATTAGATGAGTTTAGGGGGTCCCATGGTCCTTTAGTATCGTGGATTTTCGATATCATGTCCCCTTCACAGGATTGTGTCCCATATTTGGCTACAATGAGAGTTTCGGTATCACATCGTCGTCACTGAACTGTGACCCCTCATTGAATTATTTTCATATGTGCAATGTCGGTGAGTTCCCACATTCTAGACTGAGTTTCCTAGGTCCACATCAATGAAAACTTAGTGGACATTGAGCATGTATCAGCCCAAGAGGCTTAGTGTGATCTTCATGTGCCTTCACATTTCCATGGTGGATTTTTTCGAATCGATTTGACCAATATTTAGTCTATCATCAATCCCCATCCTAGGATGTTCCTATAGCGGTTGGAGCCCTAGTGAGCCCTACGAGCTGACCCTCTATCTTTGTATCGATATATGTTCTTTTGGCTATCTGTGGGTAATTTTCATGAGTTATCAGGTGGAGTTTGTGGTATCGTCGTGAATGAAAATACACAAGTGATGATCCCCTATCTGAGTGAAATGATATCCATGATGTGGTATTGATATCATGACTTTTTCCTTAGTGGAGTTCTCGGTATAGGTGTGATTATCTATATGTAGGCACTAATCCTATGTTGGACATGTTGTTCTAGATTTGGATTGATACGCGATACCCTATGTGAGGCGAGGTTTTCGAGAACTATGGGTCACGTAATCCTTAATCCGATAAGCCTTGTAAGGGTTCCCCCTCATCCCTTGAAAGGGTGGTTATCAAAAATAAATAAAAAAGAAGGCCTTTGGGCCCTTAGAGAAAATGATTTGGGAATATATAAAAGCTGGGATATATATTAAAATGGAAATCATCAATATATAAAAAGATTGTAGGTGTTCTTTGATTTTGGTTAGGACAATGATTAACATAAAATCCTCAAATAGTGAGGGATATATTGACTAATTCACACTGCATGACCATCCCCATCCACTCAAGGAGAGTGAATATGAATTGATATATCATGTATAATTATTTGTTAGAAAATATTATGTAATAAATACTAGAAGATATGGAAATATATGATGGTTAAATAAAAAATTCAAAGTTTATGATGCAACAATAACCCATATCAATATAGAAATATTGAAACATATCCTTGGAAAATATTAGTGGTCTTATAATAAAATTAAGAGGAAAGAATAGAATATGGTTCGGGATGGGTTTCATTAGGATAACATCATAATTCCTTACAATTTGAGAGGAACTATAAGTTGATCAAACTGTTAGAATATGGAGAATGTAATTTGTGAGGATAAATAGAAGACCATGTTCAATTTTATTTGATTGAGATATAAGAATTACCTCAATGTACCGATAGAGTATTCATTATTCTCAATGGATTGAATTGATATTCAATCTGGCTTATCACCATCTAACTAATAGAAAATATGAGTAGACTTTTTATATAATAGAGTTCATGTTGATATCACCCTTGATGAAATTATAATTATTTTGAGATAAACATATTGTTATGTACAATTTATCATATTATAATATATCTAACTATATCATTCAAATGGATCCATAAGAAGCCCCTTATAGAATGATATTATAAACAATATCATGGTGTGATGATGTTGGTGATTTCATAATGCTAGGACCTACAAAAGATGAGGAAACGGTAGAAATGATCTAGGAAATTCATAACCACGTCATAGAAACTCCTATCAAATATAAGATCTTTTTTTAAATTATACAATGAGATCTAGAGGTGGAGGTTTATGATAGTGTGTCCCTTCACATATCTCCATAGATTAGGATAATTATACTTGAGAAGAATTGTCAGCTATTTTCTATTCTTATATGCTCCTTTTATTTTCTGTATGCCATCAAATCTATGAATTATTGACTAACACTCCAATTTATTCAAATCTTATATACAAGATTTATTGCATGTTACTCTGTTGTGAATGTAAATATATAAACAATCACATTTACTTAATTCATAGAAAATATAACTAGAAAATGATCACTCCTATATGGATCATCTGGTGAAGATCTTATACAATGGAGATAAAGATCTATAGAACATGAAAACCAACCTAGTCAAACTATTATTCAAATCCTATAAGTCCTAGGAATACTCATGGGAACTAGAAGATTCCTTTAAATAGAAGTATTTTATCCTATTTTCCCCTTGGTATATAAAATTAAATTTCTAGGGAGAAATTATTAAAGGGGTAAAATGTTACAACCCATAATTTCATCAATCTTATTTCATTTCTTAATATGTAATTATATATTTTTTTTATAAATATAATATTATATAATTAAAATTTCCCACATGTTAAAACATACTATATTTTATTTTGAATTTTAAATTTTGATAATTAAAATGGAAATATGAATTAAATGTATTGAAATGGAACCAAATTACAAAATAAGATATTAATAATAATGTTGAAATATGGATCTACTCTATCAACCAGAATAATAAAACTAATGAAAAAAAATTAAAAACTATTTACAAAGTATTTAATCCAATATTATTTTTAAAATTACAAGATAAATCATTATTATTAAAATAAATGTGAATGAATAATTAAACAAACATGGGATAATAATCAAAGTTGGAAACCCATATGAACATTACACATATGAATGTTGGAATAGTAATATGACTGTGATGAATATTAACCATATATAAAAAATATTATCCTCACCTATGTAAGTGTGAAATCTTATTTACATATCATATAAGATGGAAACATATTATACATACACCATTGTAATTCTAAATAACTATTAAAAATGATAAATTAATTGATATTATTTTTTATAAATGTAAATGATTACTTCCTCTTTTTATAACATGTTTTTTTTCTTTGAATGAAATAATTTTTTCATAAAATGGATGTTTAAATCATAATTTTATTTATTATAATACTAAATTATTTTTACGAGTCCTTAATAAATTATGGAAAGGGCTACCATTTTAATTAGAGTATTAAAATTGATTGTGTTTAAAAAAAGTTTTATAATATTTAAAAATTAGTTTTCAAATATACAGAAAATTAATTTCCAAAAATGGATTCCATATTTTGAATCTAGATTACAAAAAATAGAGAGAATTTGTTGTTATATTCTCAAATATTTGAGTCTGATGTTGCTATTCATCTAGAAAACATATTCTCAATATAATGGGAATTATTAAGTATTGTTACTACAATTTTATGAATATGAGATCAAGTTAGATTATAAACTTTAAATAGTTAAATTTTGTTATATCTCATTTACATGAAAATAAAACACACTTTGCAATGAATTTTTTTTTAGATTTCCAAAAAACAACCTCTTCAGTTGAACTAGTTCGAACATTATCCCCATTTGATTTTATTCTAATAAGATTCATGAATCAATAAACATTATAACCACAATAAGTTGATTTATTATCAATAATTATATTCTTACATGGCCTAACGAATTGTAGGTAACATTAATCAATGAAAAAAAAACTAGGCTATCCAAAAATGGTGACTCATGAAACCACCTCACATTTCCTTCATAAATTTATTCTTTTCCCAAAAATTAATATAAACTAATGTTTTACATTCCTACAACCATTCAAACAAATAGTTAGAGTTTTAATCAAACATACATGCTAGATTAATAGCTAACCTATAACCCCCCATTAAAAAAATTCTTCAATAAGGATAGATTTATAAAAACAATATCCCCCTTCACAACACTATCTAAAAATAATTTAATATAGGGAATAGAAAAATACACCTTCACCATAATTATAATGAGGTTTTACACCCATGATCAACCTCAATTTATGAAATGATTCCCTCGGTAAAGGATTTGTGAAAATTTCTATAACTTGTTCCGATGTAGTAACATACTCCAGCTTCAACTCATTGTTATCCACATTCTCTTTGAGGAAGTGGTGCTTTTTATCAATAAGTTTTGTACGAGAATTCAATACCGAGTTTCTTGTAAGGTTTATTACACATTGATTATTACAAACCTAGAAGAAGGGAAACATTAATTCAGAAGGTAAATATTTGAATTGAGTCTTCATATATATATATATATACGTTGAGTAGAAACATGAGAGGAAGTGATATATTCATCTTCAATCATGCAATGGGTGAATGAGGTTTGTTACTTTGTATACAAAGTAAATGAACTTTTTACTAGAAATAAAACTCATCCATATTTGGATCTTCTATATTCCAAATTTCTATCCCAATCAGTATATGAATACCAAAACAAATCAATACATTATGAAAAATCATACATGATTCCAAATTTTTTTATTCCGTTGATATATAAAAGAGTGTTTTTTCTATCTTGTAAATGTGATTATTATAGAGGACTCTTACATATTTAACATAACGTGACTACCTAAAAATTGCCAGTTCACGAGGAATCCAAGTCAAATAATCTTTCTATCGAAATTTAAAACTCTTTTAAATAAACTTCTTTTCCCCCTCCATCTATTGACACGAGGGTTCGCACTAAAATTGAGGGGAAAACTAATTTTTGGTGTTACATTATGATCTTCTTAACTAGTTCATTAGAATAAATTTATTGATAAATAAAAATACGTTTCTTATTTTTCAAAATATGTTACCCATGAACGTATATCATTTCACATATCATGGAAATATAAATTCACTTTATCATATATTAGGAAATTATTTCTCATGTTCATTAATCATTCCAAAAAAAGATATTGTCATCAGTTGAAATGATTATTATGAGGTAAAACTCTGGACATTCCTTGATGTAATGATTTCTATCAACTCTTTCTTTATTAAAACTCATCATCCCCAAGCATATATCCATTTAAGAAGGCCCTTCCATTAGCTCTTGTTTTTATCCCATAAAATTATTTCCTAAGATCACACACATAACTTTATTCTTTACTAACAACAATTACATATGGTTTCTCAATAAAAAAATCCTAACTAAGATCACCATTCAAGAATTATTATTTCACATCCAATATAAACCAATTTTAAAATTATTTTTAAGTAATAAAAAGAGATATTCTGATTGTTTATAACCTTTCCACTGGAGAAAATATTTCATCCAAATCAATGCCTTTAATCTATGAGTTTCCTTTTCACACTAATCCCAATTTCTATTTATCACATAACTATCATCATTATTCTTATTCATGAAAACCCACTTTCATTCAATATAATTTTTAATATCTACTTTGGGTATGAGTTCCCAAGTATCATTTTTTTCTATCTAATTCATCTCTTCATTTATAGATTCTTTATAATTAGTTTTAAAGTGTAATTGGAATATATTTTTACCATATAATGCAATGGTGGTCATTGGATTGAATTTCAATTTGAAATTGGACATAAACAAGTGTTAATTTTTTGATAGATATTCTTTCTTAAAAACAAGCTATTTGTTTTAAAAACGGGAATTAATTATAAAATTAATTAACACAAATTCTATGTTTTGAATTTAGTAAAATAGACATTATTTATGAAATCAGAATATCAAATTTAGCCAAAGGTGAATTTTTGGTATTTTTATGAAAAACTTCAATTTTTGATTAATAGTGAAACCACTTAGTAGTAGTTAAAATACTACCTTTTTCATTTAAATTAATTTTTACCACTTTTGTGAACTGAATTTCAAAAATCCAACATACATTGTTCTTTTTAGTAAATAAAATATTGTTCAATGAGATTAAATTAATTTTTGGTGAATAGTAACTTTTGACTTTTATTAATCGCGATTAAATATAAATAGGGATTTCAATGTAAAAAGATTATTATAATAATACAAAATTACCTTAACACAAATCATAACCTTATTGGTTGAGTCAGTTACGACCATGGGCATCTTTGGGTCGTTTTTTGGACCCCATGGGGCCACTTGTGAGTTATAATGACACTTTAGATTTATTAACTAAATGTAAAGACAAAAATGACATAAACATAAATCTTTTAGTAAATTAATTTTTACATGGTGTTATATAAGATATATATTCAACTATAAATATTCATTGGAAATCTAAAAAGATTTCATACATCATGGTAATTTATTATAATTTTCAGACATCATATAAATAAAATTATTTATGACAGAATAATGATTCAGTTTTTACCTCATTAATAAATGATTAAAATAAATAAAATTATAAAGACTAAAATAGTATCCAAAACATGTCCAATTAATATTGGATGATTTTATTTCGAATATTAGTTATCTTATATTCGACCTTAATGGGTTCTGGACCTTTTGAAACCGAATATACGTTTATAATAAAATAATAATCTCACACATCCCTAAAGATCCCCTCCTCTCTCTTATAAAAGGAGGCCACTTCTAACCAATTTCTCACACCCCTAAAGAATTTTGGGTCATCCAAACTCTGTACAATTAGTCTCCCTACATCCCTATCCCCTTCCAAGAAGCCTTACCTTATGAAAAAGGCACTTCAAGAGTCCTTTTGGTTCAAACCAAATGGAGTTACCCAAATTAAATGTAACATTTTCTCTTCACTTTTTCCTTTTATTTTATTTCTCCAACCCCTAAAATCTTTTTATTCCTTTATTTTTTAAAAACACAAGAATCCTCAATATACTATGATGTTTTTAGTAGAATTATTCTAACTACAATTTCACACACCTCCATCAAATGGGTGATGAACATAATGTTTTTGTGGATGACAACCAAACGCCTCACAAAACGATGATTGTTCAATTATCTATTACCGCCTATCTTAGTGACCATTATGATGGAAATGTATTCATGTATGATATATATTATTATTTTTTCTTTATGCTTCTATATTTTCCATTTATATAATTCCTTTATGGTTTCCATAGTGGATAAATACGATAATCTCATCAGAGGATGTGCGGACTACCTCCCCCTCAAAGTGATATGACTCGTTCATGCCTTATGTGGGACTTATAAAGGATTGTAATCATTTCTTACCTCTAAATGTAGTGTACTATTATAAATAAATGTATATACTGGATATATATGATATATATGATATCTAAATCATTAATATCATTCTAAGGATAATGGATATCTTAACACATGAACAACTTGTAATTATAATGTGTTCATTTTTTTACTGAAGTATCAAATATCGACAAAACGACTGCAATTAACATAAATGACCATGTTATGTTTATAATATAGTAATAATGGATATAAGAGGAATAATAAACTTTGAAGAAGTTTGGAAACAAGTATAAATTAACTTTATTCTATTATTCAGGACGTTAAAGAACGAACGGGTCAAGTTGGACAGGAGGTAAGGGATTTCTTATCTCACTTTTAATTTCGTGAGATTTCCATTATACACCACTTATTTTTTTCATGTGGAGTATTTTATGCTGCCATTTGATATATATATTATCATGATTCTCTATATATTCATGGTATTCTGTGATTCATTTCGTGGTTATTAAATTTTGTTCATACGACTCGATTGATTATGACGTGGTATGGGGTTTTCATCTCACTTCTTATTCTCGTGAGATTCCTGCTATATTTACCACTATTCCCCTTGGTTTCGTGTATGTACTGCCCATGATTGTGTTCCATGTGTATTACACATTTGTTTATGAATAATTAAATCTTTATTTTTTGATCCTTCTTTCATGGGGTGAATATTTCGTATGTTACTAAATCGGTAAGGGAACCTTTCACCCTCCTATTTTTAAAAGACTTCGTTTTTTGTGTATTTTAATTTACATTTTATTATGTTGGGATATATTCTTATATATACATATTGATGTAAATTTTATGTCCAATTGATTAGATACCCCTTTTTATATCATCAACTTGGTTTCTGAATTTTAAAGTGATGTCGTAAGGCTGTCGAATTTTTGTAAGGGAACTTCTTAACCCAATTTCAATTTTTGGGTTAAACTTCTATTTGTTGATTATGTCGTGATATAAATATGTGTGAATGACCTCTGATTGTTTTAAAATGAAAGAAACAAATAATATTTAGTGTATTTATATTTGTCACACATAATTATGTAATTTATTTATCCTTAATCTAACGATACCGTCTTTATTAGGGATTTCGTCTCAATTTACATTCTATTAAGACTTCATTGTTGTTATGCACCATTTCACTTTTATATGGTGTATATAATATCATTTGGAACATTATATAATGAATACCTTTATTCTCATGATACTATAAAGTTCTGATTAAATTTTATTCCTCAATTATTTGTATTCAAGCATCTCTCATTTTGTTGAATACTCTTAAACAAAAATATCGTTTTAAATGTTTTGAAGATTTATTCTTCTCAATATTCCTCATTAATGTCAATTACTTAAAAACTGTTTTTAGGATTTAATTATATGGACAATATTGTTTTCAAATGATTATTCCTTTAAATGTTTCAAATTGGTATGTGTCACTTTGATTCAAAAATCTCTTTATTAAATGTTTTAAATTGTTTTTGAAATTGGTTTTATAAAGCATTGTTTACTTCAATAACTTTATATGATATATTTTGATTGGAATGTGGAAATTTTATATTTCCTTTATGCTTGTATTATATGTTATGAATATTTTATGATTATTGGGCATTGTTTAAGTATACAGGTGGTTCCGTGATAAACGTAGGGCGGGTCAGCCCGAGATAGCTCTCCAATGCATTGGATAACATGGTGGTGGTAAAAATTAAACTTTCTCCTAAGAGATTTAGGGAATATACTTTGATGGGTATTCCAAATGTGACTCCCTATGTAGTTGTGATAGCTACACTGTAAATATGTTATGAATACCATAAGTTACCATTATGATTTATGATTTCTGTGTGTTATTAATAAATATTATGATTTTGTAAGGTATGTTATGATTGAAAAGTATTGGTTTAATTGATTTGTATTTCAGGAAAATGTTTTCCTTCCTTATTTTATATCCCTTACTGATTTTTATGCTCATTTGATGTTTTTGAAATGTTTCCACTGGACTAGAGATGGATAAGGGTTAAGTATTAGATCAAGGAAAAGTCATGTTGTCTAAAACATAGAAGTAGATATGTTTCTTTTAAGAGTTTTTCTTTTATGAAATAATAGATACTGATTAGTAGTTACAACATGTAATATTCAATTTGACATGTAATAGTTATGGCTAAATACTATACAACTCTAAACCTAAAAATTTCCTCAATGTGAATTATTCATTTAATTCAAGATTATGTAATGTTTAAGTCCGGGTCCTTATTGTTGGTATCAGTGGTTGGTTTAGACAACATTAGGGATTATGAGTTTTCGTTAGACACATGGATTGTCTGTATGTCTATTATTTTAGTAAAATCCTTGTTTTATAACATTTTCAGATCAAGTAAAGTTAGTTACAAATGGAAGGAGGAGGATCTAAAACGAGATTCCTATCTCTCCCTATTGACTTGCTTGCAATTATTATTGTAAATTCATGTTTATATGATTGCGAAACTTTTTCTAGCATACAACTCACTTGCATGTAGTTGTTTGAGATATCAAACACCTCCACTATACCTCGATATCATCGTTGATCATGGGTTGTATTTAATCATATCATCTTTTCACAATATTCTCATATTTTCAAGGAAGCTAAATATTATTAACGAATTGTACAATATTTTACCTTATCACATGATTTTGAAGCATATTATGATTTTGAAAAAGGTGCTGAAGAAGGAGACCGTTGCGCAACCTATTTATATTTTCTTTTAAATTATAGTTTTTCAACACATACTTATGATATTTTAAAAGGTCCATTGATTGAATTTTTCATCCCAAATTTGGTCTGAATGTTTTATAAAAACCATGTTTTATCAGATTTTTTGAAATTATATGTCATACATGATACTATAAAAAACTTTTTTCTGTCAACACCCAGATGACCCAAGTTGTACAAGGTGTATTTTGATGAAGGAAGTAAATTATTTTGAAGGATCCCTAAATAATTTTTGCAACGCGTGGACCTTCTACCTAGAAGAATAAGATGAAAATGAATCAATATGGACACCATGATGAAGGTATATTGTTATTTCGATTTGTAATAGTTTTATTTTATCATTTGGGGGTGAAATAAAAAAAGAAAAATATATATAAGGCTTCATGTATTCAAATGTTGAGGTATTAATGTGTTGGGATGAAATTGAATGGTATAAGAAAATCTTTTAGGTTAAAACATGTTAGTTTATTTTTGAGTTTTATAAAAAGGACAACCTATAAGATGGGTGACAACCCATCATGTCTGGTAAGGCCATAAGAATCGAACCCACAACTGAAGGGCGACAAGGGTACATCGCATACCACTGGCCTACATGAAGTCCCTGGTTAGTATGAATTATTATTTTAGTAAAATGATTTTATGGATCATGAATAAGTTGATTTTGGGATCTTATGTTTTAATAAATGTGTATCCTTAGTATAAGAAAATTATTTGGTGATTAGGTGATAAAGGTTATTGTGGAAGACGTTCTCTCTTTTGAGGAAACACTATATGCCTAAAGAAAATAGAATACTATGGGATTTCATTTGTGGAATAATTGTTGAAATTTTAGTTTGAAATAATCTATGTTTTTATTGTGGACATATGACGATTCGGTTTATTTATGGAAATTATTATCCTATCATAGAGAATATGTGATTAGGTTAATACTTTTCAATATGAGACTTTCAGAGTAACTGATGTTATTTGGAGATCAATGTTAGGATTTATCTTGGAAGACAATGTGATTAAATCCTTATAAGATTGGGGTTTCAATATTAGTTTGGATTACTTTTGTAGAATTTTATGGACAATTGTTTATTGAATGGTCTTTGATAAACTTTGGGTATTTTTTTATCAAATTTTTAAGATTAAGAGTAGTTTTTATTTTTGTAATTTATTATTCTTTTTGGGGATTATCTCATCTTATACTATCCATTTTGGTTTAGGTTAATGTCTAATGACATGGGGAATATATTTTTCATCTTTTGTGGAATATGTGATTATATAGATGTTTATTATTTCACTTTTAATGTGAAGAGGTCATCCTGAATTCTCACCATTTGGAAAAAATATGAATTTGTGTTTGAAATATAGTAAAGGATAAAAGTATACATGAAAAGTAAGTATGTTTCCATACGATTTTAGTTAAGCCCATAAATAAATTCCTCATAAAAAGAAAATTAAAAAAAAATTACTTTGTTAACATTTCTTACTGTGGAATCAAAGACTGTTTAACCCATCACAAGTTTGTGATTTTATGGTGGTTAAATTTCTCCTAACCATGTTTTATATCACTGTCCATAAGAACTTGGTGATTTATTTTTGCCTCTATATCCATGTTTTCATGGAATCCTGGTATTTGTTGTCTTGGGTGACCTTTATACTCTTCCTTTCTTTTAAAGTGATTGTTTTACTGACTCTTTTCCGATGTGGGACTTTTAATGAAGTTTCCAACCCCAGTTTTAAAATTGCGAGGTTGTAATTCCCCAAAGGGGGGAAGGATGTAACATCCTAGGAAAATAGAGAACATGAAATTTTTATATTTATTAATATTTGTGAATTAAATTTTAATTTAAAGGGTACTCTATGTTCAATGCCGTACCCGATACGCAACAATGGTTTCTTTGAAATCTTACGTTGCACACTAATAAAATAATAATATTATTTTAAATGGTAGTTAATTCCCAGTCCTTGTATTGGAGGGAATGAATAGAAATAACATGAATATGATTATACATGTTTTTCTAAATGTTTTTACTTTTATCCAATAAAATTTAGAGGCTTAAAATAATAAAATAATTTGATTTTGAGCAAAAATACTCTAATATTCACTAAAAGGTCGATTTATCACAATTTGATGGAAAACCTGATTTAAATCTAGTATTGGTCACTTTTATATATTCTATTTGACCAAATAAAATACTTCTTTATAATGGGGACATAAAAATCTACTTTGTGTAAATTTTTGGTATTTTTCTGATAAAATTCATTTTTTAATGAATAGTGAAAAATATTGAATTTTAATTCAAAATTTCCTTTTAATATAATATATTTAAAAGGATATATTATCTTTTTTATTAGTTTTAAAGTGTAATTGGAATATATTTTTACCATTTAATCCAATTTTGGTCATTGTATTGAATTTCACTCTAAAATTGGACATAAACAAGTGTTAATCTTTTGATAGATATTGTTTCTTAAAAACACCCTATTTATTTCGACAATGGGAATTAATTATAAAATTAATTAATGAAACTTCTATGTTTTGAATTTGATAAAATATACATCATTTTTGAATTCAGAATATCAAATTAAGCTTAGGGTGAATTTTTGGTATTTTTCTAAAAAACATCAATTTTTGATGAATAGTGAAACCACTTAGTAGTAGTTAAAAAATTTGACATTTTCATTTAAATTTTTTTTACCACTTTTGTATATCGAATATAAAAAATCATAAATACATGGTTGTTATTAGTATGTAAAATTTGTTTCAATGAGATGAAAATAATTTTTGGTGAATAGTAACTTTTGACTTTTATTTACCGTGGTTAAAGATAAATAGGGTAATTCATGGTAAAAAGTATGTTATAATAATACAAAATTACCATAAAACATGTCCTAACCTTAGTTTTTGAGTCATTTACGACCATGAGCATCCTTTGGTTTATTTTTGTACCCCATGGGGCCACTTATGAGTGATAATGAAACTTTAGATTAATTAACAAAATGTAAAGACAAAAATGACATAAACAAAAATCTTTTAGTAAATTAATTTTTACGTGGTGTTATATAAGTTATATATTCGACTATAAATATTAATTGGAAACATAAAAATAGTTCCTACATCATGGTATTTTTTCATAATTATTAGACATCATATAAATAATATTACTTATGACACAATAATGATGCAGTTTTTACCTCATTAATAAATGATTTAAATAAATAAGATTATAAAGACAAAAATAATATCCAAAACCGGGTCAATTGCTATTGGATGATTTTATTTCGAATATAAGATATCATATATTCTATCTTTATGGGTTTTGGACCTTTTGAAACCGAATATAAGTTTATTATAAAATAATATTCTCACACTGTCTTAAAGAGCCCCTCCTCTCCCTTATAAAAGGACACCGCTTCTAACAAATTCCTCACACCTCTCAATCCATTTGGACCAACCAAACACTGCCCAATTAAGCTCCCTACACCCCTATCCTCCTCCTAGAATCCTTAAATTAGTCATAAGGAAAATCAAGAGTCCTTTTGGTTCAAACCAAAGGTAGTTACCCAAATTAAAGGTAATGGGTTCTCTTAAATTTTTTTCTTTTATTTTTATTCTCCAATCCCTAAACTCTTTTTATTCATTTATTTTTAAAAAAAACCAGTATAATAAATATTCTATTATGTTTTTATGAGAATTATTCTAACTAAACTTACACACACCTCCATCTAATGGGTGATGAACATAACATTTCTAAGGATGGCAACCAAACGCCTCACGAAACGATGATTGTTCAATTTTCTCCTACTGCCTCTCATGGTGGCCATTATGATGGAACGATATCTATATATGATATATATTATGTTTATGATTTCTTTATGCTTCATTATTTTCCATTTTTATAATTATTTTATGGATTCCATAGTGGGTAAATACAATAATCTCATTAGAGGATGTGCGGACTACCGCCCCCTCAAAGTGATATGACTCATTAATGCCTTGTATTGGATGTATAAAGGATGATGTTAAAAATATTTTATATGATATTATACTGGAATTATAATATAACTATGTATCATTATGTTTTAATTCCATTAAAATAAGAAATAGAAATGGAAGTAGAGTTCATGCGTACGTACAGCTTACCATCTCCATGAACGATGCATTTCATTTCATACCTCTAAATGTAATGTAATTTTATAAATAAATTTATATACTGGATATATATGATATTTATGATATCTAAATCATTAATATAATTCTGAAGATATTGGTTATCTTACCACATGAACAACTTGTAATTATAAGGTGTTCATTTTTTTACCCAAGTACCAAATATTGAAAAAACGACCGTAATTAACATAAATGACTATGTAATGTTTATAACATGGTAATAATGGATATAATAGGAGTAATAAACTGGAAAAAAGTTTTAAATCAATTATATTTTATCTTTATTCTATTATTCAGGACTTTAGAGAATGAACAGGTCAAGTCAGACACGAGGTAATGGATTTCTTATCTCACTTTTAATTCTGTGAGAATTCCATTGTACGCCACTTATTTATTGCATGTGGTGTATTGTGTTATTCCTTTTGATATATATGTTATCATTATTCTCTATATATTCATGGTATTATGTGATTCATTTGGTGGTAATTAACTTTTGGTCATACAACTCGATTGATTATGACATGGTAAGGGGTTTTCATCTCACTTCTTATTCTCTTGAGATTCATGCTATATTTACCACTGTTTCCCTTGGTGTGGTGTATGTAATGCCCATGATTGTATTCTCTATGTAATGCAGTTTAATTTATGTGTAATTACATATTAATTTTATGATCCTTCTTTCATGGGGTGTATGTTTCGTATGTTTCCAAATCGATAAAGGAACCATTCATCCTCCTCTTTTTAAAAGACTATTTTTTCTTATATCTTTTAATTAACATCTTATTATGTAGGGTTATTTTCTTCAATATCCTTATTGAAGTAAATTTAATGTTTAACTTATCAGATTCCACTTTTTATCTCATCATCCTATTTTCTGAATTTTAATGTGATGTCGTTAGGCTGTCAAATTTTTGGAAAGGAACTTCATAACCCAATTTCAATTCCTTGGGTTGAACTTATACCTGTTGATTATGAAATGATTTAAATATATGTGAATGACCTCTAATTGTTTTACACTGAATAACCAATAAAATTTTGTGTATTTATATTTTTCACACATAATTATGTAATTTATTTATCCTTAATATAAGTATACCATCTTTATTAGGGATTTCGTCTCAATTTAGATTCCATTAAGACTCCATTGTTTTTATGCACCATTTCAATTTTATATGGTGTATATACAATCCTTTGGAACATTATATAATGTATACCTTTATTCTCATGATATTATAAAGTTCTGGTTATATGTTATTCCTCAATTATTTTTATTCAAGTGTCTCTCATTTTGTTAAAAACTCATTGACTAAAATATCATTTTAAAAGTTTTAAAGATTTATTTTTCTAAATATTCCTCATTAATGACCAAGTTTTCAAAATTGTTTTTAGTATTTACTTATATGGACATTAATGTTTTCAAATGATAATTCGTTTAAATGTTTCAATGTGGTATGAGACACATTGATTAAAAAATATCTTTATTAAATGTTTTAAATGGTTTTTGAAAATGGTTTGATAAAGCATTGTTTACATCAATATCTTGATTTTGATATATTGTGATTGGAATGTGGAAATGTTATCTTTCCTTTATTCTTGTATTTTGTGTAATGAATGTGTTATTATTATTGGGCATTATTTATGTATACGGGTGGTTCCGTGATAAACCTAGGGCGGGTGAGTCTGAGATAGCTCTCCAATGCATTGGGTATCGTGACAGAGGTAAACGTTGAAGTTTATCCTAATAGATTTTGGGAATATACTATGGTGGGTATTCAAAATGTGGCTCCCGATGTAGCTGTGATAGCTATATTGTAAGTATGTTATGAATTCCATAATTTACCTTTATGATTTATGATTTCCATGTGTTATTCACAAATATTATAATTTTGAAAGGTATGTTATGATTGGAAAGTATTGGTTTTATTGATTTGTATTTTGTGATAATGTTTTCCCTCCTTATTTTATATCCCTCACTGGGTTTTTATGATCATCCCATGTTTTTGAAATGTTTTCCACATGATTTATGAAGAATAATGGTCAAGGATGAGATCAAGGAAAAATCAAGATATCTAAAACATGGAAGTAGACATGTTTATTTTTAAGTGTTTTTATTTTATGAAAAAAATGGATACTGAGCAGTAGTGTCTACATTTAATATTCAAGTTGATATTTAATAGTTATGTCCTAATTCTCTAAAACACTAAATTTGAAAATATCATCAATGTGAATTATTCATTTATTTCAATATTATGTAATGTTTAAGGTATGGTCCTTATATTCATACCAAAGATTAATATTCTTAACTTTCTTGAAATGATAAAATATGAATAAGAAATTATTATATTATATTAATTAATTGGTCATGTATATACACAAATTCATAAACATTTGATTGAAATCCCATATGTCTTCTCCTAATTGTTTTATGATGACATAAACTCCTTCAGGAGTTATTTTATTCTATAGAATGAGATGAAATTTTAATTGAATCATATTTGTATGTAATCCTAGTTTTATATTTATCTTGGTTATAGGATGTATAAACACTCTTATGAATCCCATTCATTTAAAATATGGAGTTTAATTTTATAATCTTATTCCTAAACTACTCATCTTAGATTCATTGTAGATGACATATGTAAAAACGTTTTGATATGATTATTCTTTTCTCCACCCAGAAGACTATATAACATTTGAAGTAGAAGAATAAATCCCTTTTGGGTTTAACATGCATTTCTAGTTATAGTGTAAGAATTTTATTTTTATGAATCGTTATTTTGGAGAAACATAAATGTCTCAAAATATGATTTTCTTTAGCTTCATAAATTATAGGTTCAAATTTATTATTGAATTTCCACTTTATTTTATGAAGGTAACCTCCTCACATTTTTATTAACAATATAAATTATATAAAAAAATATATGGTTAACTATATCTCAATTTATTTAGAGAGATATTGGACAACTGCTGTTATAGTCATAAAGAATATTGGGTTGTTTTTATATTATTTTTTGGAAATAACTTCTCATAAAGGACATCATTTTTTCCACACCTATAATGGGAATTGGTAAGTGAAATTTCCATTTTATGATAAATTTTGGTACAGTGGTTAATTTTGGTTTTGTTTTACAGGGGTAAACCAAAAAACAAAATTTTAACATTTTGAATGGAGAAATTGTATTGGTTTTAGTGTAGTTTTTTTGAAATAGATAATTGAATAAGAACCCTAATAGTATGAAAACAATATCATGATGAGTTCCATTGGTTTATGGCGAGGTTTTATATTGTAAATTTATACAACATTCTAAATTCTTTTCGGTTAAACTCATTAACTTATGAATGATAGTTTACCCAACATGTTCATATATCACCCATGTTTGATTGGTAATCGTAAAGGTTTATAAAACTATAGAATTTCAAGGTTTACCCTTATTTTTATGTGTTGATGTGATATATCCGTTCACAGTTGGCTTACCCAGATAATACCCTACGAAGAATTTTTCTTAAAAAAATCCATGATTAATTATTTTACATTCCAAATATTATGAAAACATTTAACACTACCCATCTTAACACATGAATATACAATCATACATTTTTTGGTTCATAATAGTGGGAGATGGAAAATTTTCACCAAAATTAATAAAAAATAAATTTGGATAAATCATACACAACAGAATTTGAAAATATTAATTGATTTTTAATATTTAAATCATTTATTATTAGAGTAGTTTTTAATCAATGATGTTTTAATACTCATGAATTTATTTATTTTTCACACAGTAGAAATTATATGTTAATATTTTTACTATAATTTATTCAATAGATAAGGAACCTAATATAGTCACTTGAATGATCCTTGAATTATTAATTTTAAAATATGGTTTTCATTGTCAATAATGGAAATTTTAATTTAGAAAATATTGGTTTTTTAATTAATTTGGAAAACACATATAAAAAAAGTGATATAAAAAATCATAAATTAATAGATTTGGTTATGGATTATCATAAAGGGTTAGTCCCATCATGCTCGTCCTTTATCACTTCAATTGATAGGGTTTAGATCAATTAGTACCATGTATTAAACATCTAAAACTATTTTTTATTAAATTTATATGAAAATACCAATTAAAGTTTAGTAAGAAACACAATGATATTCACTGGTTACCACTTATTATTTTGTGATTTGTGTCCAACTTCATAATTTCCATTCACTATGGAAATATATGATGAAATATACATGTTTTCTAGATTATATGTTATTTAATTGTGATACCATTATATAATTGAACATGAATTTTTTTTATTTCAATTCAATCCTCCAATATGCGTGAAAGAAACACCACATTTAAATGGAGGAATATATAGTAGTGAATAGTCTCTAAATCATCGTATTAATGGGTACCACCATGAAAGATCATATGACTTTTACTATGAAGCAAAATTTCATAATGTTTTTAAAAATTAGTATATAATTAAGAAAAATAATTCAAAATATTTAAATTTTAAATATAAATCATGTAACAAAAACATGAATCTTGGGATTTGCATCACGTTCCTCTTCAAGAGATTCATAGGAATTTGAAACAACATGAAAGGGTAAGAATCCATTGATAAAGAAAAAGACCGTCCAAAGAAGTAAAAAATCACTCTCTAGTTTAACATTTATTGGTAAATATTGAGAGGATTATTTTTATGGATATTTAAAAAAATCTACAAAATATGTAATTTGTTGCGACTTTGACCATAGAGGATTGTATCCAATGCTTATTCTCATTACATTGCCAAAATATAAACGGAAACACATCCAGATGTATTGATCAGTTTAGTAGCCTTGGAAAGCTATATTAATACACGATTGTCATATTATATTTTATTACATAAAATGACAAATATAAATTTTTTCCAATTATATTTTTGAGAAAACCCTTATTATATATAGCATGTCCATGCATATCAATCATAGTAAAATTTATTAAATATTAGGGAAATAAAAAATTTATTGGGTGAGATGAAATTATCTTTAAGGGATTAGTATAGAAAAAATAAATAATGAATCAAAATAAATTATCAATACTGAAATTTTAAAACTAAACACACATTCCATATAATATATAAATTATGAAAAAAGTTATAGAATTTAATATAACTTTAAAAAAAATCCACCTAATAAATATACTAGGAATGAAATCCATCCATAATTGTTGTTTGTAGTGACTATTTCATGAAATAAAATTTCTAAATTATGAATATAGGAAAGGATTAATTAATGGACATATTATTTCCCATGAACATGATACCTTTACCATAAAGTCATGTCCTCATGGCTATTTAAAATATAATATGTAAAACCCCATTATCAAAGTCTACACAACTGATTCATCCCATTAGACTACTGGTGAATCGATGGGATTTCATTAACAAATCCCAAAATCATTTCGTTCATCTCCAAAGCGATCCTCATATATCGAATAATTGATTTAATCCACGATCAATGGTCCTTATCAAATATCTATATTTAGTAATGGATACAAATTTTTCAATAGTTCTTTAATCAATCAAATAACATTCAAAGTAAACACCATTTTTAATAATGGTTTATGTATTAGTAAAAAATCACATCCATGATAAATTCTATGCATATTTAGGGGAAATTTAACGTTCAATTATCATAGGAATGGGAAAAACTCATGGGTAAGTCAATAACTATGAAAATGATTCAAGGAAGTGAACATTAATATTATTCACTATAAAAATAATCATAATCTATCTAGAGGAAAAATAAGGATGGAATTAATAAAACATATACCTGTTTGTGTATGAGAAGTGTTGTTTTCATAGATAAAACAAAAAAATCTTTAAAACCATTCCTGTAGAAAATATAATTTTCAATTTGAAAAACATTCTGAAAATTATATTATTTAAAAATTACATTTAAAAAATATTTGATTTTAAAATATCATCAAAATATAATTGGAAGCTTCAAATAAATAACAACGGCTGATTCTTTACATGTTTTACAAGGTAAAAGAGAATTCTTTTCAAATTGTAAAAAGGTTATAAATGTTCCTTATTAGGAAAGTGATGAGAATATTCCTTTGAAAATATTTTTTAAAAATAAAAATTGTGTTAAAATTTCATTTAAATATGTATTTTGAAATGATTAATTAAAATATTTTTTAAAATATTTTTAAAAAACATGGTTTTGTATGAAAACCGATTTTTGACTAAAGAGAGAAATGTCTTCAGATTCCCTTAAAACATTTTTTTCAATATTTTTAACTAGTAAAGAGTGGTAAATAAATACTATAAATTGAAAAATAATATAAGTAACTATAGAATAATAAAATAAATGGTTTTATTTAACAATTATATAATCACATCTGTTAATGGATTTTCAAGAATAAATAACCTCATTTAGAACGATATTTTCAAATAAACCATTAGATATATAAAAATTTTGATGTGGGAATTAATAGATGAATAAATTATGTCTTTATATAGTAAAAAATATAAAACATGTGTTAATAAAATAAATATGGTTATAAATTATTATACACATAAACATAGAAAGTCGACGACAATGAGGAAGCAATATAACCCAATAAAAACGAATTGAATTATTAAAATTCGTAAAAATTCATAACACTTAATTCAAATACCCATACATGATATAATTGAAATTCAAGTTAAAAATCTCATGAATTGTAAAATATTTTTTATATCACTTTTCAAGGGATAGTACATATACCATACCAAAGAAATTTGTTGCAATGTAATATAATGAGACTCAATGAAATAAAATTCATATTGAAATAACCTACCATCCACTGCCTTTGGGTTAAGATGACATTAACCTCTATTATATTGATTTTAATTATGTTATTAACTAATAATATTACTATATTAATATATATTGTAACATATATTTTCCTTTTATAACATATTAATACCTTTTATTTAATTACAATTAATTATTTTTATTTTTCAGATGTTAGTTTCCTTATTTTTCGATTATATTTTGACATGTTATATTATTATTATTCATACATAAATCCAAATTTAATAATATGTAGGAAGTAAAAAATTTATTTTAATATCTTATATTTTATTTATTTATTTATAATAATCCATTAAATTTGGTGAAAAGAAATTACATACACTAATCACATAGATAGAAGGTCATGCACACACAAGAACACAAAGTCCATTTTCATGTCGTATATAGAAACAATATAATTATATATATATATATAATAGTTATATAATAATTATTATTTCATATATATTACATATTTTTACTAAACCTATCCGTACAACATTCCATGTAAAGCATTAATGAATCAAATTTCTTTATGAGGCTGTACTATTCTGTACACACAAACAACATTTTCATATTTAAATAAAATGGAATGAATGAAGGTATGTGTTAAATAATAAAAAAATTAGTTTAAATAATTGTTAAATATTATTTATATATATATGTATATAGTGTTTGTATCATCATTAAAATCCATGATACTAGGTAATGGAAAAATGAATGATATCAGTTCAAGAGGAGATAGCCCGATGTACACAAGGGTTGTGATTTCTTATCCCATTTTATGGATGTCTGTGAATTTTTAGTTCATAATATTAAAATGATAAAATAGGTTAATATTTAACATACATTAGATATATATATATGGATTATATAAAAAAATACCAGGATTTGGATAAGGAAGTAAAATAAATACGCTTTTAGAAAAACAATACATCTTCTTCCAGTATCCTACACAGGGTTTCAATAATTCCTTCTTAATTATTATTTGTTCCCAATATAGGTCTATTATAATTAGTGGATATTTTTGATGTGTTATTTTTTTTGGTATTCACAAAAAAATGGATTTTATGGTGTGAGGTGACAAGAGGAGGTGGCCTTTTATTAGTAGGGGTGAGGATGTACATGGAATTTTTGAGAAGAAGTTATGTCTAACAATGTTTTTACTAAAAAAGGGGTTTAAATAAAAATAAATAAGTAAATTAATTTTTAAGGACTATATATAGAAAAAAATATGATTTGGAATTTTTTTGGCCATTATTACATGTTATATTCAAATATTAACTAATAAGTAAATTCATATTTACCTTAATCACAGTAAATAATTTTAATGACCTTCACTGTCACGACCCGTCCCCAGGGCCCATTTTGTGACTACCCAAGCCCGCCTTCCATAGGCCAGGGGATGGAGACAAGTAGAAAAGGCTTAAATACCAATGAAAAAGGAAGGTATTTCCATTATAAAAGTAAACAAACACAATATAGTACGCATGTGAAGTAAGCACTAAGTAAAACTGAGTACAAAAGTAAGTGCTGAAAAGTAAATGGGATAGTATACAAACTCAAATGAAAGTACAGTACAATTGAGAAAGAAAGTACAACATCATTAAAGTAAAGCGGCAACCACTGAGTCATACTCCAGAAATCCCACCTGAAGGGTTGGTACAGATAGTCTCATCAGTGCCTCGGTCTGTCTGTCCGCTCCATGTACGTACCGCCAGGTGGTCCACCTCTGGATACCGTCCAGCTCCACAAGCCTCTACCACGATCAGTGTTGTCCATCGTCTACATCCAACACAACATTGTGCAGGCAATTCTTGTGCAGGGGTGATTATACGATACTCAATAGGGACCCCAAGACCTCCGAAGGTCTCCTAGAATCCAAAAAGGATAAACCACAAAGGAAAGATACAAACACGAATTATCAACCAACTCTACTTAGGTATATGCCAATAAATATACCTAAGTCATCAATCTCAGTACGAATCCAACTTCCGAGCCCAAGCATGATCCAATCCACACAGGAAAGAAGTCAATCATACCAATGATAATGATTGAAAGACAAGACTCAGCTCACACAGGTATACCTCTCACAAATAGTCGTGGAGATTATAAGATGTAGCCCCTGAATCATATCCTCTGCCGAACCCATGTAGGATCCAAGTACATAAGTCATCACTACCAAAACCACATAGGATCCAAGTATAGTAACCATTGATGCCGAACCGACGTAGGATCCACGTACAGTCGTCATCGATGATGAACCCACAGAGGATCTAAGTACAGTCGTCCTCACTACTGAACCCACGTAGTATCCAAGTACACTCTTCATCGTCGTCGCAGTCGCAGCCAGCTCTAGGGTTCCCACACACAGTGTGCTTGATTCTGGTAGGGTTCGCACCTTGAGTAAAGTGGTCGATACATCAACTATCACGAAGTCCCGAGTTGATGTATCCCAAAGTTCCATCTCCTCAAAAAGAACTCAATGTGACAGGCGGCGCGTCAAACGGACGCCCAGTCTGAGAGATATTGGCTATTCCATTCTAGGGGCCCAGTTGAAAATATGATCATTCCAAACCTGTCCATTTACCAAAGTTGTACTAAACTCACTTAGAGTTTTGAAAAAGGACTGCCTCATAGAAAGGGTCCCAGTGCCGTAGATGACACGTCGATCGGACGCGCGGTCTTAATGTTAATCATGTTTAAGTGGATAACGGGCCCGAACTGTTTAGCCAAGTAGGCCCACAGGTCGGGTTAACCCAATTTGATGGCTCCGACCCGGTAGCGGTGTCGGACCGGTCGGAAGAAAAATACAGCTCGGCCTGAAGGACGCGGCTCATAGGCCAAGGGGTCTGAGGGGGCGCCCCCCCGGTCTATTCGAACTGGCGGCCCTAAGCGGCACACCCTTTCTAAACCAGTCGGCTAGGCTGGCCGGCCTTCAGGCACAAACGGCCCACACGGCGGGCCACTGGTTTCTCCAGTGCAGTGCCCTCCTAGCTTCGTGACTGCCCTTCACCCGGCCAGCCAGCTCTTCCGCCAAGGCGGTCGCGATGCGGGCCGCGGTTCCTCTCGCACCACTGGCGCGACGATGCCGGCTTCTTTTGCCGCGTTCCCAGCACGGTGTGATGAAGTCGTGCCTCCTCCGCCTTTGGCTTCCAATTATATGAATAATAACATGGTCAAACAGAGGGTCGCCAGGCCGTGTTCGTTCGGCCCGCGCCCTCCGCGTATGCGATAGCAATATGCCAAGGTATTCACTTGAATACAACGAGAACGATGGAGTAATTTATTTAAATAAATTAATCAACCCCCCAACCTCAACAATTGATGACGAACATCGACATCATGGTGTGAGGATTCATAGACGTCAACGGGGTGCATTTGAGGAAGAAACGACATCTCCTCAGTTGTCATGGAGAAGAGAATGAAAGGTGTGTCGTCATTCATTGTGGAACTAGTGTTCTTCGTCAGAGGCCGGTGTTCTTACAAAATCTCAAGATCTCTCCCATTCTTCCATAGCACAATAATAGCTCTCCCAAAATAAAATAATAGGCTTCTCTTATTATATTATTATCACATGAAACATAAAATTCAAATTCAAACCACTTCATTTAATTAATTTATGTGGTTGAATTCATTAAATTAATGTGTTTGCAAGAGTTAAAGAGGGAGAGAGGAGTAGGTGAGAGGACTCATAAATATGGGAGAGTTGTCAACATTTACACGGGAGTTTTATGGGTGTTTAAATAGTGTTATTGTGTTTAGGGGGAGTTGAAAGGTAGGGGATTGTGTGGGCCCCACCATTCAATTATCCACACATGGGATGTAGGGTGGGTGTGCGCCCCAGAAAAAACTTCCCATGGGAGGAATTAACCTCCTTAAATATAGATTACAATTTAACAAACAATTTTATTTACTTCTTTATTTAAACCCTAATAAATAATTTCTCCTCCCATGCAAATGAGACCATGGTAAAGGTCCCCTTGAGAAATTACCGGCATTGCAAATTCATCGGTGCCCTCAGATTTTAATTCCGAGCACCGTTTCAAAAGATGGAAAAACCCGCTTGGTCGTTTACTGAATGTACCTGAGCAAAACATCGGAAATTGATTCTGGGCACACTGGGCATCTAAATCAAGTTCCGTCAGAAGCCACAGAATCAAAAAATTCCAAAGTATTTAAGAAAAAATTTCCCTTGAAATTTCAGGGTCTATACATTACTCCCACCTCAAGGCTTCACGTCCCCATAATGAAACAACATAAACTAGGAAAAAAATGGGGGTACTTAGCACGCATCTGAGCCTCCCACTCCCATGTGCTCTCCTGGTGGTTCCCGTGCTGCCAACGAATACACACCAGAGAAATCAACCATCCATGTAGGACCTGCTCCTATCGATCCTCGATCTCCACCAGAACCACCGTGAATGTCATCTCGACATCGATGCCCAGCTCCCTATGATCAATGATGTGGGTCGGGTCATCCACGTTTCTCCACAGCTGAGATACATGGAAGACGTAGTGCACCCGGTGTCACTGTGGTGGAAGGGCCAGGGGGTAAGCCACCTCGCCTATCCTGCTGAGGACCTGGAATGGTCCGATGATGTGCAGAGATAACTTTTCGCCCCGGACAAATCTCGGTAATCCTCATCGAGGTGAGACCAGTAAGAGAACATGGTCACCATCCTCGAAATCCAGCGGCCTCCATATCCTATTAGCATAGGACTTATGTCTACTCTTTGCAGTCCTCATCAGCTCCAAGATGAGCTGCACATTCTCCGTCATAGCCAAAACCATCATCAGTCCTACGAGTGCTGACTCCCCAGGGTCAGTACAACATAGAGGTGATCTACAAGGTCGTCCGTACTGTGCCTCATAAGGTGCCATCTCGATGGTGGAGTGGTAGCTCTTTTTGTAAGAAAACTCCACCAAGGGTAGGTGATCCTCCCAGATGTGACCAAAGTCATGGAAAAATGCACAGAGCATGTCCTTGAGGGCTTGAATGGTCCTCTCTATCTGTCCATCCATCTGAGGATGAAAGGTGGTGCTCAGGCGTAGCTACGTCCCAAATTCCTCCTGCTTTCCCTTCAAAAGCTGGGAAGTAAAGTGTGCATCTTGATCGGAGATGATAGATGATGGAACACCAAGAATCCATACAATCTCAGGTATGTAGAGGCATCCCAAACTCACTAATGTGCCCTGCTCTTTGATCGGAAGGAAGTGAGATGACTTGGTGTGTCGGTCGACGATCACCCAGATAGAGTCGTGTTCTCTAGAAGTACGTGGGAGCCCCATCACAAAATCCATGGATATCCCGTCCCACTTCCACTCCAGAACCTCTAGGAGCTGTACCAAGCCTGCTGGTACCTGGTGCTCCACCTTCAACTACTTTCAAGTGAGGCATTGTTAAACAAACTCTGCGATAACCTTCTTCATACCTGGCCACCAGTGTTATCTTCTGAGGTCCTGGTACATCTTCTCCACTACTGGATGTACCACTGGAGGGGATGTGTGAAACTCCCTCAACACTTCCTTCTGTAGTGCAACTGGTACCATGGTACGTCCCCTGAATAGAATGACGTGCTCTCCTCCTTCAGAAAATCCATCAGGTGCCTGCCCTGTGTAAATCTGAGCACCTCGCGTCTCACAATCAATGAAACCATGATGTGCCTCTCTAACTCGCTGAAGTAGTGGAGGGGTGACTATGAGGGACTGTAGAAAGGCTTCCCCATCTCCATCCACGAAGGATATCTGCAAAGTGGCTAACTGCTTCTTCACCTCTCCAACAACTGAATGCCCGATCTCCTGCTGTGAGCCTCAGCTACTATTTCCCCCTTCCCAGGAGTATAGACTATCTCAATGTCATAGTACTAGAGGAACTTGATCCATCGTCGTTGTATCAGGTTCAGGTCCTTCTACGAGAAGATGTACCTGAGACTCTGCTGGTTAGATTAGAATGTAAAGCGCTCTCCCATCAGATAGTGCCACCACATCTTCCAGTCGAAGACCACTACTTCGAACTCCAGGTCATGGGTAACATAATTCTGCTCGTGTTGCTTCAACTATCGTGAACCATATGCGATCACTTCCCTCACCTACATCAGGACATGCCCGAGCCCGGTCCCTGATGCGTCGCAGTAAACCACGTACCCAACACCCACTTCCAGTAGCCTCAAGATGGGCGCACTGGTCAATCTCTGTATCATCTCCTAAAAGCTCTTATGTCATTTATCTGACTATACAAAGGGTTTACCCTTCTTTGTTAAAGATGAAATTATTTCTGCAACTCTAGAGAAGTCTGGAGAAAATCTCCGATAGTACCCAGCCAGACCTAAGAAACTGCGCACCTCCGTTAGGCTCCTGGGTGGCTCCTAAGCAAGTACTACCTATATCATCATAGGATCCACAGCAACTCCCACCTCTGAGATGACGTACCCCAAGAAGTGAACCTCTCGAATCAAAAACTGGCAATTCGAGAGCATACCATAAATCCAGTGCTCTCAGAGTGTGTCCAGTACAACCTTCAAGTGGTAGGCGTTCTCCTCCTCAGTATTCGAGAAAATAAGTATGTCATCGATGAAGACTACGACAAAATGATCTAGGTAAGGCTGGAAGTTCCTATTCATGAGACTCATGAGCACTGCTGGTGAGTTGGTTATTCCAAAAGGCATAACCAAGAACATGTAGTGGCCATACCGACACCAGGAGGCCGTCTTCTACACATCCTCAACTCGAACTCTGAGCTGATGATTTCCAAACCTGAGGTCTATCTTTGAGAACCATCAATCTCACTTGAGCTGATCAAAGTGGTCATCAATCCTCGGGAGTGGATACATGTTCTTCATGGTCACCTGATTCAGGCGACGGTAGTCGAAACATAGTCGTAAGCTCCCATCCGCCTTCTTGGTGAATAATATTGGAGATGCCCAGGGTGAAACACTAGGTCGGATGAATCACTTTCCCTGTAAATCCTTTAGCTATACCCACAGCTCACAATGTTTGGCTGGAGCCATCTGATATGCTGGAGTAGATATTAGTGTTGTCCCAGGGTATAGGTCAATATATATGTCTACCTCTATGCGAGAAGGTAGTCCCAGAACGTCTTCAGGGAAAACGTCTGCATACTGATCCACCACAACAGGAAAACTAGAACTCAACACATCAAGCACTCCTAGGATGAGACTATCCAACTAAAGGGTGATCAGCTGCCCCCTCCTCTGCATAAGTCCATCCTGTGCTGCAAAGGCTCCCTTCTCGCCAGGGAAGGTGAACATGCTCCCATCTGTGCGGACACACCGTACTTTGTGCCTATTACAATCGATCTGAGTATGGACTGTAGATAACTAATCCATTCCCAAGACGACGTCGTAAGGCCTCGACGCCACTACAAGAAGATCCCAACCAAATATCTCACCTCCTAGAGTAAGCTCACTTTGTCGGCACCATTACGTAATCGTTATGTTTTCTCCCTTAGGAGTTTGTAGCCGTAAGGATCGAGCCAACAACTCCATAGAAATATCCAAGCTTCGAACAAGGGAAACGACAATAAAAGAATGAATCACTCTTGTGTACATAAGAACTGCAGCAAGGGTAGAGTAGACATAGATATTACCTCAAATCATCTCAGGTGCACCGTGGTTGTAGGCCTCGACTACCTAGAACTGAGCCTGCCCATGTCACAACTATAGTAACTCCTGGATGCGCACCACACAGAGGGTGGCTGGAACAATCTCCGAGCGGAAGAGGCTCTCAATGTCCGTCCAAAGTAGTGATGCCTCGTCGTGCACCTGGAGCATCAGGCTCCACCATCTACCTTTTGTTTCGTGCAGGATACTCGCAGCAAGGATCGCCATAAGGTTAGATGGTGTCCCAACCGATCTGAAGACTCTAAATACAGCCTCCAGCCAATCCTCGGCTGCCTGAGGGTCCGTCTCTCTACGGAACCCGGGCGGACTCTGTCGATGAAACTCATGCAACACACTCAGGCGGCATGCACTCTCTGATACTGGGGCTAGTGGTATCAGTGGCCCAGCGGGTAGTGGTATCGCTGGTTGCCTTTATGGGTCCATCCTAAAAAGAAATAGGTGTTCCACGGTCAAACAGTATAACTGGTGCGCTGACACAAAGTGATCACAAAGAAAACTTTTAAAACACACATGAAATCAGTGTTTTCGAGCACTGAGTCAGAAATCAGAAGTCAGAGTCCTGGTGTATGGATACGTTGGTCGCTGCACCTATACTAGACTCCCTAGATTGAAAACTACACTCTATACTCTTAATACTATTGCTTCACCAAGAAGAGCTTATCAGAGTCCTGAGTTTTGTGGAAGAACTGATTCCTCTGATACCAATTTGTCATGACCCCTCCTCGGGGCCCTTGTTGTGACTACCCCATGCCCGCCTTCCATAAGCCAGGGGCTGGCGACTAGCACCAAAGCTGTAAATTCGGAGGAAAAGGGAAGGAATTTCATTTATATAAGTAAAAAAACACAACAGAGTATGCATTTTAAGTAAGCACTAAGTAAAACTGAGTAAAAAAGTAAGTGCTGAAAAGTAAGTGGGACAGTATACAAAAACAACTGAAAGTATAATACAATTGAGACAAAAAGTAAAATAGCAGTAAAGTAAAGCGGCCACCACTGAGTTGTCCTCCAGAAATCCCACCTGAAGGGTGGGTACATATAGTCTCATCGGTGCCTCGGTCCGTCTATCCGCTCCATGTACGTCCTACCAGGTGTTCCACCTCCAGATACCATCAACCTCCACAAGCCTCAACCACGATCAGTGTTGTCCGTCGTTTGCATCGAACATAACGTTGTGCGGGCAATGCCCATGCAGGGCTGAGTATACGATACTCAATAAGGACCCTGAGACCTCTGACGGTCTCCCAGAATCCACAAAGTATAAACCACATAGTAAATATTCAAATACAATGTATCAACAACTCTACTTAGGTATATTCCCATACATATACCTAAGTCATCAATCTCAGTATGACTCCAACATCTGAGCCCAAGCATGATCCAGTCCACATAGGGAAGAAGTCAATCATACCAATGATAATGATTGAATGGCAAGACTCATCTCACACAGTTATACTTCTCACGATGAGGGGTGTCGATGATTAGATGTAGCCTCTGAATCATCTCCTCTTCCGAACACACATAGGATCCAAGTACAGAAGTCATCATTGCCGAACCCACATATGATCCAAGTACAATAAACATCGCTGCCGAACCCATGTAGGATCCAATTACAGTCATCGTCGCTGCCGAACCCATGGAGGATCCAAGTACAGTCGTCCTCGCTGCCGAACCCACGTAGGATCCAAGTACAGTTGTCATCATCGTCGCAGTCAAAGTCAGCTCTAGGGTTCCCAGACACAATGGGTTTGATTCCGGGAGGGTCCGCTCCTCGAGTAAAGGGTTTGATACATCAACTATCATGAAGTCTAGAGTTGATGTATCCCAATGTTCCGTCTCCTCAAAAGGAACTCAACACGATTGACGCGTCAAACGGACGCCCGGTCTGAGAGATATTGGTTTTTCTGTTCTAGGGGAATGGTTGGAAATATGTTCATTCCAAACCTGGCCGTTTACCAAATTTTTCCAAAACTCACTTAGAGTATAGAAAAAGGACCGCCTCGTCAAAAGGGTCCCAGTTTCGCAGACGGCGCGTTGATCGAACGTGCGATATTAATGTTATTCAAGTTAAAGTGAATAACGGGCCTGGCCCGTTTCGCCCAGTGGGCCCATGGGTCGGGTTAACCCAGTTTGATGGGTCCGACCCACCAGTGGTGTCAGACCGGTCCGAAGGAAAACATAGCTCGGCCCGACGGGGGGCGTCCCGACCCAGTTTGGCGCGGCCCGGCCCGGTGTGGCCTGGACCGATGCTGCCTGGCCGGGCGCGCGGCCTGGATGCCAGGGCGAGTGGATCGGCCTGTAGGCCAAGCAGTCCGAGGGGGACATGACCCCCCTAGCTGTTCGAACCAGCAGTGCCGCCCTTCCCAAACCAGTCAGCAAGGCCATCCAGCCTTCTGGCGCACAAGGCCCGCACGGCGGGCCGCAGGTTTCTTAAGCGCGGTGCCCTTCTGAAGCCGCGGTGTGGCACCGCCCGGCAGGCCGACAGGCCGACTATTTTCCCAACGCGGAGCCCCTCCTGGGGCCATCACTCCCCTTCACACGACCGGCTGATGGGAGGGCCGGTTCTTCTGCCGATGCAACCAGCGATGCGGTTCACAGGTCCTCCTGCCCAACCGGTGTGACGTCGCCGACTTCTTTCTCAGCGTTCCCGGAACTATGTAACGGCGTCATGCCTCCTCCGCCTATGGTTGCCAATTCAATGAATAATAAAAAGATCAAACGGAGGGTCGTCGGGCCGTTTTCGTTCGGCCCGTGCCCTCCGCGTAAGAGATAGCAATAGGCCAAGGTATTCAATTGAATACAACGAGAACAAGGGAGTTATTTATTTTTAATAAATTAATCAAACCCCGTACCACAATAATTGATGACGAACGTCGACGTCGTGGGGTGAGGATTCATAGACGTCGACAGGGTTTGTCTGAGGAGGAAACAACATCACATCCCTTGTCATAGAGAAGATAATGAAATTTGCATCATCATTCTTTGTGGAACCAGCGTTCTTCGTCGAAGGAGACATCGTTATTCGTCGGAGGCCGGTGTTCTTCCAAAATCTCAAGAGCTCTCCCAATCTTCCATAGCACAACGATATCTCTCCCAAAATAAAATAATAGGCTTCTCCTATTATTTTATTATCACATGAAATTTAAAATTCAAATTCAAACCACTTCATTAAATTAATTGATGTGGTTGAATTCATTAAATTAATGTTTGGAAAGTGTTAAGGAGGGAGAGAGGAGGAGGAGAAAGGTATCATAAATATGGGAGAGTTTTAAAAATTAACATGGGAGTTTAATGGGGGATTAAAGTGGGTTAATGAATTTTGGGGGAGGTGAATGGTTATGTCGCATGTGGGCCCCAGCTTTCAATTATCCACACATCGGAAGTCGGGTGGGTGTGGGCCCCACCAACAACATCCCATGGGAGGAATTAACCTACTTAGTTATGGAATAAAATTGTCCAAACAATTTTATTTACTTCTTTATTTAAACCCCAACAAATAACTTATCCTCTCATGCAAACGCGACTACGGTAAAGGTCCTCTTAAGCAATTACCAGTGTTGCGAGTTCATCGGTGCCCTAAGATTTCAATTCCGAGCACCGGTTCAAAAGATAGAAAAACCCGATCATTCGTTTACAAAACGTACCCAAGCTAATCTTCAGAAATTGATTCCGGGCACATCGGGCCTCGGAATCAAGCTCCTTCTAAAGGCACAGACTCATAAAATTCCAAAGTATTTAATAAAAAATTTTCTTTGAAATTTACGGGTATTTACATTCACTACTAATTTTTGTTAAAACCTAAATTTAACTCATTATACATTATAAATTATTCTTATATAAAATATGGAAACCTTGTTTTAAATTTTCAGTCATATATATTGTAGAAATTAATTTAAAATTAATCTCACTTATGTTTCTTGAAATAAGTTTTTTTAAAGTTAAATTATGTAATATTCTACTATGTTTTAATCCCTAAATTCAATATTAAAGTGATTTCAATTTCATAAAATTTATTAATATATTTAGTATTTAACTTTTTTAACATTAAAACCCTTTTTAAAATACAAATTATCATTATTAATTATTTAAACATAAAAGTTCTCAATTAAAATTAATTACTTTCACTATTCATTTTAAAATGAATAATTTCAAAAAAAATAAAAAAAAATATTATTCCTAGTGCAATTATAACATTAATATTTAAAAAATTAATTTTATTTAATCAAATATAATTTATAAAACCTCCAAAATATGGAATTAAAACAAGTGTTCCATTAAAATGCGGTAAAAATCCCTTAATAAAAATAATACTTATTATTCTTAAAACATTATATGTTCATCTGTTCTTCCTATAAAATCTATTTGAATGATTTCAAAAAAACGTATTGAATACATATATTTTTTGAGTTGCATATAGTCTATCTTAATGATCTAATGGATTTTGAAGACCCTACGTGTGGAAAATGATATTATATTTTATTGGAGTTGGAGCATTATGTACAGATCAAAATATCTTCCCAAATAATAACTACAAAGGAAGACTTAAATATTTATATTTGGACTCCAAATAAATTTTAGTACTTATTGAATTCCAGGATATCACAATATAACATTGTGTCAATAGTATGATGATTTAGAGATAAATTCATAGTGATTCTAATAAAAACTGGTGGCATGAGATGGAGGTTGTTCTAGTTTTGGAAAGCACCAAACATATACTAATTTGTCATTTATTATAAAATGTTTAATTTATTGGGGATAAATACTAATCAATTGAATTAATGTGTATTTTTAACAAACCCTATAAATATATTCTGTCTCATTTATCTTATTTTCCAACATGTACACACATTTTTATTATTTCTAGTCAAAACATAAATTGATCCAGTTTCACTGAAATATTATAGTTGTATAATTCCAGTCTATTAAAATAATTAATAAATAAATGAAATAGTAAATAAGTACCTAGTAAATTATTCACCAACACCATTCATGTTTTTTCACCCGTCTATTGGGTCAAATAAGTGGTATTAGAGATAAGGTTCCCTCTGATGAATTATTTTGGAT
This sequence comes from Viscum album, assembly GCA_963277665.1. Taxonomy (NCBI): domain Eukaryota; kingdom Viridiplantae; phylum Streptophyta; class Magnoliopsida; order Santalales; family Viscaceae; genus Viscum; species Viscum album. The sequence continues at coordinate 499,215,947 of OY728167.1, forward strand.
AATCTCAAAGGAGTCACTGGTACAATGATCCATATTATATGTATTGAAAACATTTTCTATAATTTTTTTGCATTAATATATATAATGTAAGGATTTAATATATTTCATGAATTTCCTTTAATGAAAAATCCAATCAACATCCCTATTTGTGATAAACATGAGGTTTCATCCAAGAAAATCTAAAAAAACGAAAGAATAGAGGAAAAATGAGGGAAAAATTATAACAAGTAATTAAGATTAAAAATCATCATAATATAATAACCATTATTGTAATTATATGGTGTCTAAAACTACTGGATTTTATTCTTTTAGTTATTGTAGCTCATGTAATGAAGATGATTACATTAAAAAGGGAGATGAACTCAATCGTGGGGTCATAGATCATATTAATAATTACAAAGATTAATATATAATACAAATATATACTCATATTAATCTAAGGAAATTTGAATGTCGCACCCTGGATTTTGAATTCGCCTTTGTTTCGGTTCAGGATTTGTTCCTATTTTTTTTCATGGGAATTGGGTGTGACAGTTTTGAATTTTTGTGGCATTCACATTAGTTAGATTTGTTCTACTTCTCTTCCTTGAGTTCCCACTTTAATTTTGACGAAAAAGTTTTAAATAGGACAGATAGACCATGGAATATGGTTGCTGCATGGATAGTAATAATCATGATCCCTTATGAGGTAACTGTGCGGTAGGTCAGAGTCACGACCATAAGAGACTACATAGATGTCGTACGGTAATTCAGACCATGAAGATAAACTTTTTGGTGGAGTCCTCTTTATAAGAGGAGGTTCAATAGATGTCGCATGGCTTGAAAATCCTTGAAATCTAACTATACGCATTGTCCATCACATTAAAAATATTTCTCCATTTTTCCTCTCTCCTCAATTATTAACCACGAACACCGGCATTCTCTCCTCCCTCAGCCTCCCTAGACATTGGCGCGCCTGCGTCTACTATCCCCTCAATTGAAGCTCTATTTTTTGTGGAATTTTTGTTTTAGAACCTCCATGACACTTCTTGTATGTGACTTCTATCCTTGATTCATTTCCTTTTATTGGGATTCTCCACTTATTATTTTGGGTTCTTCATCTCCAATGGGTAGGGTTCTAATTTTATGGTTATTATTGTTAAAATATGGTTTTATCTTGTTTTTCCATGTCATATATCACCTTTTTAATGTCTATATGTGGTGTATATAGTATTTCTATAACACCCCAAGCTTCTACAGTACGCTTTCTTTTGAATAATGCAATGGCGTGCATTCTACGCAACTTCGAGATTCTAACACACCACAACCAATCAAACTAGCCGTTATGAATCATAATATCTACTTTTTAAAATTTAAGAAATTTTATCTCTCAAAATGGACTTCATTTTTGGATTTGGAGTATCAAATTTATCCTAAGGTGAAATTTTGGTACTTTTCGAATAACATTAATATTTTGATTAAAAACAAATTTTTTATTCAAAATAATTAATAGTGATAAATTATGAATTTGATTGGTTTTAATGTATAATTAGAATATATTTTTACCTTTTTATCCAATGGTGTTCATTAGAATTAATTTCTCTTTGAAATTGCACATAAACAATTGTCAATCTTTTGATATATATTGTTTCTTAAAAACACGCTATTTGTTGTCACAGTGAGAATTAATTATAAAATTAATTAATGAAACTAATATGTTTACAATTTTGTAAAATAGACATCATTTTTCAATTCATAATATCAATTATATATTAGGGTAAAATTTTAGCATTGTTCTGAAAAACTTCAATTTTTGATGAATAGTGAAACCCCCAAGTGGTAGTTTAAAAACTAAATTTTTCATAAAACATAATTTTACCGCTTCTGTGAGTGTAATTTCGAAAATCCAAGAGACACGGTTAATATCAAGGAGTAAAATGTGGTTCAATGAGATGAAAATAATTTTTGGTTAATAGTAACTTTTTACTTTTATTTACCACGGTTAAAAGTAAATAGGGTAATTAAGGGTAAAAATGATATTAATATTACCCTAACACATGTCCTAATTCTATTGGACAAGTGTATCACGACCAAAAACAACCTTAGGAATAAAATATTATCATTTAGGTCCACTAGGATTAGATTAGGACATTTATTATTATTTAATTCAAAGAAGAGTTAAAAGAGTTAAAATCAAGGATTAATTACTAAAACATTTCTAATATAGGGTTATACATAAGATAAATTCGATTGAAAATATTCATTATAAATATAATTGGATTTCCTAAATAATTATATTTTATTTATAATTTTTGGACATTACATAATTTAATTTATTTATGACACAATGATGATGCATTAATTACCATAATAGAGAAAAAATAAAATAATTGATATTATAAATACCCAAATAAATATAATTTCAGAATTTTTATGAATTACAATAATTTTCTAGGATACTATGACATGTTAGGATTTATTTAATTAACGTTTTTCGAGGTAATAATTCTATTATGATTTTTAGAAAAATCAATTATTGAATAGTGTCAAAATTGACATAAAAGAATTTTTAAAACAAATATTATATTATTAATTGATATTAAATTCCTAAAAATCTACGGTTTGGCCAAGAGACTTATATCATGATATGTGTATCATTAATGGATCTATTGGGGGTCTCTTGTATGTATATAGAATGTTTATTAACTATATAATATAAAATACAAAGTGACATGGAAAATGTCAAACTAATTAACTAAGAGTTAAAACAAAAAGATAAAGTTAATATAATGACCCAAAACTGTCTAAATTATATTTTTTTGAATGTATTTCGACCTATTACCACCATAAACGTTAAATAATAAAAATTGGAGCCATTATAAACCGAATATGTATTTATTATAAATTAGTATTTCTAGATTTTCCAAAGGTGCCCCTCACCCCTCTTATAAAAGCGCACTTCACCTTCTCATTTCTTCACACATTAAAAGCCTTTTGGATCGGCCATACCCTACCCAAATACTCTCTAAACATCCCTCAAAACAACCTAGGGACCTTATTTTGATCAGAACGCCAACCTAAGGAGCCCATTTGATCAAATCAAAAGGAAGAACCCGAAGAAGTGGTAATGATTTCACCTCCCTTTTTCAAGTTCCTTTCTTCTTCCACTTATTCTTTCATTGTTTTTTCTATTCTAAAATAATTAATCCAGTATCTCCTATATACTGTAATATTATTATAAATATTGTACAACCATATTCATTATTCTATCCCCCATTTGAATAACATGTCACTATACGTGCGTACGTACGGCTTACCGTCTCCACGTCGTGGTGCAATTGTTATTCAAGCAATTATTATTTGGATGGTTATAATAATGATGTGTAATTCATTTAAATAATAAATGTAACATGATAATTATTCATTATATATGATATAACATCCAATTATATATTATTTTAATATCAAAAGAATGGTATTGTCTCTCGTGCGTACGTACGGACTACCGTCTCCACGAACGTGATGAGATTCATTCCCTATCGTATCCATTCAAGTATAATTATCATTTTATTATTTCAAAATAATTTTTAAGGACTTGATATCATTTTAGATATGAATAAGATACAACACAACCATGACAACCACGGCTTACGTAACAAAACATATAAAAGAAAACGAGTAAGTTAACACCCGAAACGACGATAATTCTATGATATTATTAACAAAAAAATGTTAAAAGGTCATATATGATATCATATTAATGTATATGATTATTAAATAATTTAATAACAATTATTTCACCATTATACGGGAAGTTAAACTACCGTCGACCAAGGAAAAAGTACAAAGTAAGGGGTTTCTTATCTCACTTTTAATTCTATGAGAATTCCATTATTCACTACTTATTTATTGCATGTGGTGTGTGTACTGCCCATGATTGTATTCATTGTGTAATATACTTTAATCTATGGATATTTAAATCATCATGGTATGATCCTTCTTTCATGGGTGTATGTTTCGTATGTTACCTAATCGATAAGGTAATTTGAAATTTCAATTTCCACTCACCTGGCTTTACGCATATTTCATTGATTATATTACTCCATGATTATGTGTGGAATCACTATTCATTTGATTATTTCATAATTTCAACACCCCTTCTTGTGGATATACTTTTGATACACATAATCACTCTATTGATAATTTCTTAAGTCATCAATATGAATTTGATAAGAGTAATTTTAACTTATTCTCTATTTGTTGAGTTAAGCATCCAATTCATTGGTGTTGTTTTTACATGATTATGTGTGAATTTCCTTTGATTATTTTACACTAAATATCCAATCATATTTAGTGTATTTATATTTGTCACACATAACTATGTCATTGATTTATCCTTAACCTAAGGATACGGCCTATATGAGAGATTTCATCTCAATTTACATTCAATTGACACTTATTTGTTGTTATACACCAAATCACTTTTATGTGGTGTATATAATTTACTTTGAAATAGTATATCATGAATCCCATTATTCTCATGATATTACAAAGTTCTGATTTCCTCAATTATTTGTATTCATGTGTCTCTCTTTTGGTTATAATCTCTAACTAAAATACCATTTTCAAATGTTTTAAAGACATATTCATCTATATATTTCTCATTAATGTCCAAGTTTTAAAAATGGTTTGAAGGATTTATTTATATGTACATTAATGTTTTAAAATTAAAACTCCTTTTAAAAAGTTTCAATGTTGTATGGGACACATTGATTCAAAAATCTTTTTTAAATGGCTTCTTGACAAATAGTGTGACTTTTAAATGATTTCAAGAAAAAGGGGGATATTTCTCTCAAATAGTTTTGACAATTATTTTAATCTAGGTCAACATCCTTAATTATTCTTGATTGAGGTTAATGTGATACAATAAAATCTTCCATATTGTATCGAATGAGTTATGTTTGACTGTGGTTGTGCTATTTTTATACCATTCATGGTTTGTGGTTAAAATATTGACATTTCGTATGATAATTTTAATACGAATGTTTATGTTATGTTTAAACATGTTCATATGAGGAATGCATTGGATTTAATAAGTGTCGGGTGGATCCCTCTATAGCTCCTCGATGCATCGATTGGTCTAATGAGACAAAATAGTGTCTTGGCACAAGGCCTTGACAAAATCTTATTTGTAGTCTTGGCACGAGGCCTTGGCTATGTGGTTATGATAGTCTGACATTATGCATTCCATCATTATGAAAGTGGTTATTGATATTGCATGTGATTATTTGACTAGTATAATATCCATGTAATTATGTAAATTTCATAATTTCAATTTATATTTTCCATTTTATGTTGAAGATCAAGTTTAAAAGGCTTTTGTTTTAGTTATAAACTGCCTTAAGTGTTTATTATTATCTATGAAAGCTTCTGCTATAATGTTATCCTTACCTAGAATCTGAGCTCACCCCTTTCAATGTTTTATTTTTCCCAGGACTATGAAGAAGTAATTTATGAATGACCTGCAGGGATAGTATGAGGGGATATGAAGACAAGATGTTTTTTATGATGTAATGTAAACTTTTATGAATGTATCTAGTGTTTCCAAGGCTACTAAACTAATCGGTTTTTCGAGACATGATCTTTCTTGTGATCATGCCAATGTTATGTAATAATGCACCGACTCTGGGTAACTGGAGTCGGAGCGTTACAATTGGTATCAGAGGATGTTTAGTACAAACCTTAGAAGCTAGATTTAGATAAAATCTGATTAGAACCCGTAGACCTAAGATGAACTTTGAGGGTTAGTATAGAAGAACTTCCTAGAATTTTGGTATTGTAGAGATTTTGTGAGTTTTCCGAGAAATACATCCCTGTTTGGATATTAGCTGGTAGAGGTGGCTCTGGAACATATATACCTAGGGGTAAAACCCGAAAACACCGCTTTGAGCTAGACTCGAACGGGAACTGGTGCACGAATACGGGCCTTGCTGCACTCTAGGTTACGACACTCCCGGGGGATATGCTTAGGATAATTTACATTTTATTTACAAACCAATTTGTGGTATTATATATATAAGATGCGAGTAAATGACCTCGGTTAATCCTAATGTGTTTCAAATTGGGATTATGGTGACATGTTAATCTCTAAATGATTTTATGACTACTGTTACTCACACAATGCTTTCTAGTTTTAGTCAATGGATGGATTCCAAGGAAATCATAGTGACTTTAAGAATGATGTACAAGGTGGGAATTGTAGTGGAAATGAGACAACCCGTCGCGTCGGACAAATCTGTGGGAATCGAACCCACAACCAAAGTTCGATTGGGATTTATCGCCTACCACTGGACTACGTGAAGTCCCTGGTTAGTGTGACTATTATTTTGAGTTAAATGATTTTATTAATCAATAATAATTTGATTTGGGATCTTATGTCTTTTCAAATGAATACCCTTAGTGTAGGAAAATTATTTGGTGATTAAGTGATAAATGTTATTTTGGAAGTTGTTCTCTTTGTTGTGAACACTATATGACCAAGGAAAATAGAATAGTATGGGATTTCATTTGAGGAGTAATGGTGGATTTTTATCTATGTTTTTATTGTGGATTTATAATGATTTGGGTTATTTATGGAAATGATTAGGTTAATTACTTTTAAGTATGTGACTTTAACAGTAATTAATGTCATTTGGAGATACAATTTAACATGGAAGACTACATTCTTATAAGTTTTGGGTTTCAATATTAGTTTGGAATATATTGAAGGATTTAAAGGACATTTGATTATTGAATTGTATTTATTTAACTTTGGGGTATTGATGGTTTATGTTTAGAAATTATGATTAGTGTTTTTTTCTCTAATGGAATATCCATTTGGGGGATCATCAGATATTATACTAACCATTTTGGTTTTGATTAATCTTTAAAGACAAGGTAAATATGTAGTTTATCCTACATGGATCATGTATTTCTATAGTAGTTTTTTATAGCTCTTCCATTGTGACCAAGTCTCCTTGATTTCTCATTGTTCAAAAAAATGACGTAGTGGTAAAAATTTATTAATGAATGAAACTCTACTTAAAAAGTAAGTATATCTCTTTATGTTCTTAGTCAATATCATAAAGGAATTCTTCATCCTTATGTAATGTAACTTAAAAAAAATGTTGTCTGTTTACTTTTCCTAGTGGGAGACTAATGACCGTTTGTCCCAACACAATTTTGTGATTTTCTTATTGTTAACATTCTCCTGGTCATGTTTTCTATCCATCTCCATCAGAACTTAACACTTAGTTTATTGTCCATATCCATGTTTTTCTACATGGAATCCTAGTATGGGTTATCTTGGGTGACCATTTTACTTCTCTTTCTTTCTTTTAAAGTGACAATTTTATTGACTTTTTTTCGATGTGGGACTTTCCATTATATTCCCAAGCCAAATTTTAAAAATTTTGAGGACGAAATTATTTGAAGGAGGGGAAAATGTAACACCCCAGGCTTCCACGGTACGTTTTCCTTTGAATAATGAAATGGCGTGCATTGTATGAAACTTCGATATTTTAACACACCACAACCAATAAAACTAGATATTATGAATAGTAATACCTACTTTTTAAAATTTTAGAAATTTTATCTCTCAAAATGGACTTCATTTTTGGATTTGGAGTATCGAATTTAGCTTAAGGTGAAATTTTGGTACTTTTCGGATAACTTTAATATTTTGATTAAAAACAACTTTTTTAATCAAAATAGTTAATAGTGATAAATTATGAATTTGATTTGTTTTAAAGTATAATTAGAATATATTTTTACCTGTTTATCCAATGGTGTTCATTAGAATTAATTTCACTTTGAAATTGGACATAAACAATTCTCAGTCTTTTGATATATATTGTTTCTTAAAAACACGCTATTTATTGTGACAGCAGGAAATAATTATAAAATTAATTAATGAAACTTATATGTTTAGAATTTTTTAAAATAGACATCATTTTTGAATTCTAAATATCAATTATAGCTTAGGGTAAAATTTTCGCATTGTTCTGAAAAACTTCAATTTTTGATGCATAGTGAAACCTCTAAGTGGTTGTTTAAAAACTAAATATTTCATAAAACATAATTTTACCGCTTCTGTGAGTGGAATTTCAAAATTCCGAGAGACACGGTTAATTTCAAGGAGTAAAATGTGGTTCAATGAGATAAAAATAATTTTTGGTAAATAGTAACTTTTTACTTTTATTTACCACGGTAAAAAGTAAATAGGGTAATTAAGGTTAAAAATGATATTAATATTTCCATAACACAAGTCCTAATTCTATTGGACAAGTTTATCTTGACCAAATACAACCTTAGGAATAAAATATTATCATTTAGGTCCACTTCGATTAGATTAGGACATTTATTATTATTTAATTCAAAGAAGAGTTAAAAGAGATAAAATCAAGGTTTATTTACTAAGACATTTTTAATATAGGGTTATACATAAGATAAATTCGATTGTAAATATTTATTAGGAAGATAATAAGATTTAATACATAATGATATTTTATTTATAATTTTTAGACATTAAATAATTTAATTTATTTATGACACAATGATGATGCAGTAATTACCATAATAGTGAAAAATTAAAATAATCGATATTATAAATACCAAAATATATATAATTTCAGTATTTTTATGAATTTAAATAATTTTCTAGGATAATATGACATGTTAGGATTTATTTAATTAACTTTTTTTGAAGTAATAATTCTGTTATGAGTTTTACAGAAATCAATTATTGAATAGTGTCAAAATTGACATAAAAGAATTTTTAAAACAAATATTATATTATTAATTGATATTAAATTCCTACAAATCTAAGGTTCGGCCAAGAGACTTATATCATGATATTTGTATCATTAATGGATCCCTTGGGGGTTTCTTGGATGTATATAGTATGTTTATTAACTATATAATATAAAATACAAAGTGACATGGTAAATGTCAAACTAATTAACTAAGAGTTAAAACTAAAAGATAAGATTAATATAATGACCCAAACCTTTCTAAATTCTATTTGATGAATTTATTTCGACCTATTACCACCATAAAGTTTAAATAATCATCTTTGGAGCCATTAGAAACAGAATATGAATTTATTATGAATTAATATTTCTAGCTTTTCCAATGGTGCCCCTCACCCCTCTTATAAAGGGGCACTCCTCCTTCTCATTTATTCACAACATTACAGCCTTTTGGTTCGGACAAACCCTGCCCATATACACTATAACCTTCCCTCAAAACAACCTAGAGACCATTGTTTGATCATAAAGCCAACCTAAGGATCCCTTTTGATCAAATGAAAAGGAAGAACCCAAAGAAGAGGTAATGATTTCACCACCTTTTTTCAAGTTCCTTTCTTCTTCCACTTATTATTTATTTGTTATTTCTATTCTAAAATAATGAATCAAGTATCTCCTATATACTGTAATATTATTTTAAATATGGCACAACCATATTCAGTATTCTATCCACCCTTTGAATAACATGTCATTATACGTGCGTATGTACGACTTACCGTCTCCACATCGTGCTGTAATTGTTATTCAATAAATTATTATTTTGATGGGTATAATAATGATGTGTAATTCATATAAATAATAAATTTAACCTGATAATTATTCTTTATATATGATATACCATCCAATTATATATTATTTTAATATCAAAAGAATGATATTGTCGCTCGTGCGTATGTACGGACTACCATCTCCACGAACGCGATGAGATTTATTATCTATCGTATCCATTCAAGTATAATTTTCATTTGATGATTTAAAAATAATGTTTAAGGACTTGATATCATTCTGGATATGAATAAGATACAAACTAACCATGAAAACCACGACTTACGTAACAAAACATATAAAAGAAAACGAGTAAGTTAACACCCGAAACGACGATAATTCTATGATATTATTAACAAAGAAATGTTAAAAGATCATATATGATATCATATTAATGTATATTAATTTTAAATAATTTAATAACAATTATTTCACCATTATAAAGGAGGTTAAACTAGCGTCGACCAAGGAAAAATTACAAAGTGAGGGGTTTCTTATCTCACTTTTAATTCTGTGAGAATTTCATTATTCACCACTTATTTATTGCATGTGGTGTGTGTACTGCCCAGGATTGTATTCATTGTGTAATATACTTTAATTTATGTATAATTACATAATCATGGTATTATCCTTCTTTCATGGGTGTATGTTTCTTATGTTACCTAATCAATAAGGGAATTTGAAATTTCAATTTCCACTCACTTGGCTTTACACATATTTCATTGATTATATTACTCCAAGATTATGTGTGGAATCACTATTCATTTTATTATGTCATAATTTCCACTCCCCTTCCTGTGGATATACTTTTGAAACACATAATCACTCCATTGATAATTTCTCAAGTCATCGATATGAATTTGATAAGAGTAATTTTAACTTATCCTCCATTTGTTGAGTTAAACATCCAATTCATTGGTGTTGTTTTTACAAGATTATGTGTGAATGTACTTTGATTATTTTACACTAAATATCCAATCATATTTAGTGTATTTATATTTCTCACACATAACTATGTCGTTTATTTATCCTTAACCTAATGATACGGCCTTTATGAGAGATTTCATCTCAATTTACATTCCATTGAGAATTCTTTGTTGTTATACACCAAATCACTTTTTTGTGGTGTATATAATGTACTTTGACATAGTATATCATGACTACATTTATTCTCATGATATTAAAAAAGTTTGATTAACTCAATTATTTGAATTCATGTTTCTCTCATTTGGTTAGAATCTCTAACTAAAATACCATTTTTAAATGTTTTAAAGGCTCATTCATCTAAATCATTCTCATTAATGTCCATTTTTTAAAAATGGTTTGAAGAATTTATTTATATGGACATTAATGTTTTAAAATTAAAACTCCTTTTAAGAAGTTTATAAGTGGTATGGGACACTTTGATTCAAAAATCTATTTTTAAATGGCTTCTTGACAAATAGTGTGAATTTTTAATGATTTCAAGAAAAAGGGGGATATTTCTCTCAAATAGTTTTGATGATTATTTTCATCTATGTCAAAATACTTCATTATTCTTGATTTATGTTAATGTGATACAATAAAATCTTCCATATTTTATCGAATGAGTTATGTTTGACAGTGGATGTGCTATTTTTATACCATTCATGGTTTGTGGTTAAAGTATTGACATTTCGTATGCTAGTTTTAATATGAATGTTTATGTTATGTTTAAACATGTTCATATGAGGAATGCATTGGACTTAATAAGTGACGGGTGGAGCCTGATATAACTCCTTGATGCATCGGTAGGTCTCATGAGACAAACTAGTGTCCTGGCACAAGGCCTTGACAGAATCTTATTTGTAGTCTTGGCACGAGGTCTTTGCTATGTGGTTATGATAGTATGGTATTATGAATTCCATCATTTTTAAAGTGGTTATTGATATTGCATGTGATTATTTGACTAGTAGAATATCCATGTAATTAAGTAAATGGAATAATTTCATTTTATCTTTTCCATTTTATGTTGAAGTACAAGTTTAAAAGGCTTTTGTTTTGGTTATAAACTGCCTTATGTGTTTATGCTTATCTATGAAAGCTTCTGCTATAATGTTATCCTTACTAAGCATCTGAGCTCACCCCTTTCAATGTTTTATTTTTCCCAGGATTATGAAGAAGTAATTTATGAATGACCTGTAGGGATAGTATGAGGGGATATGAAGACAAGAATTTTTTTTATGATGTAATGTAAAATTCTATGAATGTATCTAGTGTTTCCAAGGCTACTAAACTAATCAGTATTTAGAGACTTGAGCTTTCTTGTGATCATTCCAATGTTATGTAATAATGCACTAACTCTGGGTAACTGTAGTCGGGGCATTAAAATTTCACATCATTTTTTGAAAAAAAATCATCCATGGTTGGTGGTTCTATACATCATAATTTTTAGATGTTTTTTTTATTTTTTCTGTATTTATTATTTTTCTATAAATTAATTGTGTGGGGTAAAATTTTGGTTGAATTGATTTATCATGTTTTTGTCGTGAAATATATACTTTTGAAGGAAAATGGTTATATTTTGTGTGAGTTCCACTGTGTTGTTTTTTTAAAGGGTTTTGTGCCTAGCATGGAAGGTGAAAAATGTGCTTCTCAAGGCACCCAAAGTGAGAATGTATTTAATCTGATTTTTTCAATATAAATTATGTTAAATGGTATAAGTTATTTTTTAGTGAACATTAATTTACTTTTATGTTGTTAAATATTGTAAATAATGTTTTAAAATGGAAATGGTTGATTTGTGGGTTCAAAAGGGTATTATCCCATGGAATATGTTGATTAATTGTACATGTTAATTTTGTTTTGTAAAAAGTGCAGTTTATGAATTATGAAATTAATAAAAAATATATCCAAATTTATGTTTTGGTGTGAGTAAAAAGGAAAATTTGTTTTTTCTGAAAAAGTGTGATTTCCCTAAAATTCTTGTAAATGGTTCATAAAAGTTGTATGTTGCATCACATTTGAATATTAACATGACAAATATGGATTCCCAAGTATCTAGGTGGGATGACTTGTACTAGTACACAAGATCATATGGAATATATTCTTCCCGATTTCATCTAGTTGGATTATATATTACAAAAATAACTAAAATACAATGATTATGAGATATCACTAGGCCTTTGGGATGTCCCCTCTTAGTGGCAAGTTCACTAGAATGTTGTTATTGTGGTTCCTAATCCCCCTTACATTGAGGTGTGAGGTTCTAGTTTCGTAGTTGAGCTATATTGTCCATTAGGAGTTACCCATGGTGATCTACCTTATATGATATCGTGTCATCTTTCAGCATATGGTGGAACTTATGTGTGTGTTTGTCTTTTTATATATTCTATTTTTCCTATTTAATGTTTTTTTTCAAAACAAATTTGAATGATTTCCATTTTAAAATTAATTTACTATAATTTTTTCGCATTGAACAGTTTTTTAAAATACATCACTAAAATGATTATGTTAGATTATTTTTTAAATTAATTTGCATAGAATCTATTTATTTTAGTGGAATCCTACTTGGATTTTTTAAACACCCAACCAACACCATTCGATTTATGTAGACATGTTAATTTTTAATTAGGAAAAGTGTATGTGTGTGGTGATAATGGTTTGGGTACCTAGTGGTATTCTCTTACCGGATTTGGTAGTTTTCACCTGAGGATGTTCCTCCTCTTGTCACATAATGGTTTTTATGGTATTGTGTTGTTATTCTCATTTTTGTTGTAGCTCTTTTTGGTCTTGATTAAAAATGAAAATTCAAATATGAAAATGCTAATGTCATGTTGCTTATAGATATTGTATTCTTTATTTTTAATTTTTTATTCATTAATTCTTATGAAAGTAGGTAAAATCATTCCCAATGAACTATTTTAATACTGGTTCACTAGTTTCTAACCCATGGGTATTGGGAATGCCTTTTGGGCCAAGCCATAGACTTTGTCGGGCACAGGTTCGATTGACGTTCTTGAATGGTTTGTGACAGAATGGTTTTAGAGTAGGTTACACTTTTTTCGGTCATGTCCCTTAGGAAACAGTATGGGTAGAATTTAGTTAGGATTTTCGGGACCTGATATTATGATTATGAGTAGGGTTCATGGCCAACCCACCTTGTAACGAGATTGAAGTTATAATGGAAATTGGGTTATGTTTGGTTCATTTGGTTTTTTTGTTAATTGATGTTGGGAAATAAAAAGAGAGCTAGGCCAATGGTTTTAGTGGTCTCTCAATTCCTAGAAATCCATGTGGATATGGGTACATGGTCCCCGAACACTCTTTCTGATGGTGGTGTGACTGGTCTATGGAGGGCAAAAAAAATGTTTGAGTCACCCATCGAAACTAGTTTTCTCTTGACTTTTTCTGTATCTATTTGTGTTATGAATATTTGATTGCAAATCCATTATTTTGTAATTATGAAAAGTATATTTTAAATCCTAAATGGTTTTGTTTTGTAAATTCAGAAAATGAGATTTCATTTTATTTTAATGGAAGGATTTGGAAAATGTATTCTCATGAAACGGTCCTTCTGTAAAATGAGAATGATTTCAATCAGGTTGAATTTGTATAATTAAAAAACTATGGTTTTTCAAAAAATTGGACATTTGGGAAAAGTAATTTTATTCACAAAAGGGTTTTTGGAACTTGTTTTAAATGATAATATATGAGTTTTTAATTGAATATTTAATGATGAAATTGGGTTTGTTTTGGTATTGAAAATGTTTTTGAAATGGGATTTAAGTGTTTGGAAATGATGGGTAGTGTCTAAAATGGGGATTTAGTTGAATGGTTATTATTTTTATGAATTTTTTTTGTTATATTTAAATTGGGCTTCAAGTTTTGTAGATAGAAGTTTTTGAAAAGAAGATTTGTGGTATTTGAATAGGAAATGTGGGGTGAATTGTTTATTTTGGAAAGTGGGAATGTTTTTTATCAACAATTTCTATTTTTTTGAAGCACTAACTTTTAAATATGTGTGGAAATATGGATGAGTGTTTGGATTGGCACAAGGAAATTGATATGTTAGACTTCATGGGATAACATTGGTGGATGTGTAACTGATGAATACCCTTTTAATTATAATGGGACTTTTAATAAGATTTGTGATGTTTTGATAACCAGTGATTGTGTGGAATATTTTCTTATATTTTTGGAATGTTATTTACAATGTTTTCTGATTTTGATATCCTTCATGTCTAAAGGTTGTTTACATGTTTTTTTGTCGATAAAGTGGTTTTGGGATATTTTTTAGTGGGTTCCTTCAAAAAATGTTTTTGGGATGCCTTTGATTAGGTTCCCTTGGTGTGTTCAGTGTTTGTTTGTGGTACAATATTGCTGATAGTCTAGTTTTTTTGGATCCTTATTCCAATTTGTGGCTATTGTATGCCCCAATAATGAATTGGGGAATAATTAATGTGTGGCCCTATGTAATTTATCATCGGTAGATCCTTTAGTTGATCAAAGCAATGAAACTCTTCTTGGTCTTCAGTAATTGAATCAACCTCTTCTTTTTTGGTTAAGCAAATCCTATCACTATGGAAGAGTATATGCATATAGAATGAATGAAATCCTTGGTTTTTTAGTTACATATGTCATCGATGGTGGAGTTTTACACCTTTTTTCCTAAATTTCCTACATATAAGCGATGAATGGATTTCTAGTGAGGAGAGTTAAAAGAGGTTTGTGTTGTTGGTGTTGTACATAGTCTTCTTGGGTCTTTGGATGTTTCATCTTTTCCTTCTATGAAAGGCTATATGCTAGGACACTAGTGTAGAGAATATGGACATGAGAGAATATTATTTCTGTTTTCAAAAATCATGTTCTTCTTGCGACATGGATTAATGTAACTTGTTTTAAGGCCTATTGGGATGTTAGGGTCATTTTTTATGATGCTTTGTTGTTTTATGTTCTCATTCGAATATAAAATTGGGTTTTTTGAACCCTTATGGAGCCTATATATTAATAGAAGTGTGTATGCCTTTCATGGAATGCTTAATTACACTGTTTCAGAAGTATGTGTGTTTCATAAATTATTACATTCATTTTTTCTCATTAAAGGTGGAAAGAGATGATGCATGTACATCTTCTATGTCCATGATTTGGGGAAGTACCACACTGAGGTGGTGTGGGTCTCATGGTGTGTTGTGTTTTTATGGTTCTTTATGGAATGTGGTGTGGTTTCTCATAGAACTATAAGGAGGAGTTTCATTCTTGGGTATTATATTCATGACTATAAGGCATGAGATGCTTAAAACATTAGATCTCCTTCTACATGCCCTGAGGTAAAGTTGGTGCGTAGTCAGAAACCCTTGGGGTGATTAATACTTTGGTATATCGTCTTTATCCAATGTAGGAAATGGGAAAATTTAATTCTTCTATGTATATTTTCATTACTAATGACCCTGTTTGGTGGAATCATACATCAGGACCTCATCTCCATGTTGTGATATTGTGGGTGGAAGAATTCCTCCTTGATTATAATGAGTTGTGGTCATCTTGTGTTCTTAATACCGCGATGGTTGTGCCTCACCTAGAGTTGTATGATTGAAATGCAGATGTAGATTTCTAAATTATAGGAGGGGTGAATTATAGTTTGTTTTTTTTAAACTCAAGAAAATCTCTATTTAACAAATATATTAAATATTAATTCAAAAACCTTCTTTAGTTCTTAACTATGAAACTCACTTGGGTATGTTCTGATAAAATGGACCCAATAAAGAAACAAGAGAAACGTTTACATAAAGAAATATTCTCCCTTAAAGTGTATAGGATCTTGTTTATATCAGAATGTAAAAGAATAAAAAAGTGTAAGAAATTTAACATTTTTAAATATGACAAAATATAGATGAAATAAACCCTTGTAACAAAAACAAGTAAAACATGTATAAGAAATATTTTATCCTAATGAGAAGGTCATACAAAATCCATGGATAAATTACCCTTGATTTATACATTGAAGAATTTCTATCTTACCCAGACCATGGTAAGACCTTGATACAATGATTAAAATTTGTCTTGATGTAACGCCCTGACCCGAGAAGCCCAGAGTTGGTACATTATTACGTATCATTTGAATGATCACAAAAGATCAAATCTTGAAAGACTGATTATTTTAGTAGCCTTTGAAACACTAGATTCTTTCATAAAGTTACATTGCATCATTAAACAAAAATCTACAATAACATAGTCTCCAAATACCACACTCATATCCCCTATGAATATCTCTACAGGTCAGTCATAAAAAACATCTTCACATCTAGGATAAAATAAAACATAGAAAAGGGTGAGCTCAGATTCTTAGTAAGGATAACAATATATCAAAAACATTCATAAATTCGCCTAAACATTTAAGTCAATGTATAACTACAATAAAATCCTTTTAAACATGAACTTCAGAAATATATGGAAAAGATAAAAACCAATAATGACATTTACCTATTCACATTGATATTCTACTAGTCTAATGATCACATGAAATATCAATAACCACTTTCATAATGATGGAATGCATAATTCCAGACTATCATAACCACATAGTTAAGGCCTTGTGCCAAGACTACAAATATGTTTTTTTCAAATCATTGTTCCAAGACACTAGTTTGTCTCATGATACCTATCGATGCATCGAGGAGCTATAGTGGGCACCACCCATCACTTACTATATCCAATGCATTCTTCATATGAAAAGGTTTAAACATAACAGAAACATTCATATTAAAACTAGCATATAAAATCACAATACTTTATGAATAAACCATGAATGGTATAAAATAACACATCCAAAGTCAAACATATCATAAAACCTTCAATATAATATGGAATATTTGTATCACAATAAATCGAATTCAAAAAATCTTAAAATCAATCAAAGCATATTGACAAGGATTAAATCAAAACTATTTGAGAGAAATATATCTTTTTTTTAAATCATTTAAAAGTGACATAATTATAAAAGAATTTTTTTTTGAAAATATTCTTATATTATTGTAAGGGATGCTTCGATGAATTTATAACGGCGTAAAATACCCACACCCACCATATAAGTTAAAAAAAGACATTCTTAACTTATTTTTATGGAAAAGGATAAAAAGGACCTTGTTTGGTAAATGATCGAAAGATTCCTTTCAAAAACGTATAAGGCCAAATACGGTTATAAATGAATTTAACACATTGTCTGTTCAATATTAAAAATGTTTTGAAATATATTTTTATGAAACATGTATTTGGATGATAAAGTGGTCCAAGTAGATAATTACATATGAACAACCACAGATAATAAAGAGATTGTAGAATTAACCCTTACCTTGTAATTTTCCTTAGTCGATGGTAAGTTAACCTCCTGGATAATAGTCAAAACATTTTTATTAAATCATACAAGAACCATATACATAATTTTTATATCATATATGATCTTCTAATAATGGTTTGTTAATAATAGTTTAGTATTATATTCATTTCAGGTGTTAACTTACATGTTTTATTTTATATGTTTTGTCACATAAGCCATGTTTTTATGGATAGGTTGTATATTATTCATATCTAGAATGATATCAAGTCCTTAAACATTATTTGTAATTATCAAATGAAAATTAGTATTTAATGGATACGATGGGGAATGAATCTCATCGCGTTCGTGGAGACGGTCGTCCGTACGTACGTATAAGCGGCAATATCATTCTTTTGATATTAAAATAATATATAATCAGATAGCATATTATTTATACAGAATCATTATCAAGTTATAATTATTATTTACATCAATTACAGATCATTATTATACACATCCAAATCATAATGTATTGAATAAGAATTACACCACGACGTGGAGACGGTAAGCCGTACGTACGCACGTATGGTGACATGTCATTAAAAGGATGGATAGAATAATAAATTTGGTTGTACCATATTTATAATAACATCACACTATATATAAGATAATGGAGTTATTATTTTGTAATGGAAACAAAAAAAAATAGGAAGTGGAATAAGAAAGGAACTAGAAAGAGGGTGGTGAAATCATTACCTCTTCTTCAGTTTCTTCATTTTGATTTGATCAAAAGTTGTCCTTATGTGAGTTTTATGATCAAAATAAGGAATCTAGGTTGAATTGAGGTAAGTTGGGAGGATATTCGGGCAGGGTTTGGAAGAGACAAATGGATTTTATGGTGTTAATTTGAGAGAAGGGGGAGTTCCCTTTTATAAGAGGGGTGATGGGCACCATAGGAAAAACTATAAATATTATTTTATAATAAATTCATATTTGGTTTCTAATGGATCCAAACTTATTTATTTCTAGGATAAGTGGGTATGCGTCGAAAACCACTCATCCAATAGGTTTTAGACATGCTCAGGTCACTACATTGACATTATCTTTTTGATTTAACTCCTACTTAATTAGTTTGACATATACAATGTCTCTTTGAGTTTTTATGTTATATGTTTAATAAAAATACAATAATATTCCAAGAGAACCACAAGTGGTTCATTAATGATAGATCTATAATTATATATGTCTTTTGGCCAAACCTTAGATTTCCATGAATAGAATATCAATTAATAATATAATATATTTTTTGAAAACTCTTTTATGTCAATTTTGACACAATTTTGAATTTTGTTTTTTCTAAATTCATAAAATCTTTATTAAATCTAAAAATGTAAATTATATCAATCATATAGTGTCCTATTAACCTATGAAATTCGTGTAATTCATTAAAATTCTGAAATTTTATTTATTTGGTTATTTACCATATAAATTATTTTAATATTTCACTAATTAGGTAATTACTACATCATCATTATGTCATAAATAAATTAAATTATTTAATTTCTAAAAAATATAAATAAAATATTATTATGTTTGAAAATGTTTTATATTTCTAATGAATATTTATAATCGAATTTATCTTATGTATAACCCTATATTAAAAAATATTTACTAATTAATCTTTGATTTTAACTCTTTTAACTCTTCTTTAATGTATATAATAATAAATGTCCTATTCTAATCCAAGTGGACCAAAAAGGTTCATGTTTTATTCCTAAGGTTGTTTTTGGTAGAATTATACTAATCTAATAGAATTAGTAATTGTGTTATGGTAAAAATAATATCATTTTTACCTTTAATTACCCTATCTACTTTTAACCTTGGTAAATAAAAGTCAAAAGTTACTATTCACCAAATCTTATTTTCATCTCGTTGAACCAAATTTGACTTCTGGATATCAACCGTGTCTCTTTTATTTTCGAAATTCAACTCAAAAAAGTGGTAAAATTATGTTTTATGAAAATTTTCCAAAGTTCCTAGGAGGTGGGTAAGAGACGGTAAAAATTAAAATAAAATTTTATATATCTAAACATAATCTAAATTGACTCCAATTAATTACATTGAACATATATAGGTATTATGTATCTATTTTGAACTAATATAACTTTATATAGAATAGATTATTATTTAAATAAAAAGTTGTTTTTAACCAATAACTCCGTGTTTTTCACTATTCATCAAAAATAGAATGTTTTCAGAAAATACCAAAAATTCAACCAAGGCTAATTCCAATATTCTAAATCAAAAAATGAAGTCCATTTTGAAAAATAAAATTTTTATAATTTCAAAAAGTGGGTATTACTATTTATAACAGCTAGTTTGATTGGTTGTGGTGTGTTAGAACTCAAAGTTGTGTACAACACAAACTATTGTATTATTCAAAGAGAAGTGTACCATGGAAGATTGGTGTGTTACATTCTCCCCTCCATCAAAAAATTTCACCGTCAAAATTTCTATAATATTACTACATAAAAAGAATCAGGGGGTTCTTAATCATAAGTTCCTCAGGTTCCCACATTGCCTTTTCCATCTTATGGTTTCTCCATAGAACTTTTACCAGACGAGTCGTCTGGTTTCTCCGCACATGTTCTATGATATCAAGAATCCTGACGGGATCATCACAATAAGATAGATCGGGTTTCAATTATAATTCCTCATAGGTGAGTATATGCATTGAGTTAGGCATGTATTTTCTCAACAGTGATGCGTGGAACACATCTTGTACTTTGGAGAGACATGGTGGCATTTCTAATCGGTATGCTACAACCCCAATTCGTTCCAGAATTTCAAAAGGTCCGATGTACATGGGACTCAATTTACCCTTCTTACCGAATCATATAACTCCCTTCCATAGAGATACCTTCAAGATAACATGAAATCCTATCTAAACTTCCAAATCCTTCATTCGATTATCAGCATATCTCTTCTACCTACTTTGGGATGATTTGATGTAGGTTTGGATTACCTTCACATTTTCCATAATTTCCTCCACAGGTTCTGGGCCTATGAGTTTTCATTCACCCACATCATCCCAACAGGTTGGTGTGTGACATCTCATTCTATATAATGCTTTATATGGTGCCATTTTAATACATGAATGGAAGCTACTATTATAGGAAAATTATAACAAAGTTAAATATTGATCCCACACACCCTGAAAGTCATGTGAGCAGGATCTCAACATGTCTTCTAATGTTTGAATAGTTCATTCTGATTGTCCATCACTTTGATGGTGGCAGGCAGTACCCAAACGATGTTCAGTATCCAAGGCCTTCTGAAGAATTTTCTAGAATCTTGATGTAAAACATGGATCACGATTAGAAACAATCAATAGGGGTACTCCATGAATTCTGACAACTTCATTAATATATAGTCTTGCTAGACGTTAAAGTGGTAGATCATCTCTTATAGCAAGAAAATGTGATGTCTTGTTAAGATGATCAACAATGACCCATATTGCATCGTTCCTCTTAGGAGTATTTTTTAGCCCCATGACAATGACCATCGTAATATTATCCCATTTCCACTGAGGTATGGGGAGAGGTGGCATGAATCCTCTAGGTTGTTGCCTTCCAGCTTTCACTTGTTGACAAACCATACTTCTTGACACAAAATTAGCAATCTAACTCTTCATGTTGTCCCACCAAAAATGTTCCTTCAAATCTCATTACATCTTAGTTCTACTAGGGTGTATAGATAAATTGGAACTGTGAGCATCATCCAACAATTCTCTTTTTATATCCTGTATATCGGGAACACAAAGTTTCTTATCAAATTTCAAAATTCTGTCTTCAAATCCATGGAACTGTGAGCATCATCCAACAATTTAATAAAAATGTTTTAACTTACCACCTAGATTGTGTCTCCAAATCTTCAATTCAATGATTACAGCTTCTAACTCAAGATCATGAGTGGGATATTTTTGCTCATGAATTTTTAGCTGTCGTGATTCATAGGCAATAACCCTATCATTCTACATAGGACACAACGAAGTCCTTTATTTGAAGCATCACTATAAATAAAAAACCCATCATTCCCTGACTGTAGAGTCAAGATAATAGTGTTGAATAATCTTATATTTAGTTCTTATAAATATTTTTCACACTCTTTTTTCCAAAAAAATTTATCCACTTTAAGTGTGAGCTTGGTTAAAGGGTTATCCAGTCGGGAAAAATTCTGGACAAAACACCAAAAATAATCTACTAAACCAATAAAAATGTGTACCTCAGTTATACTCGTTGGTGCTGGACATTCTTCGATTGCACTTTTATTTGAAGGATCAACAGAGATTCAATCCCTAGAGACAATGTGGCCAAGAAAATAAATCTCTTGATTCCAGAATTCATAGTTGCCAAACATCCGAAATAATTCATGTCTTTTAACAGTCATTAGAATAATGCGCAAGGGATTTTCATGATCTTTGTAGCCTTTGGAGTATACCAAGATATCATCAATAAATTCCACTAAAAAGTCATCAAGATATTCTTTGATAAATATACTCATTAGATCCTTGAAGTCATAGGGTGAATTATTCAATCCTAAAGGCATTGCTGTAAACTCGTAATGCTCGTACCTGGTTCGAAATGTTGTTATCGGAATGTATTCCTTCTTCACACACTACTAATGATATCAAGATCAAATGTCAATCATTGAAAGTTATTGATCTCCAAGAAGTTGGTCAAATAAATCATCAATGCGAGGTAGGGGGATACTTGTTATTTATTGTTATAGCATTGATCTCCCTGTAGTCAATGCGCAACCTCATAGATCCATCATGCTTCATAACAAAAATAATAGGGGATCCCCATGAAGAATCACTAGGTCTAGTAAATCCCTTACTACTCAATTACTCTAGTTGTTTCTCTAGTGCCACTAATTCCAAAGTGGCCATTCTATAAGGGGTCTTCGATATAGGCCTTGAACCAAGAATTTAGTTAATGGAAAACACAATTTCTCATTCTGGAGGATGTCTAGGTAAATATTTTGGAAAAACATCATCATATTCAGGAAAAATAGGTACATCCTATATTTGAACATTACTTTCCTCATCCATAGTAATTTCATTCTCTTCCTCCCCAATAATTGAATTTAGTTGAGCTACTGGGCATGGATCTAGATAAGAATTTGGTGGTGATGTTTCTGCTCTAAAGAGAAGGTACTCCTTTTCATCATAAAAAATTGTTACCTCCTTTTTCTTACAATAAATTTTCACAACATGTTCTAAAATCCATTCCATAACAAGTATTATATCAAATTCAATCATGGGTATAATGATGATATCAACAGAAAAATAACATTTATATGCTCTAATGGGAACCGATTCACAAAACTTTGTTGTAAAGATACTTCCCTTATGATTTTTGACTAACAACTCCCCTGTTAAATATAATTGGAAATATCTAATTTTATTAGTAAACTGGGAATATATGAAACAATGAAATGATCCATAATGAAATAAAGTATTGGATAAACATGAAAAACCCATTAAATTACTTGCCACTATGTCTTTTAGAGCTTCAAACTCAGTAGTAATGATAGAAGAACCATGGCCTTGATCCCTTGGACTTTTCTAAGGTAAGTTTCCCTAATGCATAGGATATTCCATTGCATAATGTCCCATCTCCATGAAATTGTAGAATTGAACATCGGTAGCTTCTTTCTTCCCCTTGCAATCACGAGCTTGGTGGCCTTTTACACCACACTTGTAATAGACTCTCGTAAACTTCAGAAAAGCACCAGGGTGATTCTTAACACATTTACTACAGGATGAATATTCAACTTTTCCCTTCTTACCCTTATTTCCATTTCTAGTGTGATCAACAGATCTCTTATTATCTGGCTTTGCTTTAATGTCTTAATACATAGAGAATTTATTTTCTGTCTTGATAGCACAAGGGACAATGTCTTCGTATGACGATAAGGATTGTGATACTAATGGTTGGTGGAGAAATTTTTTTAACCCATAAAAGAAACGATCAATCTTAATCATCAGGTTACGTATACAATCAGCTTCATGCCTCACTAACCTTGTAATGTTAGCTTCATACATTGTGACATTCTCATCCTCTTTTTTCCTCAAACTTAGAATTTTTTTTTCCATATCCTCTCGATGGTCATGAGGAAATTATTTTTCTCAGAAAATATCTTTAAACTCCCTCCATTCTATACTCTATAATTTTTCAACTTCCATCATATTTTTAATCAATTACCACCATTGATTAGCATCTCCAATGAGGCGGTAAACTTCCATTAAATCTTTTTCCCTTTCACTACTCCCCCTAAAGCCTGAAATATTTTCTATAAGTAATTTATCAATTTCTCAACTACTAGTGTGTTTGTACACCCATTAAATGTTGGTGGTTGTTGCCTCATTAAGAGATCTAACATTGACCCTCCATGGTGCAGATCTGGGTGCTCCATACGGGTAAGGTTATTATTCATAACCTGAGTGAGTTTTCTCAGTATAGTGATAAGTTGATTAGCACCATTTGTATCACCATCACCACTATAATTATCTTGAGAAGGAGGTAAATCCTTACATGGAGTGCGTGCATTGATAAGGTTTCCATTCCTTCCACTAGTCACCATTTCTAAAAAAGGCATAAACTAAATTAGTTTATGAATCACAATACATAATTCGACACTTGTAAACCACTAAACATAAATTGAACAGTTTATGGATATAATCCGTAATCATATGAATGTTTTCTTTTAGGTAGTATATACTCATAATCCCTTCATAATGGTTTGTAATGAAAATGATAATTATCTTAAGAATATCCCCTAGGAGTGTCGTAACCAAGAGTACAACAAGGCCCGTTGTCGTGCACCAGTTCCCATTCGAATCTAGCTCAAAGCGGTGTTTTTGTGTTTTAACCCTAGGTAAATCTGTTCCAGATCCGCCTTTACCTACCCGTATCCAGGTAGGGATGTATTGCTCGGAAAACTAAAAAAATATCTACAATACCAAAATTCTAGGAAGTTATTCTATACTAATCCTCAATGTTTATCTTAGATATATGTTATCTAATCAGAGTTTGCCTAAATCTAGCATCCAAGGTTTATTACTATACTTCCTATGATGCCAACAATAATTCTCTGACCCTATAAGCCTAGAGTCGGTGCATTATTATGTACCATGAGAATTATCACAAAATATCAAATCTCGAAAGACCGATTAGTTTAGTAGCCTTGGAAACACTAGATACATTCATAAAGTTTACATTACATCATAAAATGAAAAACTAAAAAAATGTAGTCTCCAAACACCACACTAATATCCCCTCTGAGTATCCATATATGTCTGTCATAAAATACATTCTTTCACATCCTGGGAAAATTAAAACATTGAAATGGGTGATCTCAAATGCTCAATAAGGATTACAATATAGCATAAACTTTTAAGGAAATGTATAACAAAAACAAAATCATTTTAAACTTTAAATTCAGAAAAATATGGATAAGATAAAAACAAATAATGTCATTTACCAATTCAAATGAATATTCTACTAGTCGAATAATCCCAAGCAATATCAATAACCACTTTTATAATGATGGAATGCATAATGTCATACTATCATAACCACATAGTCAAGGCCTTATGCCAAGACTACAAATAAGTTTTTGTCAATGCCTTGTTTCAAGACACTATTTTGACTCATGAGACCTACCGATCCATCGAGGAGCAATAACGGGCTCCACACGTCACTTGCTAAGCCCTATGAATTCCTCACATGAAAAGGATTAAACATAACATAAACATTCATATTAAAACTAGCATATAAAATTTCAATACTTTATCCATAAACCCTGAATGGAATAAAATAACACATCCACAGTCAAACATATCAGAAAACCTTCAATAAAATATGGTATATTTGTATCATAAAAAATCAATTTCAAACAAACTTAAAATCCATCAATGAATATTTACATGGATGAAATAAAAAAAATTGAGAGAAATATCTCTTTCTATTTTTGAAATCATTTAAAAGGCACATAATTATAAAAGAAAACATTTATTTTGAAGATATTCATATAAGCTTGTAAGTGAATCCTTGACAATTTTATAAAGCTATAAAATAGCCACACCCTCCGTATAAGTTATGAAAAGACATTCTTACATTAATTTTGACGAAAAGGTTAAAAAGGACCTTGTTTGGAAAAAGATAGAAAGATTCCCTTAAAAAAGTATAATGTCAAATAAGGGTATAAATTAAATTAACCCATTGTCTATTAAATAGTGAAAATGTTTTGAAAGACATTTTTAAGAAACATGGATGTGGATGATAAAGAGGTCCCAGTAGATAATTACATATGAACAACCTCGGATAATAAAGAGATTGTAGAATTAACTCTTACCTTGTAATTTGCCTTAGTAGATGGTATGTTAATCTCATGTATAATAGTTAAAACATTTTTATTAAATTATAAAAGAACCATATACATAATTTTGATATCATATATGATTTTCTAATAATGCTTTGTTCATAATATTTTAGTGTTTTCCTTGTTTCATGTGTTAACTTACTCGTTTTCTTTTATATTTTTTTTATATAAACCATGATTGTTTTGGATAGATGGTTTATTATTCATATAGATATTGTTATCAAGTCATTAAACATTATATTTAACTATCAAATTCAAATTAGTCTTGAAATGATACGATGGGAAATGAATCTCATCGCGTTCGTGGAGATGGTAATCTGTACGTCCGCACAAGTGACAATATCTTTTTTTATTAAAATAATATATAATTGAATGGTATATTATATATACAGAATCATTATCATTTTATATTTATTATTTACATCCATTACATATCATTATTATACCAATCCAAATAATAATGTATTGAATAACAATTACACCACGACGTGGAGACTGTAAGCCGTACGTACGCACGTATGGTGACATGTCATTCGATGGATGGATAGAATAATGAATATTGTTGTACAATATTTTAATATCATAATAGTATATAGAAGATATTGGAGTTATTATTTTATAAAGGAAACAACAAAGAAAGAATAAGTGGAAGTAGAATGGAACTTGAAAGAGGGTGGTGAAATCATTACCTCTTCTTTAGGTTTTATCTTTTGATTTGATCAAAAGGGCTCCTTATGATGACATTCTGATCAACCTAAGGCCTCTATGATGAATTGAGGGAAGTTGGGAGGGTATTAGGGCAGGGTTTTCCGGAGAAAAATGTCTTTGAAGGTGTGAATTTCAGGTAAGGGTGACTTCCCTTTTATAAGGGGGTGAGGGGAACCTTAAGAAAAGCTAGAAATATTATTTTATAATAAATTAATATTCGGTTTCAAATGGCTCAAAAATGATTTATTTCTTAGCTAAGGTGGGTATGGGTCAAAAAACACTCTAACAATAGGTTTTTTATAGTTTTGGGTCACTACATTAAACTTATCTTTTATATTTAACCCTTAGTTAGTTTGTTTGACATTTACCATGTCTCTTTGTGTTTTTATATTATATGTTTAATAAACAAACTATTTACTTCCAAGAGAACCCCAAGTGGTTCATTAATTATACACCTATCATTATTTATGTCTTTTGGACGAACCTTATATTTTTAAGAAGATAATATCAATAAATTATATAATATTTGTTTTAAAAACCCTTTTATGTCAATTTTGATACTATTTGGTGTTTTGTTTTTTTTAATTCATAACTTTATTATTAATTCGAAAAAAGTAATTAAATAAATCCAAATATGTCATATTAACCTATAATATTACATTAATTAATTAAAAGTCTCAAATTATATTTATTTGGTTATTTACAATATCAATTATTTTAATGTGTCATTAATTAGGTAATTACTGCATCCTCAATGTGTCATAAATAAATTAAATTATTTATTGTGAAAAAAAATATAAATAAAATATAATTCTTTAGGAAATATTTTTATCTTTGTAATGAATTTTTATAATCAAATTTATCTTGTGTATAACAATACATTAGAAATTTTTAGTTATTAAACATTGATTTTAACTCTTTTAACTCTACGTTGAATTAAATAATAATAAATATCCTATTCTAATCCTTGTGGAACAAATAGGTTCATATTTTATTCTTAAGGTTTTTTGTCATATTATTCTTATCTAATAGAATTATTACATGTGTTAGGGTAAAAATAATATCATTTTTACCTTTAATTACCCTAATTACTTTTAACCGTGGTAAATAAAAGTCTACAGTTACTATTCACCAAAAATTATTTTCATGTCATTGAAACACATTTACTTACTAATGTCAACCGGGTCTCTTGTATTTTTTAAATTCAACTCTCAAGAAGCGGTAAAATTATGTTTTATGAAAATTTGGAAAAGCTCATAGGAGTTGGGTAAAAGACTGTAAAAAGTTCAATAAAATTTTATATATCTAAACTTAATCTAAATTGACACCAATTATTTACATTGAAAATATATAGGTAATATCTATCTATTTTTACCTAATATAAATTTAAATAAAATAAATTATTATTTAAATAATATTTTAGTTTTAACCAATAACTCTGTGTTATTCACTATTCATCAAAAATTGAATGTTTTCAGAAAAATACCAAAAATTCACCCTAGTCTAATTTCAATACTCTGAATCAAATAAAGAAGTCCATTTTGAAAAGTAAAATTTATAAAATTTCAAAAAGGGGGTATTACTATTCATAACGGCTACTTTGATTGGTTGGGGTGTGTTAGAACTCAAAGTTGCGTACAACACATGATATTGTATTATTCAAAGTGAAGCGTATCATGGATGCTTGGGGTGTTACACTTGCTATAATTGGAGGCCCTCGATATATAATATGATCGGTACCTCTATCTTACAATTCTTGGAATCCCTCGATTGATAAAAACAACAATCAGATTCACATTAGGAAGGTTGAACAAGATGTTCTCAACTTCAAAACGTTGTTCACAACATTCGCACAAAGCAGGATTGAACAAAGATCTCATAGAGTATTACTTCATTCCAAATATTAACATCTCTCAATTAAACTATATAAATAACTATAACAAATGGATAAGTTTTTATAGGCATAGATTTCAACTTCTAACTTCCTCCACCAACAGACAAATTTTTCCTTCAATTTTAGTGGGACCTATACATGTGTCACTCATTCAACAGTTATGTTAGAATCAATTGGACGACATAGATTTATATAACTAATTATGAGAAACCATAAAAAGCTTAATAAACATTATCTCCTTTTAGGATCCTATAAAATGAAACATTACTTTAAGGGAATGAGGTACCTGTAAGAATTGAATTTAATAGGATTCCTAAAAAAGTGAGAATTAGGGTCTAGAGATGTTTATAATCGGATTTTGAAATAATAGAGAATCGGAAAATCATTTTTCAAGAAATTTGAGTCTGATTTCCTAAAAAATCAGAGCCATATTTTAGAATAAATCCTAGTGTAATTTCACAAGAAACTAGGGTATGATTTCAATAGAAATCGGATTCTGATTTCAGGAGAAATCGACGTCTGATATCAGGGGAAATCATAGTTTGATTTCAGTAGAAATAATGGTAAAATTTTAGAAGAAATAATCATCATGATTGAGAGGAAATCAAAGTATGAATTCAGGTTAAATCGGAGTATGATTTTAGGAGAAATCAGAAGCTGGTTTTAGGAGAAACCAGAGTCTGAATTTAATAGATACAAGAGTCTTATTTATGAAGAAATCAGAGTCCGATTTCAGAATAAATTATATTGTGATTTCTAGAGAAATTGAATTTGGATTTAATAACAAATCAATGTCTGATTTCAAGATATATCAAATGAATTTTGACTCTGATTTGATGAGAAATAGGATTCACAATTATGGGGAAATCTGATTCTATGGAACTGTAAGGTTATGAGATAGACAATGAATCAATTTTTTGACTTAAGAAAAGGATTGTTATATTTTTTTGGGGAAAACATTAGATAAGGCATTGAAATATATAGGTAAGGACAAAAACATTCATAGATAATGACTATTTTCTTTAATGTGAATGTTTCTTAGAGAAAGATAAATTTCCTTACTAAAATGTGTTTTTAATTTCCAAAACAATAAAGTAATCGAAAATTGATAAGGATACATATTGACACAACAATATCCCCCTTTTGGATAGCACAAATAACATTTCAAAAAATAATATATCAGAATGAGGTTTACATTTTTACTCTTTAAAATAAATACTTATCTCTCTTATTGATAATGAATCATGGTGAATATGGCAAACTCCACATTTGGTTATGAAATCTAGAAGGTTCGTCTTCTTTTATTTCTTATATAAATAACTTCTTACTTAAGTAATAATTTATTATTTAAGTAATCTACCCCTTACTTAGGCATTTACTTAGTATTATTTTCTACCCCTTTGTGATTTTCAAAAAGGAATGGAGGTAAAAAAATTACCTGAATGTTTTGGATTATACAAAACAAAACAATTAAAACATAAAAAATATCATTAAGATGTCAAATTTCGTTTAATGGAAAATACAAAAAAATTTCATATTTGAAAATAAAATCATTCATCATTCTTCTTTTCCTTTGGGATCGACTTTTTCAAGGTATCATTTAGCTTCTTCATTTCAATATGTTCATCTTAGAAGCTTCTTTATCAACCATCATAATACTCATTTTTCCTTTCAAGATATTCGATTCATTATTCCTAAGACTTAAAAATTTATCCTTGAGACTTTATCAGTTCTTCCTATTATTGGATTGTTCACCCATTTCTTCCCTCATTTCCCTTTCCCTTTTCAGATTGACAACCAATAAATTTAGTTTTCCAATGTGATATTTATCATTCTATTGGTGGATATCATGCTCTTCCTTTAGAATTTTTCAAATACTTGTTGAAAGGATTTTTATCCCACCATTGGAATTTTCAAATGAATCTTTAACTAAATAAGTGAAATCAACAAAAGTTTTAAGATCATCTATCACTGACATAGACCACTTAGTTTTTTCATTGTAAGATATGCTATGTGCATCATAACTGATTTGAAAGGTCTTGAAATCTTATTCAATTTTGATAATATTTTCCATATGAATTATTATTGAATATGGCTTCTGATTTATTGAATCCTAAATAGGATGACATCTTGAATCAATATAAGGGATAAAAGGGATTGGGTTCATAATATTTTTTAATGAATGAAGTACAAAATCACGACCTAATGAAGATAAAGACTATAAAATAGAATTTTTTGTTGGTGAACCAACTTTATCATTCTCATATTCTTTCCTCTTATATGATCCAATGAAATTCTTCTTTATTTTATTGATAATATCTTTCTTTGGTGTTTCAACAACCACTTCCATTCCTTTCTCATTATTTGAAATTTTCTTCCCAACATCCTGAGTTTCAAGCTCAACATAAGAGACATGAATTATTCTTTCTTCATCATTATCAAATTCTCTATAATATCCTTTATCACCAATTTCCTTATATGCCTTTTCATCAACACCTTGTTGAAAAATATCATTATTACAGCTTTTATAATCTGAAGGGGCTTTATTTATCTCATACAGAGAATGATCGTTTTTCTGAATGGACTACCATTTAGAAATTATCATGGAGGATTTATCGTGAGAAATTTTTATTGAAATATTTTAAAAAAGGATTTCCTTTTATTTATATGTTTCCACTATTATTATCACATCATCAACTTAATCATCATCTACTTTGTCTTCTTATTAATCAACTATGGGTTCTGGAATTGAAATATATTTCTTTCTATTAACTTTAACTGGAGTCTTAGTTGGCACTAGTTCATTCAAGAATGACTCTTGAACTTGAAATTTTTCATATTCCTTATCGGCATCTCTTAACAGTAATTAGATAATTTCAGCCTTAGACTTTTTCTTCTTCAATTTTTATCATTTTCTTACCTCTCAAGATCTTTGGATCCTTGTATTTTTTGGGACATAGCCTCGGCATGATCTAACCCTTGAACAACATCTCCTTTATTTTAGTTTTTCTTAATCTCTCTCTATTTAGAAACTACTTCATTAGAAATATTCTTTTGTTTCTTTGCCTTGGGAGGAGCCTAATATGACTCAGGTGATTCTTCTTTATCATGAGGTTCCAGTTCATTATATATTCTTTCCATAGGGGTTATATTGGATCTTTATCTAACTTCACCTTTCTTGTTGGAAGCCTGATCATCCTTTTAAAGATGTTTAAAGAACTATTCTATCTTATCACTAAAATAATGCTTCATTATTATAAAGGTATCATTATTTTAAAACACGATCTTTAAGTAGTTTTCAATATAGATTCATGATATTTTCAAATATTCTAAGAACAAGACAATGATATTGGACAAGATCGTAGGGTATATAATGATTTCATATTTTATAGTTCAAATCTTTATATTTCTGATGGTTTGAAGAATTTATATGATAAGATTCAAGTTCTGTACATTCACTAAAATAGCCATCATGATGATATCACATATCTTAAGAGAATCCTTTTCACCCTTTCTAAGAATAAAAAAACCATGCATCTAAAGAGAAACAAATCTGTGATTTGTTCAGCGATGAGAGATCTTAGATATCTTCACTCTTTTAAGCATATGACACTCAATAGCCTTAACACTTTCAAAAGATCCTTCCTTATCTGTCAAACTTTGAGGGAAAAAGAGTTCATCACAGTAAGAAGGTATATATAAGATACTTGTATCATTATTAAAAGAAAAAGAATAAGTATTTCCATATCTGTTGAACGAAAACAGTTCTCTTCATCCTTGTTCATAAAAATAAATTGCGTCATAAAATTATATAACCAATTATGTATACACCATATCCTCATTTTTTTCTTTTTATATGAAAAGTATTTCCCATCCATTCCTCTTTATGATTTTGGAAATCAATGAGTCATACTCGAAAATGAAATTTGGTTCCACCTACCATTACCTGAAAATTATCCAATCCTTCAGTTCATTTTAGGAGGCCATTAGAGAATGTTAGTTAACTTCAAGAGACATTTAGATAAGAAGTGAAGGTGAAAACTGAATGACGCGCTTGAAGAGTGGAAATTCTTCAATGAAAAAATTGTGAGAAACCCGATTTGGGATGCGAATAGGGGTTCCTTTATATAGGATTTGAGGAGATGGTTCATATTCCCAGGTTAATACAATGGATGAGATGTTCATTATCTAATATGACATTTGATATCAATTCCAATGGATGATTTATAGGATCTGATCCTTTGAGTATTCAAGGAAATATCATATTTAAATAAATTGAATCCAATAAGTTTTTCTTAAAAAATTTGAAATAAAAACAAACAAAAATTTCAATTGTAATGATATAAGTAAAGATAATTACCTTCCCGATGGCTTCAGTAGATTTTTCAATATTGATATGGTTCCTACTATAAAACATATTTTATAAAATGGTAAATTAGGGGAAGGAAAAAATATTGGTTTCGAAAAGATTAGGTAAAGAAATATAAAATAGTAAACATAGGAATTACCCTACGAAAAGAAGAATCGTAATATTTGGATATAGGTTTTAACCAAATTCTAATATGGGTGATTAACTTATAGTTATCATTCTTAAATTTTGTTTAATGTATTCGAATATATCAATTGATAACAGTTTTGTAAATACATCAACATGTTGATCTTGTGTTTAGATAAATTGAATAATGATATGTCCTTTAAGTTTTTGTTCCCTAAGAAAGTGATTCCTAGTATATTTGTTCATTGAATGTGACTGATGTACATGGTTTTTTGTTAGGTTAATGGAATTTTTATTATCACAAATGAACTATATTTTATTAAAACTCATTTCATTGTCTATTAGTGTGTTTTAGCCACAACAGTAGAGCACAACAACATCTAGCTATTACATATTCAGATTCAACAGTAGATAGTGGTACCGAGTGTTGTTTATTAACTGAATAAGAAACTAATGAATATATTAAGATATAACAAGTTTCAAATGTACATTTCCAATCATTTCTACATTGACTAAAGTCATTACTTGAAAAAAAATTAAAACAAAATCATTTCAAGAATAATAGAAATGTAATAAATCTGTGGTTTCTTTTAAATAGTGAAAAAATATTTTAACTACTTTTAAATTAGATTATTTTGGATTAGATTGATATATTTCACATAAGAATACTGAAAATATTTGGTATATATGACTATATGTTATGTATAATAAAATTCCAATCATACATAGAAAAGATGTGTGGTCTATTAGTTTCAAATCTTTATAAAGATCGATAGTATTTAAGGTACCGATTAGAGTATTTATACTTGTTGTGTTTTCATATCAATAATTATTAATAATATATTTAAGATACATATGATGATATATATAAGTTGCTTCTTGTTTTTGATAAATTTTAAAACAAAGAGAAAATTTAACTCACCCATCATACTCATTTTGAATTCATATTTCATGATATTTACAAATGAATCAGTTAAAGACTGCTGAGTTTATTTGAATATAGTGTCATCAACATAAATTTGAACAATAAAAAGATTTTTCTTATCTTTATTTATATAAAGTGTTTCATTAGACGTTCCCTTAACAAAATATTTTTGTAACATGAAACATGTAAGTCTGTCATATCAGGATCTCGGGGCTTATTTTAGTATATATAATGCATTGGTGTGTTTGTAATCATGTTTAGGATGTTTTGTGCCTTCAAAACCTGGAGTTTATTCCACATAAACTTCTTATTCAACATATATGTCAAGGAAAGCACACTTAAAATCCATTTGAAAAAACTATACATTAAGTAATGATGAAAAGGTTGTAAGAATACGAATAGATTAAAGTCTACCTATTGGATCTTAGATTTCTTTACAGTATATTCCTTCTTATTTATTATAGCCTTTAAAAACTAATCATTCATTATTTCTTAAAATGATTACTTTTTCATCACATTTATTTTTGAAGAACCATTTTACATTAATTATATATGTTTAATTAAGTCTTTAAACCAAGGCACAGACTTTGTTCCTTTTGATTTCATTTATTTTATCATTCATAGCTTTAATCCAATCATCATCAACTAAAGCTTCATTAGTGATTTTTTGTTCGTATTGGAAAAGAAATTATTGATGTTATACATTAAATTTTATAGAAATTATTTTCATTAAATGTTGATTAACATCACCAATGATACTATAACTAGGACGATTCTTATGAAAAAAATTGATTTTGGTTTTGTAAAACATGTTCATCAACAAAAGGTTGAAAATATTCTGGGGAAAATAATTTAGAATCATTTTCTTCAGTATTTTATTTAGTAGAATAATATTCCAACAAATATTGTTAACAAGTTTTTGGAAACTCATCTGAATATTTTGTTAGGGGTTGTTTAAAAGAAAACAAATCAGTTTCATAAAATTTAACATATACTATTTCTTTAACAATAGGAGAGTTTTTGTTAAAAACTCTATAATCCTTAGATGTAGTGTAGTATCCTTGAAAAAGTCATTAATCAGATTTGGGTGAGAATTTATGTATGTTATCATCAGTATTTGAGATGAGTACATTCAATCAAAATACATTGATGTAAGAAACTTTAGGTTTTTGACCAGTCCATAACTCATAAGGTGTTTTATAAGGAAAAGGTATGATTAAAACTCAATTTATTGTATATCCAGATGTACATACATATTTAGCCCAAATTTTTTTAGAAATAGAGTATTCACGCAACAAGGATGTAGTAATCACTTAAAGAATTATGTTTCTTCTATCAACAACACAATTTTGTTGAGGAGTTATTAGATTTTAAAAGCAATGAGTAATTCCTTTTTAACTAATTTTTTTTTTTAAAAAATGAATTTTCAAATTCTCCTCCATGATCAATATGAATAGTTATCTATAGAAGGGTTTTATCGTTTTTTAAATTTTTCGGAAAAATTTTAAATTAATAAAATGTTTCATTTTTCATTACTAGAAGATAGACCGAAGTAAATGTATTTTAATAATCAACTAAAATATAAAATGTATTTTCCTCCAATAATTATAGTTTCTATTGGACCTAAAATATCATCATGCACTAGATGTATTTCATAATATATTGATACTTCACTAATTGATTTAAATATTAACTTTCGTTTCATTCCATATTGACAAGAATCAAAAAATTATTGAAGAATAAAATCAATTCTTCTGTAGATCCTTAATAAGTCTTTTCATTGAGAGTTTTCATATGTTCCTCAGGTTACAGTGTCATAGTCTTCTTTGTGATAACCAAGATTGATCTTCCATTACAGTAAAACAAGGTAACTCTTGGTTCTTAAAGTATTCTATGTTATGAGTATAAATATTTTCATGCATATGGGTAGAGAGAATAAACCCTTCCATGGAATTCTATACAAGGAATTTATCATTCAAAAAACTCAAAATGTAACCTTGATAACCTAATTGGCTTATGCTTATAAGGTTTTTCTTAGTACCTTTAAAAATCATGACCTATGACATTAATGTTTTTAAAAGAAGAACAATATAACATATACCAACAATTTCACCATTATCATTATCTCTGAAAGTTTATTTTCTACATTTCATCTTAATATTATTTAAAAAAATATTTAATTACCTATCATGTGCCGTGAACAGCCACTATCCATTTACCATGTATTTTTGGTAGAACATCTTTTGTTTTCTTAAAAATAAAACAGTTAATATTTAAGAATACAAAATTTCAAGGATCTAGAAACTTTACAATGTAAAATCATAGGGATACACATTTTCATAGAAAATTAGGCTTTATGATAACCTAAATATTGGGTTTTATTGAAAGAACAATTTTTACCCAAATGTTCACCAGAATGACTCATAGTTCAAAAATGATCAATTTGGGGAACAAAATAGTTATGGATAAAAATAGGTTTTGAAGTAGAATAACCAAAACCAGAACTATTATTACAGGATGAATCTGTGAATACATTCTTTCCAAACATTCTTTTCCATGCGTAATCTATGAAAAAAGTTTCATTAAGGAACATATTTCAGATTTTAGTCAGATGAATATATTCTTATTCTCATAGTCACGAGTCTTAGAATGTGATTTTTTCATTGAAACATTTTCCTTAGAAATAACATTTTAAAAGTCCTCATTTTTTTATATTTTTCATAATTAACTTCATAAATGTATTTGGAGACATTTTCCAAATCAATTGTTTTCTAATCAAGATATTTTTTTAATATTTGATACTTATTTTGTTAAAATTGATATTTTATAATTTTATTTAACGATTTTATTATTGATATTACTATTTTTATTCTTAATTAACTTGGAAAACCTAGATACATCATCAAAATATGGTAATGTATTATCTTCTAATTATGAGGATTCTTCATATGAACCTTCATAATATTCTTCGTTAGAAAAAATTTCATTTAAAGTAATATTGGTTAATGATTTTTCAGTATTTATATTATCCATGAGACATTGATTTCTAGTAGTAATTATAGTAATCAGACCAATATTATTCTATCCATAAGATTCAATATCATAGGATTCATCAGAAGAATCACCACCACTAGCACTCTATAAGTCATTATTGTTCAGTACTTTCATAAACTTATAATTATAGTAATTCTTCCTATTTTATTCTGAATGCATATCCTTTAATTATTCCCTTTTGAGAATATGACAGTCTCGTCTAATATGACTTTTCTTTTACATTCATAACATGTCACTTAAAAATATTTCTTATCATTTCCTTCTTTCTTAATGTATCTATATTGGAAACATTTTATTCCCATAATCTAGTTCATCCTTTTAAAAATATTTTATGTTTCATTATCATAATGAAACTATCAGTTGATTCAAATATAACACTAGATTTCATAGCCTTTGAACTATTAACTCTTTCAAAAGACATGGATTTTATTTTATTTTATGTAGTAGGGAGAGAAACACTACCATTACCATTCTTTTTCTTATTGATCTTAGCTTCTCTCTTCATTCTAGTTTCTTACTGTAGAAGAGTCCCAAATTACTCATCAATATTGGAGTTTTAATCTTTTTAATTCTAAT
Source organism: Viscum album (assembly GCA_963277665.1). Taxonomy (NCBI): domain Eukaryota; kingdom Viridiplantae; phylum Streptophyta; class Magnoliopsida; order Santalales; family Viscaceae; genus Viscum; species Viscum album. The sequence continues at coordinate 499,253,909 of OY728167.1, forward strand.
CAATATCATCTCTTTTAGATTCCCACTAATTAGGAATAATATGTATTATCTTATCCACAAGAATTTCATTATCATGCCCATTATCACCCATAAGATAATGGTTGTTGATGATATTCCTAAGACTTTTTTGAACATTTCATACATGTTCTCCATAAATAAGCAAAAAACCATGATACTCATCTCTAAGAATATCTCTTTCTATTAAAATAACATTTGATGTACCAAAATGTGTGACATATAATTTCTTCCAGATGCTATATTAGCCTCAAAATATGAAATCTTGCTATTGATATTCTTGGTCATAGATTTTAATAATTTATTGTGAACCTTAATGTTAAGGAGATACTCTTATTTTTCTTGATTTGTGAATTGTCAAATTTCTTTTCCTAGGAACTAGTAATCCCTAGTAAACACAACAAGGTAATCAATATTGGTGATGATAATAATATTCATTGTCCTATCTCTAATGTATTCAGTGTCATTTCTATCAAAATTTTGGGTTCTGGTAGGATTTATATTTTCTATAGAACCAATGTTTATTCCTACCATTCATAAAATAATAAATTCTTTTACAAAAATAGGATTAGTAGTAAAAGTTTATAAATAAATAAAATATTTATGGAAAATTTGAACAACTAAAGTAAATAATGAAATTTTGAGAAATAAAAACTTATATTCATTTATAAGTAATTCATATACCACATTTTGTGCCAATTGTAGGATAGAAATGTAGATGTATATTGATCAATTAATGAGGTTGGGGGAATTTTAGGTTTGAAAAAAATCATTTTTATACTTAATAAAATCTATGTTTAACAACGTTGAACAACATGAATTCATAATCCCTCTTTAGTTCTTAACTACAAAACTAACTAACATCCGATCCATAAAAATGGATCTGAAAACGAAACTCAAGACAAGTTTACTTAGGGAATGACTCTACATTAATGCATATAGAATCTTCTTTATATCAGAATGCACAAGAATAATAAAGTGTAAGAAATTTAAACTTTATAATAATAACAATATACATCAGAAATAAAAACATGTAAAAAAATAAGTAAACATTTATTATAAATCTTTTAACATGAAGAGAAGGTTATCTAACAACCTTGGATAACGTTCCCGTTATTTATACATTCACGAAAGTTTGTTTTACCCCCACTTGGGTCAAACCTCGATATGATGATCAGAATCTCACTTACTATCCACGCAATCCCTTGATCTCTAAGGTGATTGGTACCTCTATCATTATATTCAAGAAATCCCTCTCTTTATAACAGCAATAATCAGATTCACACTATCAAAGTTTAACAAGATGTAATTTTCTTGAAAATTTGTTCACATAATTCATTCAAAGCAGGTTTGAGCAGAGCTCTCGTAGGGTATCACTTCATTCTAAATATCAATAGCTCCCAAATAAAACTCTATCATAAACTCTAACAAATGGTTGGGTATTTATATGCATGGATTCCAATTATTGACTTCCTCCTCCAATGGTCATATTTTTGTTGATTTTCAGAGGTACCTATACATGTGGGACTCAGACACCCGAAATGATTAAGTTAAAATAGATTTGATGACATAGTATTATATAAATAACTATGGGAAAGCTAAACAATCTTGATAAACATTTTCACATTTTATGATCAAATAAAATGAAAAATTACTTAAAAGAAATGATATAACTATAAGAACAAAATTTAATCACAATCATAAGAAATTAAGAATTAGAGTCTCAAAATATTGAAAATCGGATTCCGAAATAATCAACATTCGAATTATGATTTATAATTATATTTGAGTATAATTTCAAAAGAAATCGTAGTAAAATTTTAGAAGAAATTAGATTCTAATTTTAGGAGAAATCAGAGTCTTATTTTAGATGTAATTAGAGTCTGATTTCAAGAGAAATCAGAGCCCAATTTTAGGAGAAATCAGATTTCAATTTTAGGAGAAATCATAGTATGATTTCAAATGAAATCAGAGTGTGATTTCAAAAGAAATCAGAATCGGATTTCATAGGATATAAGAGTGTTATTTTATGATAAATAGGAGTCTAATTTCTTAAAAAATTAAAGTCTGATTTTAGAAAAAATCAGAGCCCAATTTTAGGAGAAATAAGATTCACAATTCTTGGGAAATCTGATTCTAGGGAACTATAAGATTCTAAGTCTGATAAAGATCTTATTTTTTGATTATTAAAAATATGGTTAGATTTGGTTTGGGAAACTTTAGATAAAGTGTTGATATCTATAGGTAAATAAAAAACATTCATAGACAAATGAAATATTACTTAAGTGAATGTTTCCTATAGAAATGTAATTTTCCTTAAAAAATGTGTTTGTGATTTTCATAACATAAAGAAATATAAAATTCTTAAGGAAACATATTGAATCCGTAATTATGAGTCCCCACATGATTTTCCTTGTATGGAAAACCCTTTAAACCAATATTGGTCTTGGTTTGGGTTATCTAAAGAATGGTAGTGTCCTGTAGGTGTAGTAAACCAGATATGGGTTTCCATTTTGTTGGGATATCCATTCATCAGACCCCTTATGGTGGGGGTTTGGAGAGTGTGAGAAATTCCCAGGTTTTCCATGTCGAGATTCATTTTTCAATCAATGATATTGGTTAATATTTATCATTATTATGGTGGGGATACCCACCATGGGTTTATTTGGAATTTCACAGGAATAAATCGATGTTTACTTGTTCCTTACATTGGGGAGTTCATTCAGGCCTACCCGTGTTGAGAATTCAGTTTCATTTCTCATGTTGGATTGATATTAGGTAGTCTAGTTCAAAGATATCTATCATAAAGATACTATCTTGATTAAAAAATGCGATTGGAGCATGCCCAATGAAAGTTTTAGAGTATTATTGTTCATGTTTTAATCATGGTGTGGTTTGGATTAGTCTATTTATTTCAGGTGAGTAGCATGAGTTTAATATGGTAATGATTCATGGTTTTTTGTCATGGGATGTTGGAAGGTACATTGTGATAGCTAATTTCCTTTAAATTATACACTAGAAGTTTCATAAATTTTTGGGGTGGGTGGTGCATAATGGGGAGCGAATTTCATTCTACAAAGTTTGACTTGTGAACCCCATTTTCTCGTATTGGTAGTGGTTTGTATTATTTTCTTTTGTTATTAATGGGAATATACTTATTCTATAATTTAGTATAATTATTTGTTTTTGGTTTAACCATGGTATAGATTTCAATGGGAGGAATTTGTATTTTTGGAGGAGAATTGTCCCACTCGGGTTTTTGATATCACCTTTGTTCTGATTCAAGTTTGGTTGCATGTTACTTTTATTATAAACTAGGTGAGATGGGTTTGGATTTTTGAGGTATTCTCTTTGGTTATTATTTTTATATTTCTTTTTCTTGTGTTTCCCCTTGAATTTTTTTAAAAAAAGTGTGAAAATGGGTGGATAGACCGTGGAAAACAGTTGGTACATAGTTAGTAATAAATTTACACCCATACCAAGTTAACATGTGGTAGGTCAGAGTTATAGTAAGAAGAGACCACAAAAAATTTTCATTGTAAGTCAGGCTGAGTGGACAAACTGCTTGGTATGCGTTCTCCTTGGAAGAGGCAGTCACACGGTAGCCACATGGTTTAAAAACCCCGGGTACTTACCACACGGCCTTCCAACTCATTAAAAATATTTCATCCATTTTCATATCACTATGATTTATTATGAAAAACACCCCCTTTTTCTACTCTTTTAGCCTTCCCATACCTATGCATGACTCTGTCTCCTTCTGCCCCCCTTGGAGCTCCATTTTTTTCAAGATTTGGTATAGAATGTCAAATATCCTTCAAGAAAGTGCATTCTTTCCTTGATTCATTCTATCATATATGATTTATCCTCACCTTCATTGAGGTTATTCTTCTCTAGAGGGTTGTGTGATGATTTGAGAGTTTTTCATTGTAAAATTGGTTCAGACTTCCTTGTTTTTTGTTGGAAATTTCCTTTTTAGATTATCGTGGTGGTGAAAATGTGATTTCATATTGTTTTTTGGTAGTTTCATCTCCCATGTTAGGTGGTTCTATGCTTTAGATTTTTTGATGTTTTCAATATTCTTTTTTTATTAATTCTTGTCTTATAAATTAATTGTGTAGTAAAAAAGGTGGTTTGAAATTATTTGGCACGTTTTTGTGGTGAAAATTGAATTTTGAATGGAAAATGATCATATTTTTTGTGGTATCTATTATCATGTTTTTTGAAAGGGGTTTTTTATAGAATGGAATGTTCAAAATGTGTTTCTCAATCCAACCAAGGTGAGAATGTGATTATAAAGTAATGTTTTAAAAGAAATTGGGTATTTATGGAATAAGGGATTATTTCTAATGAAGTTTAATTGACATATAAATTGTTCAGAATTGGAAAGAATGATTTAATGTGGAATTGGCTGATGTATTGTGTCACATGGTTCATGGCCCATGGATCTGTTTGAGGAATAGAATTCATTTCTTGTTATTTGTAAAAAGGATAATTTATGAATTATGTAATTGATTGAAAATTTATCAAAAAAGGGGTTTTTGTGTGAGTAAAATAGAAAAATGATTTTTTTGTGGGAAATGGGTAATTTCCCTAGAATACAAGGACATGGTTTGTGAATGTGGTATGTTTTTTGAAATTTGAACATTAACTTTAGCAAAAGGGAAACTGTGGTATCTAGGTGGGATGACTAGTTCTAGTATACTAGATGACATATAAGGGGTTCATTCTAATTTTGTGTAGCAGGAATGATTCATAAAATACTTACTAAACTATGAGGATGATTGGGACCACATGGCCATTTGGGTGTACCCTCATTGTGGCTCGTGCATGAGAAATGAGATATTATGATTTCTAACCACCTTAAAATGAGGTATGAGCTTCTAGTTTCCCACTTGAGATAGATTGACCCAAGTGATATTACCATTGATCTCTCCCTTATATGACGTGGTGCCATCTGTTGGTATACGGTGGACCTTGTGTGTGTGTCCTTATTAAGAATTACCTTTATAATTTTTTATGAATGTTTTTGTGAAATGGTTTCCTTTGAAACTGTTCATTTTTAATGTGTTTTACCATAAAATGTTTCCCTTAAAATTTTTATTTAAAATGCTTCACAAAAATTAGAATGTAAGATTATTTTTTAATGATTTGGCACAAAATATTTTTACTTGGGTGGCATACTATATTGCTTTAGCTCACTCCCTCTATAGAATAATGGTTGTATGTAGACATCTTATGTTTAAATATCGTAAATACTAGGTGTGTGATAATGGTGGTTCGGGTCGCTAATGGCCTTCTCTTGTAGGTTTTGGTGCCAGTGTATTGAGGATGTTGCTCTTATTGTTGAATGAAGGATTTTATGTGATATTTTTTTTGTTCCCTTTTATATTGTAGCCCTTTTTGATATTGATTATAAATTTAAATTAAAACCTTAAAATTAATAATTCATGTTTTTATGGATATTGAGTTCTTTCTGGTTTTTTATAAGCCATTAATGCTTATATAACCTGGTGAAATAATTCCCAATGTACTTTGCTGGTACATGGGAACTAGTTTCTAGTCTATGTGGATCGAGAACAACCATCAGGCCATTCAAAAAACTAGGTTAGTCACTAGTTTGGTTTACATACAAAATCAGTTCGTGACATTGAAAAAAAATTCAAAAGAGGACCACAAGGACGATTTAGTGAAATTATAATTTAAAAATTAAAATATCTCCTACAACACTCTCCTTATGAATGTAAAAGGGATGAAAGGGTTTTTCATACTCTGAAATTAATGAATGTATTCAATTAATGAAGAATTGATTTTTTTTGAATATTGAATATATTCATTTAAAAATGATGTCATGGAATTAATACATTCCAAGGAGATACTACATAAATAATTCATAGATATATAGACTACCAAGCTAGATGTTGACTAAAAAAGTTTTCATGTAATATAATTTTTCTTTGATTCATTAAATTTTTTTGAATATATAATATGTATATTTTTGAAGAGTGATTGAGAAGGAATATTGAGATTAGTGGCTGATAAAAAGTAATATCACTACATGAAATCAATGTACAAATAATTTCAATAAAAAATTCATGAAGAATAACAGTATTATGCATATCAACTGCAATAGAAGACGTAGGTTTCCATTATAAATTTTCAAATGATTACTACATCAGTAAAGGCTCATAATGGTGAATGAGAATGAAGATGATCATTGAGGGAATCAACCAAATCTCAATCTTCAAATAAGGCAATCCAAAATATAGATAATCATTTTTTTACTAAAATAAAAATTTATGAAAATGACTGAAAATAATATATATATATATATATATATATATATTTGGAAGAGTAAAAATTATGGGGAAATAACCAATATGAACAGTTCTTCAGTTATTATTTCTGATAATAAATTTTCCCTAATATTACCCTAATAACATTGGTTTCTAATCCAAAATAACAATACATGTAGAAGTAGATATATTATACCTAGCATAAAGAGAAATTGGCTAATTTAAATATACCAATGCTTATGTAGATTCAACCATATTTGTATGTATTACTAATACAATATGTCACAAAGTTTAAATTAAATATTTGTTATAAAAGGGGTGATCAATGTTTATAAGATGAATAAATCTCTTAATTTAATTTATAATACCACCCTGAATATGAACAGTTTATTACTAAAAAACTAATTTCAAATATTTATGAATTTATATGTATTGTGTGATATATGGGGAAAAAGTCTAAATAAATGATACTCAAATTCTCCCATGTATCTAATATGGAAATAAGATAAGGAAAAACCATAATTACATGGGAATGACATTAAAAATAAGGCATTTTTTACCTTTTTTTCAATATCTATGAATGTAAGTTCACTCATGAAGTAAATAACAAATGTTTATCATGATGTTCAACATATGAGGATGAATTTATTCTATTGTGGTTAGAGAGGCCACAACATAGATTTTTTACTTGTGGAAATGAATCATATGAAATAATAGTGACATATGATGATTAGAATAGATTCCATAAATGACATGGATATAAATTTTTTCAAGATGTGTTATAATTCATTCTATGAAAATGAGAAGTTTTAATGATGGGAATGGAAAATTCTGATGAATAGATGAGTAGAAGGTAAAAAAGGTAGTCTATTACATTATTACATATACGACATGATTTCATAATCATGTATAATTATTGAATAATATGGGGAATAGATTATTTCATGAATGTTCTAATAATATAGATAAATGTAGGGCATCCACAAATAATAAAATATTTGATCATTCTTTCCAATGTTTTTTACAATATGACTAAATCAGTTGGATCTTGAATTAATTATTAAGAAAAAAGTGTATAAAATAATTACTCTCTTTAATATTGATAATATTACTACATAAAATAATAATAAATGTTATAATTGAATAAAAAACCTTTTTTCCAAAGGTTGTTATATTTATAAATCTATGGTTATATGCATTTATAATTCCTATTCTAAATTTCTTGTGTTGGTAATTCATTCTCAACCCTACTAATCAATCTATGGATGTATAGTGAGTTCTAATTGATCATCAGAATTATATTGTGGTTATTAAATCGAAATGGAAAATATGATGAATTTTATAGTGTTTTTCATTGAGAGGTGTACATAAATCATGAGGAGATATAAAATTATATTAATCCATCCATATTTTAGACAATTGAAAAAACCCAATTCAATTATGATGTCGAAGGTATTATTTAATTCACCAATATCATGTTTTAAATGTATATTTAATTCTTATAATGGCATAGTGATTTTCTATACATTAGGCTTGACATGGATGTTGAAATATTTTGATATATTTTTTCAATTGAGTAGTGATTTCTGAATCTTCCTACAATCCCAATATGTGATTACATGAGAAATAATGGAAAAGAGAGACTGATATCACATGTGGATTTGTTCAAATATTTTTTTCTCTAAATGTGAATATTTTTTCTACAAATTATTATCATACATTGAGTAATATATTATTTTTTGGATTGATCAATAGTATGATAAATGTAAAACCATGTCTATATCTTATAATGCAATGTTACTAAAAAATTCCAACTATCATATGAAACTAGTAGGATGTTATTCTCACATATCCTTCCTAGTGTTATTATATATAATATACATATCAAAAGTGGTGTATCCCCTTATATTTCATTTGGTATCAATATTGTGTGATATAAAACTACTAATGGGGATATGGTTTTGAAGGATGACACAACTATGATAAAGAGTGTTCTCCTAACATACCATTTTCATTTATATTCAATAAGGGGGAGATAAATTACATAAAAAGATGATGTATTTGTAGTTTTATTTTAATTAAATTCAAATCACTGAGTGGATAATTGATGTTCCAAAAGGTATTGAGTGATAGTATTTTTTTAAAATATCTTATTCAATATGCTAATGAAAATATTAGGTCTGGGTGAATATGTAAGATTCCACCCTTGCAGCATTATTTTTTTACATTAGGAATAAAAGGAAAAGAATAGTTCCTTGAATATCTGGTTGGAAGGATAACATCAAACTACCATTTATAGAACCCATTCATGTAGTAAAAAGTATGCTGACTATTGAAAATAGTATTTATACATTATTGGATTATGTATTATGTGAATATAGAATGATAGTGATAGACCTAAGAGGTGTCACACATGAGATGGAAAATACAATCAGTGAAATATTTATTTTGTATTTTTTATATACTATATATAAATAGATATGAATACTGAAGATCCAAGGATCGAATGACAACTGAGAAGGGAGGGGGCTGGGTTGATTCAGTTGTTTAACTTTTATAAGTTTCAAGACATTAACAAACTTAACCCTTGCAACCTGTTAAGATTAATTTCCTTATCAACATTTTTCTAGATACTCAAGCATGCATGAATTGAAAAAAAAGAAAGGAAAACAAGATTTACAAGGTTTAGTCTCAATAAGAGAACCTACATCCTTGCCATAGCCACTCCCTTGGGTCTATGGAAATCCACTGTAATTAATAAGTGAATACAAAATGTGCCAACTCCCATTGGACACCTTCTATCTCCAGATAGGAACAATTATAGTGAATCCCATTAGTTTACAATGCTTCCTTAAAGAAAAAATGAGCCAAACACAATAATAAGAACATTGACATGGTGCTCCACAAATGTTCACTCCAAATGATCACTCTGAATCTTCAATTCGATTTCTTGAATCTGATTTTCTAAAACCGATATTCTCAGCAAGATAATGATGGTTCTGCACAAATGCTCAATCCGAATTCTCAATCCAATTTCCATGAATCCGATATTCTAAAATCGGTCTTCTCAACATGATAATGATGGTTCCGCAAGAATTCTCACTCTGAATTCTCAATCTGGTTTTCTTGAATCTGATATTCTGAAATCAGTCTTCTCAGCAAGATAATGATGGTTCCACACAAATGCTCACTACAAATATTCAATCCAGATTCTCTTCTTCTAAAACATTCAAGGAAACCTTTTCAAGATGCTAGGAACATTTCACTTAGATTTCTCCAGCGCTCCGCCTTTTCTGTGTGTGTAAAAAATTGCAAATGAGCGAATGATATGAGCACATATTTATAGGAAACTATGAAAACAAAGGCAGGAATCATGAGAATCTTTCCCGATTCTTCAAATTTCAAAAATAACTCCGAAAATATCATGCATTTAATCTTCAATCATTGAATTCTTAAAATCTTTTATATTTCTCTGAGATTTAAGAAATGTTGTAATTCTGGTTTTCTTGAACTCAGAATCGTCGTTCCGAATTTGTCAGCATGTTGCTCAGGATTGTCATTCCGAATTTCTCAGCATGTTGCTCAGGAATGTCATTCCGAATTTCATGCTCAGGATTGTCATTCTGAATTTATGGTTCAGGAAGTACACTTCGAATTTCTAGTTCAGGAAGTACACTCCGAATTTCAGGTTCAGGATGTACACTCCAAATTTCTGGCTCAGGAAGTACACACCGAATTTCTGGCTCAGGAGGTATACTCTGAATTTCTGGTTCAGGAAGTTCACTACGAATTTCAGGTTCAGGAAGTACACTCTGAATTTCTGGTTCAGGAAGTACACTCTGAATTTCTGGTTCAGGAAGTACACTCCGAATTTATGGCTCAGGATGTACACTCTAAATTTATGGTTTAGGAAGTACCCTCCGAGTTTATGTCTTAGGATGTACACTCTAAATTTATGGTTCATGAAGTACACTCTGAATTTCTGGTTCAGGAAGTACACTCCGAACCTCAGGCTCAGCAAATAGACTCTAAACTTCTGGTTTAGTAAGTAGACTCCAAAATGCAGGGTCAGGAAGTAGACTAAGAATTTCTAGCTCAGGAGGTAGACTCCGAACTTCAGGCTCATCAAGTAGACTCTGTACATCAGGCTCAGCAAGTATACCTCAAACTTCTGTTTTATCAAGTAGTCTCCAAACTTATGGATCACAAAGTTGACTCTGAATTTTCTAATAATTTTTCTTAGTGAAAAACATCAATCCTCTTCACCATTTCCTCAACAACTATTATCATGAAGCTTTTCATGATTTGTGGGAACATTAATATCAGTAAAGCATCTTCTGATTTTGTTAAGAAAGTTTGAGATACTTTCTTAACTTCTGACTTCTTATTCTTCAACATGATCATCTTTAACGGAATCATCAAAAACCAACTACTTCAAAATTATATAACTCGAAAACATTCTTCAACAAAAATATTAGTTGTCAAAAAATACAAAACATTGTTAAAAAAACACCATAATGGTTCTTCAATCTCCCCCTTTGGATTTGTTGGCAACCCTTGGTAACAAGTTTTCACCTCTCAAAAATTTTACATCTCATGTTCTTGAATTTTACCAAAACATAGCGCTTCCAAAAAAGAGTGTGCTAACACCACACTACTGGATAAAGTAATGTTTTTGAAGGATTTCCATCCCTCTGTGACAAGAAATATTTGTGGCCATGTAAAGATAAAAATTACCTTACGCAAACTCCCCCTTAACTTTTATCTTTTTATTTCTCACATTTCTTTTCTTCTCTCATTTTTCTTTCTCTCTCATTTTTCATTCTCTCTCCCCCATTATATGATAAGCACAACTTTAGATTCATAAAAGAAAACTTACTCTCCCCCTTTTTCAACATAATCCAAAGCACGGTGGGGGATACTACCTTACGAGTTTTAGGAAGTCATGGGAGGAGGCTGAACATGGAGTTGCAGCCTTAGTTCAACAAAACTCTCATTAGACATTGATTTTGGGAAAATATCGGCAATCTAATACTTTGTTGAAATATATTCTAGCAAGACTTCTCCAGCAGAAGCTTTCTCTTTTAAAAAATGATACTTTATTTCAATATTCTTTGAACATGAATGTTGAATAGAATTCTTTGAAAGATAAATGGCACTTTGATTATCACAGAGTATCATCAAAGGTTTATAAGGATTCACTTTCAAATCTTCTAGCTGAACCTTCATCCATATCATTTGAGTACAAGCCTGAGTAGCTGCAATATATTCGGATTCAACTATGCTTAATGTTACTGAGCTTCTTTTCTTACTGTGCCAACTCAAACAACATTCCCCTAAGAAAAATACTCCTCCTGATGTTTATTTTATATCATTACAATCACCATCCCAATCAGCATTATTATAACCACAAAACTTCATCTCATTGTTTCTCTTATATAACAACCCAAGTGAATTTGTTCCTTTAACATATCTCAGAATTCTCTAAAATTCCAACATATGTGATTCTTTTGGATCATTTTGATATCGGGAAAAGAGAGTCACTGTATAAGAAATATCAGGCCTTGAAGATGTAAGAAAAAGAATACTTCCTATCAACTTTCGAAAGTCTTTCTGATTCACACTGTTTCCTGTCTAATCTTTGCTCAACTTTGTGGTCACTGAGATAGGGGTTGAAACATACATTGATTCTTACATCCCAAACTTCTTTAACAATTCTTTGTCATACTTTTCTTGGGATAGGAAAAAGGTAGTTTTCTTGTTGTTGAACTTTTATGCCATGGAAGAAAGTTAATTCTCCCAACATTGTCATTTCAAAATTTTCCTTCATCTCATCAGTGAATTTTTCACAAACCTTTCCTTCATCTCCAGCAAAAATTATATAATCCACATAAATGATTACGATTAAAGTTCTAGAGTCATCATCATTAACATAAAAGTTGCTATCAACCTTTCCTTTAGAAAATTTCATCTTTCACAGAGAATTTTCAAGCTTTGAATACCAAGCTCATGGATCTTGTTTCAACCAATACAAGGCCTTCTACAATTTTCAAACTTTGTTTTAATCCTGATCAAGCAAAAACCCACAAGGTTGTTCACAGTAAACTTCTTCCTCAATCTCACTATTTAAGAAAGATGACTTTACATCCATCTGATAAACCTTGTAATTTCGATGAGAAACCACTGCAAAAAACATTCGAATAGTTCCGAAACTTGCAACAGGGGAAAAGTTTTCTTCAAAATCAACACCTTCCACATGTGCATACGCTTTACACACAAGCCTTGCGTTGTTTCTTATAACATCTCCATGATCATTCAATTTATTTCTATAATCCCACTTGGTTCTGATAACATTCTTATTTGCTGGCCTTGGAACAAGTTCCAATATTTCATTCTTCTCAGTATGATCTAGTTCTTCATTCATAGCATCCACCCATTTCTTTATGTTGAATAGCTTCTGAAACTAATTCTGGTTCCACTTCTGAGATAAGGGAAGTCTGATTTTCTAATCTCAACTTCATTCTTGTCTGAACTGGAGCCTTATCATCCCAAATAATATTTTCAGGTTAAACTTGTTTTTTAAATGTAGGAAAACACACATTTACTTTCCCAGCATCACTTTTGTCCCCATGTGACTTATCTAAGTCACTCTCACTCTGTTTTGTAAAGTAGCTTGGATTTTCAATTACCTTCACATTATATGAATCCACCAACTTCTATAGACTTTTTCTCCAGCATTTGTAACTTCTTCCCTTTGGTGAATAGACCATAAATATTCCTTCTTCATCATTCTCATCAAACATTCCTAAGTCCAGATTTTTTATTTTGAGAAAGCATGGTTATCCAAAAACTTTTAAGTAATTAAAAGATGTTTTTTGTTATACCACATCTTGTAAGGAGTCATGTATGTTTATGGTCCCAACAAGAATGTATTTTGAACATGTACATCTATGCAAACAACTTCCCTCCAAAATAATTTTGAAAGTTTGTATTCTGATAAAATACTTCTTCAAATTTCCACAAATCTTCTATTTTTCCTTTCTGCAACTCCCTTTTATTGTGGTGTATAGGGAGCAATATACTGATGTTTGATACCATGTTTCCTTAGGGATGTTTCAAAAGCATTTCTTGTGAATTTGGTAATGTTGCCTATTATTAATTTATTTATGGAAACCCCAAATTATTTCTCAACAACTATTTTAAAGAATTTAAACATTTCAATAGCCTATGACTTATTCTTCATGAACATGATGTTGGTCATCCGAGTGAATTCATCAATAAAAGTGATAAAGTATAAATCTCTTTTTGTTGATTGATGTCTCATCGGCCCACACAAATCAGAATGAATAAGCTCAAGTGGTTTGTTAGATTGAATATCAACTCTTTTATGGCCTTTGTTAGTCATCTTTCCTTTCTGGCATGTTATACAAACATCTTCATCTGTTCTTTTCTGTTCTGGAAAATATCGAACAACATCTGTAACGACCCGAAGTTTCATTAATGGAAAATCCCTCTTGATCCAGTTAAATGTTTCTTTATGAAAAATGTTTTTATAAGATATCAACTTTTTTTAGTTTTACTTTAAGATTTGTGACCGTTACTTTTATAGCCGTTGAACAGTGATCATCTGGGTAGTTTAAATATAAGGCTTTAACGAAACCATTTTTTACTCAGACAAAGGAAGCGATGGCCTCATCCAGTAGAATTGCCCCTTACGAAGCCCATTTGTCGGAGCTCGGAAAGGAGGTGGCGTCTTTGGGCTTTGCCCTTGACCAAGCCCAAGCTGAGCTTCATCAAGTCAAGCTCGAACGTGATCGTCTACGGGAAAAATGGAAGTTGATAGAGATCACCACTCGAGCGATGTTATCCGAGCAACCCCAAGAGTCTGTCACCATCGCACACCTTACCCTTAGGTCTTATGTGGCTATTTTAAGGGGTTATGTAACAAATAAGTAGCACCATGTTCATGTACATTATTTTTTTGTATATAATAATGAATATAATTTCTAGTCATTTTTGATGCATCGTAATTAGTTTTTAAAGTACAAATGATGTTTTTAGTTATTATTTAATTAAAGGATTTTTGAATTAAATAATATTTTAATAAAATATTATTATTAATATTAAATTATTTTTTTATTAAATATAAATGATCTTATAATTTTATGAATGCAATTAAAATTTTTATTAAGGTTTGAAAGCCATTTTTGTCAAAACCCCTGAATTTTTATAAATGTCGGTTTTTATTTTAAAAGTGAAAATTCACATATTTAGAAAATTATTTAGATAAAATAAATATTATTTTTGGAATCAGGACGTCGAAATTATCCAACGGTGAATTTTTCATAATTTTCTGAGACAGTCAAATTTTTGGGTAAAAATTAAATACCATTTAAATATATAATGTGTTTTATGACATCATAATGACCCAATAGTGATGTAATAAAATACCATAATCCTTATGTTCGGCCAATATGTGTTTTATCATTAAAATAATGAGGTTTTGTGTTTGTTTGACTCACTTTTCAAAGCATTAATGGAGCCCTCAAGACTTATTCAACACTTTGCCTTTTTAAATTAATTTCCATGGGAGTGTGACTCACCTCCACATAAGCAACCCTAATTTTTTAATAAGTTCGGACCTTGGCCTTTTAAAATATTTTTTTCCTCTTTCCTTTTCCAGAAACCATGTGCAAATACCATGGGATGGTTTGTGGTTTGGATTATTTTAATATAAGGGGTCCCAAACCTAAATAATAAAGAATTCTCTCACCTTTCCTATATAAACCCACCCAAGCTCCCACTTCCTCCTCACCCAAAGCCCTTGATGTTCGTCCAACCTCTGCCCTACTCTCTCTAGAATCCTCTCAAGGTGCCCCAAACTCCCAAGAAGCCTCTCACAAGCCTCTCTCTAGCCTTTGGAAGCACACTTCCAAGTAAGGGTTTTTCTTCCTTTCTCTTTTTTTTGTCAATTTTCTTTAAGTTGTATTGCCCTTTTAATTTCATTTATGAATGTTGGGGTATGGTTTCGCACCTCTCCCATACTGCCCTTTTATAGTTTGAATGATGGGAGACCCCTTTCTCTCTCATTAAATGCCTCCCATGTACACCCGTTACTATGCCGAAATTCCGAAAGGAACCTTTTTCTCCTCTTTTATATTCAAGCAATACTTTTGTATCATGAATCTAAATTCCATCTCTATTGTTGGGACATGTATATATATGATCTCCTTACTGTCCATTACATGTAAATATGATGAGGAACCCCTTTCTCTCTCATCAACCTTTTTTATGAATTCTTATGTCACGCCGTTACGCTGCCGAAATCGCACCAATTTTCTAAGCCAATGTCTTTGTGTAGTGAATACCATGCCCATTTCTCCATCAAGGGTATTCACCTTTATGCACATATACGTATTTATTGTAAAGTTTCATGTATGAATTCCACATTCCTTTATCGTGGAATAAATGATTATGTTTTATTAATCCATGTTTTATGATCCATGTGGCACACTTATGCATGAAATGAAATGTTTAAGAAGGGTGCGCCCTGATAGCGCTCCAATGCATTGGGTAAAGTATAGTATCATGATACGTCATGTGCAATGTGTGTTGACTCATGCTAATTCAAGTGCAACGAGGGTTTACTCGTGCTTCAAGTGCAATGAGGGTTTACTCATGCTCCATGTGCAATGAGCCTTGGCTCATGCTAATTCAATGTTAAGTGTTGTTGCCACATTTCCATGTTATGATTATCATGCTTTATCATGCCTTTATGTTCATGTCTCTATTATGCTCTATTGATATGCCTATTGCCTAACATGTATTGTACTCCTCATGTTATTCATTGTGTACTCCCTTACTGGGCTTTATAGCTCACCCTTTTCTTATGCATGTCCTCAGGTTATCCCATGCAATGCTAAGTACGAAGGATTGTAGTGGTCATGTAAAGGAAGTTTTCAATAAGGATGTGGTATTTCAAGTTTAAAGTTTTTATGTAATGATCCTAAGCCCCAAAGACACTAAACCTCTCGATATTCTTTGTTGTATCAAGTGAAGTTTTATGTAATAAAGCATGTTTAAGTTGTAATAAAAAGCAGGGTTGTCATAGTTGGTATCAGAGGATAGGTTTAGTTATTTTTGGGATTAGGAAACCCTAGTAAAGCCTTAGATACAGGACTAAGCATAAATAAAAACATCCCTAAGTTTTGGTAAATACTAAGTAAGTGGTTTATCAAACAAATACATCCCTGTCTGGATACGAGCAGGTAGAGGCGGCTCTGGCACAGATGTATCCTAGGGGTAAAACCCGAAAACACCGCTTTGAGCTAGACTCGAACGGGAACTGGTGCACGACAACGGGCCTTGCTGCACTCTTGGTTACGACACTCCCGAGGGATATGTTTTGATAAATTCACAATCTTAGTATGAACCCTTATTAAGGGAAAAATGCCCCTAAGAATATATGTTAGAAGGAAGATCATGAAAAGCCTGGATTGAATCCTATAGACTCATGAGTTAAAGAGATTAAAGTTTATTTATAAGTCATCAACTTTTGTCTTTGGATTACCCTTTATGTGTTACCCCTAACTTTCCTTTTATTCCAGCCAATGGCCGGTAATAGGAGAACTCGGGCTAACAACCGTTGTGAAGATCAGTGTGATGATTGTACTAATTTGATGCCCAATCCGATGGGAGCGGGAATCGCGAACTTTGTCACGCTTCTCTCTCAGCTAACTCAAGTTTTGAATAGAAACACTGGTCAAGAGGAACGTTCAACCCCCCCTAAGAAAGAACAAGTCGCTATTGAAAGCTTCATGAGACAAAGGCCTCCTACTTTTAGTGGATCATCTGATCCCACGATCGCTGAACAATGGATCAACTCCATTGAGAAGATATTCTCCATCCTCCAATGCTCTGAAAAAGAGAAGGTTCTCCTGGCGGCTTATCGTATGGAGGGTGAAGCTGATCAATGGTGGACATTGATCAAAAATACGAAGCCTGAGGAGGAGATCGAGGCTTTGGAATGGAAGGTATTCCGGAAGATGTTTTTCGATAAATATTTTCCACGCACCCTCCGTCTTAAGATGGAAAGGGACTTCCTTTCCCTCAAGCAGAAAGATGAAGAATCTGTGGGAGCGTACGAGGCAAACTTCACAAGGCTTGCACGATACGCTTCCGGCTTTGTCGTTACCCCCGAATGCAAAGTTGACCGCTTCTTTGGTGGGCTGAAGCCTAGCTTGCGGAAAGCATTAGCAATCCGTGACTTTGACAGCTATGAGGAGATTGTCCGATGTGCCCTTAAGGTTGAAATGGAGATCGGAGAATCACAGGGGTATCATGGGGACAAGAAGCGGAAGGTGGACTTCAATGCTGGTGGTCCGATGGATAAATCCAACGGCGCTAAGAAATTCCAGCACCCCACTTGCCAAAAGTGTGGAAAGAAGCACCCTGGGAATTGCCTTAGGGGGACAAGAAAATGCTTCAAGTGTGGAAGAGAAGGGCACCTAGCTATTAACTGTCAGCAAGAAGGACCCGCGGCTGCGACGGAGGGGAGGAACGCTCCGTTCGAACCTCAACGCGTTGTTCAATGCTTCAAATGCAAAGAACCGGGTCATTTTGCGAATCAGTGCCCTAATCCAAGGGTTATCGGAGGCAATCAACAACCTCCAAGACAGCAAGGAAGAGCTTTTGCCATCACTTCTGCCGAAGTGAACCCCGACAACGAAGTGGTGACAGGTACGCTAGTTATTCATTCAAGAATAGCGAACGTACTTTTTGATTCAGGTTCTACGCATTCTTTTATATCTCAAAAGTTTAGTAGAATAATCTCTGCACCACCACAAATCATGGAAGTAAAGATGTCGGTGAGTACGAAAAATGGGGCAATCATTGCATCCCATGAGTATAAGTCCTCCCCTGTTATAATCTGTGGATTGAATTTCCCGGAGAACCTCGTCATACTCCCTTTGGTGGAATTTGATGCAATTCTTGGCATGGATTGGCTTTCCTTATATAGAGCCAACATAAATTGTCGGGAGAGGGAAATCACACTCCATATGGAGAATCGACCCCCGATTCTTTACAAGTGTCAGGAGGAAGATGAATCTCCTTTAACTCCATCATCTCAAGCATGGATATTACTGCCTTATGAGCACGCATATCTGGCTCAGATGATTGAGTCCAAGGAAGAAACCACCCTTGAAGAAATGCCTATTGTGAGGGAATTCGCTGAAGTATTTCCCGAGGAACTTCCTGGTCTTCCTCCAAGAAGAGATGTTGAGTTCTCAATTGAACTTATACCTGGGGCGCTACCAATATCCAAGACTCCATATAGAATGGATGTGGTTGAGCTTGATGAACTGAAGAAACAACTACAGGAGAATCTGGATAAAGGGTTTAAACGCCCAAGTGCATCACCATGGGGTGCACCAGTCCTCTTCGTCAAGAAGAAGGATGGGTCAATGCGGCTTTGCATCGATTATCGTGAACTTAACAAAATCACGATAAAGAAAAAGTATCCTCTCCCAAGAATCGATGACTTGTTTGATCAGCTGCGTGGAGCACAATACTTCTCCAAGGTCGACTTGCGGTCGGGATATTATCAAGTAAGGGTGAAGAAAGAAGATATCCCCAAGACTGCTTTTCGTACAAGGTATGGGCACTATGAATTCATAGTAATGCCTTTTGGACTCACCAATGCTCCAGCAATATTCATGGACTTGATGAATAGAGTCTTTAGAGATTACCTAGATAAATTTGTGGTAGTCTTTATAGATGATATTCTAATATACTCCAAAACCAAGGAGGACCATGAGGAGCATTTAAGAACTGTACTGGAGACTTTGCGCAAGGAGAAGCTCTATGCCAAGTACAGCAAGTGTGAGTTCTGGTTGAAGGAGGTCTCATTCTTGGGTCATATCATCACAAGCAATGGGATATCTGTGGACCCCTCCAAAACAGATGCAATTGAGGGATGGCTGAGGCCAACATCGGTAACTGATATCCGTAGCTTCTTGGGGTTAGCTGGATATTATCGACGATTTGTGAGAAACTTCTCACGATTGTCCAACCCTCTTACCAAGCTAACTCGAAAGGGATTAAAGTTTGCTTGGAGTGATGAATGCGAAGAAAGCTTCAAGGAGTTGAAAAGGAGGCTTATCACTGCACCTGTGCTCACTTTACCCACAAGTGGGAAGCTTTTTGTGGTATTCAGTGATGCTTCGAAGAAGGGCTTAGGATGTGTGCTAATGCAGAATGATAAAGTGATATCCTATGCCTCAAGGCAGTTGAAAATCCATGAGCGAAACTATCCAACGCATGATCTGGAGTTGGCGGCGGTGATCTTTGCCTTGAAAATCTGGCGGCATTATCTCTATGGAGAGAAATGTGAGATATATACTGACCACAAAAGTCTTAAATATATATTCACACAGAAAGAGCTTAATATGCGCCAGAGAAGATGGATAGAGCTCATCAAGGATTATGACTGTTCAATACATTACCACCCTGGGAAGGCGAACAAGGTGGCGGATGCCCTAAGTAGAAAGGATCCAGCAATTCTATCAATGATGAGAATTGAGAAGGATCCAATCTTCTTAGACTTGATGAAGATGGACGTGGGAATCATAAAGAAGGGAACATCATCAATCCTTTCACAAATGATTGCTCAACCATCTCTTTTGGAAAGGTTAAAGGATGCTCAAAAGGATGATGCGAGAATCCAAGAAAAAGTGGAAGCTATCAATAAGGGAAAATCCTTAGAGTTTAATGTTAATGAAGAAGGAATTGTGCGGTTTGGGAAAAGACTATGTGTCCCATCAAGTTCGGAGCTGAAGAAGGAACTTTTGGATGATGCACATAGTTCAAATTTCTCTATTCACCCAGGGAGCACAAAGATGTATCGAGATCTCCGAGAAAACTTTTGGTGGGATAATATGAAGAAGGAGATCGCTGTATATACATCAAAGTGCCTGGTGTGTCAGAAAGTGAAGGCAGAGAGGCAGAAGTCTAAGGGGATGATGCAACCATTGCCCATACCAGAATGGAAATGGGAGAACATCACCATGGACTTCGTCACTGGACTTCCAAGGACATCCAAAAGCAACAATGCAATCTGGGTTATTGTGGATCGTCTTACAAAGACTGCACACTTCATTGCTATTCGAGAGGACTTCTCTTTGGATCAACTGGCACGGATATATATCAGGGAAGTGGTACGGTTGCATGGAGTACCACTATCTATTGTGTCTGACCGAGATCCAAGATTTACCTCTAAGTTTTGGAAGAGTCTTCAACATGCTCTGAATACTGAACTGAACTTCAGTACGGCCTATCATCCTCAAACGGATGGCCAATCCGAGCGGACTATCCAAACACTTGAGGATATGTTGAGAGCGTGCTCAATGGACTTTAAAGTAGGATGGGATCAACATCTTCCACTAGTTGAGTTCTCTTATAATAATAGTTTCCACTCGAGCATCCAAATGGCACCATATGAAGCCCTGTATGGGAAAAGGTGTAGAACACCGGCATGTTGGGATGAGGTCGGTGAACGTAAGCTGCTTGGACCAGAAATGGTCGAAGAAATGGTGGAGAAGGTGAAAACCATTCAGCAGCATATCAAGGCAGCCCAAAGTCGACAGAAGATTTATGCAGATAATCGTCGACGAGACCTTGAATTTAAAGTCGGAGACATGGTGTTTTTACGCATATCTCCGTGGAAGAAGGTCATGAGGTTTGGAAAGAAAGGGAAGTTAAGTCCAAGGTACATCGGCCCCTTCGAGATTCTTGATCTTGTTGGGGATGTGGCCTATCGACTAGCACTTCCACCTACTATGGCCAAGGTGCATGATGTCTTCCATGTATCCCTCTTAAGGAAGTACATACCAGACCCTTCACATGTACTCTCTTCTGAGGTGGTACAATTAGAAGACGATCTTTCTTATGAGGAGCAACCAGTGAAGATCTTAGATCGTAGAGAAAAAGTTCTACGAAATAAGACAATGCCCCTCGTCAAGGTGTTGTGGATAAACCACAAGTTTGAAGAAGCAACTTGGGAGTCAGAGGATATGATGAAGCTAAGTTACCCACATTTGTTTTAGTGTGGGAAAAGGAAAATTTCGAGGGAGAAATTTCTTAAGGGGGGAATGTTGTAACGACCCGAAGTTTCATTAATGGAAAATCCCTCTTGATCCAGTTAAATGTTTCTTTATGAAAAATGTTTTTATAAGATATCAACTTTTTTTAGTTTTACTTTAAGATTTCTGACCGTTACTTTTATAGCCGTTGAACAGTGATCATCTGGGTAGTTTAAATATAAGGCTTTAACGAAACCATTTTTTACTCAGACAAAGGAAGCGATGGCCTCATCCAGTAGAATTGCCCCTTACGAAGCCCATTTGTCGGAGCTCGGAAAGGAGGTGGCGTCTTTGGGCTTTGCCCTTGACCAAGCCCAAGCTGAGCTTCATCAAGTCAAGCTCGAACGTGATCGTCTACGGGAAAAATGGAAGTTGATAGAGATCACCACTCGAGCGATGTTATCCGAGCAACCCCAAGAGTCTGTCACCATCGCACAACTTACCCTTAGGTCTTATGCGGCTATTTTAAGGGGTTATGTAACAAATAAGTAGCACCATGTTCATGTACATTATTTTTTTGTATATAATAATGAATATAATTTCTAGTCATTTTTGATGCATCGTAATTAGTTTTTAAAGTACAAATGATGTTTTTAGTTATTATTTAATTAAAGGATTTTTGAATTAAATAATATTTTAATAAAATATTATTATTAATATTAAATTATTTTTTTATTAAATATAAATGATCTTATAATTTTATGAATGCAATTAAAATTTTTATTAAGGTTTGAAAGCCATTTTTGTCAAAACCCGTGAATTTTTATAAATGTCGGTTTTTATTTTAAAAGTGAAAATTCACATATTTAGAAAATTATTTAGATAAAATAAATATTATTTTTGGAATCAGGACGTCGAAATTATCCAACGGTGAATTTTTCATAATTTTCTGAGACAGTCAAATTTTTGGGTAAAAATTAAATACCATTTAAATATATAATGTGTTTTATGACATCATAATGACCCAATAGTGATGTAATAAAATACCATAATACTTATGTTCGGCCAATATGTGTTTTATCATTAAAATAATGAGGTTTTGGGTTTGTTTGACTCACTTTTCAAAGCATTAATGGAGCCCTCAAGACTTATTCAACACTTTGCCTTTTTAAATTAATTTCCATGGGAGTGTGACTCACCTCCACATAAGCAACCCTAATTTTTTAATAAGTTCGGACCTTGGCCTTTTAAAATATTGTTTTCCTCTTTCCTTTTCCAGAAACCATGTGCAAATACCATGGGATGGTTTGTGGTTTGGATTATTTTAATATAAGGGGTCCCAAACCTAAATAATAAAGAATTCTCTCACCTTTCCTATATAAACCCACCCAAGCTCCCACTTCCTCCTCACCCAAAGCCCTTGAAGTTCGTCCAACCTCTGCCCTACTCTCTCTAGAATCCTCTCAAGGTGCCCCAAACTCCCAAGAAGCCTCTCACAAGCCTCTCTCTAGCCTTTGGAAGCACACTTCCAAGTAAGGGTTTTTCTTCCTTTCTCTTTTTTTTGTCAATTTTCTTTAAGTTGTATTGCCCTTTTAATTTCATTTATGAATGTTGGGGTATGGTTTCGAACCTCTCCCATACTGCCCTTTTATAGTTTGAATGATGGGAGACCCCTTTCTCTCTCATTAAATGTCTCCCATGTACACCCGTTACTATGCCGAAATTCCGAAAGGAACCTTTTTCTCCTCTTTTATATTCAAGCAATACTTTTGTATCATGAATCTAAATTCCATCTCTATTGTTGGGACATGTATATATATGATCTCCTTACTGTCCATTACATGTAAATATGATGAGGAACCCCTTTCTCTCTCATCAACCTTTTTTATGAATTCTTATGTCACGCCGTTACGCTGCCGAAATCGCACCAATTTTCTAAGCCAATATCTTTGTGTAGTGAATACCATGCCCATTTCTCCATCAAGGGTATTCACCTTTATGCACATATACGTATTGATTGTAAAGTTTCATGTATGAATTCCACATTCCTTTATCGTGGAATAAATGATTATGTTTTATGAATCCATGTTTTATGATCCATGTGGCACACTTATGCATGAAATGAAATGTTTAAGAAGGGTGCGCCCTGATAGCGCTCCAATGCATTGGTTAAAGTATAGTATCATGATACGTCATGTGCAATGAGTGTTGACTCATGCTAATTCAAGTGAAACGAGGGTTTACTCGTGCTTCAAGTGCAATGAGGGTTTACTCATGCTCCATGTGCAATGAGCCTTGGCTCATGCTAATTCAATGTTAAGTGTTGTTGCCACATTTCCATGTTATGATTATCATGCTTTATCATGCCTTTATGTTCATGTCTCTCTTATGATCTATTGATATGCCTATTGCCTAACATGTATTGTACTCCTCATGTTATTCATTGTGTACTCCCTTACTGGGCTTTATAGCTCACCCTTTTCTTATGCATGTCCTCAGGTTATCCCATGCAATGCTAAGTACGAAGGATTGTAGTGGTCATGTAAAGGAAGTTTTCAATAAGGATGTGGTATTTCAAGTTTAAAGTTTTTATGTAATGATCCTAAGCCCCAAAGACACTAAACCTCTCGATCTTCTTTGTTGTATCAAGTGAAGGTTTATGTAATAAAGCATGTTTAAGTTGTAATAAAAAGCAGGGTTGTCATAACATCAACTTTAGAAATCTTACTCATGTTCTTCTGACCATGGTGGCCAAGTCTTTGATGCCACAAATTATTTTCATCTTCAGCACTAAAATAACAATAGTTATTGGATTCACCAATTTGAAAGATATTCCCACTCGTACTTTCTCCATTTGTAATAACTTTTCCATTTTTCACACTTTTGCTGAGAAAATAATCCTTTTTGAATATAACTTCTTTTCTATCATAAAAAATTTGACTTACAATAAGTAAGTTATGTTTTAGCCCATCAACAGGCAAGACTTCCTTAGATTTCATTTTCTCTTCTTCAATATATGTCATTCTGATTTCCTTAATTATTAGGTAACTATAATTGCCAAATGAAACTGATCCTCCATTATGACTATCAACATGTTACAAGATTTTTATATCACCTATAATATGTGAAGAAAAACAACTATCAAGAATGCATGGTTTGTTCCACGTAATTGCTTTCAAAGATGTCTCAACAACAAAAGCTCTCTAATCAACCTTCTTATTTTCAGTATTTTTTTTTTCTTATCATAAGAAACATGTTTTGGAAGGATTTTCATATATCGTTCGGCATGATGACCAAACCGATCACATCATCCACAAACTTCTTCCAAACATTGAAGTTGATTCTTTGTTGGAATTTTTCTGACATCTTGAGCATTCATCTTTTCAACTTTCTGTGAGTACGGAGAGTTACTATTTCTTCCACTTTGCTCAAACCTTCTTCCAGGTAGAGATAAATTGGGCCAAAAATTATAAGCTATATGCCCATATATTCCACAACACCAGTAATATCCCTCAAATCTTTATTTTCTATTGATGAATGATCTTTCATTATAGAAACTTTGTTGAGGTCGATAACTTCTTTCAGCTCTAGAAAACCCAAGATGTAGGTCATCTCTTCTTTTGAGCGACTCTTCTACTATTATGGGATTGATAGATTTCATACATCCTTTATCCACCCAAGCTTTACTAACACTTCTTCTAAAAACTGAAATGTTAGAAGTATCAGATGAAACATTATTTTTGGTAAGAGAAGATTTCACCAGATTCTCGTAATGAGCCTTCACAACATTTTTAGAGGTGTCATATTTTACTTCTGTGGCTTTGTTGAAGTTTTCATTAATCTTCCTCAGGGTATTTTCAGAATCAAGGAGTTTTTATTTCACATTGTTTGCTTCTTCTTCCTTAGATTCCAGCTTCATTATATGATCTTAAATCATCTTTACTTGTTCAGAAATTCTATGTTTATAACTTAAAATTTCTTGAATGTATTCATATTATTTCGTCGTGACATTTTTACTTCCATCATGAACTTCTTCATGATATTTTATCATCACATGAATTTATTTCTTGAGAGATTTTTTTTTCTCAAGACATGCATGGAGTTCAGATATTAGTAATATTATCTGTAAGATTCTTCACCACCTTCTTCACTTTCTGAGGATATATTTGTTTTCTCAACTTTTGAAATGAGGGTTATAAATCTTTCTTTACTTTCACTTTCTAAGGAATACTTGTCAGATGATTCCGATTCAACATTCTTGCTCAACATACTTATTTTCGTTCCTGAAAATTTATTCTTGAATTCTTTTGAAGTCTTCACTTCTTTTTCATTCTTGTTATACTTCTTCCACTGATAATTCTAATTAGAAACATCTCGATATTCTCCAACTTTCTTCTTAGCGCATTTCATAGAAAAGTGTCTAATTCCACCACACTCAAAACATTTGAGAGAAATTTTCCCTCCATACTTTCCTCTTCCTCTTCTATAGTTCTTGGATATGATAGACATACTTTTTTCATTCAACTCTTCATCTTCATTATCAACAGACTAGCAGGGGTCACCTTCTTCATCATCATGGATTTTCATCTTTCTCATAGCTTCAAAATCTATTTCATCTTTCAACTTATTCTTAAATATTGGAGCATTCCTCATTTCATAGGTAACAATAATGTTATGAAGTTCGTCAAGAGATAAATCAACCTTATATTATAAAGCTAAAATTTTAGATTAAAACCTTTCTGGAAAGTTTCTCATAAGTTTCATCACAATTGTAGAATCATCCATGTCTTCTCTGAATCCCTAGATGTTGCAGAAAATTTTATTAACCCTGTTGATGTATTCATAAATTGATTCATCATCTCTCATCCTGATGTCTTCAAAAATACTATGCCAGATTTGCAGCTTTGCCTCCTTGACTTTTTTGTTTCCTTCAAAAACACTTTCCAGCCTGTCCCACATGCTTTTTGATGTTGTGAAACCTGTCACCTTCTGAGAAAAATTTTCTGATAAGGACATGAGAATAGAATTTCTAGCCTTTCCTTCAACATCTATGTTTTTCTTGTCAGCAAATCTCATAGGATCATTTTTCATCAATAGGTGGAAAGCCAATAGTAGCAGTATCAACAAATTCAAGGCCAAGAGATAGGAGATAAGGAATAATCCTAATATTCCATCCATAATAATTCTTTCCATCGAATGTAGGAATTCATATACAGTTGACAGAATTGATATTCTCCATGATAAATATTGAAAAGAGGAGCCTCCCTTTGATACCACTTGATGTTCGAAGGATCGAATGACAACTGACAAGGGGGGGGGGCGGGGTTGAAGCAGTTGTTTATCTTTTATAAGTTTCAAGACTTTAACAAAGATAACCCATGCAAACTGTTATGATTAATTACCTAATCAACCTTTTTCAAGATAGTCAAGAATACAAGAAAGGAAAACCAAGAAATTCTTTCAATATTTACAAGGTTCAGTCTCAATAAGAGAACCTACATTCTTTCCATAGCGACTCCCGTGGGTCTATAGAAATCCACTATAATGTAGAAGTGATTACAACATGTGCCAACTCCCATTGGACACCTTCTATATCCCGATATGAAAGATTATACAGACTCCCGTTAGATTGAAATGATTCCTTAAAGAAAAAATTAGCCAAACACAAGAATAAGAACTTTGATAAGCTGCTCCACAAATGCTCACTCCGAATGATCCGTCCGAATATTCAATAAGAATTCTTGAATCTGATTTTATGAAAACAATATTCTCAGTAAGATAATGATGGTTCCACACAAATTCTCACTCCGAATTCTCAATATGGTTTTCTTGAATCCGATTTTCTGAAATCGGTATTCTCATCAAGATAATGATGGATCAGCACAAATTCTCACTCCGAATTCTCAATCTGGTTTCCTTGAATATGATATTTTGAAATTGGTCTTCTCAATTAGATAATGATGGTTCCGCACACATGCTCACTCCAAATCTTCAATCCAGACTCTCTTCTTTTCAAACACTCAAGAAAACTTCTTCAAGATGGTAGGAACTTTTCACTTAGAATTCTCCAGTGCTCCGCCTTTTCCGTGTGTGTAAAAAATTGCAAATGAGTGAATGATCTAAGAAAATATTTATATGAAACTCAGAAAACAAAGGCAAGAATCTTGAAAAACATTCCCTCTTCTTCAAATTTCCAAAAGAACTCCGCAAATCTCTCACATTTAATCTTAAATCTTTGACTTCTTCAAATCTCCTTAAATTTCTCCGAGATTTACGAAAATTTGAAATTCTGGTTTTCTTAAACTCAGCATTGTTCTTCCAAATTTCTTAGCATGTTTCCCAGGATTGTCATTCTGAATTTCTCATCATGTTGCTCAGGATTGTCATTCCAAATTTCTGGGTCAGGATTTTCATTCTGAATTTTTGGTTCAGGAAGTATATTCCAATTTTTTGGTTCAGGAAGTACACTCTAAATTTCATGCTCAGGAAGTACACTCTGAATTTCAAGCTCAGGAAGTACACTCCGAATTTCTGGTTCAGGAAGTACACTCCGAATTTCTGGTTCCGGAAGTACACTCCGAATTTCAGGTTCATGAAGTACACTTCGAATTTCTTGTTCAAGAAGTACACACTGAATTTATGGCTCAGGAAGTACACTCCGAATTTCGAGTTCAGGAAGTTCACTCCAAATTTCTTGTTCTGGAAGTACACCCCAAACTTCAGGCTCAGCAAGAAGACTCCAAACTTTGGGTTAAGCAAGTAGACTCAGAACTTTAGGCTCAATAAGTAGACATTGAATTTCAACCTCATGAGGTAGACTCCAAACTTCAGGCTCAGCAAGTAGACTACGAACTTCAGGCTCAGCAAGTATACTCTGAACATCTGGTTTAGCAAGTAGACTTCGAACTTCTGGCTCATGATGTAGACTCCGAATATTCTCAGAATTTTTCTTAGAGGAAAACATCAATCCTATTCACCATTTCGTCAATAGCTTTTATCATGAAGTTTTTCATGATTTTTGAGAACTTTATGATCAGTAATGCATCATCTGATTTTGTTAAGAAAGTTTGAGATACTTTCTTAACTTATAAATTTTTATTCTTCATCACAATCTTCTTTAAGGAAATCCTCAACAACCAACAACTTCAACATTCTGTAACACAAAAACATTCTTTAGAAAAAGATTAGTTTTCATCAAATACAAAACATTGTTAAACAGAACTCCACAAAGGTTCTTAAAATACAAAAGATTTTGGAGGAATTAAAATAATTCATATAGTCATTAAAACACATTCCATGATTATTTATGTAAGAAAATTATATTAGGTCGACCAAGTCCATTTCAAGACACTTTTAGGTGAATTCATTCTGGATATTCCTAAAAACTGGATATGTCGGAACCATAAGTCTTTTTCTTCTATTATTTTAATACATTTCTTCTAATTATAATAAAGTTTGAGTTTAAATAGAGGATGTTATAATAATAAATTTTTCTTCACTATATGAATATATCTTTCATAATTCATTATCAATCGTCTGGTATAATCTTAAGTTATTTTAGTTTTTAAAAAAATAGTAAGGGCCTGATCGTATGAAATTATCCATATTGTGTTTATTGATATTAATACATCAACATAATATAATGATCATATGATATGTCATCATTATAATGTATGAATGTAGGTTTATGAATGAAATTTATAAAAGGCTGAGCATAAGATATCAGGATATGTGCTTTTGTGTTCTACCATTGTGTGTAAGAAGCTAAAATTATTTCCTTGTTGAACATATTCCCTTATAATCCCAAAAATAATAATTTAACAATTTCAAAAAAATTATATATTTCTTCTCGATTAAAAGTCTAGTTTCCCCATTTCAATTATTATGAAGATGATAACAACAATGAT
Source organism: Viscum album (assembly GCA_963277665.1). Classification (NCBI taxonomy): domain Eukaryota; kingdom Viridiplantae; phylum Streptophyta; class Magnoliopsida; order Santalales; family Viscaceae; genus Viscum; species Viscum album. The sequence continues at coordinate 499,283,207 of OY728167.1, forward strand.
GATGCAATAATTAATCATTCATTTAAAAAATAAAACATTATAAACACAAGGACCTGTGTTTCCTCTATGTATGAGAAGAAATAAAATTAGATCACCATCCCTAGAATTGTATGACCAATGAACAATTTAACGAGGAGACTCTAGATTTCAATAAATACTCGGAAATAAAATCATTTTTATACTGATGGTGTGCTTTTGAGTTAAGATAATCATGATTCTTAGTGAATCCATGATCAGATTTTATTTTGAGAAGAAAAATAACATGTATTCTATGTTAAAGAAAATATAATAATCACATTTTCTAAAATAATGAAGATAAAGTTCAATCGATGATTGAGATGATATTTATTATTTTAATCATAATTGATCTGAGTTTGTTTGATTATTTGAGTGGAAATGAATTGGATGTCTCAAAAGTATCCCAAAACTGATAGATCAATATCTAATATAATTTTTATATGTGAATATCCAACATTAATGGTCTTATTGTTCTTATTGAATTTACTCATGTTGAAATTAATAGATTATGGCACCAAAATATCATGATGCGTTACATTTTATAACGTTCTGTAAAATGTGAGAATAAAATTTTAAGTGGACATGTATTGAGGAAGAAACTATCATTACTAAGGTAGATATTTAGTGGTGATCTATTCAATGATGCTTCATATGGAATGTGAGGTGGAATACAAAGATTAATTATTATAATTTCAGTTTGTTTTAAAATATAATTACACGAAATATAAATTAAAAAATTATTTGTATTTAGTAATATGAATTTTTTGAAATCATTATGAATGATTTGATGATATTCCACTTATGTTAGATTTTGAGGTAATTGGTGAGGAATAAATAAACAATGTTTCAATCTATACTCTTTATATGTTCATTAATTAACAACATTGTTATTTTACTATGTGTGGTCTGAAGATCATCGTTCGTCGAACAAAGGGAAGAATCATATGATGTTGTAGATAAAAAAATAATATTATTAGACAATCCATCTGAGATTAGTCTTAGAAAGATTCTTTTTTATAATATGATTATAAAAGGCCAATTTTTTACATATAGCTGTTGTGGAAGCTATCTATGATTATATGGAGTTTAATCTACGTGAAAAAAAATTAATGTACCATTGGAGGTGAGATGTGGTTGATAACTATTTTTAGAGTATACCATGAAGTTATCAATGAATTTAATGAGCCTATTATGAGTTTAAGAAGATACATTATATTCATATAGAAGCATCCTATGTAGAATCTGATATCTCATCCCAGGAGAACAATAAAAGTGAAATATCACATATATATTAGGACTCCCTAGAACTGGTGAAACTCATGGTAAGGGAGATCATCATGTGAATCAGTGAAAGTTGTTTTAAATAGTATCGATATATCTAGTGTAATTCTAGAAAATGAATTTCTTGTGATATTTCAACAAATATAGATCATGGTAACACAAAATCCTTTATAATTTACGATTAGATATAATGAATAATCCACTTTTGGGGTAAACATACTATAAAGAGAAGGAATATTATTTTTTACACAACCTTATAAGAATACAATTTTTATTTTATCAATTTGAATTAAATAAATAAATATATTGAATGATACTGGTTAAAATATTAATTGATCTTGTTTCACTAACCAACAAAAGTCTTTTCAATACAATGGAGGTAAATTAATGAAAAAAATTGATTTGATAAAAAGTAGACAATAGTTGATTAACTCCTCTTATGTGTCTCCATCAGTCCACTAAGATCTATATAAAATAATGATAACAAATTCACAATAATAGAAGATGTGTATAGTATTCCAATAAACTGACCCTAATACCTGGTATGAAATTAATTGATCCAATCAATGGAAATATACCACAACTTGTGAATTTGATATCATAGGCCCACAATTTTTTTCATGATTGTAACTAGTTTAGCAGGAGTCCCTGGATATCACACAAGTAAACCCATGTTATCCCATGAAATCAAAATTTAGGTGCTTTTATGTAGTGATCAGATAACAATATGTAATAAAAATATCAACAAATTCACACCCCCACCAATTTCCCAGCATGAAAAAACACATTTCCCCCCAAAACTTATGTAAATGTAAATAAGCCCCATCATCATGCACCCAACATTAATTACATCGGCAAACATCTACTTTTTGAAATGAAATGTAGTCATTTGAGGGGATCATTTTCTTTATAAAAAAACATTGAGTCTTCCAATTTCCCTTCATAAGTATTCTATATGAAATCAAGACAGAAGAAACATTCTCACAACAAAATACAAGAATTTAATTAAAAACTAAATCGGTATAGTGTGTTACACTCCGTTTAAGAACAAATATATCTCTTAAATTGTTAATTTAATTTTATTTATGATCCAAAACCTCCTTCACAAATTAAATATTGATTTCAGATATCGAATTTTTAAATTATTCAGAATCTTGGTGGGAATGAATTTTAAAAATAGATTTCTTTATCTGAAAATAAGTTCAAATCACATTGTTAAATTGATTAAATTCACAATGTAATAAACTTAAATTAAAATAATCCAATCGCTATTATTAAGGGGTTTTTAAAAAAATTAAGAAAACATACATTTAGAACACAAAATTAATTTTCAGTTCTATGTATAAAGAGTTATTAATGGGACCACCTACCAGTAATCGAATAAATTTTATAAAAAATAGTTTATATCCACTATAACATATAAATAAGTGGTGGAGAAGTTTAAGTGAAACAATAAAATAAAATAATCTTAATGAAAAAATACGGTATCATAAAATCCTTTACTTTAATATCATTACTAGCGAAAGAGATGAATTAGTTAATGAGGGGAAAATACAAAGGAAGATAACAGTAGTAATTAAAATTCAATAATCAAAAAAATATAATGATTTCCCATAGAATATGGGGATAGAAGGATATGAATGTGATGGGGAGACTCCATAAGCCTATGGGGTCAAATAGAGGATAAAGGAATCCCCCAAAGTTATTAATTTAAGGAGGTGAAATTAATTTTTCATAATTATAATGAATCTTGGTAAGGACCAATATTTGGGTGCATAGTTGGCTAAACCATGCATCCAATGTACGAATGGTTTTGGATCAAATGGAAAACATGTACAGTTAGGTCGTATGTTCAGAATAAAATTGTGATAACTAAGCAATTTTTATCTATATGAAACTGATGTTTTACCATATGTTTGATTAATTATTAATAAGAAAATTATAATAATTTTTTTATAAGGATTTGATGCCCAAAATATTATAATTTCTTGTAAATTTTACACAAAATGATGGTGAATAAATAATGGTAAAACTTAAATAAAATACATTTTTAAAGTGATGGAATGGTGTGATTATTAACCACATATTATCAATTATGTCCCTTTAAATATAAATAGGTTATAATGATCAGGAAACCGTATATACATTAAGTCATTCATTATAGACATGTTCTTATAGAACAAAGGAGGAATTTCTTTTGATTAATCTATTGATAAGTCAATAAAAATACAAGACCCAAACCAAAGAAAAAAACCAAAATCAATGAGTACAGATGAAATATTAAATTTCTCAAATAAAATCATCCAATGATTGAATCCAACCATGTAACACCCCAACACTAGTTACCCAGAGTCGGTGCATTATTACATAACATTAGCATGATCTCAAGAGATCATGTCTCGAATGACTGATTAGTTTAGTAGACGTGTAAGTACTAGATACATATGTAAATTTCACATTAAATCATGAAATAATGAAAAATGATATTTCCCCCTTTGAACACACTCATCTCTGTTATCCTATCCCTACAGATTAAACATAATATACTTCTTCACATCCTGGGAAAAGAAAACATAAGATAGGGGTGAGCTCAGATGCTCAGTAGGGATGAAAATATAGAAGAAACTACCATAAATAATCATAATCATTTAAGGCAATGTATAATACTAAAATACAAGTCTTTTAAACATAATATTCATCATAATATGGAAAATATAAATCAAATAATTCCATTTACATATTCACATGGATATTCTACTAGTTGGATAATCACATGTAATATCAATAGCTAATTTCATAATGACGGAATGCATAATGTCGGTCATCATAACCACATATTCAATGGATCATGCCAATACTAAAAATAAAATTTTGTCATGGACTTGTTCCAAGATACTATATTGTCCCATGAGACCAACTAATGCATCGAGGAGCTATAGCGAGCTCCACCCGTCACTTACTAAGTCCAATGAATTCCTTATATGAAAATGTTGAAACATAATATAAACATTCATATTAAAACTAACATATTAAATGTTAATACTTTAGCCACAAACTATGAATGGTATTAAAATAGCTCATCCACAGTCAAAAATAACTCATTCCATAAAATATGGAAGATTTTGTTTTAATAACTTAATGTTAATTGAGAATAGTGAAGGAGATTGAAATAGAAGGAAATAATCATTAAAACTATTTGAGATAAATATCCACTTTTTCTTGAAAAATTTTAAAAGCCTCACTATTTATCAAAGAATTCATTTAAAAGAGGTTTTTGATTCAAAGGGTCTCATAAAACATTGAAAGTTTTGAAAATAATTTTAATTTCAAAACATTCATGTCCATAAATCCTTAAAACAGTTTTTAAAAATATAGACATCGATGAGAAAGATTTAGAAGAATAAATATTTAAAACATTTAAAATGATATTTTAGTAAGGGTTCTTAACCAAATGGGAGAAACTTGAATACAAATAATTGAGGTAATAAAAACATTATAATATCATGAGAATAATGGGATTCATGATATTCTATGTAAAAGTATAGTATATACACCATATAAAACAGAATTGTCATATAACCACAAACAAGTCTCAATGGAATGTAAATTGAGATGAAATCCATTATAAAGACTGTATCCTTAGTTTAAGGATAAATCAATGAAAATATTATGTGTTAAATATATAAATACACTCAATATAATTAGATATTCAGTGTAAATAAATCATAAGGAATTCATAGATATTCTTGTTAAAACAACACCAATGACTTGGATGTTGAACTAAATGAATGGAAATTTAGTTAAGATTACTCATATCATGTTCATATCGATGACTTGATAATTTATTAATGTAGTTATTATGTGTATCCAAAGTATATCCACACAAAGGAGAGTCTAAATTACTACATAAAGAAATAAATAGTGTTTTCACACATAATGTTTGAGTTAAATAGTCAATGATGTTTGCATAAATCACAATGAGTAGAAATTGGTATTTGAAATTCCCTTACCGATTTGGTAACTTACGAAAAATACACCCCATGAAAGAAGTATTATAAAATGAAGATGTAAATACACATAAATTAATGTATATTACACAAATAATACTATCATGGGGTAGTAAATACACCACAAAAAGGAAATAGTGGAAATATAGCATGAATCTCATGGGAATAAGAAGTGAGATGAAAACCCCATACCACGTAGCAATCAATCGAGTAGAATGACAAAAAGTTAATAACCACCAAATGAATCATATAATAAAATGAATATAAATAGTTCATGATAATATATATCAAATGGCACTAAAAAATACACCACATGCAAGAAATAAGTGGTGAAGAATGGAAATCTCATGGAATTAAACGTGAGATAAGAAACCCATTACCTTGTACTTTTCCTTAGTATAGGGTAGGTTTACCACCTTTATAATGGTGAAATCATTGTTATTAAATTATTAAAGAACCAATTACATAAATATTATAACATATATGATCTTCTATTATTTCTTGATTAATGACATTTTAGTAGTATCATTGTTTTGGGTGTTTACTGATTCATTTTACTTTATATGTTTTGTTACGTAAGTCAGGTTTATTATGTATAGGATTTATTTGATTCATATACATAATGATATTATTTTATTAATAATTATTTTTAAATCATAAAATGAAAATTATTCTTTATTGGTTACATTGGGGAATGAATCTTATTGCGTCTGTAGAGACGACAATCCGTACGTACGCACGAGAGAAAATGACATTCAATTGATGGTAAAATCGTATGTAATTGGGTGGTATATCATATATAGAGAATAATTAACATGTTATATTTATTATTTACATCAATTTTACTCATTATTATACCCATCCAAATAATGATGTTTTGAAAAACAAACTACATCACGACGTCGAAATGGTAAGCTGTACGTACGCATGTATGGTGACTTTTTCATTCATATGATTGATAGAATAATGAATATTGTTGTAACATATTTATAATTACATCACAAAATGTATAAGGTAATGGATTTATTATTTTGTTATGGAATGAAAAATTTAAGAGGAAGTGAAAGAAGAAATGAACTTTGGAGGAGGTGGTGAAATTATTACATCTTCTTCAGTTGCTTCCTTTTGGTTTGATCAAAAGAGATCCTTAGGTTGGATTTCTGATCAAAGTATGGCCTCTAGGATGAATCGAGGGTTATTAGGATGATATTTAGTCAGGTTTTGGCTGAGCCAAATGTATTTTTAGATTTGAAATTAAGAGATGTAGATGTACCCTTTTATAAGAGAGGTGAGGGTCACTTTAGGAATGGTTTGAAATATTATTTTATTACCTCACCATTTTCAGTTTATAATGGCTTCCAATGGGTTTATTTTGACGCTATGGTGTGTATTGGTTGAAATACCATCAAAAAATAAGTTTTAGACAAGTTTAGGTCACCAAATTAACCTTATCTTTTTTATTTACGTTTTAGTTAAATAGTTTATCTTTTACCATGTCTTCTTATATTCTTACAATACATGGTTAATAAACTTACAATAAACTGCCAAGAGAACCTAATGTGGTTAATTAATGAAATATATCATTTTATAATTATTTCGGCCGAATCTTATATTTTTAGGAGTATTATATCATTTAATAAAATAATATTTGTTTTAAAACTCAATTATGTCAATTTTGACACTATTTAGTATTTTTTTTTGAAAGTCATAAAAACATGATTAATTAGAGAAAAAATTCATTGAATCAACCCAAAAATGTTATATTATTCAATAAAATTTGTGGAATGTATCAAAAGTATCAATTTACATTTATTTTCATATTTATAAAATCAATTATTTTTATATTTCATTAATAAGGTAATTAATACATCATCATTGTGTCATGAATAAATTAAATTATTTAATGTCTAAAAATTATAAATAAAATACCATGATTTATAAATATTTTTTTATTTATGATGAATATTTATAGTAGAATTTATCTTATGTATAACCATATATTAAAAAAATTTAGTTATGAAAATTTGAATTTAACACATTTAAGTGTTCTTTAAATAAAATAATAACAAATGTCCTAATCTAATCCAAGTTGACCAAAGAGGATAATATTTTATTCTTAAGGTTTATTTTGGTCGAAAACAACTTATCTAATAGAATTATGACATGTGTTAGTGTAATTATAATATCATTTTTACCTTTAATTACCCTATTTAATTTTAACCATGGTAAATAAAAGTCAAAAGTTACTATTCACCAAAAATTATTTTCATCTTATTGAGCCAAATTTTACAAACCGATATACACATTTTCTCTAGGATTTTTGAAATTCAATTCACAGATACGGTAAAATTATGTTTTATGCAAATTTGCTAATGTGCCTAGAAGGTGGTTAAAAGATGTTTAAAAAATTCAATACAATATTATACATTGAAATTGTATTATAAAATTACTTCAATTAATTACATTGATCTAATATAGGTATTATGTATCTATTTTGAATTAAAATTAATTTAAATAAAATAAATAATTATTTAAATAAAAATTCTGTTTTTAAACAATAACAAAGTGTTTTTCACTATTCATAAAAAATTGAAAGTTATCTGAAAAACACAAAAACAATTATCCAAAGTAAATTTATATGTACCACTCCTAAATAAAAATTTATTTAATTAAATTGAATATATAAAAGTGACAAATATCTTATTTATACAAGGTTCACCATTAAAAGGTGAAAAAATCATTTTTTGAACAATACTTATTTTATTGGAAAAATTAAAATTTTCCTTATATTATGTTTAAGAAACACAAAATTTGAATTTCACAATTGTATTGGATATATATAAAATTCATAATGTGGTTATTAATATTACTAAACACTTTTTAAATGTCTTTTTTGATAGGTTGTGGTGCGCTTGAACTTGGTGTTGTGTAAATCACATGCTATTGTATTATTCAAAGAGAATTGTACCATGGATACTTGGGGTATTACATTCATACATCCTTAAATAAATTGCTTCCACATAGTTTGAAATTGTTCTTTGGAAATAAATGGTTTAAAAAATTGAAAATACCAATCTAGGGTACCAACATCGAAAATAGGTTTGATAAATTTTTGTCTTAATAAGAGGGAAACCGAAATGAAAAAGTCACCACCAAAATAGGATTTATAATATAAGAACATTGGTAAAAAGTATAAATAGCGGAAAAACGTAAATATTTGTATGCAGTGATTGAGGTCATCAATCACAAATAGGTGAATGGAAAATTGAGGGCCTCAGAGCCATTAATTTATGATGAATAACATATTGTTTTAGGATAACACATTTTTTGGTTAAAGATCCTTTCCCTAAAGTTTAAGGATTAATGTATTCATAGAATAAGAAAAAAATTACAAGATAAGTAGAGTTGCATATTTTAACTAATTTATACCACAAACTCATCTTCCACTCCAAACGACGAGTCTTCTAGATGACTTGCTCACACCTGATGTTCTATAATCAAATAATATAGAATCACATATTCCAAAAAGATGAACTATATATTTCCCCTATCTTTAGAGATTATACAAAACCAAAATGGTTTGTACAATATCAGAAGATCCCTAAAAAGGATTGTCCTTTAGAGAAAGAAATACTAATATAAATTTATAAAATTAAATGAACAATACCCAAAGTATAATAAATACCATTCAAAAAACAATTTTCCTTCAAATAATTCAATATAATCCTAACTATTATTGAAACACAATACTCATAATAAATTTATTATGTAGTCTTCCACATTAAATTGAATATCAAAATAACAATGACTACTCATAAAGTACCATACATAAATTAATTATCCTAATCACATATGCACTATGATAGGTTAATCATTTAAATAAATAACAAAAATTTATATAATTACACAATAATGGAATAGAAAAAAATCCACCATTACTCCTCAAATGAAATTCCACAGTATTCTATTTTACTTCGGCATATAGAGTTCCAAACAGAGAGAACATCTTCCAAAATAACTTTTATCACTTAATAACATAATAATTTTCCTATAATAAACATATACATTTGATAAAACATAAGATCCCAATTCAAAATTTTATGGATCAATAAAATCATATAACTAAAAATAATTAGTCACACTAAATAGGATACTTCATGTAGTCCAATGGTAGGCTCTAAATCCTAGTCGCACTTTGGTTGTGGGTTCAATTCCCATAGCTTTGTCTGACGTGAAGGGTTGTTACACAGTCTGGGTTTATTCCTTTTTCAAAAAAATTATTTTATAAAATTCCCCAAACGAGTTAAATTCCCCAAAATAACTATAACATAATTTAACCAAAATTTTATCTCATACCTCACATTTTCTCCCAAAAATTAATAACTTTTAATTGCCTCAAATTCAAGGATCATATAAACCCAAATATTTTTTTATAACTATATCTATAAGAGAAAATATAATTATTCATCAAATAAAATTTTCACACAAAAAACTATAGGGTTACATATAGAAGAGAAATTTATTCAAAACTAATATCATAAACATATATCACTAATACTTTTAAACATTTCGCCATCCATTTATTTCCAAATGGGTTCTTCCATGACCAGGAGGTTATCTTATAGAATAGGACATTCACTCGGGTAATGCCCAGGTCCCCTACAATTATGAAAAATGACTGTAAATGGATTCTTGGGATCATTTTTATTGTCTCCCATATTAATATTCATTTTTCCTCAGCAATTATTTATTTTATGTCCTTAATTCCCACACATAAAGCATTTATTTGTTCTATTGAGAAACATTCTTGGGTGTCTCCATCCATATTTCCTGCAATATGGAAATTGAGACTTCTTTTTCTCCATGGTCTCCACTACTGGAGCTCCTATAATTAACATCATTTCTCTTATTTTTCGAGCTCGAGAGTTTGTTAATATATATATTGTTGATAACATTTTTGGAAAACTAATTCTTCATGAAAACAATATATTTTACTCCTATCAATATTCCATTTCGTTGCTCGTTTCAACCATTGTTCCCACCATGCACATCATGTTCAATATTACTATGACTTCATTGTAATCCATCCATTGACTAAAACCAGAAATCATAGTATGAGTAAAAATAATCATAAAATCATTTAGATAATATCATGACACCTTAATTTCAATCTAAAACACCTTAGGATTGACCAATGTTATTTATTATCATCTTATATCAAAATCTTCAAATATGTTTTTTAATAAAATGTAAAATATCCTAAGCATATCCCACAGGAGTGTCGTAACCAAGAGTACAGGAAGGCCCGTTGTCATGCACTAGTTCTCGCTCGAGTCTAGCTCAAAGCAGTGTTTATTGGTTTTCCCCCTACGTACATCTGTGCTAGATCCGCCTTTACCTGCTCGTATCTAGACATGTATTTATTTCTTGGAAAACCCACATAAAATTTATATTACAAAATTTTTTGGATGTCCTTCTATAATAATCCTGAAAGTCTATATTAGGGTAATGTTCTCTAACAAAAGATTTTCTAAATCTACTTTCATGGTTTGTACTAAAAATACTCTAATACCAACTGTAATACCCAGACCCTAGTTACCTAGAGGCGGTGCATTATTAAATAACATTGAAATGATCCCAAGAGATCAAATATCAAAATAACGATTAATTTAGTAGCCTTGTAAGTTCTAGATACATATGTAAATTTTACATTACATGATGATATAATTAAAAAAACATTGTTCCCACTTTGAAAACACTCATATATATTGGTCAATCCCTACAGGTTAAACATAATATACTTCCTCACATCCTGGTAAAAGAAAACATAAGAAAGGGGTGATCTTATATTCTTAGTAGAGATAATAATATAGTGGAAACAGTCATAAATAATCATGACATTTTAAGGCAATGTATAAGACTAAAACAAAAGATTTTCAAACCTAAAAAACATCATAATATGGAAATGATAAATAAAATAATTTCATTTACTTATTCACATGCATATTTTACTAGTTGAATAATCCCATTTAATAACAATATCTAAGTTCATAATGATGGAATGCATAATAGCAGACATCATAACCACATATTCAAGGCCTCGTGCCAAGACTAGAAATAAATTTTTTTTCAAGCCCTTGTTCCAAGGAACTAGTTTGTCTCATTAGACCTACCAATGAATCAAGGAGCTATAGGGGGCTCCACCCATCACATACTAATTCTAATACACTTCTCATATGAAAAGGTTGAAACATAATATAAACATTCATAATAAAACTAGTATATGAAATGTCAATACATTAACCATAAACCATGAATGGTATAAAATAGCACATCCATAGTCAATCATGACTCATTAAATATAGTATGTAAGATTTTATTATAATAAATTAACCTCAATTTATAATAAATAAGGATATTAAAATTGAAGAAAATAATTATTAAAATAATTTGAGAGAAATATCCACTTTTTCAGGAAAACATTTAAAGTAGTACTATTAATCAAAGAAGACCTTTAAAAAAGATTTTTCAGTAAAAGTGTCCCATACCACTTTGAAAATTTTGGAAAGAATTTTCATTTCAAAATATTCATGTCCATAAAACCTTAATACAATTTTTAAAAATATTGTTATTAATGAGAAATATTTTGAAGAATAAGTCATTAAAACATTTAAAATGATATTTTTGTTAGAGTTCATAACCAAATGAGAGTTGATTGAATAAAAATAATTGAGGTAATAAAAACACTATAATATCATGATAATAAATGGATTCATGATACACTATGTCAATGTATAGTATATACACCATATAAAAGTGAATTGGCACAAAACAACGAAGAAGTCTCAATAGAATGTAAATTGAGATGAAATCCCTTTCAAAGACCATATCCATAGGTTAAGGTTAAATAAATGACAATATTATGTGTGGAAAATATAAATATACCCATTATGATTGGTTATTTAGTGTAGATAAATTAGTTCAAATTCACACGTATTCTTGTAAAAACAACACCAATGACTTGGATGTTTAACTCAATGAATGGAAATTTAGTTATGATTACTCATATCATGTATATATCGATGACTTAAGAATTTATAAATATAGTGATTATGTGTATCAAAAGTATATCCATGCAAAGTTGAGTGGGAATTACTACATAAATAAATAAATAGTAATTTCTCACATAATCATGGAGTAAAATAATCAATAATGTTTTCATAAATCCCAATGAGTAGAAAGTGATATTTGAAATTCCCTTACCGATTTGGTAACATATGAAACATACACCCCAGGAAATAAGGATAGTAAAATGAAGATCTAAATAACCATAAATTAAAATATATTACACAAATAATATAATCATGGGCCAGTATATACACCACACAAAAGGAAATAGTGGCAATATAACATGAATCGCACAGGAAAAAGAAGTTAGAAGAAAACCCCTTACCACGTACCAATCAATAGAGTCCTATTGAAAAAATTTAATAACAAAAAAATTAATCACATAATACCATTAATATAAATATAATTCTGATAATATCTATCAAATTTTAGTAAACAATACACCACATTCAAGAAATAAGTGTCAAACAATGGAAATGTCACGGAATTAAAAGTTAGATAAGAAACACCTTACCTTTTAATTTTCCTTATTATAGGATAGGTTAACCTCCAGTATAATGGTGAAATCATTGTAATTAAATTATATATTAACCAAATACATAAATATGATATCATATATAATCTTTTAATATTCTTTTGTTAATGATATTTCAGTAGTATCATTATTTTGGGTGTTAATTGATTCATTTTCCATTATATGTTTCGTTACATATGTCATGTTTGATATGTATAAGATGTTTTTGATCCATATCCATAATGATAATATTTTCTAAAAAATTATTTTTAAATCATGAAATGATAATTATGTTTGAATGGTTAAGATGGGGAATGAATCTTATCGCATTTGTGAGGACGATAATCCGTACATACACACGACTGACAATATCATTCAACTGATTGTAAAATCGTATGTAGTTGGATGGTATAACATATATAAAGATTCAATAAAATGTTATATTTATTATTTACATAAATTTTACTCCTTATTATACCCATAAAAATAATTAATTGTTGACTAACAAACTACATCACGACATGGAGATGGTAAGCCATACGTACGCACATATGGTGACCATTTCATTCATATGATGGATAGAATAATGAATATTTTTGTAAATTATTTATAATAACATAAAATTATGTAAGAAGATATTGGGGTTATTATTTTTTTATGAAAAAAAAACAGAATGAGGAAGTGGAATAAGAAAAAAACATTGGAAGACATGGTGAAATTATTACCTCTTCTTCGGGTGCGTCCTTTTGATTTGATCAAAAGGACTCCTTATGCATTATTTTTGATCCAAGTAAAGAATATAGGTTGAATTGAATATATTTTTGAGGATATTTGAGAATTTTATGTCTATTCTAAGTTTCTTTTGATATGTTAAATTAGGAGAAGTGGAAGTACACTTTTATAAGAGAGGTGATGGTCATGTTAGGAAAAGCTTGAAATATTAATTTATTATATTACCATTTTCGGTTTATAAGGGCTCCAAATAGATTTATTTATAAGATAAGGTGTGTATGGGTAAAAATCCATTCAACCTAAAGGTTTTAGAGAAGTTTAGGTCACCATATTAACCTTATCTACCATATTTAACTCTTAGATAAATATTTTAACTTTTACCTTGTCTTATTGTATTTTTACAATATATGGTTAATAAAAATACTATAAACTTCCAACTGAAACATAAGTGGTTAATTAATGATATATATATATATATACATAATTAAATAAGTAATTTGGACTAACCTTATATTTTTAGGAGTATTATATCAATTAATAACATAATATTTGTTTTAAAACTCATTTATGTCAATTTTGACACTATTTAGTATTTGGTTTTTGTGAATGTCATAACAGCTTGATTACTTCGATAAAAATTATTTGAATCAACACTAACATGTCATATTATTCTATAAAATTCGTGTAATGTATCAAAAGTATGAATTTTAATTTATTTGGATTTTTATAAAATCAATTATTTTATTCATTCATTAATAAGGTAGTTACTGCATCATCATTGTGTCATGTATAAATTTAATTATTTAATTTCTAAAAATTATAAATAAAATAACATGATGTATTTAATCATCTTATATTTCTAAAGAATGTTTATAGTCGAATTTATCTTACTTATAACCCTATATTAAAAATTATTTATTTATAGAAATTTGAATTTTACACTTTTAAATATTATTTAAATAAAATAATAATAAATGTCTGAATCTAATCCAAGTGGACCAAAGAGGATCATATATTATTTATATGGTTTATATTGGTCAAATAAAACTTATTAAATAGAATTAGGACTTGTGTTAGGGTAATTATAATATCAATTTTACCTTTAATTACCCTATTTAATTTTAACCATGGTAAATAAAAGTCAAAAGTAACTATTCACCAAAATTTATTTTCATCTTTTTGAAGCACATTTGACATTATGATATCAATAGTGTGTCTCAAAATTTTAAAATTAAATTCATAGAATCTGTAAAATTATGTTTTATGCACCTTTTCTGATGATCCATGCAACACCCTAAGATTTCATAGTACGTTGTCTCTTCAAAGTAATCCAATAACTTGCGCTAAACGCAACACCGAGTTCGAGTGCACGACGACTCACCATTCAAAAAGCTGTTATGAATAGTATTAAATTAATTTTTAGTTTCATATACTCTATAAATTTTTAAAATCAATTTAATTTGTTTCTTAGACATAATATAAGAACAAATACATTTTTTCAGATAAAAGAAGTATTTTTTTAAAAAAAAAATTCAACTTCTTTTAATGGAGAACCATTTTTAAAACAAATATTTGAAACCTTTATATATTAAATTTTATTAAATTAAATTCTTCTTTAGAATTGGGACAAAAAAATGCATTTTGGATAAATTTTTGGTACATTTCTTATAACTTTCATATTCTGATTAATAGTGAAAAATACTAAATTTTAATTGAAGACAAATTTTTTAATGAAAATAATTTATAGTATTAAATTATTAATTTTAATGTTTTGGAAGTATAATAAGATTATATTTTAATAATTTAATGCAATTTAGGTCATTATTAGTAATTTCACATTTAAATTTGAAATAAACACATGTCAATATTTTGATAGTTTTTACTTTCTAAAAACCCACTTTTTGGTTTTGACAATGGAATTTAATATTAAATTAATTAACGATACTTATATATTTTGAATACAGTAAAATATAATTCATTTTTGATTTCTGAATATCAAAATTGGCTTAGGGTGAATTCTTGAAATTTTTCTGAAAACATTCAATTTTCGATGAATAGTCGAAAAATCACTGCGTTAATGTTTAAACCCAAATTTTTATTTAAATATTTAGTTATTAATTTTAATTTATTTAATGTCAAAATTGATACATAATACCTATATATGTTCAATGTAATTCATTGTAGTCATTTTATAATAAGTTTAGATATATAAAATTGTAGTTACCATTTTACCGTCTTTTACGCATCTTCTAGGAGCATTTGAAAATTTGCATAAAACATAATTTTACCAATTATGTGAGTTCTATTTCATAAATCAAAGAGATTCTTTAGATATCAGTTAGTTAAATGATTTTCAATGAGATGAAAATAATTTTTAGTGAATAGTAACTTTTAACATTTATTTACCACGGTTAAAAGTAAAGAAGATAATTAAAGGTACAAATGGTTATATTATTACCCCTAAAACATGTCCTAATTTTATTGGATAAGTGTATGTAGACAAATAACAACCACATGAATAAAATATTATCCTTTTTGTTCAAATGGATTAGATTAGGACATTTATAATTATTTAATTTAAAGAAGAGTTGAAAGTGTTAAATTCATGTTTTCATAACTAAAACATTTTTTACATAGGGTTATACATAAGATAAATTTGACTATAAATATTAATTAAAAATATAAAAATATTTCCTATATAATGGTATTATATTTATTATTTTTAGACATTTAACAATCCAAATTATTTATGACACAATGATGATGCAGTAATTACCTTATTAATGAAATATTAAAATAATTGAAATTATAAATATCAAAATAAATGTAATTTGAGACTTTTGATGATTTCCACTAATTATATTGGTTAATATGACATGTTATGGTTTATTAACTGATTTTTTTCAATGTAATAATGTTGTTATGACTTTAGGAAAAACAAAATACCAAATATTGGAAAAATTCAGATAAAATATTTTTTAAATCAAATATTATATTATTAAATTATATAATATTCCTAAAAATCTAAGGATCATCCAAAGGGATTAAATAATATTATATATTTCATTAATAAATCACTTTAGGTTCTCTTGGAAGTTTAGAGTAAAATTATTAACCATATAGTGTAAGAATACAAAAAGACTCAGAAAAAGATAAACTATTTAACTAATAGTGAAATGGAAAAGATAAAGTTAATATAGTGAACTAAACTTGTCTAAAACATGTTGGTTGAGAGGATTTCGACCCATCCCTACATTATCTTTGAAATAAATTAATTCTGGTCCATTAGTAACTGAAATTATTTTTATAATAAATTAATATTTCAATCATTTTCTAAGGTGCCCCTCACCTCTATTATAAAAGGGCACTTCACCTTTTCTTAATTTCACATCTACAAAGCCATTTGGCTTGGCCAACGCCTAATCAATTATCATCCAAACATCCATCACATAATCCTATATCCCTTTCTTTGATCAGAAATCCATCCTATTGTTCCCTTTTGATCAACTCAAAAGCAAACACTCGAAGAAGAGGTAATAATTTCACTATCCTCTTTCAAGTTATTTTCTTCTTCCGATTCCACTTTCTTTGTTATTTTCAATCCAAAATAAAAACTCGAGTACCTCCTACATACTGTGATTTTATTATAAATATGGTACAACCATATTCGTTATTATATCCATCCTATAAATCACAAAGTCACCATACGTGCATACATACGGCTTACCATCTCCAAGTCATTGTGTAGTTTGTTATTCAAACACTTCATTATTTGGATTGGTATAATAATGAGTATATATGATTTAAATAATAAATATAACTTGTTAATTATTTTGTATATATTATATACCATCCAATTATATATGATTTCACTATTAAAAAAATGATATTGTCGCTCGTGCGTACGTACGGATTACGGTATCCATGACACGATGAGATTCATTTCCATGTTCACCATTCAATGATGATTATAAAAATAAATATTATTAATAATTATTTAATATATGTCACAATAATGATACTAGAAATATATATATGTATATATATATATATATATGTATTTACATTTATCTCATTCACATACTTCCATTCTACACGATATGAAAACAGAATCACCATTTATGCGTCCGTACGACCTACCATCTCCATATATGGTGTTTTCCAATTCATATATCTATCTATTATTCATATTTATATTCTAAATATATATTACATATAAATCATGTTTTATATTCTGTATGTATTAAAATCACGATCTATATGATACGATCAAGAACAACATGTTAAAATGCGTACAATAAAGAAAGCCATTATTACACGAAATGTTAATTTAACATGGAAATCATTATTAAATGGGTATTATAAAGTCATAAATGAATCATGTATGATATAATAAATATAAATATGGTTTTGGAATAAGTTAATAAAATAATATTATCATTATACAAAAGGTTAAATGTATTATCCACCAATGGAAAGTGCAAGGTAATGGTTATTTACCAAATATCATTATTATGAGAGATTGTTTATGTGTAAGAACTTACTGAGACATATAAATCGTCGATACCATATTTCATAATAATGATTTCAAAATGAATATATTAGGATTTATGGGAGGTTATATTTATCTATATCCCCATTTTAAATGTTTTAAAGTTTTATCTATCTGAACCCTTTTAATTAATGTCCATGTTTTCAGAATGATTTTAAGGATTTATTTATATGGACATCAATGTTTTGAGATGTTAATTAATTTAAAAAATTTCAAAGTGTTTTTGGAAACATTGATTCAAAAATATCTTTTAAATTAATTCCTTTATAAATTTGGAAAGTTTTTAACGATTTCATGAAAAAGGGGTATTTCTCTCAATGAATTTAGTCAACAATTTCATCTATGTCAACATACTTTGATGGATTTTAAACATGTTGGAAGTTGATTTATTATGATAAAAATATTCCATATTTTATTGAAGGTATTGTGATATGTTTGACTATGGATGTTTTATTTTTATACCATTCATGGATTATGGATAAATTATTGACATTTCGTATTCTAGTTTTAATACGAATGCTTATGTTATGTATAAACCTTTTCAAATGAGGAATGATTTGGACATAGTAAGTGATGGGTGGGGACCTCTATAGCACCTTGACGCATCGGTAGGTCTCATGAGACAAAGTATTGTCTTGGCACAAGGCCTTTGAAAAAACAATTTAGTCTTGGCATGAGGCCCTGACTATGTGGTTAGGATGTCCATCATTATGCATTCCCTCATTATGAAATTGGTTATTACATGTTATTATTCAACTAGTAAAATATCAATGTGCATTATTATGTGGTATTTTTTGATTTATTTTTTCCATATTATGTTCATGAATATGTTTAAAAGGTTGTTGTGTTTCTTACACATCTTGCCTTAAAAGTTTATAGCTTTCGCTAAATTATTTATGTCATGACCCGTCCTTGGGGCCAGTGTTGTGACTACCTCAAGCCCACCTTCCATAGGCCAGGGGCTGGCGACTATCATCAAAGGAATAAATCCCTATACTGGAAAGGAATTGCCTTTATAAATGTCAAAAAACACAACTGAGTACACAACTGAATTAAACATTGAGTAAAACTATATAAAAAAGTAAAAAACTGAAAATAATTGAGCTGAAAAGACAAGCCCAAAAGTAAGTACAGTAAAACTGAAAAGCAATTACAACTGTAGTAAAGTAAAGCAGTAACCACTGAGTCATCCTACGGGAATCCCACCTGAAGGAAGGGTACAGATAGTCTCCTCAGTACCACGGGTCCATCCGTCTGCTTCATGTATGTCTCGCAAAGTGGTCCACCTCTGGGTACCGTCTAGCTCAACAAGGATCTACCTCGATCAGTGTTGTCTATCATCTGCATCCAACACAACGTAGTGCGGGCATAACCTGTGTAAGGGGGAGTATAACGATACTCTGTAGGGACCCCGATACCCCCAAAGGTATTCCAGAATACATGAAGGATAAACCGCATAAAAAAGATATGATCACAAAGTATCAACCAACTCTACTTAGCTATATGCCCATACATATACCTAAGTCATCAATCACAGTTTGGCTCCAACCCTCGAGCCCAAGCACAACCCAGTCAACACAGGAAAGAAGTCAATCACATCTATGGTAATGATTGAATGTCAAGACTCATCTCACATATTTAAACATCTTTTGTAAAGCGATAATGATGATCCTATGTAGTCACTGATTCATCTATTCTATCGTACCCACATAGGACACTAGACCAGCTAAATTTTCAGACCCACATAGGATACAAGACCAGGTACTCTATCAGACCAACTCAGGATACAAGAAAAGAAGTCAAAACTGTCGGACCTACTTAAGATATAAGAATAGTAGTCATCTCCATCGAACCCATGGTGGATTCCAGTATAGTAGTCGTCATCATCGAACCCACAGAGGAATCCAGTACGGTAGTCATCGCAGTCACAACTAGCTCAGAGTTGCCGCACACAACACGCTCGATTCCGAGAGGGTCCGCTCATCGAGACAATGGGTAGATACATCAACTATCATGAAGTCCTGATTTGATGTATTCCTAAGTTACGTCTTGTCCTAAGAATCCCAAAGCGATAGACGGTGTGTCAATCGGATTCCCGGTCTGAGAGTTATTTAATTTTCCGTTCCAGGGGCCCGGTTGTATTTATGCTCGTTCCGAACTCGAACATTTTCCAAAGTCATCCAAAACTCACTTAGATTATCTCAAAAGGACCACCTCATCGAGAGGATCCTAGTTCCACAGATGGCACGTCAATCAGAAGTGTGATCCTTATGTTATTCACGTTTAAATGAAACAGGCCCGACCCGTCAAGCCCAGTGGGCTGGCGGGTCGGCCCGACCCAGCCCAGCGGGGTGCGGGCTGGCTCGAGGGGGGGGGTGGCCCGGCCCGTAGGGGTGCAGCCAAGAACATCGGAGGGCGGCCCGACCCGGCGGGGCACAGCCCGGGCCATGGGGGGGCCGCGGCTCGGCCCGACTGCCCCCTGGTTTCCTGAACCGGCGGCACCGAGTGGTGCCACCACTCTTGCCCGACCAGCCAAATCTGGACGACCTTCTCTGGTGAGAGCGGCCGGCATGGGCGGGCCGCTGATCCTCCACATGCGGCGCCTATAGGCTCCACTGTTCATTCTGCTCGGCCGACAGGCGAGCTGGCCGGGTCGCCTGCCGAAGCGGCCCGCCCTGTGCAGGCCGTGGTTCTTCGCAGCGGGGCGCCAAGGGGGCGCTGCAATTCTCCAGCCCGGTCGACTTTAGCCAGAAGGTTCTTCTAGCCCAACCAACCATTATACCGGCCGAGTCTTCTTCGGCCATGCGGCCCGCGGTTGCGGGTCATGGTTCTTCCACACGCGGCCGGCGCTTGGCCTTCCATTACCTCTGGTTTCCGACGCCACCGACCCATTCGAAAAACAATCAATAACCCAACAGAGAGACGTCAGGCGGTGTTTTTCTGACCCTCTCCCTCAGCGTTAATTTATTACTAAGACCACCGTTGAATAAAAAACATATTGATGAACAAGATTTTAATTTTATTCATTCAAAATTAAACATAAACCCCCTACCTTAATTCCTATGCTTTCTTGTCCGTGTCGCAGGAAGAGGATTAGAAGACGACGTCGATTCGTTGACATCAGGATGTGTCCAAGGAGGAAGCGTAGTCGATGTTCCTTGCAGGAAGAGTGTTCTTCCTTGATGTGGAGGAAGAAGAATGAAAAATAAGACTATCACGAGCCTTGAGTTATTCGTTGTAGAGAGTAAAATTTCTTCGTGGGAAGAACAATTTTCTTCATCGAGAGAGAAACACCATTCTTCTAATTCTCCAGAGGTTTCCACACTGAAATACTTTCCAAGGCAAATATTATAATAAGGCTTCCCCAAAAATTAACTTTCAACCCACATAAAACGCCACTACGGAAAAGGTCCCCTTAGGCGAATACTGGTGCTGCGAGTTCATCGGTGTCCTCAGATTTTAGATCCGAGTAACCGTTTAAGAGTTATTCCACATTTTTTGGAAAACTTCTTACGCATGTTAATTTAAGCTTAACAAAACATCAGAAATTGATTCCAAGAACATAGTGACTCGGAATGACGTGCCGTCAATTTTGGTGGACTCGTAAAATTCCCATGTATTTAAGAAAAAAATTTCCCCGGACTTTTTGGGTCATTACATTCTCCCCACCTCAGGGCTTTACGTCCTCATATGCTACAACTCAAACTAAGGGAACATATGGGGGTACTGAGCATGCATCTGAGCCTCCCACTCCTATGTGCTCTCTTGGAGGTTCTTGTGCTGCCAGCGAATGCACACCAGAGGTATTGACTGTCCACATAGGACTCGCTCTTGTCGATCCTCAATCTCCACTGTAACCTCTGTGAAAGTCGTCCCATCATCAATGTCCTGCTCCCTGTGGTCGATGATGTGGGATTGGTCATGCACGTATATTATCAACTGAGATATGTGGAAGACAACGTGCACCTGGTGCAACTGAGGTGGAAGAGCTAAGAGGTAATCCAACTTGCCTACTCTGCTGAGAAACTTTAATGGTTCGATGAATCGTGGAGATAACTTGCCACCCCGTCAAAATCTTTTAGTGCTCATTGAGGTGAGACCCATAGGAAAACGTGGTCGCCATCCTCGATCTCCAGTGGCCTCTATCTCTTGTCAGCATACGACATCTTCCTACTCTGTAAAAGTCTGAAACGATCATCTTGTATTAACCAGCCACGACAGACGTCCCTCCCCCTTGGGGGGGGGGGGGTAATCATGGAAAACATATTTGAAAAGACGTCACCATGTTCTATCACTCTGGTTTGTAATTGAAAACTCAAAACACCTGATGCCAGGAGGGTAAGGCCGGCTAAGTCAAGAGTGATCGACTGCACCCTCCTATTAATGAGCTTAACCTATTCTGCCTGGGTTTCCTTTTCGCTGACCAAGGAAAACCCATTCCAACGTTGTAGAGAAACCACAACCTTCTTTCCTAATACAGTCAGTTTGAGTATGAACTGTGGATGTCCAGTATATACCCAAACTAACGTCATAAGGCCTTGACATTTCCACCAAGAGGTTCCAACCGAAACTCTCGCCTCAAGGGTAAGATCACACTTTCAGCGTAAGTATGATTATCAAGTCTCCTCAAAAAGGTATCTCCATACATAAGGGTCAAGTCAACGGGTTAACCAAAAACTGCAGGTCTTGAACATGATTTGTGGAAAGAAGGAATGAATGGTACCTATGTCTATTAATACGGTAGCTAGTAGTAGACAGAGACCGTACCCCGAATCATCCATAAGGACCTAGGGTCACAGTCCTTGACCGTGTGCAGCTACATTATTCCATTTCCCTCTAGATCCCAGTTCCTGGAGGGGACTACAAAGGTTGGTGGTTGTAACATCTCGAAATGTACACCACCCCATGTTGCTCTACTAGCTCTGCTTCCATGTCGGATGCCCTGCAGATTCATCTGTCCTTAACACCTTCCTTCTCAAAACAATTTTACACGCTCAAGTCTCTGAGACTGGATCCAGTTTCCTGCTTTCCCACTGCTAACATTCACTAGCTGTATCCGCTCATCCAAAGAACATTCAACCAAAACATTTCTCTCTTGCATCCTAACATAAGTAGGAATGCCTAGAACAATTGTGCTGGCTCAAATGTCCTTTAAAAACACCTCAATAAGAAGACCGATCCCTAAAGCATTGATCGTACCATATACATCAATTATCAAGAATGATAGGAATGCCACGATGAATAATCAGCTGCCAAAATGTTGTCCTACTGAAGCCATATAAGCTCTAGAAAACTCTCATCCACCACCTCAACCCAGTCCTCAGCCTCCTGGGAGTCGGTCTCACCTCAGAACATGAGGGTTATCTGATGCTTAAACACTTGTAAAGCACTAAGCCTACAAGTGTCCTTTACCAGTACTGCCAGTAGTGTCTGCTGACCAACGGGCATTGATATATTTGGCACACTGCCATAAGGTACCATCTCCAAAAACGGTCCAAGTACTGAAGCCTCATCACTATGCAGACCATCATCATGGTTACTCACTGAAAAATACTAGTAGTTAAGATCACCATCTGCTCTCCTAGTGTCTCAAATAGGTGGAAAAATCTATCAATCGCCTCCAGCCAGTCCTATGCAACATGGGAATCTGTCTCACCTCGTAACCTCAGAGGCCTTTTCCGCAGGGACTCGTGAACCGCGCTTAGTTGGCATGCACTGTCCGCATGTGTAGTTGGTGGTATCTAGTTACCAACGGGTGTTGTTGTTGCTGGTAAACTGCCCATAGGTGCCAACATGGTATGATGGCCCTCCACCAGAGCATCGTCGCACAATGGGTCGTCATCGTGTACTATCATGGAAACCCTAACTGGCTGTCTCCATGGAGGAATCCTGAACAAATGCAACACGGTCAAATTACTATACCTGGTGAGATGACCTGGTTGAGATGACTTAATGAAAAACTTTTGAAAACACAGAGGTGATCAGTGTTTTCGTGCACAGAGTCAGAAATCAGAAGGCAGGGTCCTGGTGTATGGATACGTTGGCCACCACACCAACACTAGACTCCCTGGACTGAAAACCACACCAAATAATCTTAAAACTATTGATTCATAGAAAAGAGAGATCAGAGATCTATGTTCTATTGAATAACCGACTCCTCTGATACCAATTTTTCATGACCCGTACTCGGGGCCCGTTTCATGAATACCCCAAGCCAGCCTTCCGTAGACCTGGGGTTGGCGATTAGCACCAAATGTGTAAATCCCTAAAATGGGAATGAATTTCCTTTATAAAAGTAAATAAACACAATAGAGTACAAAACCGAAGAAAAACTATGTAAAACTATATACAAAAGTATGTTACTAAAAAATGGGGCCGGAAATACATGCCCAAGAGTATGTACAGTACAATTGAAAAGCTAGTACAACTGAAGTAATGTAAAGTAGAAACCACTGAGTCATCTTCTGAGAATCCCACCTGATGAGTGGGTACAGATTGTCTCCTTAGAACCTTGGGTCTGTCCATATTCTCTGTGTACGTCTTGCCATGTGGTCCACCTCTGGGTACCGTCCAACTCTACAAGTCTCAACCTTGATCAGTGGTGTCTATAGTCTGCATCCAACAAAACGTAGTGCGGCCATAACCCATTCAAGGGTGAGTATAACGATACTCAGTAGGGACCCCGAGATCCCCGAAGCTCTCCCAGAATCCACAAAGGATAAACCACAAAATTAATATATGATCACAAAGTATAAACAAACTCTACTTAGTTATATGCCCATACATATACCTAAGTCATCAATCACAATTCAGATCCAACTGTCAAGCCCAAGCACAACCCAGTCCACACAGGAATGAAGTCAATCACATCGATGATAATGATTGAGATTCAAGACTCATCTCACAAAGGTATACATCTTTCGTAAAGCGATAAAGATGATCAGATGTAGTCACTGATTCATCTAGCTGTCGGACCCACATAGGATACTAGACCAGCTAAGCTGTCGGACCCACTAAGGATACAAAAGTAGCTACTCTGTCGGACCCACATAGGATATAAGAAAAGAAGTAAAAACTTTCTAATTCACTTAGTATACAATAATAGTAGGCATCGTTGTCGAACCCACAGACGATTCTAGTACAATATTCGTCATCGTCAATCCCACAAAGGATTCCAGTACGACAGTCGTCGTTGTCGCAGCCAGCTCTATGGTTCCCGTACAAAGCATGATTGATTCCAGGAGGGTCCACTTCTCGAGGCAAGTGGTCTATACATCAACTATCACTAATTCTTGAGTTGATGTATCCCAAAGTTCTGTATCATCAAAAAAAAAATCCAATGCAACAGACAACGCGTCAATCGGACGCCAGGTCTCAGAGTTATAAGCTTTTCCGTTCAAGCGGCCCAGTTGGAATTATGCTCATTCCGAACCCAACTATTTAACAATGTTGTCCAAAACTCACATAGAATATCAAAAAAGTACTGCCTCGTCAAAAGTATCCCAGTGTCTCAGGCAGCGCATCGATCGGACGTGCGATCCTTAAGTTATTCACGTTTAAGTGAAACGGGCCCGACACGTCAAGCCTAGTGGGCTGGCGGGTCGGCCCGACCCGGCCCGGTGGGTCCGACCTGGCTGAGGGAATCAGACCGGCCTGATGGAGTGTGGCCCGATGTGGCAAGGACCGACCAGGGGGGGCGTTGTCTGGCCCATAGGGGCGTGTCCCGGCCTGGCGGGGCGCGACCAGGCCCGATGGGGCGCGACCCCCTAGTTTATGGAACCTGTAGCACCGAGCGGTGCCGCCCCTCCTACCCGACTGACCGAAGCTGGCTGGTCTTCACCTGCGTGAGAGGCCCACATGGGTGGTCCACTGATATTCTTCATGCATAACCTATAGGCACCGTGGTTCCTTCCGCCCGGCCGGCTGGCGAGTCGGCCGGTTCTCTCACCAATGCGGCTCGCCCAGCATGGGTCGCGGTTCTCTACAGCGCGACGCCTAGGGTGCACTGTGGTTCTCCATCCGGGCCGGGTTTTTCCGGCCAGTTCTTCTTCGACCAAGTGGCCCGTGATTGCAGGTTTTGGTACTTCTGCATGAGGCTGACACACGACCGCCATTAGCTCCAGTTGCCGACACCACCGTCTCCTTCGACAAATAATCAATAAACCAACGGAGGGACATTAGGACATGTTTGTTCGGCCTGCAACCTCCACATTAATTGATAACACTGACCACCATCAAATAAATAACAAATCGATGAACACGAGTATAATTTTATTCATTAAAAATTAAACATAAACCACCTACATTGATTCCGATTCTATCTTGTCTGTGTCTCAGGAAGAGGATTCGAAGATGACGTCGATTCATTGACATTGAGATGCATCTAAGGAGGAAGCGTAGTCGACGTTCATCATGGGTGGAGTCTTCATCCTTAACATGGAGGAAGAAGAATGAAAAAGGCGATGGTCGTGGGCCTTGAGTTCATTGTTGGAGAGAGTAAAAGTTCTTCGTGGGAATAATTGTGTTTTTTTCGAGAGAGGAGCACCTTTCTTCTATTTCTCCATAGGTTTCCCCACCGAAATATTTTTCATGAAAAATATTATAATAAGTCTTCCCCAAATATTAACTATCAACCAACATAAAAAGAAACTACGGTAAAGGTCCCGTTAAGAGAATATTGTTGTTGCGAGTTCATCGGTGTCCTCAGATTTCAGATCCGAGTAACCGTTTAAGATTTATTCAACTTTTTTATGAAAGATGGTTACGCGTGTTACATTATGCTTAATAGAATTTCAGAAATTGATTCTGGGCACACAAGGCCTCGGAATCAGGCGCTGTTAATTTTTGTGGACTTGTAAAATTCTAATATATTTAAGAAAAAAATTTCTACAGAATTTTCGGGTCTTTACAATTTACCCTTACTGAGCATCTAAGCTCACCCCATTCTTATGTTTTATTTTCCTTGGATCCCAAGAAGTGTATTATGTTTGATTTGCATGGTTAATCTACAGGAATAATGGCATTCACGATAGATTATTTATGTTTTGATTTATGTATTAATGTGTAATGTAACGTTTGTGTATGTAATCTATTTTCCAAGACTACTAAACTAATTGGTCCTTCGGAACATGATTCCTTGTAATCATTCTAATGTATTAAAATAATGCACCGGCTCTGGGTAACTGGGGTCAGAGTATTATAGTTGGTATAAGAGGATGTTTAGTATAAACCTTGGATGCTAGACTTAGAAAAGAAATGTTTAAAGAATGTTATCATAATATAGACTTTTAAGAATTATTATAGAAGAACATCCTATAATTTTTGTAATGAATATATTTTTTGAGTTTTCCAAAAAATTCATCCCTGTTTGGATATGATCTGGTAGAGGTGGATCTAGAATAGATTTACCAATGGGTAAAACGAAAAAACACCACTTTGAGCTAGACTCGAATGGGAACTAGTGCATTACAACGGGCATTGCTACACTCTTGTTTACAACACTCCCAGGGGATATGCTTAGGATAATTTACATTTTCATTACAAGAAATTATGAATGATTTATGAGTAAATATATCCTTAAAGAAAACAATTTTTTATGATTATAGATTATATGCATAATATATTCAATTTATGTTAGGTATTTTACATGTTTGGAATTATGCATTGTGATTCATAAACTGACCTAGTGTATACAATTGTTTAGAAATGGAACCCCGTAGAAGGAATGAGAACTCTAGTAATACGCATGATCCATAGAGTAAGAAGGATCATATCATTCATGGTATTAAGCCAACATTTATAAGGGAAATAGTATCCCACGTATTATCATTATATGAAGAAATAGTATCATGTGTTAATAAAATATGTAAATAATTCATTGATTCCTATGGATTTGAATGGAAGCAAGAGAAAAAAAAGGATAGTAGAGAGAAAGATGGATAAATGGAGGAGGGTAAACAAGAATTTCCCCATATGTGATAACTATGGAAAAAATCTACTTGGTAAATGCTTGAAGGGAAAAAGAGTTTATTAAAAGTGTGGAGAAAAATGACACCATGGACGTGATTACAAGAGTAAGAAAAAGGTTTCAAATGTACTATAATTCATCTTCAAGGAGTTGGGACACTATGTGAATCAATGTCCAAATCATTAGAGTATACCCAAAATGATGCTATTGGATAACAATCAAGTAATGATGCAACCACAGATGAAGAGGAATGACTAGTTTTCTGATGTTTTTATTAAAAAATTATTTAAATTGAATGTTGTATCAACGATGCACTTGTTATATTAATTATGGAAATAAATAAGGATTGTATATCAGTACTATTTCATTGAGGATTTGAGATTTTATGGTACAATGAAAATTGACTCAAACGCAAGTTAAAGTTTTTGGAAAATAAATGGTTGAAGGAATGATAATCCTTAATATGATCCTGATACAGAGATAGTGATTTTGGAATAATAGATGGTTGATTTGGATAAATTATATTGGATATTCCTGACTACCTTGGAACTGATTAATGTTTTTTTTATTTCATCATTGTTGGAATATTCAAAATTTTTTGGATATAATGAATATATATAGTATTATAAAAGGAATAAGGGAGAATGAATGTAGTAAATAATGTTTTATGGTAATTAATTTTTTACCGTGTTTTAATAGAATACATTTTGAAGGTATTCACATGTTATTAAGTGACAAAAGGGTTCTTCATTGTGTCTACGTTATAAATTTTGTACTGTGAGTTTGGAAAAAATTATTTTGGATAAGTCTAATGGTTGGAACTGATTAATTTTGACATTGGATAATATTTTTAAGGTTAATGTATTCTTTAAGATTAATTTTGGATTGTTAAAAAAGGACAACCCAGAGGTCGGGCGACAACCCGTCATGGCCGACAAGGCCGCAAGACTTGAACCCACAATTGAAGAGCAACAAGGGTGAATCACCTACAACTAGCCTACACGATTTCATGGCTTTTATAATGTAGTTTTTATAAATATTCTTATAAATGAATTATATATTTATTATTTTTGGAACCCCATACAATTAGGATAAATAGAATATTTTTTAATTCTATTATCTTTTGAACTGAAAAATGAGTTTGCGGTAGGAATTTTTTGAAGGATGAAACTCCACCTTTAATGTATATTTTTTTCATGTTATTTTATGAATGAATTAATTCTTAAACTTTATAGATGGGATCTTAAAAAAAATGTGTTATCCTAATACATTATGTTTTGTTGAACCGATGATATTTTTAATCATCATAGATTGTTAGCTTTGAGGCCCCCAATTTTACACTTGTTTGTGATTGATGACTTCAATAACTCCCTATAAAAATTTACATTTTTCATCAAATTATGTGTCTATAATTTCCACCAATGTTTTCATATTCTAAACCGTAATTTGGTGGTGAATTTTTCATTACCCTTTCCCTCTTATTAAGAATAAATTTTATTAACCCAATTTCCGATGTGGGTTTTCCAAAAAGTTATTTTTCTATTATTTAACCATTTATTTTTGAAGAACCAAATCTAATTGAGAGGAAGCAATTTATAGAAGGATGGGAGAATTTAACACCCCATGATATCATAGTGTGTTATCTCATCAATGTAATCCAATAACTTGCATTACAAGCAACACTGAGTTCGAGCGCACAACGACTCACCATTCAAAAAGCTGTTATGAAAAGTATTAACTGAATTTTGAATTTTATATACACTATAAAATTTTATAATCCATATTATGTGATTATTAGACATAATATAAGAACAAATTCATTTTTTTCAGAAAAAATTAGTATTTTTAAAAAAATGAAATTTTACTGCCTTTTAATGGTGAAACAATTTTAAAACCAATATTTGAAACTTTTTATATTCAAATTAATAAAATTAAATTCTTCTTTAGAATTGGGACATAAAAATATATTTTGGATAAATTTATGGTACTTTTCTAATAACTTTCATACTGTGATGAATAGTGAAAAATAGTAAATTTTAATTGAATTTTTTTAATAAACATAATTTATAGTGTTAAATTATGTATTTGAATGGTTTGAAAGTATAATCAGATTATATTATTACAATATAATACCACTTATGTCATTATATGTAATTTCAAATTTAAATTTGGCATAAACACATGTCAACCTTTTGATAGTTTTTACTTCTTTAAAAACCCACTTTTTGGTTTTTAAAATGGAAATTAATTTTAAATTAATTAATGATACTTATATGTTTTGAATTTTGTAAAATAGAATTCATTTTTTAATTCAGAATATCAAAATTAGCTTATGGTAAATATTTTGTATTTTTCTAAAAACCATCAATTTTTTTATGAATAGTGAAAAAACAAGGTGTTATTGTTTAAAACAGATTTTTTATTTAAATAATTAGTTATTTTAATTTAATTTATTTTAGTTCATAATAGATACATATTACCTATATATTTTCATTGTAATTCGTTGTATTAGTTTTTTATTATGTTTAGATATATAAAATTTTATTGAACTTTTTACCGTCTTTTACCCACCTTCTAGGAGCATTTGAAAATTTTCATAAAACATAATTTTACCCCTTCTGTGAGTTGAATATCAAAAATCCAAGAGAGATGGTTGATTTCAGTATGTAAATGTGGTTCAATAAGATAAAAATAATTTTTGAGGAATAGTAACTATTTACTTTTATTTACAAGGGTTAAAAGTAAATTAGGTAATTTAAGGTAAAATTGATATTATTATTACCCTAACACATGTCCCAATTCTATTGGATAAGTTTAGTTCGACCAAAAACAAACATAGGACTAATGTATAATCCTTTTGATCCACTTGTATTAGATCAGGACATTTATTATTATTTAATATAAAGAGGAGTTAAAAGTGTAAAATTCACGTTTTCGTATCTAATTTTTTTAACATAGGGTTATACATAAGATAAATTCGATATTAAATATTAATTAGGAATTTAATTAAAATTATTACATAATGATATTTTATCTATAATTTTTATACAATAAATAACTAAAATTATGTATGACACATTGATTATGAAGTAATTAAATGAATAATGAATGATTAAAATTATTGATATTATAAATATAAAAATAAATATAATTTGAGACTTTTGATGAATTACACTAATTTTATAGATTAATATGACATGTTAGGGTTGATTCAATGATTTCATTCGAAGTAATAATGATGTTAGGACTTTAACAAAAACAAACTACCAAATAGTGTAAAAAATGAAATAAAATAGTTTTTAAAACAATCATTATATTATTAGATTATATAATATTATTAAAAATATAAGGATTGGTTAAAGGGATTATATAATATTATATATGTCATTAATGAAACACTTGTGTTTCTCTTAGAAGTTTAGAGTAAATTTATTATCCACATAATGTAAGAATACAAGAATACATGGTAAAAGTTAAACTATTTAACTAATAGTTAAATCTAATAGATAAGGTTAATTTGGTGGCATAAACTTGTCTAAAACCTATTTGTTGTGAGGAATTCGACCCATCGCAACCTTATATTCTATATAAATAAATTTCTATCCACTAGAAACCGAAAATTATATTATTATAAAATAATATTTCAATCTTTTCTTAACAGTTCCTCTCACCTATATTATAAAAGGTAACTTCCCCTTCACTTACATTAACAACTCCAAAGCCATTTGGCTCGGCCAACCCCTAACCATATATCCTCCAAAAAATTTCACATAAATCTAGAGTCATTAATTTGATCAGAAATCAAACCTAAGGATCCATTTTGATCAACTCAAAAGGAAACAGCCAATGAAGTGGTAATATTTTCACCACACTATTTCAAGTTATTTCATTCTAATTCCTCTTTATTTGTTATTTCCATACCGAAATAATAACTCCAGTACCTTCTACATACTGTTATATTATTATAAATATTGTAAAACCATATTCATTATTCCATCCATCCAATAAATGACAAAGTCACCGGATATGCGTACGTACGGCTTACCGTCTCCACGTCGTGGTGTAGTTTGTTATTCAAGCACTTCATTATTTGGATGGATATAATAATGATTATAACTGATGCAAAAAATAAATGTAACATGTTAATAATTCTATATATATTATATACCATCCAATTATATACAATTTCACCTTACAGAGGTAATCCGGGCGTTTCAGGTTTGGTGTGGTTTTTCAGGATCATCACAGGTGTGCTCTTGGCTGTCTTTATGGCTCGTGTGGAGTTGTCTCTGCCCTAGAAGCAGAGATGTATGGAGTCATTGATGCGATTGAACAATATGATTGAAGGGGATGTAACAAGATATGGATTGAATGTGATTCTACGATTGTAGTTATGGCTCTTCAAACAGGTTCTATTCATCTTTCTTGGATGTTGACTAATCGATGGGCAAGGTTCTTGGATCTTCTTTTTTCAAAGGAGAATATTGTTACTCATGTATATCATGAGGTGAATTCTTTGGCGTTTGGGAATTCTAGTAATTGAATCAATGTTAATGCATTTCATTGGGTGGATCATGTCCCGAATGATCTTCTTCCTATTGTTTGGAGAGATCAGTGTAAACATCAACTTTTAGACTTATGTAATCTTTTATATTTTTATTAAAGGGGTCTTTCATTTATAGGAAAGGTATCAGTCTTCTTCAAAAAAAACCGTCAAAGGAATGATATTTTATCTCATGCGTGTGTATAGATTACCGTCTCCACGACATGATGAGATTAATTTCCACGTTCACTATTCAATGATGATTATAAAAATTAATATTATTAATAATTATGTAATATATGATAAAATAATGCTAAAATAATCATATATATATATATATGTATGTATGTATTTACACTTACCTCATTCACTTACTTCCATTAAATATAATATGAAAACAAAAACAACGTTTATTTGTACGTACAACCTACAGTCTCCATAAACTGTGTTTTCCATTTCATATATGTATCTATTATTCATATTTATATTCAAAATATATATTATATTTAAATCATGTTTTATATTATTGATGTATATAAATCATGATCTATATTATACGATCAAGAATAACATGTTAAAACATGTACGATAAAGAAAGCGATTATTAGCAGAATTGTTAATATAACATGGAAGTCATTATTAAATGAGTAGTATAAAGTAACAAATGAATCATGAATGATATAATAAATATGATTATGGTTATGTTATAATTTAAAAACATACTATGGACATAATACTGGAGGTTGAACATACCCTCGACCAAAGGAAAGTGCAAGGTAAGGGTTATTTCCTCAATCTCATTATTATCTGAGATTGTTTATGTGTAAGTATTTACTGTGACATACTAATCATAGATACCCAAATTACTTTAAAAAATTCAAAATTAATCTTTTAAGTTTTTATGGGAGTGTATATTTAACTAGATCATCATTTTAAATGTTTTAAATATTCATCTTTCTAATCCCTTTCAATTAATTTCCATATTTTGAAAATGATTTTAAGGATTTATTTATATGGACATGAATGTCATGTATTCATATTTCTTTTCAAAAGTTTCAAATTTGTATGGGTAACTTTGATTCAAAAATCACTTTTAAATGAATTCCTTTATAATTTTTTTTACTTTTTAATGATATCATGAAAAATGGGTATTTCTCTCATAGAATTTTACTCCTCATTTTCATCTATTTCAACACCATTTAATGGATTTTAAACTTGTTTTAAGTTGATTTATTTTGATATAAATATTCAATATTGTATTGAAGGTTCTGTGATATGTTTGACCGTGGATGTGTTGTTTTTATAGCATTCATTGTTTATGGATAAAGTACTGACCTTTCATAATCTAGTTTTAATAGGAATGATTATGTTATGTTTAAACCTTTTTATATGAGGAATAAATTGGACTTAGTAGGTGATGGGTGGAGCCCGCTATAACTCCTCGATGCATTGGTATGTCTCATGAGACAAACTAGTGTCTTGCCACAAGGCTTTAGTAAAAAAAATTATTTCTATTCATGGCACGAGGCCTTGAATACGTGGTTATGATGTCTAGCATTATGCATTCCCTCATTATGAAATTATTTATTAAACGGGATTATTGGACTAGTAGAATATTAATGTTCATGTTTTTATGGTAACGTTTGATTTATTTTTTCCATATTATGTTCATGTTTATATTTAAAAGGTTGTTGTTTTTATTACACATCTTGCCTTAAATGTTTACAGCTTCCGAAAAATTATTTACCCTTATTGAGTATCTGATCTCACTGCTTTCATATGTTATATTTTTCCAGGATCCCAAGAAGTTTATTATGATTGATATGTAGGGTAAATCTAGAGGAATAATGGTTGTCACAATGGATTATATATGTTGTGTTTAATGTTTTAATGTGTATTGTAATGTTCATGTATGTAATCCATTTTCCAACACTGTTAAACTTATCGTTCCTTTGTGACATGATTCATTATAATATTGCCAATGTATTAAAATAATGCACCCGCTCTAGGTATCTAGGGTCGGGGCATTACGTTCCTAGAAGATGGGTAAAAGACATTAAAAAAATACAATAAAATTTTATACATATAATTTTATTATAAAATGACTCTAATGAATTACATTGAACTAATATATGTATTATGTATCTATTTTGACTTAAATTTAATTTAAATAAAATAAATAATTATTTAAATAAAAAGTCAGTTTTTAAACAATAACGTAGTGTCTTTCACTATTCATCAAAAATTGAATGTTATCAGAAAAACAAATTGTATCCAAACTACATTTTTATGTCCTGCTTCTAAATAAGAATTTAATTTTATCAAAATGAATATATAAAAGTGTCAAATATTTGATTTATAAAGGGTTCTCCATTAAAAGGAAGAAAACTGTATTTTTTTAAAAATACTTCATTTATCTGAAAAATTGATGTTTTCATTATATTATGTCTAAGAAACCTAAAATATGAATTTTAAAACTATATGGTAAATGTATAAAATTAAAAAGTTTGTTATTAATATTCATAACCTATTTTTAAATGGCTTGTTTGATATGTTGTGGTGCACTTGATCTCGGTGTTGCATACATCGCACGCTATTATATTATTCAAAGAGAAGCGTACCGTGGAATTTTGGGGTGTTACAAAATAGGTGATAACCATGGAAGAAAAAGAAGGAAAAAATAATATCCATATATATGATCTAAAACAAAGGATAACCTCAATCCACCACTCATTATAAATAAGATGAGGTTAGGGACATGCATATACCCTGAACTACAAAAATATCTACTAATCAATAATTACCTCTAAAAACATGGTATGGTTTGGCTATATTTAATGAATGATAGAAAAAATTTATATGTAGAAGGTATAAACATTATTAAAATGATCAAAATTTTACATGAAACCCATGTAGAAGACACTAACATTGATCAAAGTAAATCACCCAACTAACATAATTTATTCACCCTCGGTGGACTACCTTCCATTTCAAAGAAACTCATAAGCAACAGAATCATAAAATCCAAATGATAAAAAACTTCCACCACATAAAAAAATAACAATAGAAGGATCTATTATAATAATCTATTTATGAAACTATAGATTAAAATACATTAACATTATATTTAATTTTATCCTCAACACAAAACATTCAATTTCAATTTCAATAAATGAATAGGAGTCATTCCCAATTATTCACCAATAATTTTAGAATGTTCACAACAAAAAATTTTCACATGTACAATATAAGACACCTATAATAAGTATTTGGAGTTACCTTATATATATAATATTTATCTCCCACCATTACATATTTCTGGAAAACTAAGGACTAATTTTCATAATAAGATGACGTGATGATGTAAACCAACCTATTAATACCATTATTAATGTAAAAACATGGATTGCTTCCCCTTTCCTTAATAGTATCATTCATCGCGTCCACTATGAATAAGGGAGACACTATGTTTCATTGTCATTCAATAAATTAAATCCTATAATCTAACAAAATAATTCATTGTTGCTTCATATTTTTTAAGGACAAAGGGATGAAATTTTCAAAAAGAATCAGGTCAATGACCTCTTTTTAAATATTAAAACATAAAAATATTTTCCATTAACAGATTTGGAAAAAATGATTCTAACCTGATAAACATATAAGAATACTCCAAAATTATTAGATTATTTAATTTGATGTAATTAAACTCCATCACATTCAGTGTATTCAATGGTTTAAAGAAGTATTACTATATGAGAAATAACTAGGAGATTTCCCATGAATAGTGGTTCTAGGGTTTGTTATGAATAATAAAACACCACTATTTATAACCCAAAACATCTAAATTGGCGTTAAAAAACATGATTTTATTTGAATTAAGGACTTCATGATATACATCGACATTCTAACAACTCTGAAAATATAAATCTATTTTTATGAAATAGGGTGTTCTTGTTGGTGAAGATAATTTACACATAGAAACTCTAAAAAATTCATTTGTATAAAAGGAATGTAAATATAAAAATGTTACATAAGTGGAATCAATACTATTTAAAAAAATGTATAACGTCTCAAATCCAATCACAAAAGTGGTCCACCTCCAAATAAAAATATAAAAAATCACCATGTAATAGATAATAATTCACACATCATATTTCAAGAATCTAAAAAATATCCCATATTTCACCTTGAAAACTATTTTAGTCATCCCTTAAAGAAAATTTCATATTAAAAATCCATATTCTTCATGAATCATTTTATAAAATTCCATATTAATAATATAAAAAATATTAAACCATACATCCCACTTTTCAATATAATTTTGATCATAAACCACATCAAATTTATATTTTCAAAAAATTTAATAAATTATTCTATATCACATAAATCCAAATACATTTATATGGAAATTATAATCTAATCAATTTGAAAATCATAATTGAAATAATAAAAATGACATTAATAATATATTATAATTATTCTAATTTATTATAAACCAAAATAAAAAATGAAAAATAAAATTTCCAAATATATGAAACCAAAATTCATCATTTCTAAACAAATAAAAAAATTAAATGGTTCGGTAAAATGTTCTTGAAATCCATGAGCCAAAAGTCAAGGCTCAATATATGGATTCATGTATGGATTACATTTCCTACACAATGGATTCTAGATTGTATCAAATAATTTTATAACAATGGATTCACTTCAAAAAAGTATTCTAACTCCTAAATTCTCAAGATCCACTCATAAATTCTTATTACATTAAAATAATACCAATAATATAAAATACATACATTAATGATGTTCATTTATTGAGCACTATGTTTTTAAATAATAATCCTAGATCGGCCTAAATTCCTATTTAATCCCAAAAGGTGGTGATCAGACACTAATACATGACCATATTCTTTATATTAAATAATACAATTTACATATTTCAGTACACACTAAATAACAAGTACAACTCTTCGAACTGAGACCTATTAAAAACCAATTCATTGATAAAATGTTATAACAAAGAATTCATCCCACCATGACCACAGAACCTTATTTGACATGAGAAATTTACCATTATGAATTCTGAATCAAACTATGCTGATGAAAACTACATTAGAATGATGATATAAGGAGATGGAATTATTTAACTAAATTTAAAAACACAAACAAATTTATTTCCACCCATAAATCTGTCGTTAACAATCCATATAGAGGAGAACCACCTAATAAAAATAAGTTGTTAAAAATAATATATATAACCAAAAATAGAGTTCCAAAAATAAATGTATCATGAAATAATAATGAGATATTATCAATTTCAATGATAAAAATATTTGGAACCAAATAAACTATAAGATGAATTATGTTGATGATAAAATAGTGAAACAAAAATGGAATAAATGGAATTAATACCACATCCACCCATCCCCATGAACCAGAATAACATCTCTACATTACAACACCATCAATGATAAACCATATATCTTGTAAAAACTTCTTAAACATGTGGAAACAAACAATAGAATTATAATATTATAGGAATGATAATAAAATACCTATTAGGAACTACTCCACATCCTTCAAATATTCTTAAAAAATATAACCATTTCATTCTAGTACTACACTCATTATATAATCCATGGGACAAAATCCCATACAAAATACAAATACGTTATCATGTTTAATATCAAGGGAATGATCATAACTAGTGCATGACATCTCCCTTTAATTCCCACATAGATAACCATGGAATCATATGACATGAAAATAGAGACAATATTATGTGGTGATCCCATACAAATTATTAATACAAATTAGAAGAATGTTATATCCTAACCACAAACACCATCATAATAATTAACTCTATATACATGAAAACATCATTTATAGTACTTAATACCCTACACTAATAACCTTAACATACATAAAATAAAAATATATCTATAATTCTATTATGCATAGCCTTATTTCGTGAACTAACTATAATTATAAAAATCACAAATAATGTGTCAGTTGATAATAATATTTATTCACAAGGATATAATGTAAAAAAATGTTCTAAAAAATAAATACAAACATTCCGTCTAAATTTCAACCATATGATTAGATGCAGTCTTCATAAATGAAAAAGAAATCTCATATCTAATTAATAGTTACATTATGACCGTTTAGGAACCAAATGAATCATCATAAAATAAGTATAAACATAAAATATAAAATATGAAATTAATATGAACATGTGGTTTGTATGAATTGGAAAAACTAATTTGATATATTGAATTTAATGGAAACTCTAATTGACATTGGATGAATTTCAAAGATAAAAAATAATTTAAAATATAGAAATAGTCAAACATGATATAAATTTTAATACACAAAAAAATTCATTTAAACAAACAAAAAATCATAGATTTGGTTATACAATGCAATGAAGGGGTCCCACTATATTTAATCACAACACTTTTAAAAATGGTAATGTAAATGCACTATAATGAAATTAAATGTTGGGGTGAAGGAAAAGAGGATCATTCAAACACTGAAAACCCCAAGAGAACTAAGGTAATATAAGACCATAGTTCCTCATTACCATAACATAATTTTAGGGTAACAGAATGAGGGGAAATGAAGAAGAAAGAAAAAATGAATATTTTACCCTGAAAAATCGACCAAAAACAAAATTAATTCCCTCATATAATGTATGTGGATAGTGAATATTGTGAAGGGAAAAACCAATGGATGAGGGGATCAAATATAGGTGACGGGATTCACCATAATTCCTTAATTTTTTAGCTGAACAATGTTTTTTTTACATTTTTATTTCCTTTTGGATAGAATTTATGGTTTCTCTATATGATTTGAGAAAATACTGAACTAACCACATGAATGATTCTAGAACACATAGAAACCACACACAGACAAGATGCATGGTTGCAATAAATATACATAAACTATGAATTTTCTTTATAATATAACCTACAATATTTTTTTAATGTTATAATAATGTTAATATTAACCATACTCTCTAGGGTTGATTATTACTATTTATATAATCCTCCAAATTTTATGTAAATTTCAAAACAACGTGGAGATAAAAATAGAGTATGAAAACAATATTCAATAAATGAGTAATGTGAGACTTGGTTCAGAAAAATTCCCCACTATAATACATTCTAACCATAGATAGATTATCAAAAATGGTTAACTAAGGGACGAAAGAGAATATAATTCATGTGTTTGAGATATGATCAAAAAGTCCAAATGAATATTATTAGCTATAATGACCAACCTTTTTTACGAAGCTATGGATCATTACTTTTTCAATTCAAATCATTCCATTTATCAGGGTAATGGTATACTATAGGCTAGGTTGGGTCCGAGGACAGTATATAGATTGATCGAAGAATAGAGTTAAAGAAACATGTGCTACGGGCTGGTAAACATGGTTAGTGGAAGCAATGTGACCCATGGCACACATTTATCGAAAACTATCCTGCTACAGATTTTGGAACCTAAAAGTCCAGACAGTTGTTATGCCACCATGCGGTATTAGACGCATATTCATGTGGATTCTTCAAATTATTTCTAAATACATTATAGAAATTTTTCCTATAGTTTATAAACCATGCACATAATCCTTGCGCAATTGGTACTGAATAAAAAATTTCCATTTTCCCCCAATTAAGACTTAAGTCTACCTTCTATTTATCTTTATTTCCAGTGGCCATGAACTAGTTGGTTCCTCTTCTTTATGCTCTCAAACCCTCAAGTCTAGTCTTTGATCTATATTCTTCGTATAGTATCTGATCTTCAATCTTTCAGAGGCATTGGATCACTTGATTTTAGATACCCTATTCTCTCTAATCATATCTATGTTGCTCTTCACATATATGGAGTTTTTTAGATGTAGGATCCTTTTCCATATTTATAGGGTGTTGGACTAAAGCTAATATCTCTTCCAACATGCCTCTAATTTTTGGTCCATATCAAGTGAGGTATCATCTTACGACCCTAAGGTAGGTGGCCAAATAGTTGTCCAATGGAGTTTTAGCCATTTCATATTTATTTCATCATTCTATAAGCCTACCATTGTCAAGATTCCATATTTTTTTGATTCATTGCTTTCTAAATTACCCTAATGAATTTAAATAAATGAAATGGTTATTGTTTATGGGTTTAGTGATCACACATACCCTATATGGACACGCACAACTATGCCACCTTTTAAATGGTCATTTTGGGAAAAATAGTTGAAATTCATGGAACCCAATTTGACATGCATATTAACTAATGAATGAAATATAATTTTTACAATGTGTATTTTTTATGAACCTAAGGTTCCCCAAGGGTGTTTGGTTCTCTTAGGCTTGTAATTTCCAAAGTGGGTAAGTGACTACTTGATACGACCTTTCATTTTTTGTGTTTCCTGTGATCTAATTCTCTATGTTTATGAAAAGTGATGTAGATCCCTTGAATATGGTGGATCAATTTAAAGAGATGATTTCAATTGAAATTTTTTATATGGGTTTGATAAGTATTTTATGGGTTAGGACCAAGACTATGTTTATGGCTATTAATCTACTTTTTTTCAATTTGATCATCTATTTGGAATTGAATAAGGCCAATGAAGTACAAGAGGGGATTTTACTCATATCATTAAATGAATATGTGAACATTCCTTAACAATGCATTAAATTGAAATTAATGAGATGTTTTTCCTTGGAATTTATTTTTGTTTACATATACTGTGATTTCATACTGAAAAATAGGATTATGTAAACAAATAATTAGTGGGGTTTTCCAGATGAATTGTGATATGAAAGTGAGAAATCACATAAAAGGGTTGTCTTGAAGATTTACTTGTTTCCCCAGGATAGTGTGATCCTTTGAGTAAGAAGACAGTGTGATCTTACAAGTTGGAGAAAAGGGATATACTTCAACTGATCCCCTAGTGATTGATTCCATTGGGTACGTATTGGTCCTACCAGGATACAGAGCCATGGGAGAGATCATGAGAGAACCCCTAGTGAAGGATGAAAGAGGGTGAATCCCTATCCTGATAGCAAATCCCTTCCAAGGAACTATGGGGGCTTTGTGATTTGGGTAGTGGATAGACCGCGATAGCTTCCCATGGAATTTGATAGTGTTTCTTAAATCTGGATCCACCCAAACATACATCTATATTTAAATACATATATATACTGACACTATATGTATAAATTGAAATGATCAGACATACCATCCATGGGATAATGTAAGAAGAACCTCCAGGTTTTTTAGGAATATGAGTGGGAGGTTGTTTAATTATTCATAATTTCATTACATTCCTATTTAAACCTGAACATTGTTTAATTATGAGAACCTAATTAGATTAAAAATAGAAAATATTGGTGGGGGCCTAATATGATTTTTATCTCACACCCTATTCAGGCTTCCCTTGGAACCTGGTAAGATTATGTTATTGCATGTATTAGAAAGGTAAAATGACCATATACAGGTTGTTGAATTGTAATACATAGATGGATCTTAGGTCAAGAGGGTCAGCCTTAGGCTTGATATTCTCATGAATTAGTTTTTTTCCATTTGTTTCCTTTGGTTTTATTGAATAGAATTCTTGTATCTGTTTTTTCATTTCAGTATTATCAGCATGCCATGAATCATTGTATTAGGAAATTCCAATGAAGATTTTTCTATGCTATTAAGTTAACTACCTCTTCCATTGCATGGTTATTTAGTTGATTGTTATGCTTTTCTGGTTTACTGAACAACCTATTTTATTGCACTTATTCCAGTTCTTACTATTTGATGAATCCCCTCCATTACTTTAACATGGTTGTATACTCTATTCATTATACTATATATGAACCACCACTTCTAGTATATGATAACTAGAATATGGGGAGATTCTCCAAGGGTCATTTGGAACACGGGCTAGGTGCACAGGTTAAGTGGTATCTAGGTCTAGAATGTTACAAAGTGGTATTAGTGTGGTTCCATTATTAATTTTATATTTAGGGAAAATAGATTTGAGATTGGGATTTCATGGGGATTTACCACAAGCTATCCTTGGGCATCACGATCCAATGTATGGGGTAAAGTATATGTTTCCTTAAATGAGAATAAAAT
Organism: Viscum album; assembly: GCA_963277665.1. Classification (NCBI taxonomy): domain Eukaryota; kingdom Viridiplantae; phylum Streptophyta; class Magnoliopsida; order Santalales; family Viscaceae; genus Viscum; species Viscum album. The sequence goes on from OY728167.1 coordinate 499,326,071, forward strand.
TTATTTCACAATTTATTGTTAATATGATTTCACTATTGGGTGATACACATTACTTGTGATGTTATTGATATTTATTTCATTATAATTATGGTTTCATTACATCGACCCGATGAAACGAGTTTTATGAATTATTTAATGAATCATCTTTGGCACATAATGACTTATTGTCCACGAATCTTTCCATGCTAGGTTTAGATTTTCAGAAAGAATTTGTCTTGTGCATGTGGATTGTGCCGTATTATCTGATAAGTTGTGCTGACATCTCATAAAATATTTGGATCATACTATGGTTGACTTTTGTGGGTTCCACTCTTTGATTAATAAGTTGAATGGTCCCCTATAGTTCAAAAAATATAATTACACCTAGCTCAACCATTTAAATGTAGTAAAATTGTATGAACAAGAACAATATAAATGAAAATTACTTCCAACTAAATTCCATCTTTTGGTTCAGTTGGTGTTTGTTACCATATGGATTATAAAATGCATGATCGTTGGGTTTAGCCGGTTCAAAACTTTTTAGATTTATAAATGAGGACACCTTTTAGTGGTAAACTACTTTTAACATGAGAAAAACCATCATTCAGAATATTAACATTGAAACATGACCTGAATCTGGACTTATTAATGGGTAGTGGGATTTTCTTCATTCCTAAGGCCTGTTATGGTATTTTCCATCATCTAGACCCATATTTCAAATCTATCAGAGAGTCATATAAATTATTATTCGAAGTATTTATTTCAAGTCCTTGATTCTTTAAGGAAATAATTTAATTTTCTTGAATCCCATCTGTGATGTTTTTTGGAATTATAGCATTGTAATTCCATAATGTCTTCAAGGCGCACGCCCTGAAGGTGGTGACGATCATGTTACCGAGGTGGTGGGATATGAGACACCAGTTTTACCTCATATTAAAACACTTTTGGATACTATTCGTGTAATTGATATGGGAACCAAAATCGAGTTTTGATTTGGATTGTTGGGTATGATGTAGTCAATCCATAGTAGAGTGGGACCTAGCCTAAGTATGGCAGAGATGAATCACGAGTTATAGTAGAATCATCCTCAAACCTTATCAGGGGATTGAATAACACTTTTTATAGATTATTTTATTGAGTATATACTATCTATATTTTATCACATAGTTATTCCCCAAGAGTAGAGAGTCATTCAAGATGATTACATGCAATGGGATTTATCCATGAGGTGGTTGGATGTCATTACTCAAGTAGGATAGAATAGATAGATGGTTTGGGATGACATTTAGAGATTAATATATGACTCCCTCAATACTCATAAACTGAGGGGTGATAAAGATTGATAATTTATGAACATGTAGTATGGATCCATGTTAGTTATGGATTAGTCATCCTGTTTTACTAAGAAACAATAGTTTTCTCCCTCCCTAGCTGCTGATGATCTGATAGTTGCTCAGAATTTTGAGGATAGCCTATGATACCCCATATGATCTCAGTTCAATGTATTTAGGTTAACGACCATGTCTGTAAATTTTTTGAAGGGCATAATTTTATTTATGCTGACGGTATGAGAAAGGGCGTTTCGACTCCTAATGCTTTCAGTAGATCTGCATCCAAGAAAAAGAGGCTCTTTGAGACTACTCATGGGGGTAGAATCCATCAGGATCATAGAAAAAATATTTATCTTATATGTCACATGTACAAAAAAATAGGGAACATCAAAGAACAATGTCCATGGGATACATTTCATTGAAAATTCAATTGAAGGATGAGCCATATTCCCTGTTTCTTTAGGACTTTCTTGATAGCTCATAGTGAGAGGGGGTTTTCACCTACTCCATGGTTTAGAGCTAGGTCAGTAGGATCGCATTAGAAAAGTAGCTATAATTCCACTAGTCGATCAGGATGAGGTTTTGGTCGAGTATGAGGTAACAAGACATATGTTTCTCCACACTATCAGAGCAATCCTACTCTGGTAAGTCAGTTAGTGAATCAGGGCCATAGTACATGTGAGTTACATGCAATTCAGCCTATGAAACTTTAGTGGAGCATGATACCATATATATTACATAGTATTATTCTAGTATCATCTACTTTAGTTTCTTCCCCTTTTGATACTACAACACATCACTCTTTTATATTTTAGGAAATGACTGAGTTTTTAGGACTCGACATCGAGTAATATCATGGCATCATGAAGCTAGAAAAACCCTTAGGTATCTGTTCAGAGGGTGTTCACCACTGTCACAAGTCTCCCATTATGGTAGGTGTTTAACTTCTTATATGGAACATGTACATCCTTGAGATGTGTGACATACCAGTTCTGGGTGCCACATAAAATTTGACCCATAGATGGTTGGTCAAATGGCCTCAAGTGAATTACCCCAAATTACAGTGTAACACAGCAGAAATAGATAATAAACAATAGTAAAAAATAGTAAAAGCAGTAATACCATAAAACAAAGTAAAAAAACAGAAGACTAATAGTATAAAAAACTGCATCATATATATAAATAATTATATATGTTTCAAGTTTCTTGGAAATCATCCAAAAAAGTCACAATTCTGTAAATACAATACTAAAAACAATGTAATGAAAATAGTAAATAAATCCAATAGCATCGAAATCCTCAACTTGGGCCCATACACACTAGCTCCAAAAAAAATTCAAGACGGGTTCTTTCCATTATCTATACCTCCAAACATATAATCTATTTTGGTCAAAACTCATGACCCAAACATGGTGTGAGAAGAATCCCAGTAGGTAACCACCAAAATATAAGTTCCTATTTTCAGTGAATATATATAAAAGTTAATATGCAGAAATGTAGAAATAAACACGGAAGTACTCAAAATTAAAGAATCAAACAGTTTTCAATGACATTCATTTCCATTTATAAATTATTCAAACTGGTGAATAATGTATCATCAGGAACTACACAAATCTATGTATCCGCTTATTTAACAATAATAAACAAACGTCTCAAAAGACCATCTAAAATCATGTTAGACTGAGTCCAATATTCTCCTTTGACTTGGAAGTCTCTTCACAATCAGTCAATAATTCATAAGAAAGCCTCTAGTAATGTTCATACAGTCTAACCCCTCTGGTTTATTATATTATCAAGTCAATAAAATAATAATGACCCTCTAGGAAATATCTCACAGCCTAACCCCTTTGGTTTCACATGGAACCTATCAATTATAAACGACCACCTATGAAGCTCTCATGGTCAATACCCCTTGGTCTTCATAGAAATAAAAAACTATAATGACCCTCTGGAAGCTCTCACAGTCAAAGCCCTATGGTCTAACTTACTTTTAATAACTACCCTCTGGGTAGATCTCATAGTCTAACCACTCTGACCAATTACCCCATAGCAGCTCTCACAGTCAATGTTTATGGTCAATGATAACAAAAATTATACCTAAATGCCCCAATGTTGTGAATATCTCATGGACAATTCCCTCTAGTCAACATCCACATTGAGAAACACATGCATCTCATCTAACAAATACTCCATCCTAACAACACTAGGCACATAAAACAAAGAAATCCTAATAGGAAATTCAAGATTAGATGGCCATAATCAATCAATCATGGGAAACACACCCATAATCATGGTATTATACCTTATTCCTATGAAAATATCCATTTCTAAAACAAAAAAAACAATAATTTCTATTAAATAGGGTTATATTCCACAACACATAATACCATATACATGGGTATTGGAAAATTTAGCATATATAATCCAAAGAAAAGCATGGAAAGGAACAATCAACCTCCATTTATGTTGTATGATGAAAAATATTGAATGTCGGCCCTCAAATTATCCAAGAACATTGTAGATCTACAATAAGGTAAAAATCGTTCAACCTTGAATAAATTAATAGAGAGGAGAAATAAATAAGAGATGATCTTTGGAAAGAGAGAAGTCACTGGTGGGAATCCAATGCACCTAGCGGCCTCTCGATTGAAAGCCAGATAGAGGAACGGTTGGGGTTCTATGTTCATGGTTGTATAGTCGCTCTCTTATATGAATCAAGAGAATGAGAGATGTGTTATGAAGATTAGATTCACCCCCAGTCTGATTAATACAATAATACTAATAGTAAATAGAGTTTCCATTTAATGTACACACCATGTACATGCCTCAGCTGAACCTCTCTTTAGGCAGTCCACACTGCCGTGTACATGGCTGTTACATGACCAGTACACAATGTCTACTTATAAAAATTCCAAATTCATCCGTTTTCCAAAAAAACATATGAAGTAAAGATTCATACAGGAAATGAAGATCAGGGTCCTTCCATACATCCCCCTCCCCGAATTTCCCTTACAAGGTTGGTGAAGAAGAAACCTGATAAAAATATGGAAACCCGGATAGTACGTCGACCTCCCTATCCCAAGCCTCATTATATACTCGCTCGTGATTCCATAGCACCCATACTAGTGGAACAGACCAACCAGGGAGATCCTTTGTGCTGCAACCCAAAATCCGTATAGGGTGCCCCTAGAATGTTTCATCCACCTCCAAATCAACCTCCAGAGTATGAAAAACGTGATACAGGTCCAAAACGTAACATCATAGATGAGAAACATCAATGAATTAATGCATATCCCTCTACCCATGAGGTAACTACAACCAATAAAAAACCGGCCAAACTCTTTCCAAAACCTCGAAAAGACCGACGTATCTCGGTGAAAGCATCCCATGTCTCATAATACTCTTGTGTCCCAACCTCAGGGTGACACTTAAGAAAACCTCATCTCTGAACTAGAACTCCAGAGGTCATCTCGATCGATCAACATATGATTTCTACCGAGACTATCCAGTAGCCATCCTCTTCTGAATCAATTCAACATGCTCAGTGGTCTCCTGTACAAGTTGTGGTCCTAGAATTACTTCCTCTCATATCTCTAGCCAACATAGGGGTGATCAGCATGACCTACCATATAATGCCTCATAAGATTCCATATGAATAATCAATGGAAAACTATTATTTTAGGAATACCCAACTTGTATTATATATCTCTCCCAAGACCCCGGAAATCTGGTATGCATTCCCAAAGCATATCCTCCAAAAACTGAATCTTGAACTTGGACAGGCCATTTTTTGGTGGATGGTAAGCTGTACTCAGATGTAATTTTTTACCCAAATACCTCTGTTGTTCTTTCCAAACATGAGAAGTAAACCAGACATCCATGTATAAAATGATAGAGTAAGTAACCCCACGAAATTTTACAATCTCTCAGATGTATAACTTTCAAAGATCATAAAAAATAAAGGTCTCCTTGATCAGTATAAAGTGTGAATCCTTCATGAGTCTATCAATGTCAACACAAACTACATAATTTCCTTGAGGAGAACTCGGTAAACCTGTCACTAAATCCATCATGACATCATTCCACTTCTTCTCTGAAATGGGTAACTTCTATAAAAGCCTCGCCAGTCACTCATGCTCCTCCTTAATATGATGACTGGTGGAATATCTCATAAAAAATCATGAATATATCTTTTCATACATAGCCACCAATATTGACTGTGTAGATATTAATACATCTTGCTGACACCAGGATGAACTGGCCAAACTGAGGATTCAAAATCTCGCAAGAGATCCTCACGTAGGTCTGCTGACACCCATACACGCCCATGAAAACATAAAACTTCATCCATGCCTATGGTTCACCAAGGAGTAGGGTCCTCTCCTGACACACTCTCTCATAGTACATGGCCTACGGAATCTGATTGGTGCATCATTCTCACTGGGTATAATAAAGTGAAGGTAACAACTACAGATGCGAGAAATTTCTACCCATGATTGTCATTCACATCCATATACATCTCAGAGAACCTGTACATAATCTACCACTCATTGCAGGCCCCCTAAAGTGTCTCTAACTAAGTCATCCTTCTCAACGCTTCATCCATTGCATTGTCTTCCCCATGTGTATAGGCATCCTCAATGAAAAAGTATTGAAGGTACTCCACCCACATTGGATGTCTCATATTCAGATCACACTGAGAAAAGACACACTTGAGACTTTTGTGTTCATTCAACACCACAAAATTATCTTCCAAAATATAATGTATCTAATTTCACAAAGCATGCACAATTGGAACTAACTTGAGATCGTGTGTCGGGTAATTCCTCTCATGTGTCCTCAACTACCGATACATGTACGCAATGACTAATTTCCCCTACATATGCATTGCTATTATCTTAATACCTAATGCAACATAATAAATGGTGTAACTCTTTCCCGACTCTGGGAAAATCAATATCGGTGCTGAATTAAATCTCTCATTCAGCTCTTGAAAGGATTAATACATAAAATTTGTCCACAAGTACATCACACCCTTCTTAGTCAGGCTTGTTAGTGGTGCTTCTAAGCATGAAAAGTCTTATATAAAGCACCTATAGTAACCATCCATCCCCAAAAATAAATGTACATCAAAGAAATGTTTCGGTTTCTCTCATAAAACTACTGCTCTCACTTTCTCTAGATCTATTGATACTTCTATCTATAAGATAACGTGACCCATTAAGTGAATCTTGTCCATCCAAATTGGAATTTCGAGATCTTATCATATAACTGATGGTATCTCAGTCTACTCAAAATGATTTCTAGATGGGTCACATGGTCATGTAGAATGTGAGAGTACACCAAGATATCATCCATGAAGACAACCATGAAAGAACTCAAGTAAGGATTGAACACTCAGTTCATAAGTTACTTGAAAACCGTGGGATCGTTTGTAGGATCGAACGGCATAACCAAATACTTGTATAGACCATACCTACTCTGAAAGCTTGTAATAGGTATATTTGATGGTCTAACCTGAAACAAATGATTGACTGATCTAAAGTCAATCATCAAGAACACCCAGACTCCTCAAAGATGATAAAATAGATAATCAATCCTCAGCAAGGGATATCAGTTCATGACCATTATCTGGTTAATCTTATAATAATCCATGAAAATTCTAAGGGAACCAAATGACTTCTTCACAAATAGGATAGATCAACCCAAAGGATAATTACTAGGTCAGATGAAACCCTTTTCCTATAACTCCTCCAACTTCTTCTTGAGTTCATGTAACTCTGGTGTAGCAATCTTATAAGGATTAATAGAAACCAATTCCGCTCCTGGAATAAGCTCAGAAGATAAATATACCTTATGAATTGGAGGTAAAACATAAAAGTCCTCTGTAAAGACATCCCTAAAATGATCCACCACTGGAGGAAAGTCCATTTAGGAAGTCCCCTGGCCATCCACATATAGACTAGTTACCTGGTTTGAAATTCCTCCCAACCCATGATGCTCGGGTCCAGCTCTGCTCGCCTGATAATCCCATTCTCCCTTGTGTAGAAACGGCCCACCCTCTAGGGATGTGAAACTCTTCCTATGACAATAGTTTTCAACAAAGGCCCCGAAAGGTGAATAACCAGTCAATTCCAAGATTGACATCGAATCCCGTCGTCACTAAAATATAGAAGTCACATAAGAAGTGACACCCACCAACCTCTAGAGGGTACACTTTGCACTGCCGCATACTATCTTTCCTAATCGCCAACAGAGTGTCTAAAATAATAACATCCTTAGAAGTAATGTTACAATTATCAAGGAACTCCACAATAGAAACAAATATTAAACTATGGATAGCCCTTATATCAACAATATTAGAAACTAAAAATGAGGAAATAAGAACGTACCTCTAACCGTAGATGGTCCGATATCCTGTTTCAGTTGGGTCTGATCCACTATAAATGATGGACCTATATCGTGGCCATGTGACCCTGCCTAACTACCCTGAGCTGATCTACCCTACGGTAACTAAATTCCTACTGACTGGATACCATGACCACAAACTCCTCCTCAAAAAGAGTGTCTAGAAGGACTATAGTTCCCTTACTGATGAGAAACATCTCATCCTACTCTAGATGCCTGAACTATCAGGATCGATCAGCCCCCAATGTCTCAGGCTATAATTAATCATAGAAGGCCCTCTATAACTCTTACCATGAAATATACCAATGATGTCCCGCCTTTGAGATAACATACCAAAGTCTCTTGGAAAATCATGAGACATGTAAATCTAAAGCTTCAACCTCCTCACCAGAGGCATCTGCAAATTCTCAAAGATAGGAAGCATAGCCTCCAACCATGACATTGTAGCTTGTATTCCTCCATCCCTAGAAAATTTTGGTTGATGTGGCTACTGGAACACTCGTGTCAGCTCTGCTATAGACAGGGCATGATGTGGTGATCCATGGAAAGCCTACATCATCCTCACAAATCCATAATGGAACTATGAATCAGCACTTGTGTCTAGTAAAATAGAAAATTCCAAGATGGTCATGATGGTAGTATAAGCTGGTAGTCCCTGATATGTCCTTCATGGAACCTGATCATCACCCTGCACCTGGCATAGAACTGGAGGATGTGTCAGCAACATGACTCTACATGGCTAATCACACACCTCATTGAAATATTATCAAGCACTGAAACATAGACGCACAAGAAAGGAATAGGAGAAGAAATAATTCATGTTTTACAAAAAAGGTTTACATAGCATGTTTGCTTAGGATTCAACATGGGCATGTTACACTACCACACTTGGTCATATAATACCTCTAGACATGGCCTGTTCATGCTTTGACACTGTGTGCATTAGAATTTTCCCTCCTGCCCAAGTTCTTCTACATGGATCAAACTACATAGTTATCTCCTAGGAAACACTACACGTAGTGTTCAACCAAGAAACTGTGTGTACTACTTATGTTCTATCCACCCATGTAATTAGTCACACGGCTGGACACACGGTCGATCACCACATGGAATGTACAATCTAGACACAATGTTTACCATCTGAAATTCATCCACCTGTGTCATTAGTCACAAAACCAGATACATGGTCCCTTCATCCTGGTGTGTACTTTCACTACACGACATGTTCTACCAATCATTCATCAACATGTGTCTCTGCTGACACAGCCATGTACATAGTTAAGGATTACATGGCATGTACATTTGGTACACAGTGTGTACTAAATAATAGTTTATTCTTACAGAATATAAGAACACATGTTGTGTGGTCATAACACCACACACCATGTTGTCAAGGTTTCCAGAAAGTATGCCAATGAATCATTAATGGAACCCTTAAAAACATATAATTTTGTCCATGTATTGACAAATTCTGACCCGTGAGAGCCGATACTCCCACGAATTAATGTTTTTCATCCCCATTCATATTAAATCATGACAAAATTCAATTAATGTTCAATCATGGTCTGCCAAATTCTGATCCAAGAGGGCCCATAACACCTCTCAGACCAAATTTTGGCATTAATAAAATAAAACTAAACATATTCCAATACTCTATCAAAATAGATGGTATTATATCATGACATATATCACAATAGATTTAATATCTTTCACGACATCAATCAAAACAACATGAAATCAGAAATGCACACTAAATGACATGACACGAATGCATGACATGTGATCTCTAGAAAGTTCCAATATGATGCATGAGATGGAATACCCTCATATCATCGAGTATCATAAGAAATAGAACCACAATTATATAAAAAATAACTTCACAAAACAAGGGAATTACCCAACGGTGAAATCAAATCAATTGAAAAAAATGAAAAACAAAAAGATTGAAATATTCGAGGTAAATGGGATTTTCCCTATACATGTGTTATCTAATCCTTGGAACAGCTTATTACCAAATACATATTCCTTCACATCCTTGTCTATAGGTTCCAAATAGAATGGAAAATCAAAAAACATAAACACCTTTTATACCACTTTGTAACGTCTTGGTTATAGGTGCCGCCCAAAGTTGCCTGATACCCGGTTGGTAACATGGACTCAAGCACAATTACCCAAATTCCAGAGGTTACTGACTAGTGGCGAGGGCCATGGGTGTGATAGTGGGGAAACTAATACCTCATTGGAATAGTAACACATAAAAAATAAATAGTAAACAATAGTGGAAGTAGTAATACTATACAACAAAGTAAAAAATAGGGGACTGATTGTATAAACAACTACTTCATATATATATAATGATGCATGTCACAAGTATCTCGGAAAGAATCCAACCAAGTCACAATTTTGGAAATAAAATAACAAAACCAAGGTACTAAAAACAATAAATAACTCCAATAACATTGCAAGCCTCAGATTGGTCACATGCTCTATAGCTCCAACAGAAATCAAGTACCTAAGTTAGAAGGGCGATTTCCCTTATCTATACGTGTAACCATATAATCAGTTTTGGTCGAAAAGCCTGACCCAAATAGGGAGTGAGATGAATCCCAGTAGGGAACCACCAAATGGTATTTCCCAATTAGTTAGTGAATATATATATAAGGTAATATGAAAAAATGAAGCAATAAATTGGGATGTAATAAAAAATAAACAATCCTACAGTTTTCATTTACATTCAATTACATTTACAAATTATTCAAAAAAATGAATAATGTAACCTCAGGATCATACCTAATCTCTATATCCCCCTCAATATCAACAATAAATAGATGTCTCAAAATACCATCTAACAATCTAGTAAAATAGAGTCCAAGCTTGTTCTTTGGCTTGGAAGGATCATCACAATCAATCAATCATTCACAAGAAACCATCTGGAAAATTTCTCATAGTCTAAACCCTCTGGTTTAATATATCATCAAGTTAATAAAATAATGATGAACCTCCTGGAAATCTCTCACAGTCTAGCGCATTTGGTTCCACATGGAAACAACGAATTACAAATGGCCATTGGGGTAGCTCCCATGGTCAATACCCCTTGGTCTTTATAGTGATAATAATTTTAATGCCCCTCTGTCAGCTATCATAGTCAATGCCCTATGGTCCAACATATGTTTAATAATGACCCTCTAGGTATCTCTCACGGTCTAACCCATCTACTCAATGACCCCATGGTAGCTATCAATGTCATTGCCTATTATCAACAATAACAACAATTATACATAAATGACCCAACGTCAGAAATCTATCATGGTCAATTCCCTTTGTTCAACTTCCACAATTTGATACACATGTATCTCATATAACAATAACTCCATCCTAACAACACTAGGAGTGGAAGACAAAGCATGCCTAATAAGAAATTCTCGACCACGTGTCCATAATCAATCAAACATGGGAAACACATCCATTATAATGGTATAAAGCCTTACACATAAGAAAATTACCCTATCTCAATCAAAAAACCATAATCGGTGTTAATGAGGGTTAAATTCCCTAACACGCAATACACTAAATACTTGTATTGGCACTTTTAGAATATATAATACAAAGACAACTGAGGAAAAGTACAAAACACCTACCTTAATGTTGTACGATGAACACTATTGAATTTTTTTCCTCTAATTGGCCTAGAATTTCATTGATCTACAAAAAGGACAAAATTGTTCAAACTTGAATAACTCAAGAGAGAGGTGAAATCAGGGAGAGATTCTTTAGGGAAATAGATAACTCACCGATGGGATTCTAACGCACCTGATGGCATCTTGATCAGAACCCAAACAACAGAACGGTTGGGGTTCGAAGTTCTAATCCATCTCTTCACTCTCCAATGTGAAACACATGAAGAAGATATGTGTTCTGGATATGAGATGTGAACCCATTCAGATTATTTAAATAAGAAGACAAGTACATGAGGTGTTTATTTAATGTACATGTCGTGTACATGCCTCAACTGACCCCCACACTAGGTGGTCCACATGGGCATGTACTCAGCCATTACACGACCAATATGTGGATACACACAGCAATCAGGTACACATAGTGTAATCAAGTGTACACAACATGTACATAGAAAATTTCTAATTTCACCTTTTTCCAAATAACACAAAAAAAATTAAGATCCATACCTGAAATAAAGATCCAGGTTCTTTCATCCTGATAAAATTTTATGTAATCGCAGTTATAGACTGTATTGTTCCCTAAAAAACCCACATTGAATGATATCATTGTAGGGTGATGTGTACATCACTTGAAGGAATTACACATGTGCATAAGGGAGAGTGGGATGTCAATGGGACATGAGAAGGACCCGAGTGGACTAGGATGGTAGTGCTAAATCCTAGGTTGCCAGTCTATACCTTGGTGACCATAAGTTTTGACTCGCTATTTTTTCTCCTATAGTGGATCATTTCAGATTCATTTTTTTGGATTAATACTCTATTCTACCTCTGGTGCGAGAGGTAGAGATTACAATTGATCATGTTCTTGTAGAAGCACCAATTACCATACCATCCTTATATGTGTATACCAAAAGAGTTTCTAGAGTAAAGGAATTAATTGTAGGATCTAGGAGAGTGGGGATTCATACACTATAACACTTCTCTGTTCGGATCACTGGTCCACTTTCCATAATGGCGGACAGAACCCTCATGATTTGTGTGGATTACCTATGGCCAAATCAGCTTATAATTAAGAACCAATATCCATTTCTAAGAATATATGGCCAATTTGAGGAGATCTGGGACAATGGGTGTTTTCATAAATAGATCTAGGGTTAGCCTATCATAAATTTCATGTCAGGACTTCTTAAATACCTCACACATCATTCAAGAGAATGTATGGTCTCTATGAGTACCTGGTTATGACGTTCGGACTCACGAACAGACCTTCCATCTTCATGGATCTTATGAATATATATTTTTCACCCAGTTTTGATTCTTTTATTGTTATATTCATTTAAGAAATATTTTTGTATTAATGATCTTGAAACAACCAAGAATCCAATTTTAGAATCATACTGAATATGCTGAGAGAGAATCATCACAATTCGAAGCTCAGTAAATGCCACTTCTGGATTAAAAGAGTTAATTTCATGGTTCATATCATATTAGAGTCAAGAGTTTCAGCTGACCTAGTGAATGTGGGTGAATTGGATTCCTAGGATTGTCCCATGATCATCTTTGAAATTCAGAGTTTCTTGGGGATTTATGGAAATTAATGACTCTTTAAAGAGGATTTATCATGCCTTGTATTGCCATATATAAGATTGGAAGAGAAGGGTGTGACAATCGAATGGTCTAAAGCTTATGAGGAATCCTTTCAATAGTTGATTGGATGAATGAAATCAGTGCTAATACTAATTCTGTAAATTCCTGGTAGGACCTATATAGTCTATTTTGGTGAATCATGTATTAGTCTTGGTGCTATTCTGGTGCAAAATGAGTGAGTAATTTCTTATATTTCTCATTAGTTGAAGCCTCAAGATCATAATTAACTAGTAAAGGTCCTCAATCATGTTGTGGTTGTGTATTACGTACAATATTAGTGACACTATTTAATGGGAGAGATTTTTTTAATCCATAGATCTTAATAACCATAAATACATCTTATCTCAGTGGGATCTGAATTTAAGGCAGCCTAGGTGGTTTGAATAGCTACAATCTTTTTATTTTATGCTTTTCTACACTCCAAGAAACTGGAATTATGTAGCTGATGCACTAGGAATGAAGACTCATTCATAGGCGATTCAAAAATTTAGTGATGAATGGATTCATAGGGAATTATTCTCAGAGAAACATGTTGAGGTTGAAGAGGACCATTTTCATTCTATTATCTCTTCCTTATCAGTGACATATACTATTCGAGAATGATTGAGGTCAAGATATCTATATGATACTAATCTAATTTTACTATGGGAATATTTCTTAGAATAATATAATACTTATGGTTGAGTTGTCAGTAGGGATGATACTCTATTGTAAAGTGGATATGTATGGGTCCCAAATGGCAACAAAGTGGATTTTAGGAGTGATTTCTATGCATTAACAAGGGAAGTTTTCCCCACGGACACTAAAATGTATCATGATCTATGGTGTCAATGTTGGTGTCCTAGAATGAAATGTGAGATAGAATGTTTCATCGCATGATTCTCCACTTGTGAGAAGGTGTTGTAAAAGCATCCGCGTTCACCATGGCTTTTGTAGACATTTTATATTCCTAAGGGGATATGGGAAGATGATTCAATGGACTTCATGAAGGTTTTAATAATATAAAACATTGTAAATGACAAAAAAAGGGGACGTAATTGATCAGATAATGAAGGCCACACACTTCTTACTTTTGTGAGAAACCTTATATATAAAAGAGAATAGATGTATGTACATAAAGAAGATGAAATATATTCATGGAGCTCCTTGTTCTTTATTTTTTTTATAAAGATTCTCATTTTTTTGACACATTTTTTGAAGGGGTTACATAAGGAATTGGGTACGCAGGAACTTTTGATAATGAACTACCACCTGATGATAGATAGGCATAAAAATTGTACAATTAAAGTGAAAGAGGATATGCTCGATGCAGGAATTCATAATGTTATGGTTTCATTGGAGAAAAAAATTACCTATGGAATATTTTTTTATAAAAAAAATTATTTCAAGATATCATTAATATGGATCACTATAAAATATCATATGGTAGTCTTTGTGGATCACCTCTATTGTAGATAGAGGTATGGGAGGTAGTTGTGGTAAGACCACATATAGTGCAGGAGAATCAATAGTATGTCCATTTCATTTTAACGTGTATATTCAAAGCTAAGTCTAAAAATCGATATTTGGCTAACTGAAACTGGTGACCTCTTGACTACATGTACGAAGACTAGGTTTTCATGAAATTATTACCTAGGATAGGGAATAGACACATTCAGAATAATGGTAAGTAATCACTGAGATGCATTGGACCATTCAAGGTGGTGAAGTGGATATGACTAATGGACTACTAGCTCACACATCCTCAGATATACCAGTCCATTCATGATTTCATTTTTATATCTCACCTTTGTAGATACTATCCAGAAATGACCCATTTCTTTTTGCCTGATAAGGTTGTGTGGATATGGTTTCATACATCTAGGAGTATCTGCTTCGTGTTGTTGATTACAGCATGAAGACACTATATGGATGTTTTATTCCTCTTGTATGCGTATTTTTCCATCATGGATAGGTACATGGTGAGACTTGGGATTGGGAAACTAATATATATTCTCAATAAAACTAACTATTTGTTGATAGTACCTCTTTATTTTCAAAATTCCAACTCAAGGATGAGTTTCTATAAAGAGGGTAGGATGTAATGACCCACCTTTTTATGAAGTTATGAATAATATGTTTTTTAAATCATTCCATTAATCATGGTAAATGCATTCATTGTCCTAGGGTAGGCCCATAGAGTGTTTGAGGCTTGTTTAGAGCATGGAGTTTCCGAAAAGTGGATTGTTGGCTAGTCTGATCAGTTAGTAGAAATCATGCAACCCATGACACAATGTTTGCTCAAACTATTCAGCTACAGACATGGGAATCGAAATGTGCATATTCTTTGACTGCAAAAGTGCGGGCCTAGGTGTGTGGCCATGTGTACAACAATAGATATTTTAGAAGATATTTAATGCATGATATTCACATGGTCTTTATACAAAGGGAAAAATCATGCACAATGGGGTTTGGAAAACATTTTCCATTTTCCCATACATTAAATATAAGTTAAATTTATCGTTCTCTTAGTTTCTAGGGATAAAGAACTACTGGATTCCTCTCAACTGAGATACCAAACCCTTAAGGCATGGATTTGATCTTGAGGCTTCGTCCAATGTTCTATTTTTGACATGTCGTAAGCATTGGATCCCTAGAGCTATGATTCCCTAGTATCTATAATACTATATATGATATTTTTATTATTTATTTCTCTATTTAGAAGATGGCAGATTCGCCCTATTTTGAGGGTGTTGTACTAAAAATGTGATCTCTTCCATCCTGTATTGAAGATGAGTTCGAAATAAAATGAGGATTAATATATGGACCTGTGGTAGGTGGTCACATTGTTTTCCATTTTATTTTTTGTTATTTTGTTTTTATTTTGGGATTCCATTTGCTGAAATTTATTCTCCTTCCATTTTGTGTTGACTCCATGTTGTCTGAATGACCCTAGTGACATTAAATATATGAAATGGTTCTTTTTTCGTCAAAAATATCTATATGGACAATGATATGTGTTCCACGTAGAAAATAATTATTTTGGAACAAATTGTAGAAATGCATGGAACCCAATATGACATCTGGAATGACATTTGAATGAAATAGCCTTTTCCTTTGTGTATTCTGATGAACCCAAAGTTCCCCAAGGGAGTTTTTTCCTCTTAGGATAGGAATTTACATTCTAGGAATGTGAATAATTTTTATGAACCTTACTTTGTCTTTCTCCATGTAATTTGATTTTCCATGTGTAGGAATAGTAAAATAGATACCTTGGATAGGATGAAAAACTTGTAAGGTATGATTTACCTTGAAATGGTTTAAATATATATGACAAGTATAGGATAGTTTAGGACCATTCCATATAATTATTCTTATTAATTTACTTATGTCACTTGGAATGTCTAATTGGAAGTTTATATGTCCAATGACTTTCATGTGAGGCTTTACCTCAACCACTGAAATGAATATCTAACCATGCCTTGTATAAGCTTTAAATTCAAATTCATGAGATGATTTTCCTATGAATTTATTTTCTTCACATTAATTTTGATTTCATATTTATAATTGGACTTATGTGAACCAAGCATGAGTGGGATGTACCTTGATACATGTTATTTGAAAGTGATAAAATCATTACATGTGTTGGGTAGATGATTTTATTGTCTATAAATGACAATGAGAAAATTTTTCTGAGAAGAATGTCTCAGCTGACCAGCTATATCTGGGGGATCATCTTTGAGATCTCCCATAATGAAGGATTTTTTTGGGTACAACGCGGTTCTATAGGCTACTCAAGCTAGGGGATAGACCATGAGAGCTCCCCTGGTGATGGACGATATTGGGTACACACAGATCCTTCCAATACTTTCATGCTATGAGACTATGAGGGACCTTGAATTTGGGTTAGGTGCTAGACTGTTGGGCTTCCCCTGTAATTGGATGGTGGTGGTTACATCTCGATCCACCCTAACATGAATATATGTTTATATACAAATATATACTGATACTATATATAATATGTTATATGATCATACATACCATACATGGGCTAAAGTAGGTAGTCCCTCAAGGTATCCTTTAGGAAATTGAGTGGGATGCTGTTTGGTTATTCTGAATTTCTATACTTTTCGGTTTAAATGAGCACACTATTTTAATATGACAACCTACTCAGATTACACGTTGACACCATTGGTGGTGGTGTACTGATATTTTTATCTCACACCCAACACGGGACACCCTTTTCACTCGAGAAGATAATGATCTTTAGGAACTAGAATGGTTATATTCCATTATACAGGTTGTTGACTATTACTAGATAGTTGGATCTTAGGATTTGTGGATGAAGCTTAGGCTTAAGATTTTCACAGAGCTTTATTTTTAATTTTGTTTCCTTTCGTACTATTTTATATCATTTTTGTATAAGTTCTTTATTTTTAGTATAATCCATATTATAGGAACCAATGTATTATGCTGCTCTAATGATTATTTCCCTATGTTTTTTAGTTAACTAATTCTTCCACTTATTGGTTATTTAGTTTATTGTTATGATTTCATTGTTTACTAAATCTATCTATTGTATTACACTTCTGCTACTGTTTACTATTTTTGAATCCACTTCATTACTCTATCATGGTGCTAGATTCTCTCCATTGTAATACCTATACACCCCCACCGCTTATGGAATGGGTAAAGTAGAATCCGGGTCTGAGAAGTCGCAAAAGCTGAGACCACTATCAATAACTCGATCACATATATAATATAAAAACCCATATAAAACACCAAAATCATAAAGAAAAAAAATAAAACTATAGAAACAACAAAATAATATAATCAGTCAAATGAAGTAAATTCAATGGAAACATTAAATTCATTGAAGTAAAAATGTATTATAATGAAATGATCCCCCCAAAAAATATAATATTGAAAAAGGACTCCTAAAAACAATAAGATTTTGGAAAATTTCACATTATAGGACCGTGGATAAAAGATATAAATCCAAAAATCCCCCTATAAGAAGACATGGTTCAGGATAAAACCGTTGAATTTTTCTTACCACTCTCAAGGGAAAGGTTCACACTATTCAAATTGCTGAAAAATTTACATGGTACATGACTAGACCACACTCACAGTAATTCAATAATGAATCCCTATAAGCTATATTTTTTTCTTGAAGAGGTCCCCCAACAACATTAAAGGCCCTCATAATCCATAGGTTCATAAAATCTAAAATATCTCAAACATCCCTAAATACCAAATACCTCAATGATGCTATAAATTCCTATATATTAACAACATCTTCTATGTTAATCTCAATGAAATTCCTCTAAATGATATTTTAACAAAATGAAGATAATTACACTGATGAAAGACTTAAATGGTTAATGCATCATCGCCAGGAGAATTAGATTGAACAATTTTATATTCCGAGACTGTATATCTATTTCAACCACTTTTATAATGGAATCCTTGTAAAACCAATAAATTAATAACCAGATATCCATAAAAAGGGTATTTATTATGATTCTCCCAACATGAATACATCCCATGTCCAACCTTTCTGTAATAGTGGAACACTGTGAACTGATTGAAATAATATATTGATTTGAAGATTCTTGTTGAACTCGTATGAACTACTCAACTACATGAACATTACTTTATTCCCACACATTTTTTAGAGAATTATGAACTTATCATGGTACTAAGACGGACTCTAGTTACCTTTTCCATACCATCCTTGATATCCTCCAATATAAAATATGGATTCATTAACTCTTTATAAGATTTGAGGACATGGGATGAAACCAACCAAAGATTAATTGGTGGAGGACCTATTTTAGAATACTAATCCTTTAAATGTAAATCCTTTTTCATGATCATAGAGATTAAAAACAGGCTCAATTAAATAGTGAGCCTACTCCAAAATTGACAAGTCTTCCTAATGTGGGTGGTGAAACTTCATCACCTTTAATGTCTTCATGACATTTAGAAAGTACTATGAAATGAAAATATCCATTAATTTTTATCCATGAGTGGTCCTAATATGGATTGGATGGAATGAAATACATCCATGATTTCCAACACTCATAATCCCGCATGAATGTTTTGAGCTTGGACTTAAGAGACTCTCAATGTTCATGGATGTTAAAAATCACCTCAACAATCATCAACTATCTATATACTTTTTAAAACCATGTAGTCTACGGAATGGTGGATTATTAAAATTTAAGAACATTCATAAAAAATTACAAGGCTAATATTGGTGATAATTATCATCATTCTAGGTCACTAGAGAATATTAAGAATATAGACCCCAAAATAAATCGATAAAAAAATCATTCTATATGCATTAAAATACCAATATATCCTACTTTAAATAAATCAACATTTAGTCTAAAGATACCATAGAATAATAATAAAAATAAAAAAACAATAAAAAACAATTAATTTAAAACATTTCAAAAACAAAAACAAAAAATGACAACCTCGTAATATCAAAAAACAATCTCATTTTGAAACACATAAATCCACTAATAAAATTAAATGAGACATGATATTTCCAAAATCTCTCCAATAAAACTATTTTAATGGTCCCTTGAAAAAGTTATATCAATAATAACATCTCATACTTCTTAAATCCATTTATAAAACTCCATGATAATATTCACAACATATTTATAATAACATAAAAATTTATCAAAATAATTCTATCAATGAATCCCAAATCAATTAGTTTATTCAAAATATTTTCTAATATCATTAAAATATAATAAATTTTCTGATCAATGGGGGAAATTAAATAGTTTTCCATATTGAAATCATTTCTAAACCAATAAAAATCACAAATAATCCATAATAAGTACCCAATTCATCATAAACCAATATTTAGAAGGAATAAGAGAATCAAAAATTATAATAACCAAGAGAAAAAATATTATGATAATTAATAATTGTATATATTTTTTCTAAATGGTATAAAAATAGTTGTTATATCCATTTAATGATCACTAGAGGGTTTTCAAATTGTTCTACATGGTCAACACATGAAAATATATACACATCAAACTATTAGTCTGACCTTCAATCCCTTCTCAATTTCCACACCAAAATTACATTTTGTAATATAAACTAAAAAATCCATTGTATATCACAAAAATCCTCAAACAATAATTTATACAATTTAATAACATTCATGAACCAAGATAAAATTTGAGATACATGGATCATTGATAACCCCAGTAACTCAAGTGTTTTCATGAATGGTGGTGATCATGAACAAAATCATAAACATCAATATTGATTACAACTATCCTATATCTATAAAAAATAAAGTGCCCAGATCAGTGTGAATCACTGAGAGGGGGAGGGGGTGAATCAGTGATCCCTTTAAAACTTTTTACTAATTGATTCTTAATCAATTAAACCTATATGGCTGGTTAAAGAATCGATCCACTCTTCTTGTATCTCTCAACTTTCCACGAATGCTGCAGTAAATGTAAAGGCACTGGACACAAGGATTTACAAGGTTCGGCACCAAAGGCCTACATCCTTGCCATGCTCTCCCAGCATGGATTCTCCCATTATAACTTGTTAGAATTACAATGGTCGATACAGCTTCCCACCGTATCCCTCCTGAGTCCCACAGGAGGGTCTTTATACTGCTTCACACAGTGTTACCAGAGTCCCACTGGCCTGCTCCAGAATCCCACTGAAGACTTCTTCTCCCTGAGTCCCACAGGGTCTTCTCTTGGCTCCTCGAGTCACACGAGTAGCTCTTCTTCACTTTAAGCTTCTTCAAGTATCCTCAGCAGCCTGGGATAAAGGCCGCTGGCCTTGCTCTGTACCTCTGCTCACTTGTGGTGAACAGGTCTTCTCGTCTTGCTCGGGCTTTATCACCTTCTTCTAAGGATGACCCGGCTTCTCTCTCCAACTACTGAATGCTCAGACAACTGATATCTTTATCTTTGGTCTGGTCCAGTCTCAACTCACTTCAACTTCATGCACTGAGTGCATGGCAACTCTGCTTCCTCATGCACTGATTGCATGGTCTTCTCAAAATATTCTTCAAGAACTTTCAGTCTTGGTCAACTCAGATGCACACAGCCTGATTTAGCTCTGTTCACGTGCGCATGTGCATGCATGCATGCATGCACTTCCCCTTTCCTTTTCTTGGTGCAGTAGACCCACAAAGGGTGTAATCACTTTTCAGCACACACCTTCTCACTTGTACTTCACACGTTTAGTTCCTTTTGATTACACACATAGAAGTGTGTTATACTTTGTGTGAGTATCCTCTTCTTCTTCTTCTATGTGTGTACACACTTCACTTAGTGCACACACCCTAGGTTCGGCCTTTTAGTTCTTTTGCACACACAAATGCCTATGGCCTTCTTCCCTTCTTGAACTCTTCCACTTTGCACACACACTTTGTTTTTCTCTTTTAATCTTCAAGTGTGCACAACCACAAGGCTACGGCCTTCACTTGTTCAATTTGCACACAAAGGCACTAAGCCTTGGCCTTCCTCTCTTTGCACACCCACTGCCCGTAGGGTGTAGTGGCCTTCTTATTTATTTGTTCCTCTTACACACAAAAAGAAAGAGTATATCACTTGGCATCCACTCAAGGAAAAGCCTCGGTTCTCCTTGGGCACTAAAGACACGATGGTCTCTTCCTTCCACTTCTTGTGCACACACTGCCCGTAGGTCCTCTTCTTGTTTTGCACACACAAAAGGTGTGGTCTTCACTTGGTGCACACACAAGGCTATGCCTCGGCCTCCTCTTGCACACACACAAATACCAACACAAATTAAGGCGCGTGAGGTCCTCAGTGTAAGCGGCGTGCAATGGGTAAGCAGCGCGCAATCACTCGGGTGTGCAGGATGCAACACCGTGAGGTGCACAAGCCACAAGGGTGCAAGGACACCTTGGGCGCGCAAGCTTCTCCTGCCGCGCAAGTATGCGGGCAGGGAGAGCTCTTCCTGTCACGCAAATAATGCGCGCAGGGGACTTCTCCAACCTCTTTCACGCAAGGAGTGCGCAAAAGGAACCTCTCGGAGCAAGGGGTGCTCCGGGCTTTACTGCTGCGCAGGGGGCACGCAACTCAGTTCTTCGCGAGGCAAGGCACTCGCAGGACTTCTCAAAATTTCAGCGCATCAGCAAACTTCACCGAGGGCTCGACCTCTCTTTTTATAGGCAAGGGAGAGGCGGTTCATCCGCGTGAGATATTTTCAATCCCCCGAAGATTTCGGGATTTCAAGATTTCTTTAAATCTTGTTTTTCTTTTTATTTCACGCTGGTTTCTTATATTTTCTTTGTTCCTCTACGTGCATGCGATTCAGAACGCATGCACGGCCTTCGTTCGGCCCAAACCATGCAGAACATCAACCCCGAATGGCCTCGCACCTCCGGTTGCTTCGGCCTTCATCGAATTCTCTCATTGAATGAATGCACGACTCTTTTTGTGCATGGTACTGTTCGTAGAGGCCAGACGATCCTCAAGGACGCTTTACTTCCTTCAGAGGTGGCCGGGAACTCGAAATCCGGTGGTCGGATGGCCTCTGGTTCAGGCGATGTCGCGGGTGCCCTTCGGCTGAGCTCGAGGAAGGAGACGGACGCTGGGCCGTTGGATGCGGTGATCAAAAAGGCTTCGACGGCTTGGATCAGATCGGGGGCGCGGCGGATTAGATGAGCGGTGCCGATCGTCCGCGAGAACAGATGAGCGGCTGGGATTCGCTCCTGGTGAAATTTGCGCGTCCCACATCGAAGCCGCGGCCGGTTTTCTCGCGGCTTATCAAATAAGCGCTGCCATCCCCACTTCAATTGAACTTCCTCCTCCACGGTGCCGCCTCGCACCGTGTTCTCCCTGCGGGTGCGCTATGCGCCCACTCTGCTCCCTACGGGCGCGCTCCTAGCGCCCACTATGCATCCTCCGGGCGCGCTCTGGCGCCCATGCTGCGCAGGAACTGATCCCCTGCGTGGCCCGGGGCTTACACACGGCCCCCTGCCTCTCGGGCTGGCCACATGGGATCCCCCCTTGGGCGTGGCGCCTTAGGCCCACATGTGCCTTGGGGGTTGAACCCTTAAGGCTGGCCCTTGGTGGCTTATTTTTTGCAACAAAAACACTAAGTACTTTGTTAAACAGAGTGACCAAGTGTAACATGCCAAGTGCCACATCTTCATCTTCTTATCCATCCTCCCTTATTCATATCTTCTCTTCTTCTTAAGAATTCCTCAAACCTTCTCAACAAATACTCATTACTTTGGAGGGAAATTCTTGAAGTTTCTTTCTTCATCAACCGAGCTCTTAATCACATAAATTCTTCAATGAACTTCATTGATCTAATCAGAGATCAAGTTGGATCATCTTCATGTTCACATGCACTAAGAGTTGGTACATGGACTTCTTTAATCCACTTCATCCACTTAGAAGTTGTGGATGGATCCCATTCACTTCCTCATGCATTGTCTTAACAATGCATGGCCTTCTAGAGCTTGTTGTGACATTGTATCCAGTTGATACAAGTGCTTGGAACATTAAGAACAGTTCAACAATCGTCAGATGTCCATGGAGAATGTTTCAACCACAATTTCCAATACCACTTAGTGAATCTCCTAAGTGACATGCATCTTAGTACCATGGCCATTATCCTTTACCACCAACACCATCACAACCTTTGTCATTCACATCTTGACATTCCCTGACTTCCATTCATTCCAAGACAACTTCATGCCTCATTGACAACAAATGCAACACAGTGCACTTCAATCTCCCCCTTTGTATTTGTTGTCAATACACTCCTTCAGCACATATGAATGGGCCAATATGTGTGCCAATATTTTCTCCCCCTTGTTGGCAATCAAATGCAAAGGTGTGGTGTGGTACTCTTTTAAAAATCTCTTCCTCCCTTTGAAAAGTATTTTCTTGAAAAACACTGAGAGAGGGATTATGTCACATGTTCTTCTTTAGCAAAGAACCTTTAGTAAATCAACTCTAAGTCTACTTTGGCTAACCCGGTGTAGAAAACAAGAGTGATGTAACCAAGGAACTCAATGCTGTTCACATTCACTGTAAACATGTGAGATCATGCTAAGGGGTTTGAAATTTTTCAGATATAACAATGAATTTGCTAAATCCTGCACAACTTCACAAAACTCATTAGAAAGATCAGGTGCAAAGATAAAGCTCCCCCTTTCAACCATTTGTCTTCAATCAATACTCCCCCTTAATTGTCATGATGAATACAATTAAGAAACAAGGGATTAAAGTATGATTGGAATACCTTCAGCTTTTCTCAAGATAGTATTAAATCTTAGAATACCATCTTCTCCAGATTGGCTCCCCCTCAAGGGGTGCACTCCATTCTGTCCAAACCATCCTCCAGCTGAGAATGATCATCATCTTCAATTCCCTGCAATGTCAGCACATGTAAATACCAATAGTATAAGGGAATAAGATGGAACCTCCTTGGTTCATCAATGTGAACAACAAGTCTGAGAAGATTCTCTCAACCGAGATGTCCCAATTTCACCAGTCTTCACACTTGCACATTTGATCTTCAGTGATGATTGTGTTGGTGTGGATATCAACACATCTTCATGTGGAAACTTCTTCTTCCCTTATTCTTTAGCAATTGCCAGAGCTTCATCTTCAGCTCTTTGTAGTTCTCTGGAAAGTTGCAACTGATTTGGCCATATGACAAGTAAGTCACTTGGAAGTGTGGCCTCAGTTCTGGAAGTTCCACATGGTTCTTTGGATGCTGTCAAGCTACCTTTCTTAGGCAACTTGTTTTCAATCAATCCCTTCTTCTTCTTCTGGATTGATTGTCTTTTTGAGTCTAGTCTGCTTCTATTTAATTTCATGGCTTCTTTACAAAGATCCATGATATGTCCTTTCTTCCCACAGTAGAAGCATTTCTTGGTGGTCCTTCTGGATGCATCACCCTTCTTGGATTTGAATTCCAAGGACTTCTCTTCATTCTTCAAACTCTTCTTGGGAGCATCTTCCACTTTCTTCTTGCTTCCCAAGGATTCCATTTTAGCCAGGTTCAGTGATCTTCTCTTCTTTTGAGCTCTGGATACAGTTGGAGATTGACATGTATCTTTTTGTTGACCACTTTTGCAAACATCCCAGATGTTGTCAAGCAATCCAAATCTGTTAGCAGTAAACAGATGTCTTTGGACCTGTGGATGTTGCTTCTTTTCCTCTGGCTTTCTCCCCCTTGGGATGGGCTTCCTTTGTGCTTTGACATTCAGTGGATTGTACCAACAATCCTTTGCACAGTGCCCATACTTATTACAACACCAACACTGACCCACAAATCTTGACCTCTTCAGTCCTTTTGATTGTTGAGTACTTTTCTTGACTTGCTGTGTTGTTTCAGGAGAGCTCTCTTTCTTCTTTGTCTTCATCCATACTTGTTTGGAGTTATTCTTCCATCCTACACTTTTTGTGGAAACACATTTAGAAACATGAGTACAATATGGGATGTATGGTGCCTTCTTTTTAGAAGATGTTTCCCTTTTATTAGAGGATGTCTTTCTCTTAGAATCATCCTGCTCAAAGCATACTTGAGTAGCAACATGTCTTCTTCCAGCTGACTGGGAGGATTCAGCTTTAGGTGATTGCAGATGTTTCAATATCACCTCCAGTTCTAAACACTTCATGTTGAGGGAGTTCTTCTCATCCTCAACAGTTCTTAGCTTTCCTTCCCAATTCTCCACCAGTTGTTTCATCTGGTCTTCATGAACCTTCTTTATTTCATGCAATGAGTTCTCAAGCTCCTTCACCCTTTTGACTTTTTCTTCAAGTTGAGCATCTCTGACAATCATTGACACTCTATGCAGCTTCTCCAGTGCATGGAACACTTCTTTGACCACTATCTTAAAGAATTCATTCTCAGAAAGTCCTCTTTGCAATTATTCAGCAGTGTCTTCATATCTTTCATTCCAAAGAGATACTGTTTCATATTTGACATTTATCAGCTTTCTGAGAGTGTTGGTTATGCCAACCCTTTTAGCCAGCTGATCTTCCATAGCATTGGCTTCTTCTTCTAGCTATGATTTTTCTTCTTGAAGATCAAGGATGCCTGTAGCTATACACATTGCCACTTCCTTGGGGACTGTCTTCTGAAGATATTTGATTGCATTTAGAAGATCATTGTTTCTTCCATCTTCATCACAACTAGAGCAGGCTTCATCAGAAGAATGATAAAAGGAATTGTCATCTGATGTGACTTTCACATTTCTTTCCATAGAAGGAGTTTCTCTGATTGCAGCAACCTTCTTCTTCATCTTCTTGGCCTGTTTCTTATTTCTATTTTTCTGAGTCTTGGCAGATATCTCCATTTGAGGCTGGTCACTCATTTCCTCAAATCTGCACTTCATAAAGACTCCCTTGGATCTTTTAGAGGTAACATCCCTATGATACCAATTGAAGTGCCCAGATCAGTGTGAATCACTGAGAGGGGGAGGGGGTGAATCAGTGATCCCTTTAAAACTTTTTACTAATTGATTCTTAATCAATTAAACCTCTATGGCTGGTTAAAGCCTCGATCCACTCTTATTGTATCTCTCACCTTTCCATGAATGCTGCAGTAAATGTAAAGGCACTGGACACAAGGATTTACAAGGTTCGGCACCAAAGGCCTACATCCTTGCCATGCTCTCCCAGCATGGATTCTCCCATTATAACTTGTTAGAATTACAATGGTCGATACATCTTCCCACCGTATCTCTTCTGAGTCCCACAGGAGGGTCTTTATACTGCTTCACACAGTGTTACCAGAGTCCCACTGACCTGCTCCAGAATCCCACTGAAGACTTCTTCTCCCTGAGTCCCACAGGGTCTTCTCTTGGCTCCTCGAGTCACACGAGTAGCTCTTCTTCACTTTAAGCTTCTTCAAGTATCCTCAGCAGCCTGGGATAAAGGCTGCTGGCCTTGCTCTGTACCTCTGCTCACTTGTGGTGAACAGGTCTTCTCGTCTTGCTCGGGCTTTATCACCTTCTTCTAAGGATGACCCGGCTTCTCTCTCCAACTACTGAATGCTCAGACAACTGATATCTTTATCTTCGGTCTAGTCCAGTCTCAACTCACTTCAACTTCATGCACTGAGTGCATGGAAACTCTGCTTCCTCATGCACTGATTGCATGGTCTTCTCAAAATATTCTTCATGAAATTTCAGTCTTGGTCAACTCAGATGCACACAGCCTGATTTAGCTCTATTCACGTGCGCATGTGCATGCATGCATGCATGCACTTCCCCTATCCTTTTCTTGGTGCAGTAGACCCACAAAGGGTGTAATCACTTTTCAGCACACACCTTCTCACTTGTACTTCACACGTTTAGTTCCTTTTGATTACACACATAGAAGTGTGTTATACTTTGTGTGAGTATCCTCCTCTTCTTCTTCTAAGTGTGTACACACTTCACTTAGTGCACACACACTAGGTTCGGCCTTTTAGTTCTTTTGCACACACAAATGCCTATGACCTTCTTCCCTTCTTGAAATCTTCCACTTTGCACACACACTTTTTTTTCTCTTTTAATCTTCAAGTGTGCACAACCACAAGGCTACGACCTTCACTTGTTCAATTTGCACACAAAGGCACTAAGCCTTGGCATTCCTCTCTTTGCACACCCACTGCCCGTAGGGTGTAGTGGCCTTCTTATTTCTTTGTTCCTCTTACACACAAAAAGCAAGAGTATATCACTTGGCATCCACTCAAGGCAAAGCCTCGGTTCTCCTTGGGAACTAAAGAAACGATGGTCTCTGCCTTCCACTTCATGTGCACACACTGCCCGTAGGTCCTCTTCTTGTTTTGCACACACAAAAGGTGTGGTCTTCACTTGGTGCACACACAAGGCTATGCCTCGGCCTCCTCTTGCACACACCCGAATACCAACACAAATGAAGGCGCGCGAGGTCCTCAGTGTAAGCGGCGTGCAATGGGTAAGCGGCGCGCAATCACTCGGGTGTGCAGAATGCAACACCGTGAGGTGCACAAGCCACAAGGGTGCAAGGACACCTTGGGCGCGCAAGCTTCTCCTGCCGCGCAAGTATGTGGGCAGGGAGAGCTCTTCCTGTCGTGCAAATAATGCGCGCAGGGGACTTCTCCAACCTCTTTCGCGCAAGGAGTGCACAAAAGGAACCTCTCGGAGCAAGGGGTGCTCCGGGATTTACTGCCGCGCAGGGGGCGCGTAGCTCAGTTCTTCGTGAGGCAAGGCACTCGCGGGACTTCTCAAAATTTCAGCGCATCAGCAAACTTCACCGAGGGCGCGACCTCTCTTTTTATAGGCAAGGGAGAGGCGGTTCATCCGCGTGAGATATTTTCAATCCCCCGACGATTTCGGGATTTCAAGATTTCCTTAAATCTTGTTTTTCTTTTTATTTCACGCTGGTTTCTTATATTTTCTTTGTTCCTTTACGTGCATGCGACTCAGAACGCATGCACGGCCTTCGTTCGGTCCAAACCATGCAGAACATCAACACCGAATGGCCTCGCACCTCCGGTTGCTTCTGCCTTCATAGAATTCTCTCATTGAATGCATGCACAACTCTTTTTGTGCATGGTACTGTTCGTAGAGGCCAGAAGATCCTCATGGACGCTTTACTTCCTTCAGAGGTGGTCGGGAACTCGAAATCCGGTGGTCGGATGGCCTCTGGTTCAGGCGATGTCGCGGGTGGCCTTCGGCTGAGCTCGAGGAAGGAGACGGACGCTGGGCCGTTGGATGCGGTGATCAAAAAGGCTTCGACGGCTTGGATCAGATCGGGGGCGCGGTGGATTAGATGAGCGGCGCCGATCGTCCGCGAGATCAGATGAGCGGCTGGGATTCGCTCCCGGTGAAATTTGCGCGTCCCACATCGAAGCCGCGACCGGTTTTCTCGTGGCTTATCAAATAAGCGCTGCCATCCCCACATCAATTGAACTTCCTCCTCCACGGTGCCGCCCCTCACCGTGTTCTCCCTGCGGGCACGCTATGCGCCCACTCTGCTCCCTGCGGGCGCACTCCTAGCGCCCACTATGCATCCTCCGGGCGCGCTCTGGCGCCCATGCTGCGCAGGAACTGATCCCCTGCGTGGCCCGGGGCTTACACACGGCCCCCTGCCTCTCGGGCTGGCCACATGGGATCCCCCCTTGGGCGTGGCGCCTCAGGCCCACATGTGCCTTGGGGGTTGAACCCTTAAGGCTGGCCCTTGGTGGCTTATTTTTTGCAACAAAAACACTAAGTACTTTGTTAAACAGAGTGACCAAGTGTAACATGCCAAGTGCCACATCTTCATCTTCTTATCCATCCTCCCTTATTCATATCTTCTCTTCTTCTTAAGAATTCCTCAAACCTTCTCAACAAATACTCATTACTTTGGAGGGAAATTCTTGAAGGTTCTTTCTTCATCAACCGAGCTCTTAATCACATAAATTCTTCAATGAACTTCATTGATCTAATCAGAGATCAAGTTGGATCATCTTCATGTTCACATGCACTAAGAGTTAGTACATGGACTTCTTTAATCCACTTCATCCACTTAGAAGTTGTGGATGGATCCCATTCACTTCCTCATGCATTGTCTTAACAATGCATGGCCTTCTAGAGCTTGTTGTGACATTGTATCCAGTTGATACAAGTGCTTGGAACATTAAGAACAGTTCAACAATCGTCAGATGTCCATGGAGAATGTTTCAACAACAATTTCCAATACCACTTAGTGAATCTCCTAAGTGACATGCATCTTAGTACCATGGCCATTATCCTTTACCACCAACACCATCACAACCTTTTTCATTCACATCTTGACATTCCCTGACTTCCATTCATTCCAAGACAACTTCATGCCTCATTGACAACAAATGCAACACAGTGAACTTCAATCTCCCCCTTTGTATTTGTTGTCAATACACTCCTTCAGCACATATGAATTGGTCAATATGTGTGCCAATATTTTCTCCCCCTTGTTGGCAATCAAATGCAAAGGTGTGGTGTGGTACTCTTTCAAAAATCTCTTCCTCCCTTTGAAAAGTATTTTCTTGAAAAACACTGAGAGAGGGATTATGTCACATGTTCTTCTTTAGCAAAGAACCTTTAGTAAATCAACTCTAAGTCTACTTGGGCTAACCCGGTGTAGAAAACAAGAGTGATGTAACCAAGGAACTCAATGCTGTTCACATTCACTGTAAACATGTGAGATCATGCTAAGGGGTTTGAAATTTTTCAGATATAACAATGAATTTGCTAAATCCTGCACAACTTCACAAAACTCATTAGAAAGATCAGGTGCAATGATAAAGCTCCCCCATTCAACCATTTGTCTTCAATCAATACTCCCCCTTAATTGTCATGATGAATACAATTAAGAAACAAGGGATTAAAGTATGATTGGAATACCTTCAGCTTTTCTCAAGATAGTATTAAATCTTAGAATACCATCTTCTCCAGATTGGCTCCCCCTCAAGGGGTGCACTCCATTCTGTCCAAACCATCCTCCAGCTGAGAATGATCATCATCTTCAATTCCCTGCAATGTCAGCACATGTAAATACCAATAGTATAAGGGAATAAGATGGAACCTCCTTGGTTCATCAATGTGAACAACAAGTCTGAGAAAATTATCTCAACCGAGATGTCCCAATTTCACCAGTCTTCACACTTTCACATTTGATCTTCAGTGATGATTGTGTTGGTGTGGATATCAACACATCTTCATGTGGAAACTTCTTCTTCCCTTTTTCTTTAGCAATTTCCAGAGCTTCATCTTCAGCTCTTTGTAGTTCTCTGGCAAGTTGCAACTGATTTGGCCATATGACAGGTAAGTCACTTGGAAGTGTGGCCTCAGTTCTGGAAGTTCCACATGGTTCTTTGGATGCTGTCAAGCTACCTTTCTTAGGCAACTTGTTTTCAATCAATCCCTTCTTCTTCTTCTGGATTGATTGTCTTTTTGAGTCCAGTCTGCTTCTATTTAATTTCATGGCTTCTTTACAAAGATCCATGATATGTCCTTTCTTCCCACAGTAGAAGCATTTCTTGGTGGTCCTTCTGGATGCATCACCCTTCTTGGATTTGAATTCCAAGGACTTCTCTTCATTCTTCAAACTCTTCTTGGGAGCATCTTCCACTTTCTTCTTGCTTCCCAAGGATTCCATTTTAGCCAGGTTCAGTGATCTTCTCTTCTTTTGAGCTCTGGATACAGTTGGAGATTGACATGTATCTTTTTGTTGACCACTTTTGCAAACATCCCAGATGTTGTCAAGCAATCCAAATCTGTTAGCAGTAAACAGATTTCTTTGGACCTGTGGATGTTGCTTCTTTTCCTCTGGCTTTCTCCCCTTGGGATGGGCTTCCTTTGTGCTTTGACATTCAGTGGATTGTACCAACAATCCTTTGCACAGTGCCCATACTTATTACAACACCAACACTGACCCACAAATCTTGACCTCTTCAGTCCTTTTGATTGTTGAGTACTTTTCTTGACTTGCTGTGTTGTTTCAGGAGAGCTCTCTTTCTTCTTTGTCTTCATCCATACTTGTTTGGAGTTATTCTTCCATCCTACACTTTTTGTGGAAACACATTTAGAAACATGAGTACAATATGGGATGGATGGTGCCTTCTTTTTAGAAGATGTTTCCCTTTTATTAGAGGATGTCTTTCTCTTAGAATCATCCTGCTCAAAGCATACTTGAGTAGCAACATGTCTTCTTCCAGCTGACTGGGAGGATTCAGCTTTAGGTGATTGCAGATGTTTCAATATCACCTCTAGTTCTAAACACTTCATGTTGAGGGAGTTCTTCTCATCCTCAACAGTTCTTAGCTTTCCTTCCCAATTCTCCACCAGTTGTTTCATCTGGTCTTCATGAACCTTCTTTATTTCATGCAATGAGTTCTCAAGCTCCTTCACCCTTTTGACTTTTTCTTCAAGTTGAGCATCTCTGACAATCATTGACACTCTATGCAGCTTCTCCAGTGCATGGAACACTTCTTTGACCACTATCTTAAAGAATTCATTCTCAGAAAGTCCTCTTTGCAATTCTTCAGCAGTGTCTTCATATCTTTCATTCCAAAGAGATATTGTTTCATCTTTGACATTTATCAGCTTTCTGAGAGTGTTGGTTATGCCAACCCTTTTAGCCAGCTGATCTTCCATAGCATTGGCTTCTTCTTCTAGCTGTGATTTTTCTTCTTAAAGATCAAGGATGCCTGTAGCTATACACATTGCCACTTCCTTGGGGACTGTCTTCTGAAGATATTTGATTGCATTTAGAAGATCATTGTTTCTTCCATCTTCATCACAACTAGAGCAGGCTTCATCAGAAGAATGATAAAAGTAATTGTCATCTGATGTGACTTTCACATTTCTTTCCATAGAAGGAGTTTCTCTGATTGCAGCAACCTTCTTCTTCATCTTCTTGGCCTGTTTCTTATTTCTATTTTTCTGAGTCTTGGCAGATATCTCCATCTGAGGCTGGTCACTCATTTCCTCAAATCTGCACTTCATAAAGACTCCCTTGGATCTTTTAGAGGTAACATCCCTATGATACCAATTGAAGTGCCCAGATCAGTGTGAATCACTGAGAGGGGGAGGGGGTGAATCAGTGATCCCTTTAAAACTTTTTACTAATTGATTCTTAATCAATTAAACCTCTATGGCTGGTTAAAGCCTCGATCCACTCTTATTGTATCTCTCACCTTTCCATGAATGCTGCAGTAAATGTAAAGGCACTGGACACAAGGATTTACAAGGTTCGGCACCAAAGGCCTACATCCTTGCCATGCTCTCCCAGCATGGATTCTCCCATTATAACTTGTTAGAATTACAATGGTCGATACATCTTCCCACCGTATCTTTTCTGAGTCCCACAGGAGGGTCTTTATACTGCTTCACACAGTGTTACCAGAGTCCCACTGGCCTGCTCCAGAATCCCACTGAAGACTTCTTCTCCCTGAGTCCCACAGGGTCTTCTCTTGGCTCCTCGAGTCACACGAGTAGCTCTTCTTCACTTTAAGCTTCTTCAAGTATCCTCAGCAGCCTGGGATAAAGGCTGCTTGCCTTGCTCTGTACCTCTGCTCACTTGTGGTGAACAGGTCTTCTCGTCTTGCTCGGGCTTTATCACCTTCTTCTAAGGATGACCCGGCTTCTCTCTCCAACTACTGAATGCTCAGACAACTGATATCTTTATCTTCGGTCTAGTCCAGTCTCAACTCACTTCAACTTCATGCACTGAGTGCATGGAAACTCTGCTTCCTCATGCACTGATTGCATGGTCTTCTCAAAATATTCTTCATGAACTTTCAGTCTTGGTCAACTCAGATGCACACAGCCTGATTTAGCTCTATTCACGTGCGCATGTGCATGCATGCATGCATGCACTTCCCCTATCCTTTTCTTGGTGCAGTAGACCCACAAAGGGTGTAATCACTTTTCAGCACACACCTTCTCACTTGTACTTCACACGTTTAGTTCCTTTTGATTACACACATAGAAGTGTTTTATACTTTGTGTGAGTATCCTCCTCTTCTTCTTCTAAGTGTGTACACACTTCACTTAGTGCACACACACTAGGTTCGGCCTTTTAGTTCTTTTGCACACACAAATGCCTATGACCTTCTTCCCTTCTTGAAATCTTCCACTTTGCACACACACTTTTTTTTTCTCTTTTAATCTTCAAGTGTGCACAACCACAAGGCTACGGCCTTCACTTGTTCAATTTGCACACAAAGGCACTAAGCCTTGGCATTCCTCTCTTTGCACACCCACTGCCCGTAGGGTGTAGTGGCCTTCTTATTTCTTTGTTCCTCTTACACACAAAAAGCAAGAGTATATCACTTGGCATCCACTCAAGGCAAAGCCTCAGTTCTCCTTGGGCACTAAAGACACGATGGTCTCTGCCTTCCACTTCATGTGCACACACTGCCCGTAGGTCCTCTTCTTGTTTTTCACACACAAAAGGTGTGGTCTTCACTTGGTGCACACACAAGGCTATGCCTCGGCCTCCTCTTGCACACACCCGAATACCAACAAAAATGAAGGCGCGCGAGGTCCTCAGTGTAAGCGGCGTGCAATGGGTAAGCGGCGCGCAATCACTCGGGTGTGCAGGATGCAACACCGTGAGGTGCACAAGCCACAAGGGTGCAAGGAAACCTTGGGCGCGCAAGCTTCTCCTGCCGCGCAAGTATGTGGGCAGGGAGAGCTCTTCCTGTCGCGCAAATAATGCGTGCAGGGGACTTCTCCAACCTCTTTCGCGCAAGGAGTGCGCAAAAGGAACCTCTCGGAGCAAGGGGTGCTCCGGGATTTACTGCCGCGCAGGGGGCGCGTAGCTCAGTTCTTCGTGAGGCAAGGCACTCGCGGGACTTCTCAAAATTTCAGCGCATCAGCAAACTTCACCGAGGGCTCGACCTCTCTTTTTATAGGCAAGGGAGAGGCGGTTCATCCGCGTGAGATATTTTCAATCCCCCGAAGATTTCGGGATTTCAAGATTTCCTTAAATCTTGTTTTTCTTTTTATTTCACGCTGGTTTCTTATATTTTCTTTGTTCCTTTACGTGCATGCGACTCAGAACACATGCACGGCCTTCGTTCGGTCCAAACCATGCAGAACATCAACACCGAATGGCCTCGCACCTCCGGTTGCTTCTGCCTTCATCGAATTCTCTCATTGAATGCATGCACGACTCTTTTTGTGCATGGTACTGTTCGTAGAGGCCAGACGATCCTCAAGGACGCTTTACTTCCTTCAGAGGTGGTCGGGAACTCGAAATCCGGTGGTCGGATGGCCTCTGGTTCAGGCGATTTCGCGGGTGGCCTTCGGCTGAGCTCGAGGAAGGAGACGGATGCTGGGCCATTGGATGCGGTGATCAAAAAGGCTTCGACGGCTTGGATCAGATCGGGGGCGCGGCGGATTAGATGAGCGGCGCCGATCGTCCGCGAGATCAGATGAGCGGCTGGGATTCGCTCCCGGTGAAATTTGCGCGTCCCACATCGAAGCTGCGACCGGTTTTCTCGTGGCTTATCAAATAAGCGCTGCCATCCCCACATCAATTGAACTTCCTCCTCCACGGTGCCGCCCCTCACCGTGTTCTCCCTGCGGGCGCGCTATGCGCCCACTCTGCTCCCTGCGGGCACACTCCTAGCGCCCACTATGCATCCTCCGGGCGCGCTCTGGCGCCCATGCTGCGCAGGAACTGATCCCCTGCGTGGCCCGGGGCTTACACACGGCCCCCCTGCCTCTCGGGCTGGCCACATGGGATCCCCCCTTGGGCGTGGCGCCTTAGGCCCACATGTGCCTTGGGGGTTGAACCCTTAAGGCTGGCCCTTGGTGGCTTATTTTTTGCAACAAAAACACTAAGTACTTTGTTAAACAGAGTGACCAAGTGTAACATGCCAAGTGCCACATCTTCATCTTCTTATCCATCCTCCCTTATTCATATCTTCTCTTCTTCTTAAGAATTCCTCAAACCTTCTCAACAAATACTCATTACTTTGGAGGGAAATTCTTGAAGGTTCTTTCTTCATCAACCAAGCTCTTAATCACATAAATTCTTCAATGAACTTCATTGATCTAATCAGAGATCAAGTTGGATCATCTTCATGTTCACATGAACTAAGAGTCAGTACACGGACTTCTTTAATCCTCTTCATCCACTTAGAAGTTGTGGATGGATCCCATTCACTTCCTCATGCATTGTCTTATCAATGCATGGCCTTCTAGAGCTTGTTGTGACAGTGTATCCAGTTGATACAAGTGCTTGGAACATTAAGAACAGTTCAACAATCGTCAGATGTCCATGGAGAATGTTTCAACCACAATTTCCAATACCACTTAGTGAATCTCCTAAGTGACATGCATCTTAGTACCATGTCCATTCTCCTTTACCACCAACACCATCACAACCTTTGTCATTCACATCTTGACATTCCCTGACTTCCATTCATTCCAAGACAACTTCATGACTCATTGACAACAAATGCAACACAGTGCACTTCAAAAAAAGACACCCAAAATAATGATAGAAACACGTTAATAAAAAAGTTCTTGAGGAAGAACAATTTGATATGCAAATTTCATTAATAAACTTGTTCCACCCTGATCTGAGTACCAATGATAGAAAAATATAACTTCCAAATTTCACAAGGTGGGTGACATGTTCACTTGAAGAAATATTCGACCATGGGGAATAATTTTTACCTATTAATAAGCATAATATAATGTATATCAACCTAGGAATTAAGTGTGACCACTCCATACATTAGAGCCCCACTTCACAGAGATAATCATGTATAAATCGAATACTTATCCAATCATTAAATAAGAAAAATAAAAACCACATGAAATAATATTAAACTGAAATTAAGAACATCCTAAATAATTTGTGAAAAACTATAGAATAATACCTATGTTTATGATACAAAAATGATACCTATAAAGTCTAAAATGTAACAAAATCACATCCTCTAATTTCTATTCACAAGAATAACGTCTCCACTTGCCACCACAATCAAAATCAAGCATTTAATCTCATTCAAAAAAATACATCCAACCAAAAAATAGATCTAGATATATATTATTATTGGAGTGAGTATAAACTGGCTAGTAGGAACCCCCAAACATATTTTAAATACCCATTATAAATAGAATAATTTATGGTAGTATGATCATATATATAGAGTGATTCATTCATTTATATCAAAAACATATAGACTGTTAATATATTTCAAAACCTTTTACATTTATAATTTGATGAAAAAATATTAAATAAAATACTATTATAAAAAATTCAAGAAACATGAAATGAATAGATTATAAATATTTTAGAAGGATATGAAATCATTATACTATGTACCATTTTGGAAAATTCATTTACATGAAAATGGAGTTTTTCATAAATCCAAAAATACTGCTCATGGGATCCTATATGAATTGAAGATAATTTATGATAATGATAACATAACTATCATAAATGAAGACTATTGTTGGATACCTTGAAACCAAACCTAAGACCTAATATCACCATAATTGGACTAACTATGGGGAGAAATACCATAAGTAGTAAAAATTATATATCAAGGACACTGCATAGAAATTGATCAAAACTAGAGAAACTTGTGTTTGTTGAACAGACATATTTTGTTCCAACAAATCTTAGTTTTTCTGATTTTTTTGGAATAAAAATTTCCCTATTTATTATTCAAAATGATTCTCATAAGTGTTTCATATTATATTTTTTATAAGTTCTTTTTCATGTGAATTTATCTTACATTAACATATTAAACCAAGTAAAATGATCAATATAAGGGAATGCATTTTATCGTAATAGAATTTAAGTCCTGAATGATTATCATCCTTCTTCTCAGAATAAGAAAACATTGTGTTGATTTTTTAACTAGCTATATACAAAAATATATAATGAGTAGAATAAATGATCTACCAAATATTCGATGTCATATATTTCAGTTAGAATGTAGTTATGAGATTACGTTATCATACCAAAAGGATATTTTAAAAAGGTCATCTTACATGGAACAAGTGATGTTTTTAAAGTCAAGGATCACATGATAGTAATATTATCTTATATAGAAATATTATTATATATAATATTAAATTTAGTTTTTCATATTCATCGAAGATTTAAAATATAGGTTTAATATTACAAACAATATCAGGAATTAATTTTATGAAGAAATACACTTTATGTTGGTTATCTTATTCTGAACTAGATATTATGTGAAAATTCCTGATTAGATTCATAATTTAATGATATGTAATTTCATTCTATTTAGAATATCAAAAATGAATTATTATATATAAGAAAGATCGACTTGTATAATATATCAAGAATTTAATTTTTTAGGAAGAAGAAGAAGATGATCTATGACAATGCTTCAATAGAAGTATATTCCATTTTTGGAAAAAATGTGGACAAGCCAGTAAGACCCAGTTTTATCAACTTTTAAATTGATTATTCTCCATACCATTGTGAATATCTAATATGATTAGTATAAAAATAATATAGGATACAAATTAAGGTAGTTATAAAGTGAATAATGAAAAGTACTAATAGAGAGGCACACACACACAAATAAAGAAAGACATAGACAAGTACATACATATGAATACTATGATAACATGTTTAAATAAGGAATATTATATATACAATGTTCATGTGAATATTTTTTAAATTATATCAATTTCAATTGATGATCACATTGAGATTATCTTGGAATTTAATCATCTTATTTGGGTTTATCATTATCAACTATTAGTTTTTTCATGTAACTGTTTGATGTAATAATTATGTAGATTTTATTCATTTTTACATTATCTATACGCATTGAATGTGTGTGTTTTTATACTCTTATTAGTTATTATAAAGGAAGATCCTAGATGAAATATCTTATGTATTTTTAGTAAGTAGCAGTTATCAATTCAAAACTAGGATCCCCAAAAAATGGGTTTCAATGTAAAAATCTCCTTGCAAGTGGATTAGAGTAGCGGTGGTGTGAATCAGGGGGGGTTTATTCCCATAACCACTATAAATATCATGATATCAATATATTCTTCCTAATAGTTTAAATTTCCAATAATTATTTTTATTATGTACGTGATTTGACTTAGATACATTTAATTTGTAGGTATTAATGTAATGATCATTTTAGGAACACAATTCACCGATTTGTAGTTTCCACTGACCAATTATTTGGGAAAACATTTTTTATCATAGCTCATGACTCTTGAGTTCACAATTTTCAAAGGATGAAGTAAAATGATCAAATTTTAAAGGTATTATATGGATGAAAACAATAATTCTATGTCAATTTTAAAAGATCCTTAATATTATGATGAATGTTATAGTTATTGGAAGACATGAATAACCATCTATTTGAAGATCCATATCTTAATGTATTATCCTAAAGAAGTGAAACACAATAAAATAATAACGACACATTACAATAATGGAATGATGAAACTGAGGAATGAAATGATTTAAATTATTAATATATGCCGCAAATCATTGTTTATATTTTAAGAAAGCCGGTTTAATGGTTTCTGGGACCCATTAGAGAACATTACCATTCCCATTACCTCGTAAACAAATAGCTAATCTACCATATAATTTCAAATTTCAAAAAACCAATGCCACAATCCGCACCACCAGTCACGCCTCGAGCTGCACACCCCGAATCACGCCTCGAGCATTGAACCATGCATCCTTGACCTACGCCGCCTCGATCCATGACCTGCCTTGGCAGACACATCACATCAATCAGAGAAACCTGCATCCACTGGCCCGCCAGAGAACATCACCGGCGTCCGTCTTCATCTTCGCCATCGATGACCACCGTCATGCGCCACCCTTCACCAACGACAAGATCATCCATCATCTTCATCTCCAAAAACACCATCAAACACCAAATCAAACAGTTGGACCATCAAAAAACCATGTTGATCATCACCGGCAAGAACTCCTCAGACTTCACCATCGTTGGATCAAAGATTCACAGATATATTCAATCCATTCCGTGGCACACTCGCCGTAGGAAACGACCCCCATGGGACTCACCACAGGACATCCCCACGCTACCGAGAAGGGCCCCATAATGCTCTAGAGAGTATGTAGAAGAAAATGGTCTTACACCCGTGGGTCCGAACCAGGAGTGTTGTAGAAAGCCTGTAGTGCATCGCAACTTGGAGAATCGCAACATCGCTGCAGAGGGCACCAGAGGCCTCCAAATAAAATCCGCCACAGGGAGGTGACAACGACAGGATGAACCCAAGCCTAGAAGTCCTTCAATCACAAATGAAAACCCCAAGAGACAGCCTTTACCACTGAAAAACATCACAAGGAAATAGAAGACAAAGACCTGCCATCCCCATGCCACTCTAGATCCATCGTAATCCTTCAAAGGAAACAAATCTCGTCCGCATGTCGACCGAGTCACAATGACACCCGAGCCGACCCATCCACCAAGATGATCCGGAGAAGGAAACTCAGGAGGAAGAGGCTGGAGAGGGATGGATCGAGAGATCGAATGAAACCCTAGTCGCGACGAAAGAGGAGAGTCGATGACGCCTTATAAATATATGCATTATATAATATGTGGACTACATATAGATAAGATTAATCATGTTTCTCAATGTCATAGTGCTCTTGGAATGTAGAGTATTATAGAGTTTTATTATGTGTGTATAGAAAATATGATTTCCCCTATATATGATACTTCCAAACACAAGTTTGACACATTGAAAATGGTTTATGGATAATTCATTAACATTTTTAATGGAATTCTCACTGATATTGTTACTAATTGTTGTTCTCTTAGAACACCGACTACTGATCTTGATAATTCATTTATCGTTCTAAGATATTTACAACCAAAGTGTTGCGGAATCTCATCTACAAATACACAGTATTCAAAAGAATATAATTACAAAATAAATTGGTTCATTGAAACTCTTATGGTGTACTATTTATAAAAAAATGTTGAGGATATAGAATATAAAATGATAATGAAAAAAATTTATGCATTAAATTTTTCAACATCGAAATATGAAAAATGTATAACGTCTTATACATCTCCGAAAAATAGGTTGAAGAAGATTCCTCAAGATATTCTGGATCAAATTAGGATATAAAAAATTTCTATAATAAATTATTCATTCTCTATTACAATATAAAAATATTCAAAATAACTTTCTATAAGTACAGGAATCATGATGGCAGCCCTAATTCTGTCATATGCTATGAGTGAAAAAATGTAGAACATATGAAGTTGACTATCCACAATTGTTTGAAAATATAATTTCTTAAAAAATGTTTTAAATGAAGACATTATATATGAAAAAATACCATAAATATATTAAGGCCACATGGAGTGATTCTAAATACTCTAGTGAATAAAAATATTCATAATCATAAGCCAAATCTCGTGATCAAATGTCCTGCATATATTTTATGTCACATTCAGATGAGGCATATTCTTATAATTCATTTTATTAATAGTGTGAGTCAGAAATAGAGAATTGATCATACGAAGAATTAAATCAATACTGCATCCTGTTATTAATTAAATATTAAATACTAGGAAAAAAATATCCAAGTAATTCATTTAATAACATTATTAATGTATAAAATGATATAAATAAAAAATTTAGATTATAATATTATTTGATAATGGATGATGTATCATATATTAGAAAACTTAATATAATTGAGAACATAGTTAAGGAACTTGAAAACGTCAATGATGTCAAAAGTTTTTTTACTAAAGGGTGACAATTCAAAAAAACTACATGGTCAAAATCAACTGAAAAAGTAAGAATTTCACAAAGGAATTCAGAATGTGTGGCCAAAATTTTATAAAAAATATGTGTTTACTATTTCTAAAAATATAAAACTCTCAATTATTACATGTTCAGACTGTAGTGATGTAATAATGTATTCTAATTTCTGTAACATGAAATATCCTACATTTTTTATAAATGAAAATACTTTTCTAAAAAGGGTTTTTCAATTTTTTTGTTAACATTAATTGTATAAAACTAGCATAGATATCATAGTAATTTGTAGGTAAAAATGATAAACCAATGTGTATCAGGTAACAAAATTTCAAATAGATTTATTTTTAATAATAGTAAATAAACCACAAGAAAATGGGTAAAATGGACAATGGATAGTTTTTTATCATGAAATATTAGTGGAAATTTCTGAAACATTCACTAACTATACATCGTTATCGGAATATAGGTTACATTTTACAATTATAGAGAAGGAAAAAATATTGGTATTGGAATAGTTGGAAATCAAAAATCTACTTTCATCAGAATTGTACATTATGAAGAAGTAATAATGTAAAATTTGATAAATATTTATTATATTTGTGAAGATGGTCAATCAATATATTTTTATAATAATGTATGCTCAGTTTAAAAATATAAATCCCACAATTTTAAATCACATAGAATATATAATATATATACTTTAGATTTTAATTATTTTTGTTTACAAAATGTAAATTATTTGAATTCTTGAATTGATGAATAATTTATTTGGAATATAAGTCTTGAAAAATATATTTCACAATCCTTGAAACTATTTTCTAAGAGACATTTCAGTTATGATTATTCTGACCATAAATTGGAAAAAATAAAACTATGTGATTCTTGTCAAATGCGATAGAAAATAAATTCATCTTTTAAACAAATTAAATATTTTTTCATATCTATACATATAGTTCTTATCTATGGGGATCTTTTTAAACTTTCTATTATTTCATGTCTTTCTGTAATGTCATTAGTTTATGTTTTTACTGATGATTTGTCAATATTTACATGGGTTTACTTTTCAAATATTAAAAGATAACCTTGTTCAATTTTTTTTAATTATATCATTTTTTTGAAAAATTAATGAGATTAAAAAATTTGGACATTGATAATTACAAATAAAGAAGAAATTTATAATTTTGAATTTAATTCATATTTATATAAACTTGGTATTAAACATATTTTCTCTCCCCCTAGCACACCTCAATTGATTGGTATTGTTGAAAGAAGTATATGACTATTCAATAAATTTTTACAACTATGTTCTGTAATCATGAAATTCACACTCATTTTTTAGCTAAAGATATTAACATATTATATGCTATCATTAACCTAGATTTAGTAATAATTATCTTAATGAAAAAAATCTTATGAGTAATGCAATAACAGAATACCAAGGGTGGGATACTTTATATTAAATGGAAGCTTTATTTACTTGATAAAAAATAATGATAATCATAGTAAATTTTATCTATAAATATACGATGGTACCTTCCTAGGTTATTATACTAATTCATAACAATATAGGGTTTTCAAAAAAAAGGTCAATGGAAATTGAAGAAAATTCCCATGTATAGTATAATAAATTTTACCATGTTGACCACAACATAACACAACATAATTAGCTATGTTATTCTCTCAAATACATGAGACCTAAATCCCACATTAATAGATAAATTAAGGATGATCTAGAACATGATCTTTTTTCAACACATCAATTATGGGTAGGTACTAGTGAAATATACTGTAGGTTTACTAAAAACCTATCTATTTGAAATACTATAATTTAGAAATGTTTTTAAGATTTATATATTAAGAAATCAATGATAAATGAAATATTTTAAAGACCATAAATTTTTTTTCAATTTTGAAAGATTTAAATCTTGAAACTATAGAAAAAGATTTATTAATTAAATTAGGTTTTTAAGAATGCTTGGTTAGTTAAAATAGTTCAATAAGAAAAAATTGTTAAAATTAGTTGATAGAGCCTCTGAATACATTATCATTAGAATTAAATGGGTGTTTAGAGACAAGAAGGATGATATATGTGTAATCAATAAAAAAATATAGACATGTTTAAAAATATTATAATCTATAAGAATGGGTATAATATGTATATACCAACACTAATGTATCTTGGTTAGAGGAAATTTGAATCTTTATATCATGGCATCTTATATGAATGTTATATTATATTAAGGGATATTAGATATATATTTAGAAATCAATTTTTAATGGAGGATGTTTATGTAAATCAACCTACATGTTTTGATGAAAATAACTTTCCGAATTATCCTTGTAACCATAAAACATATATCAATGGATTTAAACAAGTTCCTAGAGAATGGTATAAATGGTAGATACATTATAGTTTATCAAATTGGTTTTTAGTAGGGATGAAAGATCCTACATTATTTATGGAAGATTCATCTTCATATATTTTATTGATATAAATATATTTCTATTATGTTATTTTTTGATAAAAAATCCATAATTGTGTATTAAATTTTCAAAACGTATGAAAAAGGAATTTTAAATGAGTTTAAAGGGTAAGAAAAACAACATTATATGATTTTAAAATTATCAAAAATATTTTTAAAACAAACTAAACCAATGAAAATACAGACATTATTTACATAAAATATTTGGATGTTAAAATTGTTTGACTTAATAAACTCCTATAATCTCAAATATTAATCATAAATGAATGATACTAGAAAATTAGTTGACAAATTGTTTTATAGAGGAATCATTGGATGTTTACATCCTCTTACTGCAAGTAGTCCATAAAAATTTCTCGATATTCCTTTACACAATATTTTAGTCCAATATAAATAATCTAATTTAAATACTGACAATATAATTCTTTGATATATAAAAGGAACTATGTAATTAAACATACTTTTTTCAGAAACCTCTTATCATAATTTATCTTCATATTCAGATGTTTACATTGGTGATTGTAAACTATATATAAAATGAACCTCATGACACATTCATTTTAATGGTAAATCCCTTGTATTGTAGTCAATAAAAAAACACTTTCTGACATTATTAACAGCTAAAGTTCAATATATTATATTGGATGTTGTTATGTGATAGTTTTATGGATGAAAACACAGCTTGATAGACTTTGGATATAAAATTAATTTTGTTCCAATCAATTGTGACAAAACAAGTTGTATCAAAATTTAAAATGATTTGACCAACCATAGTAGAAAAAAGACCAATAATTAAAGTCATAATTTAGTAATAGATCATGCACAAAATGTGATGTCTATTTATAATTTGTTCACAGAAAATAAATTATAACAAATTTTTACTAAATTATTTACTTCTAATAGATTCGTGTTTATCAAATATAAATTATTTTTATTAAATTATTCATGACATATTTTTTACATTCTTATAAGAGTGTTTTTGAATTTGGGTAAATATTTTATATACATTACTTATTTCTAAATTTTTTATTATTTTATGTATTAGTTAAATATAAATAGTACCTAAAACCAATTATTGTAATTATTACATGTAAAATAATTCTA
Source organism: Viscum album (assembly GCA_963277665.1). NCBI lineage: Eukaryota > Viridiplantae > Streptophyta > Magnoliopsida > Santalales > Viscaceae > Viscum > Viscum album. The sequence goes on from OY728167.1 coordinate 499,370,943, forward strand.
CATAATAATTTTTTACAATACAAAAAATTAATTCAAGTAAGTTCTATATGAAAAAACTTCAAAACATATAAACCATCGACTCATTATTATCAAAACCTCTATAACATAATCCTGAGATCATACAAATCTTTTTAGAGTGGTGAAAATCAAAAGGACAGATGATTATACCTCTAGATGGTTTTTATTCTCATGAACTGCTATAAATATATAATTGAGATGGGTGGTAGATTTTTATTTTTGCGGGAAAGTAACAATATGTTTCCTAAAAATGATGTTAATAAAAATGGTTGGTAATTCATTATAAAAGAAAAAACAATATAATTTTTTTATTTTGGAAAAGGATTGAATGTTTTATGAGACCATAATTTTTCATTCCAGTGATACTATTTATTTGGTAACTCCAACTTTGAATCATGAATATCTTTTTATAAGCATCATTATCAATGGTTGGAAATTTCTGAATTTCCCCAGGAATTTTATACAGACATATATATTTCTGTAGTTGTTATGGTGGGTGAATCTCCACCCGAGGTAATGTAGTCTTTGAATGTCAAAACCGATGATGAGAAGAATCTAGTGAATGATTTGGATCCAGATATAGTGTTTCTGTTAATGATCATTCTGTCGACCATCACAGATTGGAATGAAGTGTTTGAAAATATTCTCTTTCAAGATGTTACATTACATTATTTGTTTATTATTGAGAAACCCATGGACCTTTCTTGTCATATTATCATAAATATGTGTCATTTTCATAAAATTCATTAAATTTATATCTTTTTGGAAGGTTGTTGATTTTATTTTTTTATGTGTAGTGTTTCTTTAGATTAATGTATCATAAATGACTATAGTGAAATAAACATATTAAGTCCATGTGTCTTATGAAGATGTGGTTTTTTATAGTAATTCACTATTAAAAATGTTGATTCCTATTTTTTATGAAAAATAAATTTTGGTTTATGCCATTTCCAATAATAGATATCCATATCTCATAGTTGTTTTCATTGTAGTAGTTGTTAAGACACCTACAAATGTTCCCATTTTTCATAAAATAACTATAAACTATTTTTATTTAAGTTATATTCTAGATAATGAATCTATCATTGAAAGGAGAAGAATAGTTAGACTCGTCGACCAATTCATATATTGAATAGCTTGGGAAGATGATGTTTATCAATTCAGAAGAGTAACTACTCTTGAATCCGGATTTACCACTACATTTAAAAACGTGTATCCTTATGCTATTACTATTTTTTCTGTTAGAGAATGATTACCCTCCACCATGAATTAGTTTTTTTAATATTTTCTATGAAGGAAAATTTAAAATATGTCATTTTATATTACACTTTTTGAGGTATCACTTTTTTGAGACACATTTTATTATTTTATAATAAATCAATTAGTTTAATCAATATATATTCTAATGGTAAAAGGGATGAATAATAATAAAAATATTAAACTCAACATATTGAACTAATAACATCAAAATCAAAAAAGGGTGAACCATATCCTGTATAGAAGGTACCTAATATAGGTTAAAATCAACAATTTTATGATACATGATATGCATAATTTCATTATGACATGGTATCTCATATTCATTAATCTCATACATGGTAAAATAATACTAAATATGTATTGGATGATTATTATGAGAGATATTTATAATTCCACTCTGAATAATAGTATTTCATTAAATATTTGAATGTTAAAATGGTTGAGTCTATATGTGAGATTAGGATTCTTCATGAGAAAGTACTTCTCAAAGATGATATTACTGATTTGATGTTGTTAGTTTAATATAAATTGGATATGTTTTTTTATATAACCCACTATAGAAGAGTCAACCCAATTGGACGTAAACACAATGTTATAAAGAGATCTTATAGCTATATATATAATTAATTCGACCATTTATTCAATTAAATGTGATAGTATTTCCTGTGAAATGATTCTAGATCATAAAAAAGATGTGATTTTTTAGGTTAGAAGGATTTATTATCTATCGCAAATCTATATTGTGTCTATTGTTTAAACCTAAAAGTAAATGAATTTTTTACTAGAGGAAAGTGTTAAATAAATATATTATTTTTATTCTCAAGTTAAAATGGATGATAGTTGTATTTTCACTGGACTACAGAGGATGGTTTAATCATTAACAAACAATTTTGAGGTGATTGAGATTATGTTTAATGATATTTATCAATTTCATCTAATAATTTTAAATACTAAAACTTATAAATAAGAATAAGAAAAGAAATATGTGTTTCACGAACCATAGAGGGATAAATAATTATTAAATTTAAATTCAATAATAAATTCTAATTGATCGGTTGTTATATCAAATAATTAGTTTGATAATTTGATGACACATTTATTAGGTTGTGCTAAGAATGGAGATCTAATAATATTCATTGGGAATTTTTCTAAAAGTGTATTTAATGGTTTTACAATGCTTCTAAATTACTAAAATCATTATTTTGTGAGGATAATTTATATATGTGTTGATTCGTTATTTCCTATTCGAGAAAAATGTATTCAATAACCTCCTACTGTTGATCGACATGACTCTATATCTAAAAGATTAAAGGATATTTATCCCCAAACTAAAATTTACATAATGGATACTATAATTTTTGGAAAATAATTTTCATTACCTTTATATAACCCTTCTTATATTATTACATTTGCACCTACAATTGAATTTTATATGGCATGGAAACATCAAACTGTTCATAACATTCAGTCCTCCTCAGTTAGAATCACTCTCACTTCTCGAGATGAACATGGAAAATATTTTCTCTATATGGAAAATGATGTTTGGGAAAGTGATGATGATCCATAAATTTAATCTTATATACCTTTTTGCAACCACAATTATTAAAAAGTCCTCATTCAAAAAGTTATTTACACCACATAAGTGAAGAACATCACAAATTTATTAATTTAGTGGATTAGTTCCATAAACATTTCAATGTTGTTCCAGAAATATATTTGAATTATTTCATGATTTTAATAAATTTATTTCATCAATTTATCCCTTTTCTAGTATGAATTCTTTTTGTGGATGTGTTAATCTATATTTTCAATGTTTTATACCTTATTCTAAGCATTTCTAAACTATTATTATTTTTTGTTTCTTCAAACATTATTTATATTCATTAATTATTTATTTATATCTACCACTCAAAAAAATTTAACACAAATTTATGAAAAAATCATTTCATATTCAGCGTAAATAGCTATTTAGACTTGTTCATATGCAATTTTAGTTGTATTTTCTTACATATCATACTTATTTCTTATATAGAAAAACACAGGAGAATAAAAATGAGATTAGAAATATTAAAATTTACTTTTTTATCATTTTTTAAAAAATTAAAATGGGATTTGTGATCATTAAAAAGGTGGATATTATCATTGTGAATTATTTTGTTCAAATATGTCTCAGTATTAAGGGGTTCAATATTTTAAAAAATACCTAATAAAATTATAATTTTTTTATCATTGGTTTTTCATATAATGTTTTTTTATATGTTAATTAGGAATGGAATTTATATTACTAGTTATATTATGCCAGGTAAAGTTATCAATATACCAAAAAGTATTTTACCGTGTAATAATCAATGTATGGAATTACTATCATACATTTTCTTAGAATCAGAAAACATCATGTTACATAATTATATAATAATATAATATAATATATTATGGTGAGAATAAATGACCTACCATATATTCAAAGTCATAGATTTTAGTAATGTGTAGTTCCGAAAAGTATTTAACATACGAAATTGAAATTCATACAAGGTTATATAATGATCACTAAGATAATTTTTGAAATTAATGTATCAAACAATAGTACTATTCTGTTATATATAAGAAATAATTTACACAATAATATATTCTATTAATTTTACAAACATATGAATTCAAAAAACTTCTTTTATCTTACGGAGCCTTTAAAAATTATTTTATAAGGAATGGTACTAACATTTTGATCTATAACAAATAAATAGATGTTATATAAAATTTCATGATTATATTTTTATATTATTAATATGTCATTTAATTATTTTGAGCATATCTGAAACAGATATTTCCATTTAGGGAATGATCGACCTGTATGATGTTTCTTTTTTCCAAGAATGGAAATACTCAAGAAAATAATGATTTACAACATCACAACTACAAAAGCATACTGCATATTTGGAATAAATGAACACATTCCCTTAATAGTTTATCATATAAACATTTAAATGTATTATTAACATGACCATTATGATTATCCCATATTCATATGCTCAAAATCATATAGGATATTTAAACATAGAGAATTAGACTCTTCCAGAATAATTATACAATTAGAGACAGACAAATGCATATATAGAATGGAAGATCAGTGAACAAATATACACATACTATAATAAACATAAAAATGGAGTTGTTTTACATAAAGCAGTCTCGTTCTGATCATACAAGTTTATCATTTTCAATTGAATATCATCATGTGATTTTATTTTCAGATCATCATATTCTTAGGGTATATCTTCACAAATAGTTAGTTTCTATTTGAAAATCCATGCTACAATAATTCAATAATGATTAATCATATTTATTTTATTTACACTCGATGTAAGGGGTTTTGTTGAGACTCTAAATAGGATGTGTAAATGAAGAGTATAGTTGATAGCTCTGGTACCTTTTAAATAAGAAATGTTTTCTTTTATTGAGCTTGGATCCCCTGAGAAAAGGGTTTTTATAGTGAAAATAATTAAACACATGGAGTGGAGTGTTGGTGGAGTGGACAAGTGGGTATATGTTTCCCAAAACCCTATAAATAAATCATGTGGTATCAGTTTTCTATAATATTTTTTAATCCCACATCATATTATTATAAAATATAATACTTTATCTTATATACCTTGAAGTGGGCAGTTTTGTAGTGTAGTATATTTTAGGATCTTTACCCAACCCCTCTTGTGTTTTTATTTAGCTATTCTCCTGGAAAACAATGTGGCTTCAATTAAGGCATAGCTACCTTTGGATTCCTGTGACATGAATATGTATGAGAGTATTAGTGGAGATAAAACATTAAAAATATTAAAAATCACATGCAAGTCACACCCACAAATCCCACAACCTCACAAAAATTGTAATTCTAACATTAAATCCTTTATTAATGTATCTAATTTACTCTACTATCTAACTGAATCATTTGTAAATGGCATAATATATATTCATATCAAATGGTAGTTTCATGATTAGTATTATCCGTTTATTAGCTTTGTGACATGAACATGAATCCCAAAATCTAAAAACATCATCGAAACATTACATATAAGGAGAGATAAACAATTTATGCTCAAAGATAAATTATATAAAAGATTATATTTAGAGAAGAGTTTAAAATTTATTGTTCCTTAATCCTTTTTTTGCAACTCCTAGTCATCCACCTATGATATGGACATCATCTCGACTTCCATGCTATGATGATTTCTAAACACATATAAAAGTTTATATGAATGTTATATGAATAAAAATAACTTTTCCATCAACAATGGAGACCCAAATAATAATAATAACATAGGTTCGAATGAATATTTTATCTATATTTAAATAATTATTCAGTTAAATCACTTATACCTCTCATCTGATTGATATATTAAGAACACACACTAATAGTTGACACATAGATACATCTTACAATGTTTGAGTGTGGGATGAAGTTTCCAAGGGTCTATTAGTGTTCCCAATATCTAGATTATGTTTCCTATGATCTGATAGTATTAATTTAATGATCTACATCGATATCATATACTCTCACTACTATTGAATGTACTATATCTATCCTATCCTATTTAAGAGGTAGCGTGTTCCCAAAATCCATATCGTTCGATCACATAATACTTAGATGGCTAGTGTCCATCACATTTACTATCTTATGTTTGGTAAATCCAATTTTAATACCATATATACCTATGGAATGGGTGACTATCATCCCTACCAACTAATAATTGAAACCACTACATAGATGACCTCAATAAAAATTGGAGGTAAGTCAACAGTCAAATACATCCATATCAACAGGGTATTAATAATCCACCTTTTACCAATCACACTAACATTGTGATAGAAAAAATATCATTATTTTTAGATACATAATCTTGATTGAAAAATTATACACATCATAAGTACTCTAATAATCACCCAAATAACACTCAAAACTCATTACTTCCTATGATTTTTCAGTCATATGACCACAACATGTATGTATTAAAAATTATAATCATAATCATAGGAACCACCTTGATTGAATTTTAGGAATCCTATGTAACCCTTTACACATCACATACCTCACATGACATCATATGCGTCATCTAGTCCCTAAGACTATAAATAAAAACTCCCATGTATGAGGTCACAATGTATACCAATCCGCTTCAACAATATGACATTATTCCCCTCACTCAGTCATTACTCCTATTAACATTCACTCATTATTATATTATGTTGTATATATTACTTAATTTTTTTGTTCACCACTATGTTGGTTAATTGTCCATAAAAACTCATTAATGATTATATGGAAAAAAATTACATGGATCACATGTAGACCACAACTCTTCATAGAGTATGAAATTACATTATACAAGATCCCTCTAGCATATTAGAGGCCTTACTTAATTTTAATCCAATTTTAATTCATCTTGTTATATAACCCCTACATTTAAAATTTTCATATCCATAGAGGGACACAATTATTAATGAAATACACATGATATCTCCATTGAAAAAACCTATTCCCCTTAAAACTCTCATGGACATCAATTATTACTTATGCCACAAAAAAATTCTTACTTCCACATTCACATTACACAATATATGTAATTTCAATTTACTGTTTTTAAATAAAATATTATCATCTTTATATTGGATTCATCTTATAATTAAAAAAATTCCACTGATTCATATATAATATCTTGATGGACTATTATCATTATCATCACTCATGAGTCCCTATAATCGCTAAATATATATCTAATTAATTATAAATAAATGATATTAATTTAATAATAAAAACATACATGTAATACTGAGGGAAATCGAGATGAGTGGTTTACACTTATTGGAATATTCAATAAAAACTTATGATATACTCTTTATTAACAGAAAAATCCTTGATAAAAAATATATATAATTTTTTTAAAGGAAAAAATTATTAAATTTCATCTAGTTTCTCTATAATCATCAAATAAATTAATCAAAACGTTTTCATTAATAAATTTTTGGAAATATTGTTTGTTTATATCCACTTTGAACAATCACCACACTCCATACATTAAATTACCATGATTATAGAATTATTCAACTATCCTCTAGAAGAATTTTCATCAAATGACTAAAAATTAAAAAAAATAGTTGATTAGAATTAAAATATTAAATAAATGATAAATTGGGGGAATATTCAAGACTTCTATGAAATATTACATTCTTAAGCCAACCATACCCAATGAAAATTAATTACGGAAATAGTTTCTAATCAGAGGTCTATCCATATGACTTCATGATCTCGTGAATAAGAAACAGTAAATGGGTAATAAAAACAATAACCCAAAAATAATAAAATTTTCCCCATATAATTTTGGGTTAATTCCGAAAAACATAGAGTCCAGTAGGATCCATTTGATTTATGATAAGCATCATGGTCCCAACTTCCCTCCATAAAAATCTCATGGGGAGTTCTTCTGGTAATCCCTAAAATCTAGAAGTTAGATGGCCCTTACTAATTTTATTGTGGCATATTATTATAGACATATTATTATCCTCTATTGTTAAATATGTAAAATATTTTTTCAGGTAATTTCTACTAAACATTTAACCGTAAATAAATCGTTTTACCCATAAAAAATAAATATAGTAATCCAATTTCATAATCGAAATTCAAATTTCTAAATATTTCCAAATCTATTTTTACTACATCCCAAAAATTCTATGATCCTATTAACACTTGATAATGAAGATTACAACCAAATCACCCACATTATACTTCTTATACTCTTGAAAAAATACTTGGGTATCATATGTAGATTAACCTATCACTGGTATCTGAAATAATCTCATCATTACTTAATTATTTTTATTTATGCGTATATCCTCACTAAACCTGAAATTCAAAAATTTACAATTCTTTGGATTCCACATACAACGGTGTATAGTTTCTACTAGTACTTCCTTAAAACACACTTGAGTTGATTCCACATTGTCATTTATGAGGATCCATGAGTCCAACCAATTAATTCTATTCCACATTTACTATCCCTAAAATTATTAATTCTCACACACTAGTGTTTAGAATAAGCTCATTTATCCCATTATAAATGTATTGATCCTAAATATTTTTATATTTTCCCCAACTACTAATGTTATAATTTAGTGGTTGATTTTGATGGATCATGCTTGAAAATTCTATATTGAGATATTTACATTAGAATAACTATGTTGTTATAATCCATCATTACATTCTTTATATTAAGATACATTATATAAAATATAGCGTCCATTTATTGAATAATTATTAACACTATCTATGTGTATTATCTGTCGCAAACTTGATCATGTACCATTGTAACCCAATACTCGAGTCAACACTAACATATCCCGAAGTACGTTTTTGATCAGAAATTGGTTAGTGAGTAGAACATGACATCATAAAAAATTATATTTGGAATGATTTTAAATCATATAATGTAGAAGATAAGAAAATCATAATTCATATAAGGTATGATCCATATAGATATTTGTACCATAATTCAAACATGTATAAAAACCCCATATACTATAAAAAAAGACCAGAAAACATAGAAACTACACAACTACGAATAGAATAAACACTTATTGTCCAAGGATCAATAGCTACTACCAACTCTAAATGGAACCATTCCCTTAATCAAACCTGGAATAAGGTAATCTAAAAACACCCAAAGGCGCCAGTAGGGTGTGAGATAAAATACTAGTAGGGCCTCCCTACAGAATCCATAGTAATATGAAACATTTAATTAAAAAAAATGATTTCAAATTTATGTAAACATGATTGTAATTTCACAAAAATAATTAAAAAAAATGACACATTACATTTCCAATAATAGAATTACATAAAAAATAGCTTAATAAATTTTTTTATATAAAATAGTTTATATGAATCATAGGGCATTTAAAACATTTTTTGAAAAAATGGAATATATTTATATATCAAATATACGAGGGGATAAGCATGGTAATATGCCAAGAGGTATGACAGTTCCAAGTTATTGGACTCCACAAACTGAAAGGGACACAAAAATATATATATTCTCATTCCCCCTTCGATAGTGTTAAAATGGACTTCCCCACTGTCCTATTAAGGATGTGAGGTATTGTATGTGTGTTTTAGTGATGTTGTATAATCATAGTGTTCTCTCTCAAATTACCAATTATCTACCTAAGATTGTATGCCCACTAGCAAACAAATAAATATGCAGAATTTATTTTAAAAAAAAAATAAATGACAATTCATCCCATTATCCCATTTCAAATATTATAATTTCAATTTTAAAATCCAAAAGACATTTTCAAATTATAACACCCCTTTTCCCATGATAAAAACCAATGGTGTCTATCTATTCCATTTTTATCCATTTTTCTCAATTAATAATTTTAATTCGAATCAAAATTCAATTTCACAACACACATTCACAATTTTAATCAACCAAAATTAATTTTCAAAAAAATACATCAATTTCACAATAAATCAACAACTCAATGGGGTTTGAGAAATTCCTTATATTTATGCCAAAACACAAATTTCATATCCAAATCCCAGAATTCAATGGAATATTTTTTATCAATAAAATTTAATTTCAATAGAATAAATACTGACACATTAAATTCAAATAAATTTATTCCAATTGAGTAGATTCAGGTTAATTATATATCCCAAATGAAATAGAACCACCTAACACGGTATCATGGGATCTCATAAATCTGAATGCTAACTTTTATTTTATAATAGTGAACTTTGAAAGCATAATATGGGAGAAGTTCAAATTTTGTTCTCCTAGCTTTGATTCTCGTTTTAAAGGGTCCCATTGTGAAAAAACATCACTTTTGGAGCTTTATTGGAAGGAGAAATAAATTTGGGTTCGTACAGGTCTATAAGGGACCAGAAAATTGAGGGTTTTGGTATATGAAAAAAATAATTTTTGGATTATAAATGTCATGTGTACGGATTATTGGGTGGATCCACATGGTCTTGGTAAATTGTGCACCCTAGAATTGCACCCCTTTTAATGGGTTTCATGGTTTCTCCTAAGTGGGAAGAAAATATGGAATTCCATTTTCTTGAATTGAAGAACCCTACTATCAGGGTTTATAGGGTTTCCTATGAGAGGGAACATGGTTTGGGAAAACCATTTGCAAACCATGTAGAACCTATCAATTTTCATGATTTCCAAAATTTTCACCTGAAAAAAAAACAAAAAAAAGATTGATTACAAAAGTGGTTTAAGAATACCTAAATATTATCATGATTCTACAACCTACCCATCATAGAAACCATTACCCTTATAAATCATACGAAATTCTTCCATGCTTAAAAAAATGATCCCATTTCTCTCTCATCAGTTCCACCCTCACCCATGCCTCATGACTATCAGAATCATTCTTCTATATAACTTGATCCAATGGTATCGTCATATAATGTAGTAACTTGGTTTCATAATCTTATATCCTGAATGGATACTCAGTCAGGAATAAATCATGTTCAACCTCAAGATAAATCTAGCTCAGATCATGTGATTGATCAAATTGATACATTTATATATCATATTCATGGATGAACTTATGTATCGACTTTAGCTATGGTGGAAGTGAAAACATAATCCAATTTTCTCACCTATTCAGCAACACAAATGGTTCCATAAAAATTATGAATAGATTTACTTTTCCTTCCAAGATATTGATAAGCCAAACGAGTTGATACTTTCATGAACACCTAGTCATAAAATGAGGAATCCATAGGTCTGTGATAATGATTTTTCTAAGACTTGTTCTAGATTTGTGTTGTCAAAATTATTTTATGAATCAACTAAATCATTGTTGTAATATCTTGAAAAAAGAGTTATCCAACCATGGATCATTAACCAATATCCATCCGTCATAATGTATATCTGTAAGACTAACCATACTAGTCCTCAAAAGAAACTATTTTTAATGGGGATTGGTAACTATTGTTATAAGAAAACTCAACCATCCAAAAATGATCATCTCAAGATCCGCCAAAGTAGAGAACATAATTGTCAAGCATATCCTGAAGAATCCAGAGAGATTAATTTATATCCATAGAACAATGGATTAGATTTTAGACCCACTACCACCTAAATCCATCTCTAATAACGAGATGTGAAATGAGGATCCCAATCATAGGCTATAGTAGATGGAACTCTGTGAAAATGAACATTCTATTTCACATAGTGATCAACCAAATTCTGAAATTTGGTGGTATATAGAATTCTTATAAAGTTATCCTATTTAATCAAGACAATTGATCACAACCCATATAACATTATTTATTCAATGGGTATATGGAAACCCAAAACAAATGTCCATAGAGATCTCATCTGATATCCATTTTAGGACTATAAGTGGATGAAGAAAATGAGAAGGATTTTGTTCCTAGATCGTTACCTATTTAAACAAATCACAACAAGGAACAAAATCATCAATTCCCCAAATCATGCATTTCTACCAAAACTAACACATAATTTCATGGAAAATATTTTTGGTTCCAAGATTCACTACCCACATGGAACTATAGAAATACACCATCACAGGATTCCTTACCGCTAAGGACACAACAACGAGATTATAATAACCCAAAATTTTTTCAGTAGAAAATTTCCAATTAGAAACTATCTCCCCACAATTTATAGATTTTCTAATTCTATTAATGTCATCAGTATTCTCTTGTTACTATTGAATCATATTGAGAAGGGCAGAAGTAAAATTGGCACAAAAATGTTATCCCAACCCCTGATTCACAGACACTAATATTTAACTATAGGAAGAGTCAAATGAAGTTTCACTATTCTTATGATTCCCTCACTACCTAGGTCAAAAGATTCCATCTCGAATCATCTATGATGGCATTACATTTTTAAGCTATATAGAAGAGAAGAAAATCTAAAGGATTTTGGTATTCCACCTAATGCCTATGGAAAAGATTCTAATATTTTAGAGAGAATATATAACTCATGAAATTCTTGTATGAATACATGGTAGACCTTTCTCTATAATTTTAATTAGACCAACACATAATCACATTCATCACAATATAAAGTTCAATGTCATGTGATGATTAATTATTTTCTTGTGGACTAAGCTGAGGAGAGGCATTTTCAATGACACAATCACCCTAAATAATAATCCATCCCAAACCTGAACCTGATGCATCATAAAAGACCACATATCCCTATCAAAAATAGGAAAGTTTCAATAATGGGGCATTGTGAAAAATACATTCCAGATAATAAATGGAATCTTAAATTTGTAATCCTAAGAAAATTTCACTACCGTTGGAGGAAGAATATTCATTATAGAATCCATATGTGATAATTCCATTATGATGTAATAAAAATAGCCATAAAATATTAAGAATCTATGAATATTTGAGGAATTGCATGCTCTATCCATAGCTTATTATCCTTTAACTTTTTAGGATCAACTAAAATTCCATGATCCACCACCACATGTCTCAAAAAATTCACTACATAGGTCCAGAAATCACATTTCAATATCATGGCATAAAGTCAGTGATTTAACAACAATTCTATAACTGCTCAAATATGATGTACATGATCCTCTCATAATAAAATTTCAGAAGGATAAAATCAAAAATTAATACCATAAAATTAGTAGGATACATTTTTTAAGATCCTTTTCATAAAATCCATGAATAATTCATTATAATTTTTTCGGATAAATTTCATTAAAACGTACCCATAGTAGTTGTACTTTCTCTTAAAGGCAGCTTTCCGAATGTTAGATCTATTTAACCTAAACTTATGGTAATGTGATTTAAAAAAATCTCCGAGAACCACATAACCCCTTTAATATATTCAATGATATAATCTATAAGGCCCCAGCCTTAAACCTTACTTAATCTTGAGTTATTACAAGATTACACATTGATGATCTTTTCAGGTTTAGAGTTTTAGAGAATTAGATCATGAAACATGCATTACATTCCACATTTAAACAAATTGGTTACATAAAAGACAGTATTCATTCTTCCCATCAATGGAAACATATTTAAAATAAAACATGGATTCGTTCTTGACACATCTTTGACATTATCATCACATCATGTACCTTTCCCTTAACCTATGAAAAACATTTCAAAAACTTGGGATGAGCATAAAAACCTCAGTAAGGGTTATAAAAATATGGAAAGGAAACATGAGTTCATATATACATAAGAATGAAATCATACTTTACCCATAAAACATAGGCACTTTAACATACCTCATCAAATCATGAATAAATCATAGAAATCAGAAGACATAAATGTAACTTAAGGCATTCATAAAATTCTTACGTAGGGAGTAACCCTCTTGGTTACGTTTGGAATACCCACCACAGTATATTCCCTAAATATCTTCAGAGAAACCTTAATGTTTCACTCCATCGCGTTACCCAATGCATTGGAGAGCTATATCGGGCTCACCCACCCTTAGTTTATCACGGAACCACCCGTCTTCATAATAATGTCCAAGAACCTCAACACAATCGTATCACATAAAACATGCATAAATCAAACCTAACATTTCCACCTTTCAGTCACAAGATATCAATACAACACATTGATATAAAAACATTATGAAAACCATTTTCAATACCAAAATAAAAGAAAAGTAAAACATGGTATTTATTTTTCTTTTAAAAAGAAAGTATGGCTTGTAGAGGAAGCCGAAACTCAAATAATGGTCATGACGGCGGAGAAGTCATTGTCGCCACATACGTATGACAAAAACATTCCCTTTTGTCATTTAGTAAACACTTCGTATAAAAAAGATACCTTTTGAATAAACGTAAAAGTCAAAGGGTTTTATACTCCGTATAAAAGAAGGGTGTGTATAAAACAGAATATGCCTCAATGAAAGGAGATTGAGAGGAAGTCCGTTACAAAGACGGTATCATTGGTTTAAGGATAAATCAATTACATAATAATGTGTGACAAACGAATATACCAAATATAAGTGGATATTAAGTGTAAAATAATCAAGGTTCATTCACACATATTCAAAGGATGAAATATTCAATAACTACATGTTGAACCCAAAGAAATCGAAATTGGGTTAAGAAGTTCCCTTGACAGCCTAACGACGTCACATCAAAATGAGTTGATGAGAGATAAAAAAAGGGCATCTCATCACTTGGAAATAAAATTTACATCAATAAGGATATATGAGAACATATCCCAATATAACAATATGTAAATTAAAATACCCAACAAAGAAGTCTTTTAAAAATAGGAGGGTGAAAGGTTCCCATACCGACATGGGTATCTTTTGAAACATACACCTCGTGAAATAAGGACAATACAACATTGATGTAAATACTCATAAAAGAGAGCATATTACACAATGAGTAAAATAATGGGCAGTACATACACCACTCAAAGGAAATTATGGCAAATGTAGCATAAATCTCACAGGAATAAAAGTGAGATGAAAAATCCCTTACGAAAACTCGGCAGCCTAACGACGCCACATAAAACATACAAAAATGGATTGATGAGATAAAATAAGGTATCTCGTCATATTAACTTTAATTTTATAGAAAGTGGAGTATAAAAGAACATCCCCCAACATAAAAAAGAGGATCTTAAAAGAAGTGACATAAAAGAGAGTACTTAAAAAGAAAGAGAGAGGTTAGATCTCTTACGAAAATTTGGCAGCCTAACGGCACCACTCAAAACATCCAAAATGGATTGATGAGAGAGAATAGGGTCTTTCATCACATATACATAAAAATTACAGTATGATTAATATAAAATAACAACCCAATAACAAGAAATATGAGCTTCAAATGGAATGACATAAATGAGTGTACTTAAAAAGAAAGAGTGGAGTAGGATCCCTTACCTCAAGTCCAAATTTTCTTGTTCATTTCCTTATATTCCTGAATAATAAACATTGTTCAATTAATAATTGCCTAAGTACCTCCTTTAGAGATTATTATTCAGTTCATATCACATATTATAATGTTATAATAATTGTTTAATAATGTTAGTTCATATCAAACGTTTTTGCCGATGATTGGTACATGAGTAAAAAATGAACTTGTTTGAAAAAATATTTCCCATGTAGTTATAAGTAAATAATTTCCAGAATATTATTAATGACTAAAATATCAAAAATATCCAGTAAATATTCATCTTATAATATTCCATATCATTTAGAGATAAAAAATGAAAAACACCCTTCATGGAGACGGTAGGCCGTACGTACGCATGAACGCTACTTTCATTTTTTGTCATATTAATGGAATTAAAACAAAATTAGAGGGATATATATATATGTTATAATTCCAGAATGATATCCATAATTTAGATGTAATATATTACATATATATCCATTATATATATGTACTTATAATATTACATAACATTTTGATATAAGAAATGAAATGTACCGTTCAAGGAGACGGTAAGCCGTACGCACGCATGAACGCTACTTCGATTTCTATTTCATATTTAATGGAATAATGATACATAATAGTATTTTAATTCCAGTATGGTATCATATATAATATCATTAAATATATCCTTTATACGTACCACATATGGTATTAACGAATCAAATCACTTTGATGGGGCGGTAGTCCGCACTTCCTTAAATGAAGATATCACGTTTTCCCATAATGGAAACAATAAAGGTACACCATAAATGAAAAATAGAGAAGCTTAAGTAAAACATAAACATATTAGATATCATATATAAATATAGTGTCATCTTAATGGCCACCTTTGAAGCTGTTAGAAAAATGTTGAACAATCATCGTTTCGGGAGGCAGAAATTCGCCATCCACGGAAACAGTATGTTCTTTAACCATTAGATGTTGGTGTGTGTAAGTGTAGCTCGAATCCTTCTTATAAAAACATCATAGTATATATTTAAGATACTGGATTTGTTACAAAATAAATTAATAAAAAGAGTTTAGGGGGTTGGAGAAGCAAAATAAAACAAAAGGACACAAGTGAAGACATTACCTTAAAATCAGGTAGCTCCCATTGGTTTGAACTCAAAGGCTTCCTTGAGAAGAATTATTCCCAAAGTGAGGCTTCAAGGAGTAATAGAGGGAAGTGGAGAGACAAAATGGGCAGGGTTTGGCCGAGCCACAGGCTTTGGGAGTGTGGGTAAAGAGGTAGAGGTGGGGGCCTTTTATAAGAGGAGAGGAGGGGCACTCTTGTAATGTTACAAAATGATACTTTATTTTCAAAATAGTATAGGATTTTAAAGGTCCCAAATTGATGTATTTCGAGTATAAGGTGATAAGGGTTCGAACTCCACTCATCCAATAGGTTTGGGACGTGTGTAGGTCTTAAATATTACATTATCTTTCCATTTTATTTAAATCGTTAAATAATGAGGTCATCACTACATCATCATGATGTCATAAATAATTTAATTTATTTAATGTATAAAAATTATAAGAAAAATACTATGAAGTAGGAAATTATTCTATCTTTCCAATGACTATTTATAGTCAAAAATATGACTTGTATAACCCCATGTATATTTTTTTTTGTAAAATATCTCATGTTTGTGTCATTTTTACTTTAACATTAAATAAAAATATATTTATGTCACTTCCCAACCAAAGTGGCTCCATGGGGTCCCCAAGTTGACCCATGGATTGTCTTGGTCGTCCATGACACATCCAATGAGGTTAGTACATGTTTATAGGTCATTTCATTGTAATAAAACATTATTCTTACCATAAACTACACTAATTACCTCTAATCGCGAATAAAAACGTAAAAAGTTACTATTCACCAAAAAATTATTTTTATCCCATTGAACCACATTTTACTTCTTAATGAGAACCATTTATGTCAGATTTTTGGAATTCAAAACACAAATATGGAAAAATTTCATTTAAACGGAAAAATCAGTTTTTATAAGTACCACTTAGTGGTTTCACTATTCATCAAAAATTGAAGTTTTTCATAAAAATCCATAAAATTCACCCTAAGATATATTTGATATTAAGAATTAAAAAATGAAGTTTATTTTAAAAATTTCAAAACATTTAAGTTAAATTAATTAATTTAATAATTAATTCCCGCTGTCAGAGCAAATAACGTGTTTTTATGAAACAATAAGTATCAAAAGATTAACACTAGTTTAAGTCTGATATCATTGTGAAATTAATTCCAAAGACCAATATTAGATTTAATGGTAAAAATATATTCTAATTTCACTTTAAAAAAAATTCAAAAGATAATTTAATAATATAAATAAATTATATTAAAAATAGGTTTTGAATTAAAATAAAACATTTTACACTATTCATTAAAAAATGAACTTTATCGGAAAGATACCAAAAATTTACACAAAGTAAATTTTGATGTCCCAATTCATAAGAAGAGTTTTATTTGGTCCAATAGAATGTATAATAGTGAACAAAACTATATTTAATGACGGTTCTCCATCAAAAGGCGATAAGTGAACCTTTAGTGAAAACTAGGGCATATACGCCTAAAATTGAATTCTTTCCGTATTTTAAGCCTTTATCTTATATTAGATAAATGTAAAAACATTTAAAAACATATATAATCATATTTTAGTTATTTCTATCCATTCTCTCCAATACAACAGCTTCATGTTAACTACCATTTAAAATAATATTATTTTATTATTAGAGTGCAACGTAAGATTCCCAAGAAACTCGTTGTTGCGTGTTGGGTACGCCATCGAGCATAGCGTCCCCTTTAAAGTCATATTAATATTTTATTCACAAATATGGATAAATATGAAAATGTAATATTCTTTATTTACCTGGGGTGTTACATCCTCACCCCTTTTGGGAATTTCATCCTCGCAATTTTTAAAATTGAGCTTGGAAACATCCTTGAAAGTCCCACATCGGAACAAGAGTCTGTAAAACAATCACTTTAAAATAAAGGAAGATAAGTACAGAGGTCACCCGAGTTAACCCCTACTAGGATTCCATGTAGAAAAACATGGACATGGAAGAAAATGCAAAGGGTCATGTTCTTGAGGGAGAGTGATAGTAAACAAGTCTATGAGAAAGTTAACCATAAGAAAATCACAAACTTGTGATGGGTTAAACGGTATTCGATTCCCCAGTAGGAAAATTTAATAGACAACATTTTTGTTTTAAGTTACATTTTATTGAGGAATTTATTCATAAGGAAACATAATCACTTATCATGTTGACTTTCAAAATTTACTAGATTCCTTAATCAAACTCATATTTATTCCAAAAGACGAGTATTTAGGGAGACTTGTTCGCACTAAGAGTACTATAATCAACTTCTAGAGAATCACCTAATCCACCAAAGAGAACTATAAACTTCCCATGTCTGTAGGCTTTAACCAAAACAAAAACCAAAAAGGTTAGTACAATGTCAGATAATCCAGAAAAGGATAACCCTTTAAAAAGAAAATCTATGCTTAATCTCCAAAATTTGTCCAACAAAACCCAAAGTTCAACAAGGACCATCCGATAAACAATTTTTCCATAAAATTATTCAAATTAAACCAATCTTAGATTGAAACCCAATTATTTGAATTATGTAGTCACATAGTCTTCCATGTTAAATCGTAACATTTATCTCCAAAAATCATTATTTGATCTTAAAGTCTCGTATTGAAAATTAATTATCCTAATCACATATCCTCTATGATAGGTTAATCATTTTCATAAATAACCCAAATACAACTTACTCTTAGTTTATAAAATCATATAACTAAAAAGAATCAATCAAAATAACCAGGTACTTCATGCAGTCCAGTGGTAGGCGATAAATACCAGTCACACTTTGGTTGTGGGTTCGATTCCCGCAGCTTTGTCCGACGTGATGGGTAGTCACACGGTCTGCGTGTTGTCCTTTTTCCAAAACTATATAATTCTCAAATCATTCCCCAAAAAGGGATAAAATCATCAAAAATAACCATAACATAATTTAACCTCATTTTTATCTCATTCCTTTCACTTCAATCATAACATATAGTAACCCATAATTACCTCAAAAGTAAGGATCATATAAACCCAAATGGTTCTTTATAACTATGTCCACAAAAGAAAAGATAACTATTCCTTGAATAAAATTTTCATATATTAAACATCAGGGTTACACATAATATAAAAAGTCTTCTAATGTACCCCCATCATCAAAAGTGGCATAATACTCTTAAGAATTTCACCATAACTCTTGATGCCCTTATATGTTGACATATTACTCATTCAACGTTCTTCATGATCCATTAACCATTCCTTTCCAACTTATTCTGAAATACCTCTTTCCTATAAACAAAATCATATATCATATCCTAATATTCCAAAATTGGAAAATAATAGTCATGAAATAATACATTCCTTTGATTGGTCACTGTCAGTTTCTTCATCCACAATCGGAATGGAATTAGGTATTGGTAAACGAACATTTGTACTCTCTTGGTGATCCCATTCACGAAACTTCTTCATAGGACATGTGTTTGCATAATGACCATGCACACCACATTTAAAACATTAAATTTATCCCTCAAAAAGAACTTCTTTCCCTTTCCTCGAGTCAACCGGATGCTTCCTTTTTCCATGGCAGGTTCTTGCTTTATGACCTTCATTTCCACATCTATAGCATATTTCTGTCCATTTGAAACATTTTCCTAGGTGTTTCTTTCCACATCTTTGACACATAGGTTTTGGAACGCACTTACCTTTATGATTATTACATGTACTTCCGTAGGGATTTTTTTCGCACATATATGATGCCTTATAGAAACCACCAAGGTTTAGGTGGTCAATCATGACTCCAGATAGTTGGTTGAGGATAATCACAAGAGTTCTCATTGCAGCTCCCATATCATTCAGTTGCTTGCTCAAAAAACTGTCACAGTTTCCTTCACATCCACTGTTACTTTGGTGCCTACTAGATCCAACCATTTACTAAAACAAAAAAGGATAGTGTGAGTATATCAAAAAACCATCATGTACTAATGAGGAAGATAAACACTAAGATATACTTACTCATTCACTTTATCTAAAACTAGGACTCCTTCTGAAATCCTAACCATTATGGTAATGCCACTTATGTTTAAATAATACCCTAACCTCTAAAGTTATCTAAACCGACCTTTGATACCAACTATAAGGCCGCAAAATTAATCCTTACGTAATTTTGAGTTATTACAAGATTACACATTGAGGATCCTTTCAGGTTTAGAGTTTTAGAGAATTAGATCGTGAAACTTTCATTAAATTACACATTTAAACAAAGTGGTTACATAAAAGACAGTATTCATTCTTCCCATCAACAGAAACATATTTAAAATAAAACATGGATTCATTCTTGACACATCCTTGACACTATCATCACATCATGTACCTTTCCCTTGACCTGTGAAAAACATTTCAAAAACATGGGATGAGCATAAAAAGCTCAGTAAGGGTTATATAAATATGGAAAGGAAACATGAGTTCATATATACATAAGAATGAAATCATAATTTACCCATAAAACATAAGCACTTTAACATACCTCATAAAATCATGAATAAATCATAGAAATCATAAGACATAAATGTAACTTGAAGAATTCATAACATTCTTACGTAGGGAGTAACCGTCTTGGTTACATTTGGAATACCCACAACAGTATATTACCTAAATCTCTTCGGAGAAACCTTAACGTTTCACTCCTTCATGTTACCCAATGCATTGGAGAGCTATATCAGGCTCACCCGCCCTTAGTTTATCATGAAACCACCCATCTTCATAATAATGCCCAAGAACCTCAACATAATCGTATCACATAAAACATGCATAAAGGAAACATAACATTTCCACCTTTCAATCACAAGATATCAATACAACACATTGATATAAAAATATTATGAAAACCATTTTCAATACCAAAATAAAAGAAAACTAAAACATGGTATTTATTTTTCTTTTAAAAAGAATGTATTTCTTGTAGAGGAAGCCGAAACTCAAATAATGGTCACGACGGCAGAGAAGTCATTGTCACCGCATACGTACGACAAAAACATTCCCTTTTGTCTTTTAGAAAACACTTCGTATAAAAAGATTCCTTTTGAATAAACGGAAAAGTCAAAGGGTTTTATACACCGTATAAAAGAAGGTTGTGTATAAAACAGAATATGCCTCAATGAAAGGAGATTGAGACGAAGTCCCTTACAAAGACGGTATCCTTGGTATAAGGATAAATCAATTACATAATTATGTGTGACAAACGAATAAAACAAATATAAGTGGATATTAAGTGTAAAATAATCAAATTTAATTCACACATATTCAAAGGAAGACATATTCAATAACTTCATGTTGAACCCGATGAAATCGAAATTGGGTTAAGAAGTTCCCTTGACAGCCTAAAGGCGTCACATCAAAATGAGTTAATGAGAGATAAAAAAGGGTATATCATCACTTGGACATAAAATTTACATCAATAAGGATATATGAGAACATATCCCAACATAACAATATGTAAATTAGAATACCCAAAAAAATAAGTCTTTTAAAAAGGGGAGGGTGAATGGGTCCCTTACCGACATGGGTATCTTTCGAAACATACACCTTGTGAAAGAAGGACAATACAACATTGATGTAAATACTCATAAAAGAAATTATATTACACAATGATTAAAATAATGGGCAGCACATACACCACTCAAAGGAAATTATGGCAAATGTAGCATAAATCTCACGGGAATAAAAGTGAGATGAAAAATCCCTTACGAAAACTCGGCAGCCTAACGACGCCACATAAAACTTACAAAAATGGATTGATGAGATAAAATAGGTTATCTCATAATATTAACTTAAAGTTTATATAAATATGAATATAAAAGAAAATCCCCCAACATAAAAAAGTGGAGCTTAAAAGAAGTGACATAAAAGAGAGTATTTAAAAAGAAAGAGAGAGGTTAGATCTCTTACGGAAATTTGGCAGCCTAACGGCGCCACTCAAAACTTCAAAAATGGATTGATGAGAGAGAATAGGGTCTCTCATCACATGAACATAAAAATTACAGTAATATTAATATAAAAGAACAACCCAGTAACAGGAAAGATTAGTTTTAAAAGGAATGACATAAAAGAGTGTACTTAAAAAGAAAGAGTGGAGTAGGATCCCTTACCTCAAGTCCAACTTGTCTTGTTCGTTTCTTTATATTCCTGAATAATAAACTTTGGTCAATTAATAATTGCCTAAGCACCTCCTTTAGATATTATTATTCAGTTCATATCACATATTATAATGTTATAATAATTGTTTAATAATGTTAGTTCATATCAGATGTTTTTGTCGATGTTTGGTACATGAGTCAAAAATGAACTTGTTTGAAAAACGATTGCCCGTGTAGTTATAAGTAAATAATTTCCAGAATAGTATTAATGAATAAAATATCATATATATCCATTAAATATTCATTTTATACTATTCTATATCATTTGGAGATAAAAAATGAAAAGCACCATTCATGGAGACGGTAGGCCGTACGTACGCATGAACGCTACTTTCATTTTTTGTCATATTAATGGAATTAAAAAAAGAGAGAGATATATATATGTTATAATTAAAGAATGATATCCATAATTTAGATGTAATATATTACATATATATCAATTATATATATGTACATATAATATTACATAATATTTTGAGATAAGAAATGAAACGTACCGTTCGTGGAGATGGTAAGCCGTACGTACGCATGAACGCTACTTCCATTTCTATATCATATTTAATGGAATAATGATACATAATAGTATTTTAATTCCAGTATGGTATCATATATAATATCATTAAATATATCCTTTATTCATACCACATATGGTATTAACGAATCAAATCACTTTGAGGGGGCGGTAGTCCGTACTTCTTTAAATGAAGATATCGTGTTTTCCCATAATGGAAACCATAAAGGTACACCATAAATGAAAAATACAGAAGATTAATTAAAACATAAACCTATTATATATCATATATAAATATAGTGTCATCTTAATGGCCACCTTTGAAGGTGTTATAGTAATGTTGAACAATCAACGTTTCGGGAGGCAGACATTCGCCATCCACGGAAACAAAATGTTCTTTAACCCTTAGATGTAGGTGTTTGTAAGTGTAGCTCTAATACTTCTCATAAAAAGATCCTAGTATATTGAAGATACTGGATTTTTTACAAAATAAATTAATAAAAAGAGTTTATGGGGTTGGAGAAGCAAAATAAAACAAAAGGACCCAAGTGAAGACATTACCTAAAAATCGAGTAACTCCCTTTGGTTTGAGCTCAAAGGCTTCCTTAAGAAGACTTATGCCCAAAGTGAGGCTTCAAGGAGTAATATAGGGAAGTCGAGAGACAAAATGGGAAGGGGTTGGCAGATCCAAAGGCTTTGGGAGTTTGGGTAAGGAGTTAGAGGTGGGGGCCTTTTATAAGAGGAGAGGAGGGGCACTCTTGTAATGTTACAAAATGATACTTTATTTTCGAAAGAGTTTCAGATTTTAAAGGTCCCAAATTGATTTATTTCGAGGATAAGGTGATAAGGGTTCTAAAACCACTCATTCAATAGGTTTTGTACATGTGTAGGTCTTAGATATTTCATTATATTTCCATTTTATTTAAATCCTTAAACAATGAGGTCATCGCTGCATCATCATGATGTCATAAATAATTTAATTTATTTAATGTCTAAAAATTATAAAAAAACTATGATTTAGGAAATCATTTTATCTTTCCAAGGACTATTTATAGTCAAAAATATGACATGTATCACCCCATGTAAAAATTGTTTTAGTAAAAAATTTCATGTTTGTGTCATTTTTACTTTAACATTAAATAAAAAGATATTTATGTCATTTCCCAACCAAAGTGGCTCCATGGGGTCCCCAAGTTGATCCATGGATGGTCCGGGTCGGCCATGACACATCCAATGAGGTTAGGACATGTTTCTAGGTCATTTCATTCTATTAAAACATTATTCTTACCCTAAACTACACTAATTACCTCTAATCGCGATTAAAAACTTAATAAGTTACTATTCACCAAAAAATTATTTTTATCCCATTGAACCACATTTTACTTCTTAATGAAAACCATGAATGTCAGATTTGTTAAATTAAAAACACAAATATGTCAAAATTTCATTTAAACAGAAAAATCCGTTTTTATAAGTACCACTTAGTGGTTTCACTATTCATCAAAAATTGAAGTTTTTCAGAAAAATCCCAAAAATTCACCCCGTGCTATATTTGATATTACGAATTCAAAAATGAAGTATATTTTAAAAAATTCAAAACATATAAGTCACATTAATTAATTTAATAATTAATTCCCGCTGTCGGAGCTAATAGCATGTTTTTACGAAACAATAAGTATCAAAAGATTGACACTAGTTTAAGTCTGATTTCAAAGTGAAATTAATTCCATCGACCACTATTGGATTTAATGGTAAAAATATATTCTAATTTAAATTTAAAACCAATTCAAAATATAATATAATCATATAAATAAATTAGATTAAAAAGAGGTTTTGAATTAAAATACAACATTTTACACTATTCATTAAAAAATGAACTTTATCGGAAAGATACCAAAAATTTACACAAAGTTAATTTTGATGTCCCAATTCTTAAGAAGAGTTTTATTTGGTCCAATAAAATTTATAAGAGTGAACAAAACTATATTTAATGACGGTTCGCCATCAAAAGGTGATAAGTGAACCTTTAGTGAAAACTAGGGCATATACGCCTAAAATTAAATTCTTTCCGTATTTTAAGCCTTTATCTTTTATTGGATAAATGTATAAACATTTAAAAACATATATAATCATATATTAGTTATTTCTATCAATTCCCACCAATACATTGGATACATGTTAACTACCATTTAAAATAATATTATTTTATTATTAGAGTGCAACGTAAGATTCCCAAGAAACTCGTTGTTGCGTGTTGGGTACGCCATCGAGCATAGTGTCCCCTTTAAAGTCATATTAATATTTTATTCACAAATATGGATAAATATGAGAATTTCATATTCTTTATTTACCTGGCATGTTACATAATCAATCCATCGAATTTGATAATTTTTATTTATCATTATTTGATTGATCTTCTAGTGATAAACTCAATGGAAATGTATCCAAGGAGCATTCTTAGTTAAGAGAACTGGTGTAGCCAATGTTGACATACGTTTTCATATAAATCATTTCATTGTAAGATCATCCAACTAATAATTCAATAATTTTATTTCAAATAGTTCCATGTAGTATGATGGAATTGAGACTGGTCAATTACTAGGTACTAAATATATAGAATACTCTGTCTCTCATAATGATGGAAAACAATAAACATTATAAGGGAAAATGTTGAGAAAATCGATGAAAAAAGGAGGGAAATAACCTTTCAAATTTTCCTACTGCAGATAAGAAATAAATAAATATAACCTTCCCCAAGTATTGAAGAGAAGTTCAAGCTATATTCTATCTTGGGTCACACTCTAATTGAATGAAATATAACACACAATTGGCTGTAGTGAAAGCGCCCCATCAAAGATAATAATCAGTCTAAGATTTATTGGCAAAGAGCCAATCCATCCAAAATATGTCATCAAATAGTTTTATGTCAGGAATGAAAAAATTACATGGATGTTTAACATATAATGAAAAGAAAACACAAGTGGGACAATGTAGACCCCAATCTCATTATATTATAAGGGTTGTAGTAATATCCACCACATAAAGAAAAATTTCAAAAGGAAAATTTAGTATTTTTACAACATATATTGAAATAATTGAATGAGATGAACTATTATCATAAAGTGAAATCACTAATGAAGAAGATATAGTAATGGTAACTATGACAGTTGTTGGACCCATAATTTATTCCTTTAGTGACTCATCCAATGCATGAAGATGATTTGTATCATAAGTATCTATCTGGAACCCTTTTTTCCATGAAGCATCTGATTGTGCCGCTATTTTAGAATTTTTATATTATATAATGCCACTAATCCAACTGGAATTAAAAAGGAAAATATTTTATAAGTTACCAAATCATCCACATGAACCACATAAC
This sequence comes from Viscum album, assembly GCA_963277665.1. NCBI lineage: Eukaryota > Viridiplantae > Streptophyta > Magnoliopsida > Santalales > Viscaceae > Viscum > Viscum album. The sequence continues at coordinate 499,397,329 of OY728167.1, forward strand.
ATGGGTAAATATGTGTGGACCATATTTGAAGCCTCTGGATTTCCACATTTTTAACAAATAGATGGGAATATTCAAGGCACTATAGAATGTTAAGAAATACCCTACTATCAATAAACACCATAGGAATCATTATTATTTCTCTTTACATTAAAGGAACTTATTATTCCAATAGAATAAAACGAAAGTCCTAACAACCCATACATGCCAGCCAGGTCCATTTAGACCATTAATGCTCTATCACGAACACCAGCATAATAGGGAATCTTCAGTTATAAAACATGAGAATGTATATCCAGTTGATGTCCCTACTAGAATGGATGATCATTTATCTGCCCATTTAATAATATCCTAGGTGAAACCTATAGGAGCTTAGTGAAAAGTTATTCATATTCTTTCATAGTCCAGTCATTATGTTAACATTTTGAAAACCCACTGATCTTGTCCCACATCATAGAATATTAAAACAAATTGCTGGAAAAGATAAACATTATGTTTTTCCTCTATAATTACATGAGTTTATTTTTCATCACCATCGTGTCCCAACATCTCCTGCTTGATCCTCATAGTAGGAAGGTGGATCACCTGACATTTATTTCATTGGGTGTCTCCAAGAACCCAATCAACCGCTCTATCCTAATCAACCATCAACTTACTCTAGATGGTTATTTGATTCTTTGAAAGCTATTATCTTCTAACGAAGTAACTCTTAGAAACTAATTTAGATAATTTCCCTATGAGGTTCAATAGTTAGAGCATGAATAGGAACTAGTGGTGGTTCATATCCCAGATCATATACAGTACTCCCGATCACCTCTATAAGACTAAGGTCCATGTTAATATTTTCTCACTAATGTTCATCTACATCATCCTATATGATTAGATTCTCATTTATTCTCAGATGAATGATATAAAAACACAGTAAGAAAAAATTTATTAAATCATATTAACAACCAAACATGGAAACACTATAAATTAATCCCATCATTTAAACAAAACAGATGTATATTTAAGTATATCAAAATAAAATGTTGGGAAAATTATAGAACTAATTCTCTAGGATTCCTTCCCAATCCACCCACGGTGACATAATGTTCATTACTATTAGAGGTACCCATGCACATAATAACAACTAACACATATGTCCCTACAAGATTACACATTACATACTGACTTCAAGAAAAAATCTCAGCTATAAGAACTGATACCACATTATCGTGAACCATCCTAGGTATGTTGGTAACCCGATAACAAATACAACCCTCACATATCTCAAATGGAATTACCAATCCCAAAAGGTTGGTAAATAGCACATGGTATCATAGAAAATGAAAGTGGGAATGATTTCTCTATGGACATTTTGGATGAACATAAACCCATCAGTATTCATACAAGAGAAACTAGACAAAGAGATATGTTCCAGAAGACAAACATATATTACAACTCAATGTACTATAACAATGTACTAGGAAACAAGAAAACTTCCCATGTCCCAATGGATGAAACTCACAATGTACTATGATAAACATCAATTACCACCACCATGTACCATCATAACCTTTCTCAATCCTACAAAAGGATAATATAAAAACACCTAAACTAATAGGTAATGATTGATCTAAAATCCCATTAGTGTCTCACTAATTATTCAATAATAAGATACCTCATTTAATAAACCATATAACGAATTAAATTATAAATAAAAATATTGGAAATTTAAAACAATTATTTAAAAAAATCATGTTTTAAATTTCAAATAATTTAAATATATTAAAAAAATGGAATAATAAAACATTTTATATATAATATTTTATTTAAATCAGAAGGAATGTAAAATAGTTAACATAAAAGTATGGCATATATTTCTATATCAAATATAAACAAGAAAGAAAAATATTCATCTTCCAAAAGGTACAATGGTTCACGATATATGAGTCCTCACACTAAAGGTGACATGGAAATATTATTATACACATCCCCCTAAGACACTAGCCAAGAAAACTTCATCACTATCCCTTTAGGTATTTGAGATGATGTTTTTTTTAGTGATGTTATAAAATCATATAGTATTGTCCCAAATAACTCAATAACTACCTAGGAATGTATGTACTCTATTAAACAAATAATGATTGTCAATTTATTTTAAATGTATTTTAAAACACAATCCATCCCATTATCTCATTTAAAAAATGCATGTTTCTATTTTAGAAACCAAAATTGGTTTCTCAATCAAAACATTCATTTTTTCAAGATAAAAACCATAGGGTTATATCAAAACCATTTTTATCCATTTTTATCATTTAATGATTCAAAATAAATTCAAAATTCATACTAAAAATTCACATTCTCAATTTAAATCCAACAATATAAATTTATCAAAATTCCATCACAATATATCCCCAACTTAATGGAATTGCGGGTTTCACCTATTTTTATTCCAAAATCCAATTTCAAATCTAAATCCCAAAATTTAAATAAATTTTATATTTATTCTGTAAATTTAATAAGAATACAATACCTAATATTAAATTAAATGAAATTTAATCAAATCCATAATTGTAGGGTTAATTAAATTGGTTATTTGAAATAGAACCACCGACATCAGTATCATGGGATCTGGGAACTCCAAATGTGATCTGGGATTTTCTAATGGTAAATTAAGGAAACTAATTCCTAGAATCACACCTAGATATAAGATCCAAAAATGATGGTATTATATCCTATAATAAACAATAATATCTAAGAAACACTATAGGGAAAGTGTAGAGGGTGGTAAATGGAGAACATGAAGTAGAAACTAATTATGATAACATCGAACATTGTTATCTTATATTAGATTATATTTTGAGAGGGTGTAAAAGGGATTAAAACTACTCAAGGGGGCTCTCTTATAACGATAAATAAATTTGGGGTTTTATAGGTATGTTGGAGACCTAAATGGATGATTTTTGTGTTTTTAAAAATAATTTTTGGTTTAAAAATATCATTCAATACTTTTCATGGGAAGAGCCACATAGTTTAGGAAAATATGATACCATATATGTGTACCCCATTTAATGGGATTCATGTTTTTTCCTATGTGGGAGCATGGTTCTTAAAATTTTGTGAAATTTCTGAAAAATCCCTTTTCAAAGTTTACAAAGTCTCCTATGGAAGTACACAAAGTTGGGAAAACTTTGTCAAAACTATGCACAACCCATAAATTTTTAATATTTCCAATATTTTGACACAATAAACCCGAATGAAAAAAATAAAAAACATTATTAAAATTGGGGTTTACGAATACATGAAAATAGTAACATGATGTTTCACAAACATTCAAATATCATGAATGTCATCCCTTGATTTTCTCTAAATTTTCCACATATTAGTTTTCTACAAAAATTACTCCACATGAATTTCATAAATTGATACCCACAACTATCTATTTCACTCAGAATGAATCCCTTATGATTGTTGAATCCAAGAAGTATTGGAAAACCCTTACCATTACAAGGTTATGTTCAACATAGTTTTCCTCACATAATCTATATTATATTCAAATGAAATAAGGATTTCCAATATCCTTGTTTAACATGTTTTAACAATACATATTTCCATTATCTCCCAAGGACCATCCCTTGTGAGCCATGATCATTAAAAAAATGGATTCATCCCATTGAACATTCATCATGGTCTATAACCATAAAAATAGTTTTATGTACCATTTTATGATTTCATTTGTGATCAATCACCACAACACTCAATTTCTAATAAATTTGTATTCCGGATATACTGTTCATCCACTACCACGAGGACCTAATTTTCTAACATTTTAAATATATTCTGAATTCCCCATTAGTATTTTAATATTTTCATTATTTCCTAACACAAATTTTTTTTGGAACTCCTGACATTTCATAATAACCTTACCACTCAACATAGATGCTCAATGTTCAACCAAATTCAAATGTTTCCTCACTACATTTCAAATAAAGGATATATTACCTAAATCCTTTAACTCATATTGTTATATTTTCATATATAAGATTTTATGAGTATTTATTTTCATATGTTCTTAGATGCTGGAAATATTATTTATATGATATGATTGATACCACAAACAATTCCTTGTCTTATTATTCTATACAATGGTAATAGACTGTTAAATTGTTAAACATTCAATTTACTCAGATAATGTAAAAGGAGGTAACTCATTGAATAAGATAAAATTCATGTGGGTTGCAACTATATAAAGAATACATTGCTGGTTGAGTAGTTGGTGAGGTATATTATAATAAAAGATTATATTCATGGAGTTATCATGAGAGTCCCAAATGGTATATAATATAGCCTATTACCATAGGATTTGTGGGGGGGGGGGTATTTCAAATTCATTCTTGGATGAAAATTCCAAAATATTATGACTCTTTTACACTACACCCTTATCCTTCTTAATAAACTACCATGTTGTGAGTGACAAGGGGATCCCACTTGAGTATTGATATATTCAACATAATCTTTAGATTCCTCTATAATAGGGATTTCATTAATCTATATCTCATTGGACCCTAAAAAACAATAGATAATGAACATAGATGCACAATCATATTTTGATTGCAAGACCTGTAGTGTCTTCATTGAAAATTTCACAAGATTTTGTTACATCATATGGCCTATCATTGATATGTGTTTCTATTTTATTCTGTTTCAATTGATTAATGTCATTAGGACCATTAAAACCCATCTGTGGTATCAAATAATTATCTTGAATTTGAATTTATAAATATAATTTTTTAAATTATTAACAACTATTTTATATTCTATAAGAGGCCATGGAAAAATGTATGATATGACCTGGAGGAGTGTAAATAATTAGATATATTCTCCATGCTTTATGATTGATGATATCATGAAGCACTATTAGTCATTATCATAGTGATTGGGTATGATTGGTTTTTATCATATAATACAATAAAATGAGATCTATCAGGTTTTATATTTTGTATTTTATGATATATGTGATATCAAAATCTGGGATTAGAAACCAGGTTGTGAGAATAAAATTCATTGAATAAAAATTGTGAAACAGCTGATTTGATTCATTATGATTCACTCATAGGTAATGATCACTCTCTGTATATTTAAGGGGGTCCCTTATGGAATTCTAAATACATGAGCTTCAAGAGATGATTCATAAGGGTTGAAAAACTAATAACAATTATTTATAGAACTTCACAATAGTCAAAATTTACACAAGACATTTCCAATCCATTATAGTCTATGTGGTAACAATTTCATTTTAATTTTATAAGTCATTAGAGATGATCTACACATATGTAAGAGTATTTCCTTTTCGAAACAATTATCATCCGTGATACAAAAGAGGCACCTTATGTTATCCAGTTATCATTAGCGTATATAGGTTTAATATATGTAAAATATATAAAGTATCACTAAATTGATTTTAGAATAGTTCCCTCACAATTGTATTATCAGATTCATTCTATAGAGTTTTATATGATTGAAAAAAATAATTAAATTATAAAATGTGGTATATAATATTTATATACTTTAATAATTATAATAAATTTTATTTTGGATATTTATGAATTTATCAATGACTTAGTAAATTTATTAATTATATAATTATATAATTTTTATAAATAATGAATCCAAAAAAATTGAATGGATCCAATTGATGAGAAGATGATTTTTACTATATTGATATGGTTTGGAATTTTTAGATAAATTCATCAGGATGGACCTATTAATAGGGTAAACTATTTGAATAATTCACTTATAAAAATGTAAAGTTTAATATAAAAGGATTCATAATAAATCATTATAGATAAACTTGAATTAAATGGTTTATATGAAAACTTGAGCTTTAATAGTGATAGTTTGTGATGATAGATCCATGTAGCTTCCCCAATTTAATTGAGTTTATGACTTGTATGTTATTATCAATGATAAATTTTTATAAACAAATTTATGAAATAATTATCAAGAAATATATCATTAAATTTATTAATATTGTCTAACTACCATTTAAATATTATATCATGAATTATAATTTTGACATGTTGAGCATATTAAGAAATGATCTGGGTAATTTATAGTGTGGTTATAAATTTAAAAAATATGAAAAATAAGTATATGTTTATATTTATGTTATGAATTTTTTCTAATAGTTAATTTATTTTTATAAAAAATAATGTCCTTATCTGAATGATTATATAAGTTTCATAAAATATAATTTTGATAAAATATTTAATCATGGTTTCAACAATAGTAATAATGTGTTATTTGGATTATGAACATTGTTACCTAAAATTTATTGGAAAATAAAATTATTACACATGATGTTATATAAAATATATAATGTAAATTAAAGATAATGAATAAAATTGATTTCATATTAGTAATAGATATAAAGTGTTTATATTTAATTAATGAATGAATATCCAATGTTAATTGTAAAATTATAATGTTTTTTGAGTTTCATTATTTAGGATTGATTCATCAATGTTTAACTCATGTTTACATTTATAAATTTTCCATTTATTTATTATTTATTCCCTATTTGTTTATCTATAGTAATTATTTAATTATAGTATGACCGTGTGTATCCTACATATTAACTAGATTGTATAATATCTGATACTATCATACATGCTTTTATAGAGTCACTTATTTTTTATAATAAATGATCTAGTTTGATTCTTCCTTAACAATTTCTTGTTTTGGTCTATAAACCCGAATAATGATGATAATTATAATTTATAAATATTTGGGGATTGATATATGATGGAATTGAGATCTATATTTGTTAATTTATTTATAGTAAATTGGAATTTTGGATTCAATTATCACTATGTTGGAGGCTTATGCTATATTTTAGAAAACTGGGGCTTAATTATATATGGAACTAGGCTTACTCATGTTCAGACTATTGTTTTCATATAATTTAAAATATATATATATATATAATGGTGGTATATAATTAATTAATAGCATGAATATTGAAATGTGTAAATATAATTAGTTATTAATTTTATTATGAAACATAACATAGGAGTATCATAAAGGATTACTAATAAAGTTGAATTGAATTTATAGGTTTAATTTATGGAATAAATTTTAACATTCATTACGATAATGGATTAATATTGGGAATAAAATGGTATAAGATAGTTAGATTATATTCATTTTAAATTATAATAAAAATGATTACCTATTAATATGCATTATTTAGGACCATGATCATGAAACTGACTAGATCATGAAAAATCTAGGTGCCCCAAAATTATCTTTTTTTAGGAATGAATGTGTGGGTGAAAATAATTATACTAAATTCCCATTCATGGTAATTATTTATGTAATAATTTTTTATAGGACCTTAATAGGTCATGGTTATCTATGGAAAAGAGTTTTGGATATTATTTTAATTAATTTGGTAAATATTAATCCAATTGATTATCTTGGAAAATTATATGAAATAATTAGGATAATTACCTACCAAATATCTATGTAAAGGGAGATATTATAAATGCAACTAAATCCTAGTGAAATTTAGATATTTTCACACTTATTTTTATGATTAAATCCAAAGGGGTCATCATATTTGTGTGATAAAAATTCTAAATATTATATATTAATTTAATATTAAATATAAAATACATAGGATAAAAGTATATATTATAGATAAATGGATACCTCATAATTAATAACATCTTGATATATAGAATCCTATATTAAGAAAATATTATAACATGTAACTTCTGAAAAAGTATTATGTTTGAATGATTCGAAGTGTCATAATAACCTCTTTCTATGTAAAAATGTATCAAAGTAGTTCAAAAAAATAATCCACATTCTGATACATAGAATAAAATGATTCACATGATGTTTTATTGGAAATGATGCATGTTATATGATGGAATTTTTTTCTCTAACTATATACTCAATATGATTTATAATGATAATGACATGAAAAAATGGGATCATTCCTCTAAGGACTAATCTTGTTAAGAAATCCCTCCTAATGATATTGATAGAAATTTTTTGAAAATTTGTATTCTTTTATTAAATTATTCCTCAGTATTTTATGTCTATTAAGATTATATGAACATGTTATATTATGTCTAGAATTATAATCTACAATGAAAATTCAAGTGGGTAAAAGATCAAAGAAAAAGAATAGAAGATGGTAATAATGTACAATAATAATCCATTCAATATCCATCTAAAGTCAATTAAATATAGTTTTGTTATAAAGTATATGTGAAGATTTTATAAGATATAAATTCTCCATATATATAATGTCATTTAATAATCCATATTGATTTTCAATATTACAAACTGACATTTTAAAAATTAATTATTTTATTGTTAAGGCGCATGTGATTCCAAAATACATCATTGATAATGTTTCCAGTTTATAGAACTTCAAAATCATGGGATTAATTTATAATGCATGAATTTTTCATTCATGTTATTATTACATTAATTCCATCATAAATCAGTATATTTATTATTAATATAAAAATATCTATTGGATTTAAGGATTTTCATCTTCTTCATATACTTAATATCATATAATATGACTAATTTTCTACTTATAAATGTTTTTTATGAAACATATGAGATGATGGATTTAGTAGAAATTTTTTATGATTCATCAAATTATAAATTTTTTTAAGAAGGTGACATGGATATATAAATTCTATTTAGATTAAATTGTTTTCCAAATGTTTATAAAATATGAGGGACATGATCCCACCACATTCTGGGGAAAATTTTAATGAATAATAAATTTTTTCTTGGAAATAGTAAAAAAAATGGAATACCATATATGAAATAGATGAACTGATTTATTAGTTAAAAATTAAATAATTAAGGAAATAAGAGTATTTTGATAAAGACAATAGATTTTTTCTACCATAGCAGTATATACTGACAATGATAATTTATTTAATAGGATGGTATGTATATGTTTGGATGTAAATAAGTTCAATGTATAAAAATATTAGGCCCATAAAATTAAATAGTTAGTTTCACCATTTTTCCAAAGGGAAATTGGAATGTCAAGGTTATTTAATAACATAAATAATTACATTTTTTTACCAAAATTTATATTTTATAATAATTGATGAAATTGGTACCAAATAATGATCGATAGGTACATATAATGAATTATAATTATAAAAATAAATATAACATCATAGAATTCTATTTTTTTAGTCAGGGAGACTAAATTTGGTCTTGTAGTTGAACATTAGGAAAATGATTTCTATGTCTTTCCTATGGAAAGACTAATAAAATAACTAGTTTTTAGATGATGTTCGACATGTCCTTAGATGTTCCTTACTCATACAAAAAATGGATCCCACTTGTAGTTACGGTATACAGTGAATCGTGGGGAGGCTACACCACTAATTAGAGTGAGTAGTAATAGAATAATAACTATACTTATATATATTTATATATTAAGAGTACACAAAATCCATGTTTCGTTATAGTGATTAAATTTAGAAATTATATACTAGAATGGTCATACATAAATAAAATAACATTGATATTCCTCCAACAATAAATTTTATAACATATATAAATAAATAAATTATTTTAGAGGATCTTCAACAATATAGAAGCCCAACTTCCTCTTGATCTCTAGAGGAATTTTGAGATATCCCACACAATGGTAAAACTCAAGTCTCATAAAAAAAATTATATTAACAATGTTATAATTTTTCATGTACTCAAGTTCCAAGGTCGACAGAAAAGGTTGTTAGTACAACTTAATTGGGATCCACCATCATGGTATTATTCAAGATTTGTAAAATACAGTGTATCCATATGTGATAGGCTCTACACGATTAGAAAATTTGAAATAATTAGACATCCTAGATTTAATGAATAATAAATTTGGAGAAAAAAAACTGACCATATATTTAATTTCCATGTTTTTAAAAAGATTCGATGGACCCGAGATATAACTATTTTGGGAGAATACCAAAATAGTGTCAATAATAAATTACTAACCATGTTGAATCACAAGTCCATCCTTTATGTCTATTTAGATCCACAAATCCAATGAGTGAAGAGACATTCCACATTGTATCCATGCCCTGTAAAAATCATGAGTCAAACCTTAATTTCTTTAGAGCCCGATATTACTGTCGGTCGTGCTATATGGTTGTTGTATCGTGAAATTGTGTCTTAACTCAATCCAAAAAGGTTTTTATTTACCATCATGATAATATTTCTAGGAATAATGTGATTATTTCCTACCCTATGTCTCAATCCATCATTTTCATCACACCATGTTGCACATTATCCTCCAATAAGGTCTATCCAAGCTATGATTTTCGACATTTCATTTCGATATCAATGTAAATCCTTCGAATCACAATCATCAAAACACATCATGAAAAACATGTATTTTAAGAACATAATATATAAAGAATAATTAATAGTATACATAATAAAACACACATGTGATCATAATATATCACGGGTCTCATTGGATAAACACACACACAAATTTAATCAACATCAAACATGATCCTAAATATCTATACACACAGTCACATGTGATCAGTATCAGACATGTGTATCATGAGTTAAAAATTAAAATAAACATGATCAACATAAAATATGGCCCTCATAGTTTACTCATAAAAACACATGTGGTTAAACCATATTTCAATAGTGGCTCGCATCAAGAAATAGAATATGCATCATTTCTGTCCCATGTAATTTTTTCCTCTTACAATAGGAATAGATAATTTAAAATTTAAGACATAAATTTCATAAAACATTTTAGGAATTTTTTATTTTATACCAATTTTATAAAATAATTTTTTTTCATCCAAGTTGGTGAACCAAATATCATATTATAATAAACCATGAATAATAACATAGGGTAGAGTTCATGATATGTAAATAAAAAAAATAGATTCAAAACAAATCCAAGAGTATCCCATTGACTTTTCGTAAGTCCATACATGTTCATTCTGCATCCACAAATCTCAACAAGGTCTAAATAATGCTTGATAATTATAATTTAAATCATTGTGAAAAAATTATAGTAAATTTAATAATTACAATAAAACACATGAAAATTTGTGAAAATTAATACTTACTGAAATAATAATATAACTGAATAAACATGAAATAAAATAATCAATAACTATATGAATTGGATGAACTAGCAATAGATAATAAAAATAAGTTCCCCAATCAAATTTACCATAAACAATTCAAGGAAATATAATGAATTGTATCATTATAGTATATCCTCAAAAAAATATTCATCCAAGGATTTATACATAGATGCAAATACATTAAATTGATTAATGAATTATTTATTGAGGAAGAAACAATTATTTCATTGTAAATAATTTTTAAAATAAAAAATATTACCTCATAATAAAATATTTTTTTATAGAAAACAACCTCATAAACATGTCAATGAATACTTTGAGAATTGAGCTATAATGATAGTGGGAAAATATAGTAATGTCATGTATGTGAAAAAACATTCCTGTCATACTAGTGAAAGAAAATTGAAAATTATAAATCATTAAAAAAATAAATTGATGTTTCCATTACAAAATGTTCTGTAAAAATTGAAAAAGGGGTAAAAATTACTTTGAACAATCAGGGTATAATAGTAATAACATTTTTTAGGACATATTTTTAAAATAGTTTTATACAACATGGACATGGAATGAAAATATTACACCATAATGACATAAAATTAAATAATACAAAATAATAATGATATTGATAAATAAACCCATAGAAAATGGGTTATTTAATATATCATCTATGTATTATATATAGAGATAAAAGGAATATGTGGTGACATAGAAACATGATTCATAGAACTTAATGTGAGATGAAAAACCCTTACCTCATGTTTGATTTCATATATGTATGTTTGAAATTACTATATAATAATTTTATATTTATTAGAAATATATTCCAGAACCATACACATCTATATCATATCATATATTATTTACATATAATATTTTATCACCCATTTGTTGCCAATTAATTTTTCAAAATCAATGTTTTGGGAGGTAAGAACATTCTTTTTCATGTATGTTTTGATTTGATATTTCCAATCCATACGTTTTTGTTAGGTTCCATGTTCTAAATAATATTCATTATTATATAAATATCATATTATATATATATATATATACATTCAATAAAAAATATAGTGATAGAAAAATGAATCACCCCATTCATGGATATAGTAGGTTGTACGTACGTATGAAAATTATTTTTTCATTTAGAAGGATGGAAAGAAAGAAAGATGAATAATAATAAATAATTTAATAATGATTGTAATTTCACAAATATCATATATAATCATTATTTCAATATTTATAAACATCCTTGTATGATGGTGATAAAAATTGAATTACATAGCTACGTGGAGACGGTATATTGTACGTTTGTACGGTGAATGCTTTTTTTCAATTTGTTGAATGGAAAAGAGATGGAATAATGTGTACCGTGATCATAATAATATATTATTATATTTATGATATACGTGTTATTATTTTAGTTTGCGAGGAACACATGAAGGGGATGTGTAATAATAAAAATAATGAAATAGTTGGTAAATATGATTATCAATAATTCGGTGGACTCCATTTAAATGTATTATTATTTTACCAAGGGTATCTATGATGCAAGTGGAAAAACCTCAAGGAAATTTCTATGTATGTTAATATAAGGAATTTTAAGGGTTTTTTCAATATATTCGAAGCAATGTGGTGTAAATAAGTGATGGAAGGGGAAACCATTACAATTAACTAGAGGGGCATTCTTGGAATTTATTAAGATATTAAATTAATATTAATTATTTTTTATATCCAAATGTATAAAAATTTATAAAAATTTAATATATTGTTAAGATAAGTAGAAATATTTTCATAAAGTAATATTCAAACACATTTTGGATATGTATCTAACCATATCGTTTAGATTTAATCCCCATTAATCACTGTTTACAATAAAAATACTATATATATTTTGTAATATCTAAGGGACAAGGATTTTAAGATAAAATTAAATGAGATCTATAAATGTAATTTTTCTATTTTCTTATCACATATCATTAATTTTTCTGAATATAATTTTTTTATTAATTTTATATAATTTTTATAAATTTTTTTAAGTATTAATATTGGAAATTTTTAGAAATATTCATTCCATTGTATTTAATAATATCAAAACTACACAAATAACTATATAAAATAATCTTATATCCCTAATATGTCATGTTAGTCTATAAATTTCAGGGATCACAATATTTATCTCAAATTATATTGCATTATATATTTTACATTTATTTTATTTTATTTTTCCAATAAATGGATAATTACTGGCTCATCGTTGTGTAATATTTTAAAATAAGTATTTCTTCACAATAAATTAAAAATAAACTACAATAAAAAATTTAAATACATTATATTTAAAAAATATATTTATATTTGTACATGTCCTCTTGATAAACCCATATTAAAAATACTATAGTGATTAATAACAATTGTGTGCGATGTTTTACTTCTCATGAAATAAAACAAAGTAATGTTCACAATCTCTTCGAAATTTCCATAAAATTACACATAATCAAATATCAAATGAGATTGTATTATATGGACTCCATAAAATTATTAAGTCATGTTATATTTTCATTTTCATTTCCTTATATTTTTTCTAAAAAATTAATCTTTCAATTTATCCATTCTAGTGGATAAACCCTATTGGGATAAATAATATCTATTTATGTGTTGATAAAAAATCTTATTTCTAAGCGATAAAGGGATGTATAAAGGTTATCTAGAATAATCACATATCATGAATTCTATCTAGGATAACATAAGAGGAAAGTGAAGACATGGTCATAGAATGAAATATTAATTCATAAATAATGATTGATGGTGATAGAGGTAAATGATCTTAAGAAAGTGAATGATCTAGGGAGTGTAAACATCCAAAAAAATCATAGATGATTCAAAATTCAATTAATTCCTCAGATATTAAGGTAATATGAAAAAAAATTATATCATGGTCTTATTCCAAATTTTGAAGAATCCATTACCATTTAGACTCTGAATATAAATAAATTTAGTGATTTGATACATTCATAGGTACACTATCAGTCATTTTTTATGCGCCAATCAATTCCATAGTCATGTAATACTCCATGAAAAGAATATACAATATAAATATATATGTTTGAATCACTAAAATAAACATATGAATTATCATTATATCATTGAAATAATGACATGTAATTCCTCCTTCCTTAATATATAATCCATTAGAAAAATGGTTAAAAGATTATCCTTGAATTTCCAATGTTAAAATTAATCCATTCCACAAATATTTAACCATAATAATCATCAAAAACACATTGTTACAAATTTAATTTCCCTAAATTATGAAGGTTGGTCAATAGATTTTATAAATCATCATAAATCAAGATACCCCAAAAAACATAATTTAGCTTTTCATGTCACATGAAAAATTAGTCTAACAAATTGATCACCTAAAATCCTTATTGAAAACCTGCATACTTTCAAAAAATAATACTGAGCTTGTTTAATATATTTTTTAATTAAAAAAAGAATTAAAATATAGAAAATAAAACATAAACTATAGAAATTGTAACCAATATCATAGTCAAAAATACTATCGCATAAACATATCATTATAACTAAAATCTCAACATTGAGCAAATATTAAGGTTTATCATCCCTCAATAATGTGTTTAGAAAAATAATCATTCCATTGAATCAGATTTCTTGGTCATCAGTATCATTCAACATATGATCTCAAATCATTAAAGAAATAATACTATTGTACAATCCCAATACATTTAATTATTCATATAATAATAATATCATTGAAAAAACTCATAAAAATTAATTCCTAAATACAAACATAATAACATTAATCATTACAAATAATTATTTAACCATTATCTAGGATTCTACATCATATTATATAATAACTCCTTCATTTCATAAGTCGTTTATGGTGTATTCATCATCATAAAAATTACCATTACACATACAACCATTCTGATTCTCTTCCCAAGCTATCCCACTAGGACCTCAATTTTCATAATTACCATATATTCCATAATTAAAAAATTCATCCAATGATAATTACTTAAAGACATGATTATTTTTATCCATTACATAACTAAATACATAATTTTACCTCAACAATTACCGTAATTATGTCCATATATTCCATACATAAAACACCTTCCAGATCATTTGAGACTCTCTAAGATGTTTTTATTTCCACATTTATAATAAGAATTAAATCTGGTCTACTTTACTCTATGGTATCCACTGTTCAATCTCTTAACGAACACAATCCTTTTCTTCATTGATGAGTTTGATAGTTGGTTAGGTTGTATATTTTCAATAAAATATTGTGATTACTGATAAGTCATAATTGCACTATACTTCACCTCGGTCATTGTCCCATTCGGTTTCTCAACAACACACTATCAATCACATTCAATGATAACCTAGTTACTTTTGGTTCTATCCATTGACTAAAACTAAACATCACAGTGTGAGTGACAGTAATCATATTGGAAAATCATATAGTCATGATGATCTATTTAGAGGATGTCTAAAAAATGACTACTTATTTTTAATATAATACACCTTAATTTTCTCCTTGGTTAATCATGATAATCACGTATTCAAATCGATCATGATGGTTTTAAAATAAAATGTTAATTAACCTATGAATATACCACTAAAGTGTCATGCTAGGTGCACTGTAAGGCCCATTTTCATATATAGGGCAATTCTTGAGTAAAATATGATGATCCTTTTTTTATTGTTCATAAACCTAGGAAAATATGTTTTCAAAACATTTTCAATTATATAATATGTAAAAAGGATGTGTTTTTAAAAAAACCACATAATTTCGATCGTAAAAAATCATTAGGATATTTCTGTACACTTATCCTTAATGAAAATCATAAGGTTTTTTTCTAATATTTATATTCAAAAATATAAATCCCAATGTATCTATTAATATTTCTCTGATACAAATAGTAAATACACTTGTACTAGAATCTAAGAGTTAGTGAAACATTATCGAATTGGAACAAGATATAGGAAATTGCATCATGAAGGACCATATAGTTTAGTGGCCTTGGTAAACCACAGACATACTATAAATTTACTTTATATTTGATATTTTAATATAATAAATGGTATATTCATAAACACATCAATATTATTATTACCATATACTATCATCTCAATAACAAAAAATATCCTGGTATCAAAGGAATATTGAAATATATGAAATGGTTGAGCTCAGATTCTCTGTAAGGGTTTGCGTACAATAATATATATCATGAATAAATACATATATACAATATGGAATGGTAAATAAAAAAAACACAATCCATTTAATCACAAAAAATGGTAATATAGACATAATAATATATGATTAAACAATCCAATAAAAAAATCATGTGATCTCATAACACATCCATTGATATTCTATGTAATCAAATATTCACATAGACATAAATAATTGAATTCAAAATGATAGAATTCATAATTAAATACATCATAATATTATATTTAAGGCCTCATTAAAGACAAATGAAAATATTTTCATTAACTTTACCCATGAAATTTGAATAACTAGGTAGATTCTCAGTCAAAACCATATCCTATTTTTCCCATGAGACCAACCAATGAATAGAGGGGATATATTAGGACCTACACATTAAATGTTTACAAAAATGATTCCCTCATATGAATAAATAATAAAACATAATCAGAATTCTTTAAATGTCAATATCTATCTATATTGGAAGAATTTTCATATGGAAAATTATTACATCCCTTGTTATAATTATCATAAACCATACAAATGAAATATGATGAATTGTCTCATTGGAGTAAAACCCCACTATATTATTAAAAAAGGTATATTGACATAGATTATAATTTGTTAAAAATATTAATGAAATACTTTTTGTCAAAAAGATCATTTTTACATTGAAAATAATATTTCATGTCTAAAAAATTGTACAAATAATAAAGAAATCATTTACCTTGAAAAAAAACTTGTAAAAATTTTATAAATGCTTAAAATTCATTATGTTTTAATGGTGGATGAATATCCCATTCAGTGTGTGTATGTTCAAATTCATAAATTTCACACTTTTTTAATAATATTCAATATGTAGTTCATTCGAAAAATGATAGGAAGATACCCCTTAATTTTTTTTCAAAAAATTAAAACAAGGGTAGAAATGAAATTAATAACACATTGGGGAATATTAAAGTAATTATTGAAAACATTTTTAGAAAACATTTCCATGAAATATAAATAATACTCAGTTGATACTTGAAAATAAAAAATCCTGAATAATGAATAGATTTGGAAATATATTCTTACCATGGGGGTTTCATTTGAATCATAAGCTTCATCAAAAAAATAAAATCAAATGAAATTTTAAATAACCTAATGAAAAATATAGAAATTCTATAAAATATCCATTGGGTAGTATATATGCCAAATCAAATAAATATGTAGTGAACAAAGAATTTGTCTTGTATAAGTAAATGTGAGATGAGAAACCCTTATCCATGGTTATATTTCCTCCATTATACATTTGTATCATTTGAGGTAGCTAAATCATGTAATGTTATATGTCTTCTCAAAATTGATGATATTTATTTTTCCATGTTCTTTTAGGGATACAGATTTATCCCAATTAGATAAGAGGTTAATAAAAATAAGAGTATACATCAACTTCCTAGTTATTGGTGGGTAACTGGTCCAATTACATCAACTCCCCATGTACAAATTTCTATGAATATGTGATGGTATGTAGAAAATTTGATGGATTAAATAAGTATATGGCATAAATTGTTATGAAATATCTTGTTAAACTCGAAAAAATATTATTTTATTAATTAATAGATAAAAAAGACTTCTAATTTGATGGGAAAACATGATCCATGACCAATGGTTATATAATTAACCTAACATATTTCTTATATAACAGAGAGGGATTACCCTTTCTCATTAAATCAGAGGATAACTCCATCAATTCCCTATTTATAGAGAACAATTTAAAAACTCAGGTCATCATATAGAGTAAACATGATTTCCCATTGTTATATATAATAATTACATGCTTAATTATATATTGGAATCCCATTTCAAAGGTAATCCTCTATAGGTGATATTTTATCCATTTGGGAAATCATATTGTTCATGGGAGAAATTTACGTTCTTTATCTATTCAGTGATATTACCAATAAACAGTGATACTATTCAACGTTGTGTGATGTTGATGACTATTTTTCCTACCATAGATCTATTACAATAGTAACTAAATTAGATAACATTACTTATTGGGTGTTCTATGAGTTTGAAGCATAAGTTATTATTGGTAATAATGGGAAATAATCCATCCATATATATAGTAAATAAGAGGAATTATAATTTCTATTCTAATTTAATAGTCCACATTGATCTTCTTGATCAACAACTCTGAATCACCATTGACTTTTAGGTGGGACAATGACATTTATTGGACTAGTTCCAATACATAAATTATCGGATGGTATTCTGACTCATTATTGGTCCCCCCTTTTGAAAATAGAGAGATAAATATTATAAATACTTTTGTTGGGGAGATAATAATTACTCCCAAACTACTTTTTTTTAGTTTATGGTCCCCTATTATTTTCCCTATTGGGATTCTAGAAGTTCCATCTAACAATATCTCACATTTTTAGGATTTGAATCAAATATAGAAAAAAAATTCATTAAAAACACTATTTTGAAATTTGTGTTTTATATAGAGGTATAATTTATAAAAAATTACAAATTCATTTCATTTCATTACCATTTCATTATGAACCAAAGGGTAAAATTTTGTAGACTAACCTCCCAGCACGCCAAGAATAATTCCTTCTAGGGATGATTGAGGATATAAATGTGTGATTATTTATGTGAGACCAAGTGGAATTATCAATGCCACATGTAGTGCCTCAGTTTCAAAACTACAACGAATAACAAGAGGCAATTCTAACGGATACCTTAACATTGAGTCTTGGTACTAGGAATCGTTCTACCTAGATAATATACACTATTTATACTACCTGTGTCATTTTACTATGAATTAAAATCACCCAATTATTAATGTATGTCCATCATATAAATAATTAGTTTCATTCCATCTCCATGATGATTTAATACTATTCGATACAAAAGATTCTTCTGGAAATAATAAAAATAATCTAGAACATCATCATTCTAATGGTATGTTACTCCGTTCTTCATCAATATGGTGATGGGTAATCCTTTATCTAAATGGTTCACAATAAAAAATCAAATATTGGACTGGAATACACGAATTCAACTAAAATAAATACGGTTTGGAGTAGGTGAATTTTCTAAATACACTTAGTTTTATCAAGATTGAATTCATTGACATATTTTCATTCTATGATGTGGATAATCATTCCTAACATTCAATTGAAATTACATTTCAATGGTTAGATCTCTATGTTGTGTTGTCAAAGGTTGTAAAAATTTATCTCAATAGTGGTAAAATATATAGATCCATGCTTAGATTTTACCACAAGAGCATTGAGGAAATATTTGAATGTTTTTTTCAATGAAAAGATTGAAAATAAAATTATTTCCATGTCGATATATTATGTCAAAATTATATAAATTGAATTGTATGACTTTATAACAGTATACACCTTATAAGATGCCTTGAAATATGAGAATTATTAATCCTTGTGACAGATTTAGCTTTGGTTGTTTCCTGAATATCCCTCCATAAAGGATTTCATTTTATTGTAAATATTTGCATCGACCATAAGATTTATTATTAGAACAAGGAATTAATCATTTAGAAAATGTTACTTGAGATATATAAATATGATAAAAATCATAATTTGGCATTGTTATTTTTTATCAGGACCATATTAGTGGTGTTTTCTAGCCATTGGACCAGTCATGTAAGTTTTACTTATTATCAACATCTATTCAACCAATGAAGTTTGAGTATTAATTGTTCATCTTCAAGCATGTTTATAATTTTGGTTATCCATTGAACATTCCTATTTATAGGTCTCTACATTTTCATTGAGGTATGGAATATGTATATAATTCCATCCAAACACATCTCATTAAATCCTTATAAAATTCGAATAATCCACTTGTTATTTGGAATACATTGCCAGGGTAATCAATGTGTGTAATGGGTCTTCCTCAATAAAAATAATTATTTTTATATTATAATCAATAGTAGTATATAAATATTATTAAAATTATTAAGGGTAATATTATAGATCCTATTCTACTTCCAATATTACAATCCCTAGCTGAATGGGTGATATATGGTCCACATCATATCTTGAAGTATAATAAATTCCCTGAAGTCATGAAAAAAGAATTATGGATAATTCTACTCTCTATTAGTGATGTGAGAGTCTGTTCTCATTTTACTAATGACATAGGGTTCATTTGAACTTATAGGGATAAAGCAGGGTTGTATTCACCAAATTTTGTTACATTTTTATAATGATCATAAAAACACACAACATTATTTGGTTGAACTAATGTACTTGTTATCATGAGAAAAGACAAATATAAATATAATTATAACTCAGGTCATTTATTTTATCTTTGGGCTATACATATTAATTATAATGATCATTAAATTAGTTTTAAGAAGATAATTCCATAACGTTATGGTGTCGAAACACTGGATACATCAACAATTATATTTTTTACACTCTCTCTAGTAGAAAACAATATTGATATATTGAAAATCACATCATTTAAATAGAGATTTTCATCAATATATGTCCCAATTTTTGAATTAACATAGTATTTGAGACATTTATGGAATAAAAATTGAATTATAACATGTTTATTCAATAAATTTCTCTATATTAGGACATTTAATATTATTTTCTATTGAACAACCAAGAATTTAGATTTCTATATAAGATCCTCTACTAGAGCTCTTAGATCAATTCAGTTATGAGGTTTTTTTTGCACTCCTTTCATAACCCTAAAATGTTAAAGCATATATAGATTGATTTTATCCTAAAAGAATGATAATATATATCATAGTGAAGTTCATTCAGATGCAATTAACAATAAAGACTCTTTAAATTTTGATATAATCTAACTTTCCATATACATACATGGTTAAGTGGTTTCGGTATATAAAAATTTATTTTTCCCACTCCATGAAAAAAAATACCAGAGTGAAATTCCACATAATCTATCACAACATGATTCAATTCAACAATAGTGACATCATATTTGAATTAATTATGACTTGGAAGGTCATACAGAATTAATTCATCATGACATTTTTAAAAATTGATAGTATAGTAGATTGAAATATTGGATGGGGATAGAAATTATTATTTCAAGATATAAAAATTTCGTTCCAATGTTCAATGCTTCCCAATGTGTGGTTTCTCCAAAAACACTCCATGGGGAAAGAAGTGTTTCAGGTATATGGTTCAGAAACAGGAAAAATGATAAAGCCACTTGAACTTGTCTTCCCACTCAACTGGGATAATCAGACGACTACACATTGTACATTAAATATTCAAAAATAATTTGATGTAGATGGCCATTTATAGATGTCAATGCGACATAATAATTATTTTGGATTTATTAATGTTTTTTTATATAGGAATCGAAATTATATATCGCTTTAATTTAGAAATGGCCTTAATTTTGGGCATGGTCATGACTAAGTATTCCCATGTTTCCTAATCTCCATCAGCTACATCCATCAGTTCCCCAATAAGGTATAGGGATCTCGAGTTCATATGAATATGAATCAATGGAGAGGAGTCCATTAAATTAATAAAATAATTGAAGTAAAATGTAATTCTTTATCAAATGAGGAATCCTTTTAGTGGGATGGTTCCCATTTTAACATTTAGTGGTACAAAATTCAGTATTTTGGTAATGTATCTGAGAAATCTAAGAGGGTTACAACCATACTTATATTTGGTATGGGTTTATGTTTCTATAATAGAATTTTTTATTTTCATATTAATTAATTTAAAATAAGTGATGATCCTTGAAAAATATAGTATCGATGATGTTGGTTCGACAATGTAAGATGATAATATGGGAACAACATGATGGTTTAGAACTATCATAAGTATATCATGAGTTTAATTGATAGTATTTTCGTCCCTAATACTATTTATATTATATTAACACTTACATGCAAATGATTTACATTTTTTATATTCCTTTTAAATAGTAATAGAATCACATACCACCTTTGATAGTTTATTTCCCAACATTACGTGTATAAAATAAACCATATTTTTATGTATGACTATAATATCATAACACTCTTGGATAGTGTTATGTATTATTAATTATAATGGTTAATAAATTATTTTAACACCATGAGTGGAATTATTAGGAATTTTGGGCTCTGCTACAATAAATATTATTCTCAATGGATGCAATGAAGTATTTGGGGAATTTTTTTATCTTGAAAGGAATATAACTTATTCTTATTGTCCTCATATGGAAAACATTTTTTCACTTTTTTCCCATCGTGATATAGATTTTTTTTCTTCAGGATGAGGTTACATGTGATTTTTTATTTATAGCATATTCAGTCATATTAGGATTTGTCTTTAGTGTGCCATTAGTGGTTTCAACTTTTCCAATTATATTCCCATGAGATTTCATTATTAGTAAGCACGTGAATTTGGTTTTCCAAGTAGAATAATATAATAATTTTATAAACACAGATATTATATGAAATCAACCTAGATATTTCAAAAAAACGGTTGCATATAAAACTTTTCATGGGGATCCTCTATATAGAAACCCAATAAATCCTCTTGTAGGAGATTCTGATTCATGGAGCCAGTCAAACCCTTCCCTCTAAATATACCATAATGAATTAATTATGAAAATTAAATCCTTTTCCCACCTCAGATAAGCCTCAGGTTAGGGATAACCACTTAGGGTATAAAAGTCTACCATATGGGAGTATTTACAATTTATAATAAAATATGATCAAGAGATAGGATAAATAAAAACCAAGAAGCCCCATCATATAATAAAAAATTAAACAAAACTCATCCCAAAATACATGAAAAAATATAGCAGACAAAAATAAAAGTATCTATGTAAAGTACCAAAATACTTGTCTTATAGAAATGTCTATGAAACATCTCCAATACATAATCTAGTATTATCTATACCGAACCCAATAGACATCTAAGAACATAGAAAATTCGTATATAAAAAAAGGGTGGGTATACATGTATACCTAGAAGGAACATAATCAATGTATCAAGTGCGTGTGTAAAAAAAATATGCCATTATTCTAGTGAATAAATTGACTAATGATCATGAACCAAAATAGATCAATTGACAAAACCATTCCCAACCATGACATGGTCAACTTATTGTGTATCCAAAATATTAACAAATTAATATTGAATTAAATAAATATTCCACACTATCTCTTCCATAGTATTGTTCCTCTCTCATACATGATATTCAACATACATATGTTGTAATCCCATTCAAACATACCACATCACAACCAATTATCAACACTAATCACCTGAAGACACTTGGTCCAACACATAACTCCTCATCTGATTAAACCTGGGCCATCACACCACATAAAATCACATAACCAGGGTATTTGGGAATCTTGAATGTTATGGAAATCAACCATGTTCCCTCCTCCTTCAATGGATGACCCCCACTAACTGTCATATAAATTCTCTTCTTTATCACATAACATCTTTCAAGAATAATCATTGGACAACACGTCAAACCTCACCAAAATACACCTTGGATGTAATGTCCTGGTTTTGGAAGGCTCCTAGAGGCCCCCCATACCCAGTTGGTCACATGGCCTCAAGCACGTTTCCCCAATCTTGGGAGGCTTCTGACTAGCAGTGAGGGCCTTTTGGTGTCATAGTGGTCGAACTATGCCCTCATTTATAGAGTAACACAAAAGATAAAAATAATATCAACAACAGAAATAGTAATAATCCAGACAAAAGTGAACAACAAAAAACTAGAACAGATAACCTCTTGAACATATATATAATGATGCATGATACATATGTCTAGGAAAGCAGACAAATAGTCACAATGTTGGAATAAAAAAAGTACTAAACCAAAGTACAAAAGAAAACATATAAACAGCTTCTCAGCATCACAAGCCTAATCCTGGTCCCATGCTCTCTAGCTCCACATCATGTCATGTACCTAAAGTAGAAGGGCTCTTTCCCTTATCTATAACTACATCAATATAATCTGTTTGGGCCAAAAGCATGACCCAAAAAGGGTGGTAGACTAAATCCCAGTAGGCAACCACCTGAAGATCTGTGTCTAACACTTAGTGAATATATATGGAAGGTAATAAGAAAAGATGTAGTAAACCAGAAATTACTCAAGAATAATAGTTCCACGTATCAAATAACAAGCTAATCAAACAAGGTAACCCTATGGGAAGTACACGCAGCCTATCCCGTCTTGTTCAGTTATAAGAATATATAAAGACTCTCTAAGGAAGCACTCACTATCAATTCCCTTTATAGTCAAAAGAGATTCAATACTCTTTGAGGAAGCTCACATGGTTAATTCCCCATATAGTATAAGGTAGTCAGGGAATATTTGAGGAAGCTCACACAGTCAATTCCTCTTATAGCACCAAGTGGTCAATGACACTCTGAGGAACCTCACTCGGCCAATTCCCTTCATAGTCAAAAATGATTCAAAGAATCTTTGAGGAAGCTCACTCAGTAAATTCCCCTTATAGTCTAAAATAGATCAAATACTCTCTTAGGAAGATCACTCGGTCAATTCTCCTAATTGTATAAAATGGTTCAAAGACTCTCTGAGGAAGCTTAATTGGGAAATTCCCCTAAAATTCCTCTACACCAGGTTCTCACAGACATGTGTAAGTAAACAAGCATATCATTGTAATATGGACAATGTAAACCTCAATAAATACATGGATAATAGGACTACAACATATCAGGTATGTTAGAAAACAAACACTCTACCCTATAACACTAGGCATGGGAGAACAGGCAATGCAGCCAAAATAGATAAGTAGGACCAAACGGTCGTAAAAAGAACATGTAAGGGAAAACAAATCAAAACATGGATATCAACCATTTTCATATCCAAATAAACTCTACTCAAGCATACAAGCATAGAAGGCAATTAACAGGGGTAAAATGGTAAACGAACAATTCCCCGATTAGGGGTATTGGCCAAAATTGCTTATATAACTCAAATACTTTCAATGGAAAGGAATAAACCACCTAGCTCTTAGGGTTTGGTGAAATCGACCCTTCACCCAAATGCACTCCAAACCAGGTGAACGCCTTCTCAAAACCACATGAAAAAACCTTCCCTATCATCAACATGCTCAACTGTTAATAGACAAAGGCAACACAACCCAAGATCTACTTGAAACCCTTGTAGATCTAGGAAAATAAGAGAGGGAGAGGGTAAACCTAACCAAACCCTTAAAGAACCAAAATACAGACTTACCCAAGGAGAACTGCCTTCGATCCACCGAAAACCCCCTGCAATTTTCTTCCAAAATGAGCTAAGGAGATCCCTAAACTGCTGAAAACTAGAACTCCCACGAGATCCATGAGTGGGAGGAAAAATGAGGTGAAAATGGTGAATCTCGAGTGGCTTGAGACTTAAAAACCCAAAAATTATGTGTCCGCACAATTACACTGTACGGTTTGGAAAACCATGCACCAATAGTGTCGTTGCCACTGTCTCACCCAGGGACTTCACACGGCTTGCCATCACAGTCTGACAAACCATGTGTTGCCCGTGCGGAGCCCACTGTCAAGGGTGAAAGGTTTCCTGGGCAGGACGCACATTTTTTTCAGACCGTGCACCAACCGTATGCCCCTGCATGACCTCCACAACCATAGAGGGTTTTCCCAGAATTTCCCAAACATCAACCAACCAATTCAAAAAAGCACTAATGAACCAAAACAAGGGTCACATACCTCAAACTGGGGGTAATACATAACTGTGTACATGACGTGTACTAATAAAGTACACTGTGTGTACACTAAAAATTTCTAGAAATTTCTATTTTTCTAAAAAAAGGCATGAAAATAAAAGCATACATGAAACGAAGATCCATTTTCTAACAAACTTCCCACATAATAGAAATTCTTCCCTGAATTTCCCTAGCAAGGCGGTATAGAAGAAGAAACACTGAACAACTCCATCCATAGTTCATTTACATCAGCCTCCCTCTCCCATGTCTCATCCTGTACTCGCTTGTGCTGCCATATCCCTCGTACAAGAGGAACAAACCATCCATAGAGAACCTATATTTTTCGATTGACAATCCGGATAGTATGATCATTGAAATATTCGTCCACTTCAATGTCAACCTCCTCGGGTTGGAAAACATGAGATGAGGATGAAAATTAATGTTGAAGCTGTGAAATGTGGAAGACGTCGGGCATATCCTAGTACCTCTGAGGTAACTACAACCGATAGGCAACTGGCCCAACTCTCTCCAACACGTAAAAATATATGACTTACCTCGGGAAAATCTTACCATATCTCCTGATCCTTCTGTGCCCCAACCTCAGTGTGAAACATAGAAAAACATGATCCATGACCTCAAAATCTATAGGTCGTCTCCGTTGATCAGCATAAGACTTCTATCGAGACTGTGCCGTTTCCATCCTCTTCCGAATCAACTCTATCTGTTTTGTGGTCTCCTGATCAAGATAAGGTCCCAACATAGGTGCCTGTCCTGCCTCTATCCAACATAAGGGTGACCGACATGGCCAACCATACAAAGCCTCATATGGTGTCATCTGTATTGTTTCTTGAAAATTGTTGTTGTAGGAAAACTCTACACGAGGTATATGCTTCTCCCAAGAACCTCAAAAATCCAGAATGAATTCCTCGATAATGTCCTCAAGCACATCAATCGTATGCTCGGACTTACAATCTATTTGGGGATGGTAATATGCACTCTAATGTACATATGTACCCAAATCCTTCTGAAGACCATGCCTGACCCGAGAAGTAATATGTATATCCCTATCTGAAACAATAGAGTGTGGAAATCCATATAGACGTACAATCTCACGGATGTACAACCATCCAAGGTCAAAAACACTGATGGTATCATTCTTCAGAAATAAGTGAGTGACCTTCATAAGTCTATCAATGAAAATACATCCTGAATCATTCCCTTGAGGAGACCTTGGAAATCCTGTCACGAAATCCATCACGGCATCATTCCATTTCCACTCGGGAATGGGTAACATCTGCAAAAGACTTGGTGGTCGCTGATGCTCCACCTTCACCCGTTGATAGGTGGAACACCTCATGGTGAAACCTGCCACATCTCTTTTCATATCTGGCCTCCAATACTAACAGTGTAGATCATGATACATCTTGGCGATGTCAGGATAAACTTCCCAAACTATAGAAAGAAAGACCTGCATCAGCTCCTCACGTTTCTTTTCTAGCACCCATAGAACCACTAGAAACACAATATCTCATCCTCACCTATGGTCCATCTAGGAATAGGGTCCTCTACTAACACACTCTCCCTTAGGACTAGGCCTTCAAAATCTGATAGTTGCCTCATTCGTACTCGATCAAGAGGATTAGAGATAACAACTATAGAAGAAGGTAAAGTCTGCCCCTCACTATCGGGAACCTCCAAATGCATCTCAGAAAATAGAGCAATAAGTTATCACTCACTGTTGGCCTCTTGAACTGGCTGTATCTAAGTCCTCATAATCAATGTATTAGCCATTGTGTTGCCTTTCCCAAGTGCGTAGGCAGGCTCAATGTCAAAAGACTGAAGGTACTCAACCCACCGTGGTTGTCTCAAATTCAGATCACGCTGAGTGAAGATGTACTTGAGACTCTTTTCGTCAGTGAAAACCACAAAATTCTCTCCCAGAAGATAATGACTACAAAAGCGTAAATCATTAACAACTACCGCCAACTCATGATCGTTGTCACGACCCGCCCTCGGGGTTCATGCTGTGACTACCCCAAGCCCGCCTTCCATAGGCCAGGGGCTGGCGACTAGCACCAAGGCGTAAATCCCAGTAAAAAGGGAAGGCATTGCCTTTTTAAAGTAAACAAACACCACAGAGTAAGCAAGCGGAAATTAAACACTAAGCAAAAACAGAGTACAACTGAAAGTGCGGAAAAGTAAATGGGCCAGTATACAAACCCAAACTGAAAGTAAAGTACAACTCGAAAGGGAAAACAGCAACTGAAAAGTAAAAGACGCTACACCGAGCTGTCCACTGGAATTTCCACCTGAAGGGTGTGTACAGATAGCTCCACTGCTCCACGGGTCCCGCCGTCCACTCCGAGCATGTCCCGCCCAGTGGTCCACCTCCAGGTACCATCCTGCTCTGCAAGCCTCAGCTAAGATCAACCATGTCCGTCGTCTGCAACCAACACAACGTAGTGCGGGCAAAGCCCGTGCAGGGGTGAGTATAAGCTACTCAGTAGGGACCCCGAGATCCCTGAAGGTCTCTCAAATCCACAAAGGATAAACCACGAAGAAAGGTACAATCACGAAGTAACAACCGACACTGCTTAGGTATATGCCCATACATATACCTAAGTCATCAATTTCAAATACGCTCCAACCTCCGAGCCCAAGTACAACTCAGTCCACACAGGAAAGTAAACGTATTCCACACAGGAAAGCAAAACGTAATCCACACAGGATAGCACAACACAATCCACACAGGAAAGCAACAGGATTTTGCTCACACAGGTATACTTCTTCAAAGGACAATAAAGATGATCTCTGATCAATCTAAGTCGTCGGACCCACGAAGGATTGATAGGTAACAAACACCCGCAAAAGACCCACACAGGATCGGGCCCACGTAGGACCTGTAGGCGCTGGTTCACACAGGACTGCTGAGCGCAAAGACCCACACAGGATCGGACCCACACAGGATCTGGCCCACACAGGACCTGTAGCACTGATCCACGTAGGATCGCTGAGTGCTGTAGTCGTCGTCGTCGAATCCACACAGGATCTCTGTACTGTCGTCGTCGCAGTCACAGTAGCAGTAGTAGCAGTAGTAGTCACAGAACAGTCACAGCCAGCACTAGTGTTCCCGCACACAACAAGCTCTTTCGGAGGGTCCGCTCCACGAGCCGAGAGGCTGATACATCAACTGTCACAAAGTCCAGAGTTGATGTATCCAAAAGTTCTGTATTGTCAACAGGAACTCAACGCAACAGACGGCGCGTCGATCGGACGCCCGGTCTGAGAGTTATTGGCATTTTCGTCCCTGGGGCCCTGTTGGTTTTTAAGGCAAAACCAACCCGACCGAACTCCACCTGCGTCCGAACCTCGGGCGGAGTTTGCCAAAAGAACCGTCTCACTAAGAGGAACACAACAAAGCTGACGGCACGTCAATTGGACGTCCGTAGCTCAAGATATGAGCGTTTCTGCTCCGAAGGCCCGGTTGGTTTCGTGAACGAACCAACCCGGCCGAACTCAAAGTGTTCCAAAACTTTGAGTGTGATATACCGAAACGACCGTCTCGATCCAAGGATCGCGTTTCCGTAGACGGTTCGTCGATCGGAGGTCCGTGGCTCAAGTTATGGCCAAAAGACCGAAACTGTCTCGAAAACGGGGGGTCCGGGTCCGGGCCGACCCGGCCCAAACCGGGTCGACCCGAACCGGGTTGACCCGACCCGGGTCCGACCCGGCTCGGCCGGCCGGCCGGCGGCGCGGCGGCCAGGCGCCGCACGGAGGCAGCGCGCGGGGGGGGGGGGGGGGGGGGGGGGCAGGGCCCCCGCTTGATTGGAAGGAGGTGCAGCTTAATTGTCGCGCCCCTTTGGAAAAACCGACCCCCCACGTGGGGGCCTGCTTGAAGAAACCGGGGGGCCGCCTGCCCCCCTCAAGGAAACCGCCCCCCCAAATAAATGGGGGGGGGGGGGTTTTGAGTTGCTGGGGGAATTAAATTCCCCGGGATATTTGTCCATCTGGCCGGCCAGCTGGCCGGCCGGTTTTTCTCCAACGGGACCAGAAAACCGGTCCGCATTCCGGCTCCCGACGCCGGCGGCCCGGCCGCCGGTCTTCTCGTCCCGCCGCAGCCCGGAACCGGCCGCGATGTTCGTCTTCCGGCGCGGTGTGACGGCACCGCGCCCCTCCGCCGTGCCTTTGTTTCCCTTCGACGCGGCGCGACGGCGTCGCGTTCTTGATGATCCTTCCACGGCGCGGCGCGACGGCGCCGCACAATATAATCGGGCGAATAACCGCGTGGTGCGACGACACCACGCCACCTTGTTTCATCCGCAATATAAAACATCAAGAACGAAGGAGGGGGTTCGGCCGTGTTCATGCGGTCCGGCCCCCTCACGTTAAACAATATCACATATTTAAGAATCCGCACATTAGACATGCTAGAACCACGAACAATGATAAATAAACCAACAAATAACAACAACCCCTACCTTGAAAATTGACGTCGTACGTCGGTTATCGCGGAGAAAGGCGTCGCGGCTTCGGACGTAGATTTCGTGGACGTCGGGGTGCGTCCGAGGAGAAAACGACGTCTCTTCACTTGTCACTATGACAAAGAAGGGAGGTACGTTGTCGTTGGCGATGATCACCACGGTCGGCGACTTCTCCCTTGTCGAGGAGAAAGATGAAGACGGAAGAATCCGGGACGCCGAGTCTCGAAGGTCGTGGGATCGATGTTCTTTGTCGGAGAAGACCCGTTCTTCACGTTCTTCGTCGAAGACGAAGAAGATCTTCAAGTCCCTCAACGATTCTCCCAATCCTCTCAAGTAACAAAGGAACTAACCCAAAAATAAATTAAGCTTACACTTAATTTAATAACACAACCCAACCTTTGAAATTCAAGAGTTTGAATTTCAAAAACTCAAAATTAACCTCACTTATTAATTATACATGAGTTGTATAATTAATTAAATGTTATGTTGACAAGCCTTTAAGAGGGAGAGAGGGGAGTTAGGGAATTTGAAAAGGTGGGGATCGGGTGGGCCCCTCCTCACCTTAATCCTCTCTTAGGTGGTTAAACCACCCAACTTCCAACAAAAGATTATAACCACATTAAAGATATAAAATAAATATTGTATAACAAATTTATTTTACTCTTAATTTCATCCAGAAAATTAAACATCTCCTACTAGGCAAACGCAACTTCGGAAAAGGTCTCCTTAAGCGAATATCGGCGCTGCGAGTTCATCGGTGCCCTCAGATTTCAATTCCGAGCAACGGATCAAAAGTTAGGAATTCCTGCTCGTTCGTTCACTGAACGTACCCGAGCCAAACTTCGGAAATTGATTCCGGGCACTCCGGGCCTTGGAATCAGGTGCCGTCAGAAACCGCGCTCTTGTAAAATTCCAAAGAAAATTAAGAAAAAATTTCCCTTGAATTTTACAGGTCTTTACATTACTCCCACCTCAGGGCTTTACGTCCCTGTAAAGATACATCAAAAACTAGGGAAACAAATGTAACGCCCCGACCCCAGCTACCCAGAGTCGGTGCATTACTTCGTAACATTGGCATGATCACAAGAAAGATCAAATCTCGAAAGACCGATTGGTTTAGTAGCCTTGGAAACACTAGACATATTCATAAGTTTTACATTACATCATTAAACGAAAAACTACAACAACAACATATTGTCTCCATAATCCACACTCATATCCCCACATAATATTCCTGTAGGTCATTCATAACTTACTTCTTCACTTCCTGAGAAAAATAAAACATAGAAAAGGGGTGAGCTCTAATGCCCAATAAGGATAACAATATAGCGGAAACTTTCATAAATAAGAATAAACTTTTAAGGCAATGTATAACTAAAACAAAAGCCTTTCAAACATGAACTTTCAACATGGTATGGCATAAATAAAATGATATAATTCCATTTACTTATTCACATGGATATTCTACTAATTGAATAATCACATGCAAAAATCAATAACCACTTTCATAATGTTGGAATGCATAATGCCAGACTATCATAACCACATAGCCAAGGCCTCGTGCCAAGACTACAAAAAAGATTTTGTCAAGGCCTTGTGCCAAGACACTAGTTTGTCTCATGAGACCTACCTATGCATCGAGGAGCTATAGCGGGCTCCACCCGTCACATATTAAGTCCAATTCATTCCCATATGAAAAGGTTTAAACATAACATAAACATTCGTATTAAAACTAGCATACAAAATGTCAATAATTTCACCATAAACTATGAATGGTATAAAAATAGCACATCCACAGTCAAACGTATCTCAAAACCTTCAATACAATATAGAAGTTTTGTATCATAATAAATCAACATCAAATAAGCGTAAAATCCATCAAAGGATGTTGACATAGATGAAATCAAAATACTTTTTAGAGAAATATCTCTTTCTATTTTTGAAATCATTTAAGAGCCATATAAAATAAAACATTTTCTTGAAAATATTCTTATAATCTTGTAAGGGAATATTTGACGATTTTATAATGGCGGAAAATAACCGCACCCTCCGTATAAGTTAAAAAAAACATTCTTACCTTAATTCTGTCGAAAAGGTTAAAAAGGACCTTGTTTGAAAATGACGGAAAGATTCCTTTATAAACCACTTATAAAAAGTCAAACAAGGGTATAAATGACTTTAAATCATATTCTTGTAAATAATAAATATGTTTTGAAATAAATTTTGAAGAAACATGGATGTGGATGATAAAGAGATCCCAGTAGATTATTACGTATAAACAACCTCGGATAATGAAGAGATTGTGAAATAACCCTTATCTTGTACTTTTCATTGGTTGGGGTAGGTTAACCTCCTGTATAATGGTGAAATAATTGTTACTAAATTATACAAGAATCATATACATTAATATGATATCATATATGATCTTTTAATATCGATTTATAATAATATCTTAGTATTATCATTGTTTCGGGTGTTAACTTACTTGTTTTCTTTTATATGTTTTGTTACGTAAGACATTTTTGTAAAGGATAGGTTGTATATTATTCATATCCAGAATGATATAAAGTCCTTAAACATCATTTTTAAATCATCATATGATAATTATACTTTAATGGATACGATGGAGAATGAATCTCATCGCGTTCGTGGAGACGGTAGTCCGTACGTACGCACCAGCGACAATATCAGTATTTCGATATTAAAATAATATATAAATGGTTGTTATATCATATATACAGAATCATTATCATGTTTTATTTATTATTTACATGAGTTACATATCATTATTATACCCATCCAAATAATAATATATTGAATAACAATTACACCACGACGTGGAGACGGTAAGCCGTACGTACGCACGTATGGTGACATGTTATTCAAAGGGTGGATAGAATACTGAATATGGTTGTACCATATTTATAATAAAATGACAGTATATATATGATACTGGAGTTATTATTTTAGACTGGTATCAACAAAGGAAGAAGAAGTGGAAGAAGAAATGAACTTGGAAAAGGGTGGTGAAATCATTACCTCTTCTTCAGGTTCTTCCTTTTGATTTGATCAAAAGGGCTCCTTAGGTTGGCTTTCGGATCAAACTAAGGCCTCTAGGTTGTAGTGAGGGATGTTGGGAGAGTATTTGGGCAGAGTTTGGCCGAACCAAAAGGCTTTGAAGGTGTGAAGAAATGAGAAGGAGGAGTGCCCTTTTATAAGAGGGGTGAGGGGCACCTTTGGAAAAGCTAGAAATATTAATTTATAATAAATTAATATTCGGTTTCTAATGGCTCCAAAGTTGATTATTCAAAGGTTAAGGTGGGGATGGGTCGAAAACAACTCAACCAATAGAATTTAGACAGGTTTGGGTACTTATATTAACCTTATCTCTAAGTATTAACTTTAAGTTAATTAGTTTCACTTTTACAATGTCTCTTTGTATTTTTATATAATATGGTTAATAAACATACTACATACATCCACGCGACCCCCAAGTGGTCCATTAATGATGAACCTATCATGATATTAGTCTCTTGGCCAAACCTTAGATTTTTAGGAATTTAATATCAATTAATAATATAATATTAGTTTTAAGAACTCTTTTATGTAAATTTTGACACTATTCAATAGTTGATTTTTGTGAAACTCATAAAAGATTTATTACTTCGAACAAAGTCAATTAAATCAATCATAATATATCATATTATCCTAGAAAATTAGTTTAATTCATTAAAAGTTTCATATTATATTTATTTGGGTATTTATAATATCAATTAGTTTAATTTTTCATTATTATAGTAATTACTGCATCATCATTGTGTCATAAATAAAATAAATTATTTAATGTCTAAAAATTATAAATAAAATATAATTATGTAGGAAATCCTTTTATCTTTCTAACAAATATTTATAATCTAAAATCCAACATATATAACCCTATGAAATGATTGTTTTGCTAAAAGATATATGCTTGTGTCATTTTTGTATTCATTTTAACTTAATTAAAATAAAGTGTCATTATCACTTACAAGTGGATCCTTGGGGTCCCCAAATCGACCCAAAGATGCCCATGGTCGACCAGGTATCAACCAATAGGGTTAAGACACGTTTTAGGGTAATTTAGTATTATTATAATATTATTTGTTTAACCCTTATTTACCGGATTTACCCTTAACCATGGTAAATAAAATATTTACCGCAGTAATTATTCAAAATGTCTAAAAATAAAAGTTACCTATTTACACAATTTGAAAATACTGATTCCAAATATGGAATCCATTTTCCTAAATTCAAAACACAGAAGTGGCAGAAATTAATTTAAAATTAATTCCCGCTGTCAAAACAAAAAGCGTGTTTTTAAGAGATAATAACTATCAAACGATTGACACTTGTTTATGTTCGGTTTAATTGTAAAATTATGTCCAATGACCAACATTATATTAAATTGTAGAAATATATTCTAAATATACTTTAAAACCACTAAAATTCATAATTTATCACTATTAATTATTTTGATTAAAAAAGTTGTTTTTTAATTAAAATTTAGTAATTTTCACTATTCATCAAAATATTAAAGTTATCTGAAAAGTACCAAAATTTCACCTTAGGCTAAATTCGATATTCTGAATCCAAAAATGAAGTCCATTTTGAAATATAAAATATATATAATTTAAAAAATTAGGTATTACTATTCATAACGGCTAGTTTGATCGGTTGTGGTGTGTGTTAAAACTCGAAGTTGCGTACAACACACGCTGCTGTTTTATTCAAAGGAAAGCGTAACGTGTAAGCTTGGGATGTTTCATTTTAAATTTTTTGATGTCCCCATTTAGTCAAAAAGTTTAAAATATTGTATTTAATAAGGTTTCACTATTAAAAGTTGATAAAAGTGCAATACTGAAAATGAATCTGTTCTTGCATTAGGACTAAGAAACTCATAATATGGATTCTAAAATTATAAGGAATATATAAAGTGAAAAATGTAGTTAATGCTATTCATGACCTCTTTTAATGCCTTTTTTTTTGTAAGTCATGGTGTGATTGAACTCGGTGTTCCGTGTAGTGCAAGTTATTGAATTATTTTGAAGAAATAACACACTATGAAATCTTGGGGTGTTACATTCTCCCCTCCTTCAATAAATTGCCTCCTCGCAATTTGAAATTGTTCTTCGAAAATAAAATGTTGAAAATAGAAAATATATTTGTGGGAAAACCCACATCAGAAATTGGGTTACTAAAATTTAGTCTTAATATGTGGAAAAGAGAAATGAAAGGGTCACCACCAAATTATGATCTTGATTAGGAGAACATTGGTGGAAATTAGAGACATATAATTGGAGGAAAAACGTAAATATTTATAGGTAGTGATTGAGGTCATCAATCACAAACAAGTGTAAAATTTAGGTCCTTAAATTCATCAATCTATGATGATTTGAAATACCATCGGTTCAACAAAACATAGGGTATTAGGATAACACATTTTTGACGTTTCAAAATATCTTAGTTGAAATCCCACATCGAAAAATGAATTAATGAGGCCTATATTAAAAATAAAGAGTGGAAAGTATGAAGATTACCGAAAATAACACATACTAGGGTTCCATGTAGGAAAATATGGATATGGAAGTGAAATCTAACCATCAATTATCTGATGGAGAGTGGTAGAGAACATGGCTATGAAAAGGCCAACAATCCCAAAGCCATAAATTAGTGATGATTTAAGGTACCATCTAGGACAAAATTTTTGTTCTAAGTTCCTTTTATTAATGTTGAGGAATTTATTTATCAGATTGGCTAAGATCATAAGGAGATATACTTACATTATAATTAGAGTTTTATCCATTAATAAATTTCTACCACAAACTCATCTTTCACTCTAAAAGATAATATAACGTAAAAAAAATTTCTATTTATACTATTCGTACAGGGTTCCAAAATAAATGAATTTATAATTCATCTACCAGATCTTTTAAAAAAAACTACATTATTTAATACAGGACATCTCGTGGGCCAGTGGTAGGTGATACACCCTTGTCGCCCTTCGGTTGCGGGTTCAAGTCTCGCAGCCTTGCCGGACGCGACGGGTTGCCGCCCGACCTCCGGGTTGTCCTTTTATGGCAATCCAAAATAATCCAAAGTAGAACTATCCAAAATAATTCTGTCCAAACTCACAGTCCAACATTTATAAAGAAGGTAAGCATAATGTAGATCCTTTTTACCCCGTAATAAAATAAGAATACCTTCATCATGTATTCTTTTAATACACTGAATCATCCTGAATTACCATATTCCTTATTGATTACATTCATGCTCCCTTATTCCATATAGAATGCTGGATATACTTCATTAATCCAAAAATGTTTTAAACCCCAAAAATGATGGAATATACAAATCATTAATCAGTTCCAAGGTAGTCAAGAATATCCAATATAATTTATCCAAAACAATCATTTATTATTCCAAAATCACTACCACGGTGTCAGAACTATATTATGGTTTATCATTCTCTCAACCATATATTTTCCAAAAATTTATCCTGCTATTGAGTCACTTTTCTTTGTTCCACACAATCTCAAGTCCTTAATGAAATAGTAATGCAGTACAATCCTTATATACTCCATAATTATTATAACAAGTACATTGTTGATACAACACTCAATTGACATAATCAACATAAGAACTCTAATCATTCCTCTTCATCTGTGGTAGTATCATAACTTGATTATTATCCAATAACATCATTTGCGGCATAGTCTGATGACTAGGACATAGGTTCGCGTAGTGTCCAAACTCCTTGCAAATGAAGCATTGTACATTTGAATCCATTTTCTTACCCTTGCAGTCACGTACTTTGTGACCTTTTCCTCCACACTTATAACAAACTCCCATTCCTTTCAGGCAAGTTCCAGGGTGTTTCTTTCCACAATTACCACATATGGGAAAATTCTTCTTTTCCCTCTTCCCTTTATCCATATTTCTCTCTTCCATCCTTTTCTTCTCTTGCTTCCCTTCAAAGCCATAGGACTCAGTAAACTCTTTACTTATCTTATCAACACATGATATTATTTCTTCATATGATGATAATACATGGGAGACTATTTCTATTATAAATTCTAGCTTAAGACCATGAAAGATATGATCCTTCCTTCTCTTTGGATCATGTGCATTTCTGGAGTTCTCATTCCTTCTACTGGGGCCATTTCTAAACAATGGCATACACTAGATCAGTTTATGAATCAAAATACATAATCCAATACTTATAAAACACTTAACATAAATTCAACTATTTATGGATATAATCCATAATCATAAAAATTTCTCCTTTGAGGATGTATATACTCATAAACCATTCATAATGATTTGTAAAGAAAATGAGAGTTATCCTAAGCATATCCCCCGGGAGTGTCGTAACCAAGAGTTCAGCAAGGCCCGTTATCGTGCACCAGTTCCTGTTCGAGTCTAGCTCAAAGCGGTGTTTTCGGGTTTTACCCCTAGGTACATCTGTGCCAGAGCCGCCTCTACCTGCTCGTATCCAGACAGGGATGTATTGCTCGGAAAACTCACAAAATCTCTACAATACCAAAATTCTAGGAAGTTCTTCTATACTAATCCTCAAAGTTCATCTTAGGTCTACGTGCTCTAATCAGAGTTTATCTAACTCTAGCTTCCAAGGTTTGTACTAAACTTCCTCTAATACCAACTGTAACGCCCCGACCCAAGCTACCCAGAGTCGGTGCATTACTTCGTAACATTGGCATGATCACAAGAAAGATCAAATCTCGAAAGACCGATTGGTTTAGTAGCCTTGGAAACACTAGACATATTCATAAGTTTTACATTACATCATTAAACGAAAAACTACTACAACAACATATTGTCTCCATAATCCACACTCATATCCCCACATAATATTCCTGTAGGTCATTCATAACTTACTTCATCACTTCCTGAGAAAAATAAAACATAGAAAAGGGGTGAGCTCAAATGCCCAGTAAGGATAACAATATAGCGGAAACTTTCATAAATAAGAATAAACTTTTAAGGCAACGTATAACTAAAACAAAAGCCTTTCAAACATGAACTTTCAACATGGTATGACATAAATAAAATGAAATAATTCCATTTACTTATTCACATGGATATTCTACTAATTGAATAATCACATGCAAAAATCAATAACCACTTTCATAATGTTGGAATGCATAATGCCAGACTATCATAACCACATAGCCAAGGCCTCGTGCCAAGACTACAAAAAAGATTTTGTCAAGGCCTTGTGCCAAGACACTAGTTTGTCTCATGAGACCTACCGATGCATCGAGGAGCTATAGCGGGCTCCACCCGTCACATATTAAGTCCAATGCATTCCCATATGAAAAGGTTTAAACATAACATAAACATTCGTATTAAAACTAGCATACGAAATGTCAATAATTTCACCATAAACTATGAATGGTATAAAAATAGCACATCCACAGTCAAACATATCACAAAACCTTCAATACAATATAGAAGTTTTGTATCATAATAAATCAACTTCAAATAAGCGTAAAATCCATCAAAGGATGTTTACATAGATGAAATCAAAATACTTTTTAGAGAAATATCTCTTTCTATTTTTGAAATCATTTAATAGCCATATAAAATAAAACATTTTCTTGAAAATATTCTTATAAGCTTGTAAGGGAAGATTTGACGATTTTATAACGGTGGAAAATAACCGCACCCTCCGTATAAGTTAAAAAAAACATTCTTACCTTAATTCTGTCGAAAAGGTTAAAAAGGACCTTGTTTGAAAACGACGGAAAGATTCCTTTATAAACCTCTTATAAAAAGTCAAACAAGGGTATAAATGACTTTAAATCATATTCTTGTAAATAATAAATATGTTTTGAAATACATTTTGAAGAAACATGGATGTGGATGATAAAGAGATCCCAGTAGATTATTACGTATAAACAACCTCGGATAATGAAGAGATTGTGAAATAACCCTTACCTTGTACTTTTCATTGGTTGGGGTAGGTTAACCTACTGTATAATGGTGAAATAATTGTTACTAAATTATACAAGAATCATATACATTAATATGATATCATATATGATCTTTTAATATCGATTTATAATAATATCTTAGTATTATCGTTGTTTCGGGTGTTAACATACTTGTTTTCTTTTATATGTTTTGTTACGTAAGACATTTCTGTAAAGGATAGGTTGTATATTATTCATATCCAGAATGATATCAAGTCCTTAAAAATCATTTTTACATAATCAAATGATAATTATACTTGAATGGATACGATGGAGAATGAATCTCATCGCGTTCGTGGAGACGGTAGTCCGTACGTACGCACGAGCGACAATATCATTATTTCGATATTAAAATAATATATAAATGGTTGTTATATCGTATATACAGAATCATTATCATGTTTTATTTATTATTTACATGAGTTACATATCATTATTATACCCATCCAAATAAAAATATATTGAATAACAATTACACCACGACGTGGAGACGGTAAGCCGTACGTACGCACATATGGTGACATGTTATTCAAAGGGTGGATAGAATACTGAATATGGTTGTACCATATTTATAATAACATCACAGTATATATATGATACTGGAGTTATTATTTTAGAATGGTATCAACAAAGGAAGAAGAAGTGGAAGAAGAAATGAACTTGGAAAAGGGTGGTGAAATCATTACCTCTTCTTCGGGTTCTTGCTTTTGATTTGATCAAAAGGGCTCCTTAGGTTGGCTTTCGGATCAAACTAAGGCCTCTAGGTTGTAGAGAGGGATGTTGGGAGAGTATTTGGGCAGAGTTTGGCCGAACCAAAAGGCTTTGAAGGTGTGAAGAAATGAGAAGGAGGAGTGCCCTTTTATAAGAGGGGTGAGGGGCACCTTTGGAAAAGCTAGAAATATTAATTTATAATAAATTAATATTCAGTTTCTAATGGCTCCAAAGTTGATTATTCAAAGGTTAAGGTGGGTATGGGTCGAAAACAACTCAACCAATAGAATTTAGACAGGTTTGGGTACTTATATTAACCTTATCTCTAAGTATTAACTTTAAGTTAATTCGTTTCACTTTTACAATGTGTCTTTGTATTTTTATATAATATGGTTAATAAACTTACTACATACATCCAAGCGACCCCCAAGTGGTCCATTAATGATGAATCTATCATGATATAAGTCTCTTGGCCGAACCTTAGATTTTTAGGAATTTAATATCAATTAATAATATAATATTTGTTTTAATAACTCTTTTATGTCAATTTTGACACTATTCAATAGTTGATTTTTGTGAAACTCATAAAAGATTGATTACTTCGAACAATGTCAATTAAATCAATCCTAATATATCATATTATCCTAGAAAATTAGTTTAATTCATTAAAAGTTTCATATTATATTTATTTGGGTATTTATAATATCAATTAGTTTAATTTTTTATTATTATAGTAATTACTACATCATCATTGTGTCATAAATAAAATAAATTATTTAATGTCTAAAAATTATAAATAAAATATCATTATGTAGGAAATATTTTTATCTTTATAAGGAATATTTATAATCTAAAATCCAACATATATAACCCTATGAAACAATTGTTTTGCTAAAAGATATATGCTTGTGTCATTTTTGTATTCATTTTAACTTAATTAAAATAAAGTGTCATTATCACTTACAAGTGGATCCATGGGGTCCCCAAATCGACCCAAAGATGCCCATGGTCGACCAGGTATCAACCAATAGGGTTAAGACACGTTTTAGGGTAATTTAGTATTATTATAATATTATTTGTTTAACCCTTATTTACCGGATTTACCCTTAACCATGGTAAATAAAATATTTACCGCAGTAATTATTCAAAATGTCTAAAAATAAAAGTTACCTATTTACACAATTTGAAAATCCTGATTCCAAATATGGAATCCAATTTCCTAAATTCAAAACACAGAAGTGGCAGAAATTAATTTAAAATTAATTCCCGCTGTCAAAACAAAAAGCGTGTTTTTAAGAGATAATAACTATCAAACGATTGACACTTGTTTATGTTCGGTTTAATTGTAAAATTATGTCCAATGACCAAAATTATATTAAATTGTAAAAATATATTCTAAATATACTTTAAAACCACTAAAATTCATAATTTATCATTATTAATTATTTTGATTAAAAAAGTTGTTTTTTAATTAAAATTTAGTAATTTTCACTATTCATCAAAATATTAAAGTTATCTGAAAAGTACCAAAATTTCACCTTAGGCTAAATTCGATATTCCGAATCCAAAAATGAAGTCCATTTTGAAATATAAAATATATATAATTTAAAAAATTAGTTATTACTATTCATAACGGCTAGTTTGATCGGTTGTGGTGTGTGTTAAAACTCGAAGTTGCGTACAACACACGCTACTGTTTTATTCAAAGGAAAGCGTACCGTGTAAGCTTGGGATGTTTCATTTTAAATTTTTCGATGTCCCCATTTAGTAAAAAAGTTTAAAATATTGTATTTAAAAAGGTTTCACTATTAAAAGTTGATAAAAGTGCAATACTGAAAATGAATCTGTTCTTGCATTACGACTAAGAAACTCATAATATGGATTCTAAAATTATAAGGGTTATATAAAGTGAAAAATGTAGTTAATGCTATTCATGACCTCTTTTAATGCATTTTTTTTTGTAAGTCATGGTGTGATTGAACTCGGTGTTCCGTGTAGTGCATGTTATTGAATTATTTTGAAGAAATAACACACTATGAAATCTTGGGGTGTTACAACAAATGAGGGTACTGAGCATGCATCTGAGCCTCCCGCTCCCATGTGCTCTCCTGGAGATTTCCGTGCTGCCATCTGATGCGCACAAGAGGAATCGATCGCCCATGTAGGACCCACTCTTGTCGATCCTCTATCTCCACCGGGACCTGCGTAAAAGTCGCCCCATCGTCAACGTCAAGCTCCCCATGGTCAATGATGTGCGTCGGGTCGTGCACGTATCTCCTCAGCTGAGATACGTGGAAGACGTCGTGCACCCGGTGCAACTGAGGTGGCAGAGCCAGGCGATAAGCCACTTTGCCAATCCTGCTGAGGATCTGGAAGGGTCTGATGAAGCGCGGAGATAACTTGCCGCCTCGGCCAAATCTCCGAATACCACGTCGTGGTGAGACCCGCAAGAAGACGTGGTCGCCATCCTTGAACTCCAGTGGCCTCCGCCTCCTGTCAGCATATGACTTCTGCCAGCTCTGTGCTGTCCTCATCCGCACCTGGATGACCTGGACCTTCTCTGTCGTGGCCTGGACCATCTCCGGTCCCACAAGTGCTGACTCCCCAGGGTCTGTCCAGCACAAAGGAGATCTACAAGGTCGGTTGTACAATGCCTCATACGGTGCCATCCCGATGGTGGAGTGGTAGCTGTTGTTGTACGCAAACTCCACCAAGGGTAGGTGGTCCTCCCAGCTACAACCAAAGTCGAGGACACATGCGCTGAGCATGTCCTCGAGAGTCTGAATGGTCCTCTCCGTCTGACCATCCATCTGAGGGTGAAAGGCTGTGCTCAGACGTAGCTGCGTCCCAAACGCCTCCTGTAACCCCTTCCAAAGCCGGGAATTAAAGCGAGCATCTCGATCGGAGATGATAGATGATGGCACACCGTGAAGCCGCACAATCTCCTGAACGTAGAGACGTCCCAAGCTCTCCCCTGAGCCCTGCTCTCTGATGGGTAAGAAGTGTGCCGACTTGGTGAGTCGGTGAACAATCACCCAGATGGAGTCGTGACCTCTGGAAGTACGTGGTAGTCCAGTCACGAAGTCTATAGATATGCCATCCCGCTTCCACTCCGGAACCTCCAAGGGTTGTACCAAGCCTACTGGTACCTGATGCTCTGCATTCACCTACTGGTAGGTCAGGCATCGAGAAACGAACTCTGCTACTGCCTTCTTCATGGCTGGCCACCAGTGCTGTCGTCTGAGGTCCTGGTACATCTTCGCCACTCCAGGATGTACCGCCAATGGAGAAGTGTGAAACTCTCTCAGCACTTCCTCTCGCAAAGCGACTGGTACCATGGTACGTCCTCTGAAAAGGATGTCGTGCTCTGCTCCAAGGGAGAAACCATCAGGTTCCTGTCCCGAGGATATCTGAGCACGCCGTGTCTCACAGTCAGCGTCCTCACACTGTGCCTCTCTGACTCGCTGCAGTAGTGGAGGAGTGACTGTGAGAGACTGAAGGAAGGCTGCTCCATATCTATCCACGAAGGATATCTGCAAAGAGGCTAGATGCTCCGTCGCCTCCTCAAGTAGCTGAATGCCCGTCCTCCTGCTAAGGGCATCGGCTACTACGTTCCCCTTACCAGGAGTATAGACTATCTCAAAGTCATAGTCCTGGAGGAACTCGAGCCATCGCCGCTGTCTCAGGTTCATGTCCTTCTGCGAGAAGATATACCTGAGACTCTGATGATCAGAAAAGATTGTAAAGCGCTCGCCCATAAGATAGTGTCGCCATGTCTTCAGAGCGAAGACCACTGCTGATAACTCCAGGTCATGGGTAGCGTAGTTCTGCTCATCCGGCCTCAACTGACGTGATCCATAGGCGATCACTTCCCGCTCCTGCATCAGAACACATCTGATTCCAGTTCCTGATGCATCGCAGTAAACTACGTGCCCTACTCCCTCCTCAGGCA
This sequence comes from Viscum album, assembly GCA_963277665.1. NCBI lineage: Eukaryota > Viridiplantae > Streptophyta > Magnoliopsida > Santalales > Viscaceae > Viscum > Viscum album. The sequence continues at coordinate 499,441,600 of OY728167.1, forward strand.
ACCTCACGATAGGTGCGCTGGTCAATCTCTGCCTCAGCTCCTGGAAGCTCTGCAGACATCTGTCTGACCACACGAAGGGTTTCCCCTTCTTCGTCAAAGCTGTGAGTGGTGCCGCAACTCTAGAGAAGTCTGGCACGAATCTCCGATAGTATCCAGCTAGACCCAAGAAACTCCGAACCTCAGTCACGCTCCTGGGTGGCTCCCATTCTAACACAACCTTGATCTTCGCAGGATCCACTGCAACTCCCGCCTCAGAGATAACATGTCCCAATAAGTGGACCTCACGTATCCAGAACTGGCACTTCGAGAGCTTACCATAAACTGGTGCTCTCGGAGTGTGTCTAGTATAACTCGTATGTGATAGGCGTGCTCCTCCTCTGTCGTAGAGTAAATCAGAATGTCGTCGATGAAGACCACGACAAACCGATCGAGGTATGGCTGAAAGATCCTGTTCATGAGATCCATGAACACTGTTGGAGCATTGGTTACACTGAAAGGCATAAAAAAGAACTCATAGTGGCCATACCGACATCTGAAGGCCGTCTTCTGCACATCCTCGTCTCTGACTCTGAGCTGATGATAGCCTGACCTGAGGTCTATCTTCGAGAACCACCGTGCTCCCTTGAGCTGATCAAAGAGGTCATCAATCCTCGGTAGCGGATACTTTTTCCTCACTGTCACCTGGTTCAGGCGACGATAGTCAACACAAAGTTGCAGGCTCCCGTCCGCCTTCTTGGCGAACAATATCGGGGAAGCCCAGGGTGAAACACTGGGTCGGATGAACCCCTTGCCCTGCAAGTCCTCCAACTGTACTCGTAGCTCTCGAAGCTCGGCGGGGGCCATCCGATATGCTGGAGTGGATATCGGGGCTGTCCCGGGGTACAAGTCAATAAAAAAGTCTACCTCTCTACGAGTAGGTAGCCCTGGAACGTCGTCAGGAAAAACGTCCGCAAACTGATCCACCACTGCAGGAAAACCAGGACTCTGTACGTCAACTGCTCCAAGGATGAGGCTAGCTAACTGATGAGTAATGGGATGTCCTCTCCTCCGCGGAAGTCCGTCCTGTGCTGCTAAGGCTCCCTTCTTGCCGGTGAAGGTGAACCTGCTCCCGTCGGTGCGTACACAGCGCACCTTGCACCTAAAACAGTCAATCTGTGCATGGACCGTAGATAGCCAATCCATGCCCAAGATGACGTCGTAAGGCCTCGACGCTGCTACAAGAAGATCCCAGACAAAGCTCTCACCTTCTAGAGTAAGCTCACACTGCCGGCACCAGTGCGTAATCGTCGAGTCTGCTCCCGTAGGAGTCTCTAGCCGTAAGGATCGAGCCAACGGCTCTGTCGGAATCTCCGACCTCCGAACAAGGGCAGCGGCTATGAAAGAGTGACTCGCTCTTGTGTCTATAAGAACTGCAGCAAGGGTGTAATAGACAAAGATAGTACCTCGAATCATCTCGGGTGCGCCGTCGTCGTAGGCCTCTGTTGCCTGGAGCAGTGCCTGTCTCAGCCCACCAGCTCCCTGTGGTCGGGGTGGACCTCCTGGTGGTGGTGGTGGTAGAGCCTCAAAGCGTCTCCCACCACCGGATGCTCGTCCAGCTCCTCTGCCTCATCCACCTCCTCCCTGCGGACCGCCACGGTCGACCCTCTGCCTCTACCTTGGTTTTCCATCAGCTGTCTGCTGCTCCTCGGCATGGCGGGTCGGGCAGTCACGAGCCATGTGGCCCTGCCCGCCGCACGAGTAGCACTGTATGCCTCTCGAAAGACTGGCTCCTCGCTGTGTGCCCTGCACTGTTGAGCTAGTTCTCTGAGGTCGTCTGCCTGAAGGTCTGGTCTGTCTTGACCCCTGAGTCATCCGTCGACTGCCTGCTGCAGATGACTCTACCACGTGTCGCCCTGCGGTGGGTCGCTACACTGGTGTAGACTCAGCAAGGAAGCTCTCGATCAGAAGGGCCCGCTCCAGTACTCCTGTCTGAGTCGGTATGCTGAGGGAGATCAGTGATGCCATGATCTCGTGTCTCAAACCCGGCTCGAAGGTCCGGGCCCGGAAGAATGGGTCCCGTACCATGTCGGTCGAGTAGCGTGAGAGATCAGTAAATCTCGCCGAGTACTGAGCGACCGTCATGCTGCCCTGCCGCAGCTGAAGAAGATCCTGGATACGCACCACACGAAGGGTGGCTGGGACAAACTCCGAGCGGAAGAGGCTCTCAAAGTCCGTCCAAAGTAGAGATGCCTCATCGTGCACCTGGAGCATCAAGCTCCACCATCGTCCTGCTGCTGCATGTAGTAGGCTCGCAGCGAGGATCAGCATGAGGTCTGCTGGTGTCCTCACTAGCCTAAACACTCGTACCACTGCCTCCAGCCAGTCCTCTGCTGCCTGGGGATCCGTCTCCCCGCGAAACCTTGGTGGTCGCTGGTTCTGAAACTCATGTAGTGCGCTGAGGCGATGTGCATCGTCAGCGGCTGGCGCTGGAAGCATCGGAGGCTCGGCGGGTAGTGCTACTGCCGGTGCCACTGCTGACAAAGGGCCCTGCACCGAGGCCTCGTCGCTCGGTGGGTTGTCGTCACGCTCGACTCTCGGAAACCTAGCTGGCTGCCATCGTGGGGCCATCCTGAAAAGAAAATAGTTGCGCCACGGTCAGAACAGTATACCTGGTGAGCTGATATAAAGTAATCACAAAGAAAACTTTGAAACACACACGCAATCAATGTTTTCGTGCATTATGTCGGAAATCAGAAGTCAGGGTCCTGGTGTATGGATACGTCGGCCGCCGCACCAACACTGGACTCCCTGGACTGATAACCACACTCAATACGCTAAACATTATTGCTTCACATAGAAAAGATCAGAGTTCGCGGTAGAACCGAACTCCTCTGATACCAATTTGTCACGACCCGCCCTCGGGGTCCGTGCCGTGACTACCCCAAGTCCGCCTTCCATTGGCCAAGGGCTAGCGACTAGCACCAAGACGTAAATCCCGGTAAAAAGGGAAGGCATTGACTTTGTAAAGTAACAATCACCATAGAGTAAGCAAGCGGAAAGTAAAGACTAAGCAAAAATAGAGTACAACTGAAAGTGCGGAAAAGTAAATGGGCCAGTATACAAACCCAAACTGAAAGTAAAGTACAACTCGAAAGGGAAAACAACAACTGAAAAGTAATAGCTGCTACACCGAGCTGTCCACTGGAATTTCCACCTGAACGGTGGGTACAGATAGCTCCACTGCTCCACGGGTCCCGCCGTCCACTCCGAGCACGTCCCGCCCAGTGGTCCACCTCCAGGTACCGTCCTGCTCTGCAAGCCTCAGCTAAGATCAATGTTGTCCGTCGTCTACAACCAACACAACGTAGTGCGGGCAAAGCCCGTGCAGGGGTGAGTATAAGCTACTCAGTAGGGACCCCGAGATCCCTGAAGGTCTCTCAAATCCACAAAGGATAAACCACGAAGAAATGTACAATCACGAAGTAACAACCGACACTACTTAGGTATATTCCCATACATATAACTAAGTCATCAATTTCAAATACGCTCCAACCTCCGAGCCCAAGTACAACTCAGTCCACACAGGAAAGTAAACGTATTCCACACAGGAAAGCAAAACGTAATCCACACAGGATAGCACAACACAATCTACACAGGAAAGCAACAGGATTCAGCTCACACAGGTATACTTCTTCAAAGGACGATAAAGATGATCTCTGATCCATCTAAGTCGTCGGACCCACGAAGGATCGATAGGTAACTAACCCCCGCAAAATACCCACACAGGATCGGGCCCACGTAGGACCTGTAGGCGCTGGTTCACACAGGACCGCTGAGCGCAAAGACCCACACAGGATCGGACCCACACAGGATCTGGCCCACACAGGACCTGTAGCACTGATCCACGTAGGATCGTTGAGTGCTGTAGTCGTCGTCGTCGAATCCACACAGGATCTCTGTACTGTCGTCGTCGTCGCAGTCACAGTAGCAGTAGTAGCAGTAGTAGTCACAGAACAGTCGCAGCCAGCACTAGGGTTCCCGCACACAGCCAGCTCGTTCGGAGGGTCCGCTCCATGAGCCGAGAGGCTGATACATCAACTGTCACAAAGTCCAGAGTTGATGTATCCAAAAGTTCAGTATCGTCAACAGGAACTCAACGCAACAGACGGCGCGTCGATCGGACGCCCGATCTGAGAGTTATTGGCATTTTCGTCCCCGGGGCCCGGTTGGTTTTTAAGGTAAAACCAACCCGACCGAACACCACCTGCGTCCAAACCTTGGGCGGAGTATGCCAAAAGAACCGTCTCACTAAGAGGAACACAACAAAGCTGACGGCGCGTCAATCGGATGTCTGTAGCTCAAGAAATGAGCGTTTCTGCTCCGAAGGCCCGGTTGGTTTCGTGAACGAACCAACCCGGCCGAACTCAATGTGTTCCGAAAATTTGAGTGTGATATACCGAAACGACCGTCTCGATCCAAGCATCGCGTTTCCGCAGACGGTTCATCAATCGGAGGTCCGTGGCTCATGTTATGGCCAAAAGACCGAAATTGTCTCGAAAACGGGGGGTCCGGGTCCGGGCCGACCCGGCCCGGCCGGCCGGCCGGCGGCGCGGCGGCCTGGCGGCGTGGCGGCCTGGCGGCGCGGCGGCCAGGCGCCTCACGGAGGCAGCGTGCGGGGGGGGGGGGGGGGGGGGCAGGGCTCCCTGCTTGATTGGAAGGCGGCGCGGCTTAATTGCCGCGCCCCTTTGGAAAAACCGGCCCCCCACGTGGGGGCCTGCTTGAAGAAACCGGGGGGCCGCCTGCCCCCATAAAGGAAACCGCCCCCCCCCCCCCCCCCCCCAAATAAATGGGGGGCGGGTGGGCTTTTGAGCTGCCGGGGGAATTAAATTCCCCCGAATTTTCGTCCATCCGATCGGCCAGCTGGTCGGCCGGTTTTTCTCCAACGGGACCGGAAAACCGGTCCCCATTCCGGCTCCCGACGCCGGCGGCCCGGCCGCCGGTCTTCTAGTCCCGCCGCAGCCCGGAACCGGCCGCGGTGTTCGTTGTCCGGTGCGGTGCGACGGCACCACGCCCCTCCGCCGCGCCTTTGTTTCCCTTCGACGCGGCGCGACGGCGTCGCGTTCTTGATGATCCTTCCACGGCGCGGCGCGACGGCGCCACGCAATATAATCGGGCGAATAACCGCGTGGTGAGACGGCACCACGCCACCTTGTTTCATCCGCAATATAAAACATCAAGAACGAAGGAGGGGGTTCGGCCGTGTTCATGCGGTCCGGCCCCCTCACGTTAAACAATATCACATATTTAAGAATCCGCACATTAGACATGCTAGAACCATGAACAAGGATAAATAAACAAACAAATAACAACAACCCCTACCTTGAAAATTGACGTCGTACGTCGGTTATCGCGGAGAAAGGCGTCGCGGCTTCGGACGTAGATTCCGTGGACATCGGGGTGCGTCCGAGGAGAAAACGACGTCTCTTCACTTGTCGCTATGACAAAGAAGGGAGGTACGTTGTCGTTGGCGATGATCACCACGGTCGGCGACTTCTCCCTTGTCGAGGAGAAAGATGAAGACGTAAGAATCTGGTATGCCGAGTCTCGAAGGTCGTGGGATCGATGTTCTTTGTCGAAGAAGAACCGTTCTTCACGTTCTTCGTCGAAGACGAAGAAGAACTTCAAGTCCCTCAATGAATCTCCCAATCCTCTCAAGTAACAAAGGAACTAACCCAAAAATAAATTAAGCTTACACTTAATTTATTAACACAACCCAACCTTTGAAATTCAAGAGTTTGAATTTCAAAAACTCAAAATTAAACTCACTTATTAATTATACATGAGATGTATAATTAATTAAATGTTAAGTTGACAAGCCTTTAAGAGGGAGAGAGGGGAGTTAGGGAATTTGAAAAGGTGGGGCTCGGGTGGGCCCCTCCTCACCTTAATCCTCTCTTAGGTGGTTAAACCACCCAACTTCCAACAAAAGATTATAACCACATTAAAGATATAAAATAAATATTGTATAACAAATTTATTTTACTCTTTATTTCATCCAGAAAATTAAACATCTCCTCCTAGGGAAACACAACTTCGGAAAAGGTCTCCTTAAGCGACTATCGGCGCTGCGAGTTCATCGGTGCCCTCGGATTTCAATTCCGAGCATCGGATCAAAAGTTAGGAATTCCCACTCATTCGTTCACTGAATGTACCCGAGCCAAACTTCGGAGATTGATTCCGGGCACTCCGGGCCTCGGAATCAGGTGCCGTCAGAAACTGCGCTCTTGTAATATTCCAAAGAAAATTAAGAAAAAAGTTTCCTTGAATTTTACGGGTCTTTACAATCGTGCGTCGGGTAATTCCTCCCATGTGGCCTCAACTACTGAGTCCCGTAATATAACAACCCATACTTTACATTCATGGTTAATACTTCAAAATTGAAGCATAATTATTACAACATATAACAAAACCATGAAATGACCGTATAGGTATAGTGTCTTTAGAAACTGGGAAACATAAACAACTGATTCATAAAGCATCTACACTATCTCTCATTTATTTCATCATATCTATAGTCCATTTTTGGCATATCATACTTAATACCCTTCTTCCTGATATGGGGAATGAAAACATACAAAAGGGTGAGCTCAAATGCTCAGTAAGGGTAAACAAAAGAAATATCAATCACATCAAAAAAAAGAATAACATTTTGGAAATCTTACCCTGCAAAAGAGATCATAATTTCATAACATGGGATAAATCATGCTAGTGAAATGTAATCCCAATAATCATAACATAAAACATGAAACTTTGTGGCATTCACACGTAATCATAGAGTATCACTTCTTATTAGTCAAGACTCATTTCCAAGACTATCTTAGTGGACAAAGTCCATTTCTAAACCAAGTTCACGCCTCATTTCAGTCCTGTTTTATTGAACCGGTTTAACCTTCCGTTCCAGCCATGTCTATCTCATGAGATATAAAATCTTTACCCAATGAATTTGAGGGAGATATAGGTCCCACCCATCTCATAATGATAGCACTCTTATGTGTGCCACAAAATCATAAATCTTACATCATTGCATAACTCATGTAATGAAAATGGGATTCTAAAACAACATGACATCATAAAACAATTAATATAAGATAAAATAATTCATAAAAATAATTCCATCACAACATAATAAAATCAATGTAATAATAGGTATAGAAACAGAACCCTATATTATCTTAAATGGAAAATAATTTGGATAAAACACTTGAACTCCATTCTTGAGGAAAATATCCTTTCTACTTCAAAAACATTTTCCTTTCTTAACATATCATAAAATTTTAAACTAAAAGAAGTTGATTAAAAATAAGCTTGAAAATGTGTAAAGGAAGCTTCTTGAAAATAATTTTTTAAAAATTCATTCATGCCGTAAAAGTTAAAAAAACATTCTTCTCGTAATTTTTTTGGAAAATTCAAAAAGTAACTTGTACGAAAAACGACCAAAGATTCCTTTAATATCTTTTACTAAAAACTCACCGAAGGGTAAAATTGGATTTAAACAATTTTAGGTTGATGGAAACTATATTACATATTGAGGAAACATGTATATGGATGATAAAATACAGCCCAATAAATTCTGAAGTATAAACAATCTCGGATAAAAATTGAGATTGCGTGATTTTCCCTTACCTTAGGTTTGATTTGCTTCATAAGTGTTTGAACCTCCTGTATAATGATTTAAATAATGTTATTGACTTATTCCAGAATCATAATTATTTTTATGATATAATATATGGTCATATTCTTAGCTTCTTATTAATAATATTTCATTACTACTTGTTATTAGGGTGTCTATTACTTTTTGTTCTTATGCGTGTCTTGTCGAATAAATTCTTGTTTTTCTTTTTAGGTTATAGATACCTCAGTTACAGAATGGTATTAGTGTAATATATATCATATTCATTCATTAAATTCATTTATATAATCATTATTCAATAAAGATCATGTATAATGAGTCGCATCACATCGCGGAGACGGTATTCCGTACGTACGCACGAGCGATGATATCGTTCCCATGATCGTGGAATTGTATTGGAGTGTGTATATATACTATTTCAGAATAAATATCACTTTACAATAATCATATATAGTCATTATTTATACCATTATACCCATCCATGTAAGGTGGTGGTGGAAAATAGATTACACCACGGCGTCGAGACGGTATTCCGTACGTACGCACACGCGGCGATTTCATTTTCCGTAGGATGGATAGATGGTGAAATAGGGTTGTTTCATACATATAATAAAATATCAGTATATCATTGATACTGATGTTATTAATTCATAATGAAACAACTAATGAAGAAGAAGTGGAAGAAAAAATAAAGTTGAAAGAATCGGTAACAGTCATTACCTCTTCTTTGAAGCGCCTCATTGATATCATCTCTTAGGGCACTAAAATTGGTCTTTGAAGAAGACCAGGACCTCTAGGATGTTTCTAGGGAAGTGGATAGGAGATATTGTCAGGGTTTTTCCTAGTTTTAAGGCTCAAAGTGGTGTGGGGAAGAGAGGGAGGAGGAGCCCTTTTATAAGGGAAGAGAGGGGCAGCTTTGGAATAACAAAAAATATTATTTTATTATAAAGTCAAATTCTATTTTTAATAGCTCCAAATTGATATATTTCGAAGATATGGTGGGTATGGGTCGATATCCTCTCATCCAATAGATTTTGGACATGTTTAGGTATCAATTTTAACCTTATCATTTAGATTTAACTTTAAGTTAGATAATTTAACTTTTACCGTGTCTTCTTGTTTTCATACACTATAAGGTTAATATACATACTATATAAAACCAAACGAACCCCAAGTTGTTTATTATTAATATATATAACCTTATATAAGTCATTTGGTAGAACCTTAGATTTTTAGGAATAAAATAACAATTAATAATATAGTATATTTTTTTAAAAACAATTTTATGTCAATTTTGACACTATTTGGTAATTGATTTTTGTGAAAATCATAACAGAATGATTAGTCCAAAAAACATTAATTAAATCAATAATAACATTTCATATTAACATATAAAATTATTGTAATTCATAAAAAGTCTCAAATTACATTTATATGGGTATTTATAACATCAATTATGTCAATATTTCATTAAAAAGATAATTACTGCACCATCATTGTGTCATAAATAAATTAATTTATTTAATGTCTAAAATTTATAAATAAAATACCATTATGTTGGAAATATTTTCATATTTCTAATTATTATTTATAGTAGAATTTATCTTATGTATAACTCTATATTAAAAATGATTTTGTTATTTAACTTTGATTTTAACTATTTTAACCCTTCTTTAAATAAATTGAAAATAAATGTCCTAATCTAATCCATGTGGTCCTAAATGGTCATATTTTATTCCTAAGGATTTTTTTGGTAGAATTACACTTATCAAATAGAATTAGTACATGTTTTAGGGTAATAATAATAACACTTTTACCCTTAATTACCCAATTTACTTTTAACCGTGGTAAAAAAAGTAAAAAGTTACTATTCACCAAAATTATCTTCATCTCATTGAACCACATTTAAGTCCATGATATTAACCGTGTCTCTCGGATTTTAGAAATTATACTCACAGAAGCGGTAAAATTATGTTTTATGAAAAATTCAGTTTTTTTAACTACCACTTAATGGTTTCACTATTCATCAAAAAATGAATGTTTCTAGAAAAATACCAAAAATTAGGCATAAGCTATATTTGATATTATGAATTCCAAATTGATGTTTGTTTTACCAAATTCAAAACATATCAGTTACATTAACTAATTTAAAAATTAATTCCCGTCGTCAAAACAAATAGCTTGTTTTTAAAAGATAATAACTATCAAAAGATTGACACTTGTTTATGTCTGGTTTAAATGTTAAATTACATCCAATGAACAACATTGTATTAAATTGTAAAAATATATTCTAAATATACATTAAAACCAATAAAATTAATAATTTATCACTACTAATTATTTAGATTTAAAAGTTCTTTTTAATTAAAATTTAGTAATTTTCACTATTCATCAGAATATGAAAGTTATCCAAAAAGTAGAAAAATTTCATCCTAAGCTAATTTCGATATTCCGAATCCAAAAATGAAGTCCATTTTGAAAAATAAAATTTACAAAATTTCAACAAGTGGTTATTACTATTAATAACAGCTAGTTTTAATAGTATTTTAATAGCATATCGTTGTTTAGTGATACTCGGTATTGCGTACAACGCAAGCTATTGAGGAAGGCCGCGGTTGCGTGTAAAGAAAGCCAAGCTAGTGTTGTGTGTAGTGAAAGATTCATTTGATGATTTATATAATATAAATAAAAAATATTTCTCATAAAAGTCTCGGGTCTTACATTCTACGCCACTTAAAATGAATTTCTCCCTTGAAATTCGTCACTTTGTAACCAACAGATGAGGTTACCTTTCCCTCATCATATCCTCAAGCTCCCATGTAGCTTCTCCTAATTGGTGGTTCCTCCATAAAACTTTCACCAATTGAGTGGTCTTGTTTCGTAGGACTTTTTCGCTATGATCGAGAATCTCTATCGGCTGTTCTTCATAAGAAAGATCTTGCTCCAGCGGTACAACTTCTGAGCTGAGTACATGTGAAGGATCAGGTATGTACTTTCGTAGGAGAGATACATGGAACACATTGTGAACTTGAGAGAGATTCGGTGGAAGCATCAATCGGTAAGCTACCTTTCCACCATGATTCAGTATTTCAAAAGGACCGATATATCTAGGGCTCAACATCCCCTTTTTTTCCAAATCTCAAGACCCTCTTCTAGGGAGATATTCGTAAGAACACTCTATCACCCACTTCAAACTCTAGGTTTTTTTCTTCGGTTGTTGGCATAACTTTTCTTTCGACTCTGAGCTGCTCTTATGTGTTGTTGAATAGATCGGACCTTTTCTGCCATCTCATCAACAAGATCAGGTCTTAATAGTTTTCCTTCCCCATCTTCATCCCAGCAAGTTGGAGTCCTGCATTTCTTTCCATAGAGAGCTTCATAAGGAGCCATCTGAATACTGGAGTGAAAGGTATTATTATAAGAAAATTCCACCAAAGTTAGGTGTTGATCCTAACCACCTTTGAAATCCATAGAGAAAGATCTCAACATATCTTCTAGAGTTTGAATTGTTCTCTTAGACTGACCATCTATTTGAGGATGATAAGCAGTGTTGAAACTCAACTCTGTATCCAGAGTATACTGAAGACTTCGCCAGAACATCGAGGTATATCTCGGATCCTGATCAGATATAATAGAAAGTGGTACTCCATGCAATCGTACCACTTCCTTTACATATATCCTGGGAAGCTGATCCAGAGAGAAATCCTCTCTAATAGCAATGAAGTGTGCAGACCTTGTAAGACGATCAACTATGACCCAGATAGCATTATTACCTTTTGATGTTTTAGGAAGTCCTGTGACAAAGTCTATAGTGATGTTTTCCCATTTCCATTCGGGTATGGGTAATGTTTGTAACGTCCCCTTAGACTTCTGTCTCTCACCTTTAACTTGCTGACAAACCACGCATCAAGAGACATATTCAGCAACATCTCTTTTCATGCCATCCCACTAGAAGTACTCTTTCATGTCCCTATACATCTTCGTGCTTCCAGGATGAATAGAGAATGAAGAACTATGAGCCTCATCCAGAAGCTCCTTCTTTAATTCTGGAATGGGAGGAACACAAACCAGATTCCTGAACTTTATTATCCCATCAGAATCAAGGTTGAATTCAGGAACATTTCTCACCTTCTTTTGTAACTCGACATCTTCTTTCTGTGCCTCTTGAATTTTCACATGTATAGATGGTTGAACATTAATTTGACAAATATAAGATTTCACCCCTTCCATTAAAATTCCAAGATCCATCCTTTGTAAATCCATAAATATTGGATCTTTTGTGAACCTCATCATGGATAAGCTAGCATGGCCTTGTCGACTTAATGCATCTTCCACCTTGTTTGCTTTCCCAGGGTGGTAATGAATTGAGCATTCGTAATCCTTAATCAGTTCCAACCATCTTCTCTGACGCATATTCATCTCCTTTTGTGTGAAAATATACTTTAAGCTTTTATGATCAGTTAAAATATCACACATTTCTCCATAAAGATAATGCATCCAAATCATTAATGCATAGATTACCGTAGATAACTCCAAATCATGTGTTGGGTAATTTTTCTCATGGATTTTCAACTGTGGTGAGGCATAAGCTATCACCATATCATTTTTCATAAGAACACACCCCAAACCCTTCTTGGATGCATCAATGTAGATCAAAAAACTTTCTACACTACAAGGCAGTGTGAGCACAGGTGCACTAGATAACCGTCTTTTCAACTCCTTGAAATTCTCTTCACATTCCTCCGTCCAAAAAAACTTAACTCCATTCCGAGTCAACTTGGTGAGTTGATTAGATAATCGTGAAAAATCATTCACAAAACGTTGATAATATCCAGCCAAACCAAGAAAACATCAGATCTCAGTTACTGTTGTTGGTCTCGACCATCTTTTGATAACCTCTGTTTTTGCTGGATCCACAGATATCCTCTCTTTTGAGATTATGTGACCCAGAAATGCAACTTTTTGAAGCCAAAATTCACACTTGGTAAATTTGTCATTAATCTTCTCCTTTCTCAGGGTCTTCAATTTAATTCTCAAGTGATCTTGATTTTCTTCCTTGCTCTTTGAATAAACAATAATTTCGTCTATAAATACTACCACAAACTAAACAAGATAGTCTCTAAAGACTCTATTCATTAGATCCATGAAGATAGCAGGTGAATTAGTAAGACCAAATGGGATCACTATAAATTCATAGTGTCCATAACATGTATGGAAAGCAGTCTTTTGTATATCCTCCCTTTTGACCCATAATTGACGATACCCTGAACGAAGATCAATCTTGGAAAAGTATTGATCTCCGCGTAGTTGGTAAAATAAGTCATCAATGTGTGGGAGATGTTATTTGTTCTTGATAGTGATCTTGTTAAGTTCTCGATAATCAATGCAGAGTCTCATTGATCCATCATTCTTCTTAACAAACAGAACAGGTGCTCCCCAAGGTGATGCACTAGGGCGTATGAATCACTTATCAATATTCTCTTGGATTTGCTTCTTCAATTCGTGCAACTCAGTTGGGGCCATTCTATAAGGTGTCTTTGAAATATGCAAAGCACTCGGTACGAGTTCTATTGAAAACTCAACTTCACGATTTGGTGGAATACCAAGCAATTCCTCCGGAAAGGCATCATCAAACTCCCGTACAATGGGCATATTATTAATCGTGAGTTTCTCACCAACCATTTGAGATAAATAACCCTCATTTAGTGTAATCTAGACCCATAAGATGGAAGAAATTTCCACCGGAATGTTATGATCATCCTTGCATCGATAGACGATCATAGATTAATCTGGAATATGAAATGTGACTTCCCTTCATTGGAAATTGATATGAGCTCCATATAAAGAAAGCCAATACATGCCAAGAATCACATAAAATTCCACTATAGGAAGGATCACAAGATTTGCAGGAACCACTTTCCCACAAACTTTAATCGGGGAAGAATTATAAACATTTGATGCGACTGTTGTGCCATTAGGTGTTGTCGTAGCTAACTCAACATCTAATTGTTGAGGTAATACGGTGATACCCTTAGAAAAAACTTCAGAAATAAATGAGTGGGTGGATCCAGAATCAAATAAAACATTTGTTACTTTAGAGTTGATGGTAAGTCTACCTTTCACCACATCGTTATCGTACTCCACATCGCTGATAGAAATTGCATGTGAATTTCCTTTGTCTTTAGCATTAATATTTTTTGGATGTTGATCATCATCAACAACCCTTAGATTAAGGAATTTATTGGAATAATTCCCCATCTCCTTGCACTTGAAACATTGAAGTGTAGTAGGTTCATTCTGTGTGTCCCTTACTTTGTTTGCATCATTATACATATTCTTCCCATCATTGCGGCATTCAAATGCCCGATGACCTTCCTTTCCACATTTGAATCATTTACTTGTCCCTTTAAGACAACTCCCTCCATGTTTCTTTCCACACTTTGAGCATAAGGTAAACCTCGTCTTCTTTTAAGTGTGCTCTTTATATTTTCCTTTGAATTCCATTTTCCTCTTCTTATCAAACCCATATGACTGATGGGTTACTCCAATATGCATCTCATCTTTGAGAGCACATCGAATGATTTCCTCATAGCTATTGAAGTCCCTTATGGCTAAGGCCCTTCGAAGACTTGGTTTTAATACAATAGAGAATCGTTCGATCTTACTCTCAGGTTGGATAATAATAGCAGAAGCGTACCTTGCATGTCTTGTAAAATTTGCTTCATAGGTACTAACATATTCATCATCCTTTTGCTTCAGTTCAAGAATCTCTTTCTCCATCTTTGTTCAGAGAATACGAGGGAAGTATTTATTGAAAAATAAGTTCTTGAACTCATCCCATTCCATGGACTCAATTTCATCCCTTTTCCTCGTATTCTTAATAAGATTCCACCATTGATCAGCATCTCCTTCGAAAAGATACACTGCTAGGATGAATTTATCATGTTCAGAACATTGAAGAACTCAAAATATCTTTTCAGTAGTACTAATACATTGTTCAGCAACTAATTGATCAGTTGACCCACTGAAAGAAGGTGGACGCTGCCTCATGAAGGATTCAACAGAATGTTGCTCCTTCCTTTGCTCATTTGGAAGTCCTGCATGATTCATAGCTTGAAAAAGTTTTGTGAGCATAGATACAAGATTTTTCATTCCAGCTCCCATAACGTTTGGTTGCTCAGGGGGACAATCATTGCATTGCCTGTCTCATTTTGCATTAACACGGTTCCTTCGGGTTCCGGCCATTGACTAAAACCAAGAAGAATAGTGTGAGAAGAAATAATTATAATAGGAAAACCACATAATCAAGAATAAAATTTCACACTTAAGGTCTAATCCTAGGTTATTCACGGTCATTTATAAAACACTAAGATTGTGTTCTATGCTTATAATTATCCTTAGGGTTGTTACTAATGCTTTCACATCCTAGTTTCCAAAGGTTGATTATAACTTTCCTCTCATACCAACTATAACAACCCATACTTTACATACATGGTTAATACATCAAAATTGAAGTATACTTATTACAACATATAACAAAACCATGAAAGGACCGTATAGGTATAGTGTCTTTAGAAACTGGGAAACATAAACAACTGGTTCATAAAGCATCTACATTGTCTCCCATTTATTGCATCATATCTATACTCCCTTTTTGGAATATCCTACTTAATACCATTCTTCATAACCTAGGGAATGAAAAAATACAAAAGGGTGAGCTCAAATTCTTACTAAGGGTAATGAAAAGAAATATCAATCACATCAAAATAAAAACATATCATTTTGGAAATCTTACCCTACAAAAGAGATCATAATTTAATAACCTGGGATAAATCATGGTAGTGAAATGTAATCCCAATAATCATAACATAAAACATTAAACTTTGTGGCATGCACACATAATCATAGAGAATCATTTCTTATTAGTAAAGACTAATTGCCAGGACTATCTTAGTGGACAAAGTCCATTTCTAAACCGAGTTCACTCCACGTTTCAGTCCTGTTTTACTGAACCGGTTTAACCTACCATTCCAGCCATGTCTATCTCATGAGATATAAAATATTTAACCAATGCCTTGGAGGGATATATAGGCCCCACCCATCTCATAATGATACCATTCTTATGTGTACTACAAAATCCAAAATCATACATCATTGGATAACTCATGTAATAAAAATGGGATTCTTAAACAACATGACATCATAAAACAATTCATATAAGATAAAAGAATTCATAAAAATAATTACATAACAACATCATCAAATCAATGTAATAATAGGGAGCGAAACAAGACCCTATATTATCTTGGATGGAAAATAATTTTGATAAAACACTTGAACTCCATTCTTGAGGAAAATATCCTTTCTACTTCAAAAACATTTTCCTCTCTTAACATGTCATACAATTTTATACTAAAACAAGTTGATTAAACATAAACTTGAAAACTTGTAAAGCAAGATTCTTGTAAATAATGTTTTAAAAATCCATTCATTCCGTATAAGTTAAAAAAACATTCTTCTCGTTCTTTTGTCGGAAAAGTCAAAAAGTACCTCATACGAAAAACAAGAAAAGATTCCTTTCATATCTTTTACTAAAAACTCACCGAAGGGTAAAATTGGATTTAAACAATTTTAGGTGGATGGAAACAATATTAAATATTGAGGAAACATGGATGTGGATGATAAAATACACCCTAGGAAATTCTGAAGTATAAACAATCTCGGATAAAAATTGAGATTGCGAGATTTTCCCAAACCTTAGGTCCGATTTGCTTTGTAAGTGTATGAACCTCCTGTATAATGATTTAAATAATGTTATTGACTTATTCCAAAATCATAATTATTTTTATGATATCATATATGGTCATATTCTTATCTTCTTATTTGTAATATTTCATTACTACTTGTTATTCGGGTGTTTATTACCTTGTTCTTATGCGTGTTTTGTCGAATAAATTCTTATTTTTCTTTTTAGGTTATAGATACCTCATTTCCAGAATGGTATTAGTGTAATATATATCATATTCATTCATTCAATTCATTTATATAATCCTTATGCAATGAAGATCATGTAGAACGAGTCACATCACATCGTGGACACGGTATTCCGTACGTACGCACGAGCGATGATATCGTTCCCAGGATCGTGGAATTGTATTGGAGTGTATATATACCATTTTAGAATAAATATCACTTTACAATAATCATATATAGTCATTATTTAAACCATTATACCCATCCACGTAAGTTGGTGGTGGGAAATAGATTACACCACGACGTGGAGACGGTATTCCGTACGTACGCACTCGCGGTGATTTCGTTTTCCGTAGGATGGATAGATGGTGAAATAGGGTTGTTTCATACATATAATAACATATCAGTATATGAGTGATACTGATGTTATTAATTCATAATGAAACAACTAAATAATAAGATGTGGAAGAAGAAATAAAGTTGAACGAATCGGTAACAGACATTACCTCTTCTTTGAAGTGCCTCTTGGAGATATCTTCTTAGGGCACTAAAATTGGTCTTTGAAGAAGACCAGGACCTCTAGGATGTATCTAGGGAAGTGGAGAGGATATATTGTCTGGGTTTGGCCGAGATTTAAGGCTCAAAATGGTTTGAGGAAGAGAGGGAGGAGGTTCCCTTTTATAAGGGAGGAGAGGGGCACCTTTGGAATAACTAAAACTATTATATTATTATAATGTCAAATTCGGATTTTAATAGCTCAAAATTGATATATTTAGTAGATAAGGTGGGGATGGGTCTAAATCCTCTCATAAAATAGAATTTAGACAAGTTTAGGTATCAATTTTAATCTTATCATTTATATTTACCTTAAAGTTAGATAATTTATCTTTTACCGTGACTTCTTGTTTTCTTACACTATAATGTTAATAAACATACTATATCAAGCCAAAAGAAGCCCAAGTTGTTTATTATTATTATATATAACCATATATAAGTCATTTGGCCGAACATTAGATTTTTTAGGAATAAAAGAATAATTAATAATATAGTATTTGTTTTAAAAACAATTTTATGTCAATTTTGACACTATTTGGTAATTGATTTTTTTTGAAAATCATAACAGAATTATTATTCCGAAAACATTTAATTACATAAATACTAACATATCATATTAACATATAAAATTATTTTAAATCATAAAAAGTCCCAAATTACATTTATTTGGGTATTTATAACATCAATTATGTCAATATTTCATTAATAATATAATTACTACATCATCATTGTGTCATAAATAAATAAAATTATTTAATGTCTAAAAATTATAAATAAAATATCATTATGTTGGAAATCCTTTTATCTTTATAATTAATATTTATAGTCTAATTTATCTTATGTATAACTCTATATTAAAAATGATTTAGTTATTAAATTTTGATTTTAACTATTTTAACCCTTCTTTAAATAAATTGATAATAAATGTCTTATCTAATCCAAGTGGGCCTAAATGGTCATATTTTATTCCTAGGGTTTTTTTCGGTCGAATTATACTTATCCAATAGAATTAGGAAATGTGCTAGGGTAATAATATTAACACTTTTACCCTTAATTACCCTATTTTCTTTAAATCGTGGTAAAAAAGTAAAAATTTACTATTCATCAAAAATTATTTCCATCTCATTGAACCAAATTTTAGTCCTTGATATTAACCGTGTCACTCGGATATTCGAAATTCTACTCATAGAAGTGGTAAAATATTGTTTTATGAAAAATTCAGTTTTTTTAACTACCACATAGTGGTTTCCCTATTCATCCAAAAATGAAAGTTTCCAGGAAAATACAAAAAATTAGGCCTAAGATATATTTGATATTATGAATTCAGAAATTATGTTTATTTTACAATATTAAAAACATATCAGTTACATTAACTAATTTAAAAATTAATTCCCGTCGTCAAAACAAATAGTGTGTTATTAAAAGATAATAACTATCAAAAGATTGACACTTGTTTATGTCTGGTTTAAATGTGAAATTACATCCAATGAACAAAATTGTCTTAAATTGTTAAAATATATTCTAAATATACATTCAAACAACTCAAATTAATAATTTATCACTCTTAATTATTTTTATTAAAAAAGTTGTTTTTAATTAAGATTTAGTAATTTTCACTATTCATCAGAATATGAAAGTTATCCGAAAAGTACCATAATTTCACCCTAAGCTAATTTCGATATTCCGAATCCAAAAAAGAAGTCCATTTTGAAAAATAAAATTTACAAAATTTCAAAAAGTGGTTATTACTATTCATAACGGCTAGTTTTAATAATATTTTAATAGCATATCGTTGTTTAGTGAAACTCGGTATTGCGTATGACGAAAGCTATTGAGGAAGGCTGCAGTTGCATGTAAAGCTGGACAAGATAGTGTTGTGTGTAGTGAAAGATTCCTTTTATGATTTATATAACATAAAAACCAAATATTTCTCATAAAAGTCTCGGGTGTTACACGTAAGCAACCACTCCTTCTCCCTGCATATGCACAGCTCCTATCCTGATACCTGAAGCATGGAAAAAAATAGTATAGCTCTTTCTCGGCTCTAGAAATACTAGTATTGGTGCTGAAGTCATCCTCCCTTTCAGCTCCTGAAAGGCTGACTCACAAGAATATGACCAGAAGAACTTTGCACCCTTCTTAGTCAGACTCTTCTGTGGTGCTGCTAAGCGTGAAAAGTCCAAAATGAATCGTCTGTAGTATCTAGACAGCCCTAGAAAAGTCTGCACCTCAGAGACATTTTTCGGATTCTCCCAGGAATCTACCACTCTCACATTCTCTATGTCTACAAACACCTTGATCTCTGAGATAACATGACCAATGAAGTGAATTTGATCCATCCAAAAGTTGCATTGTGAGAGCTTAGCATATAATTGATGCTCTCTCAATGTACTCAGAACGATCTCAAGATGTGTGGCATGGTCGTGTTGAGTGTGAGAGTACACCAATATACATTCCACAATTACAACCATGAAATAATCCAAGTATTTATGGAACTCTCGGTTCACTAGTGCCAAGAAAACTTTTGGATCATTTGTGAGACCGAACGGGATAACCATATACACGTATAGACCATACCGTCTCTAGAAGGATGTTAGGGGTATATCAGATGGTATAACGTGAAAATGATGGTAACCGGATCTTAATTCAATCTTAGAGAACATCCAGGATCCTCGAAGCTGATCAAAGAGATCATCAACCTTAGCAAGGGATACCTGTTCGTGACAGCTAACTGGTTCAACTTCCGATAATCCACACAAAGCCTGAGGGTGTCGTCTTCCTTCTTCGCAAATAGGACTGGAGAACCCCAATGAGATATACTTGGTTAGATGAAACCCTTTACCTACAACACCTCTAACTATTTCTTGATCTCCTTAAAATCTGGGGTAGTCATCTTCTAATTAGGAATAGACAATAGTGCCTCTCCCAGCACAAACTCAATCGAAAATTCTACCACTCACTCCAGAGGAAAACCTAAAAAGTCCTCTAGAAAGACATATCTAAAATGATCCACCATAGGAGGGAAGTCCATATGTGGATTCCACTAATCATTCAGATAGTTAATAGAAATTTGGGCTCTAACTCCTCCTAACTCATTATGCTCTAGGCCTGCTCTACTCGCCTGGACATCCCATTCTCCCTTATGAAGAAATGATCCACCCTCTGGTGATATGAAACTCACCCTACGACAATAGAAATCGACGACTACCGAGAAGGGAACCGACCAGTCCATTCCTAGAATGAAATCATATCCTATCTTCTCAAGGACATAGAGGTCCCATAGTATGTGAAACACACCAACCTCTAGAGGTCACTCATTGCACTGACATACACTAGATGTTCTCATCCCCAACGGAGTGTCTAGCGTCTAGATATCAGCAAAAGAAAAGAAGCAGAGCCCATGGCTCTTCACAATAGAAACAGATATAAAGATTTGGGATAACCTTCTATTGAGAAGAGATGAAGATAAAAATGTGGCAACTAGGATTGTACCTCAAACTGTAGAGGGGCCGGGATCCTGCTCTTGCTGGGTCAGCACTGCTACAAAAGTCTGGCCTACACCGCGGCCCTGTGACCCTGCCTGACCAATCTGAGCTGATCCACCCTGTTGTTGCGGGTATCCTGGTGACTGACCACCCTGGCCACGACCTTCACCTCATCCTAAATAGCCGAAAGAACTCCAATTCTAAGACTGGTGGGAAATTGGCAGTGCTTCTCCTGATCACGGTGCCATAGAAGAACCCATGTCCCCAGTTTCTGGTGAAAAGATCTGACAGAAGCACTGAAGGTGACCCATATTTCTGCAAGATCGGCACTCCACTGGGTCCTCAGGGAATGGGGACTCATATTCCCTCCTTTCCCACACTGGTAGCACACCACCCGGAAACCAGAAGACACATACCACCTACTCTGATATCCTCATGAAAAATCATTGTGGCGCTTCTTGTTATCATCCGGCGAAGAACTAACCATGGATGTTGAAACAATCGGGCCCAGTGCTCTAGAATTCCTCAGATTGCGCTCAGTGATCAGAGCCTAGTTGACTGTAGAAGATATCAAAGTCAACCTAAAGATGTTCACCCGTAATTAGATGTCATGTCTGTGACCATCCTCTAACTCCATCTCAAGGAAAAAATCATCACCTCCTGGAGTAGGTGTAAAACACTGCAAATCTGTGAAGCGGGAGGAATAATCCCTAGCAGAAATAGTACCATGCTCCAGACTCATGAACTCTCAGGCTCGGACGGCCATCAAGGTCTCCAGATATAAGTAATTGTGGAAGATGCACCGAAACTCATCCCAAACCATATTCTACTAACGCCCTGCCTATGTGATCACATCCCACCACCTCTTGGTGGAGTCTTGAAGCATGTAGGTAGCGAGATTCACCCTCCTCTCTCGACGTATCTCTAGATGCTCTATGATCGTTAGCCTGGATTCTAGCCATGACGTTGTAACCTGGGGTACTCCATCCCCTGAGAAGGTGGGAGGATGCTACTGTTGAAAGACCTGCGTCAATTCTACCATCGACGGGGCTGGAGGTTGCAGTCCCAGAAAAGTATACATCATCCTCATAAATCCCTCTATGAACTAAGAATTGACTCATGTGTTAAGTATAATGGTTGGTTCCAAGAATTTCATGACTGAAGGATTTGCGGGAAGTCCCTAATCAGCCATGTTTACTGTCTGATCACCACCTTGTGACTGGATTACAACTAGAGGACTTCATGGTGGCATGACTCTGTAAGGTCAAACACACACCTTTGATCACGATCATTAAGGATTGAAAACTAGTTATTTAATAAGGGGCATGAGAAAGAATGAATTCATGTTTTTCAAAATATTGATATATGGCGTGTGTAATCACTACACGACATGTCCCCTTACGCCTTCACATGGGCGTGTGATCCTACCAACCTAGGTCGTGTAACACCCCAAACACATGGCGTGTTGTCCTAACACAATGAATGTATGTGAATTCCATTCCCCTGCTTGATTCCTTCTACACGACTAAGCTACAT
Organism: Viscum album; assembly: GCA_963277665.1. Classification (NCBI taxonomy): domain Eukaryota; kingdom Viridiplantae; phylum Streptophyta; class Magnoliopsida; order Santalales; family Viscaceae; genus Viscum; species Viscum album. The sequence continues at coordinate 499,463,818 of OY728167.1, forward strand.
GGTTATCCTAGAATAACACTACATGACGTGTTCGTGCTAGACACAACGTGTACTAGATGAGCTTCACCAACCTGTGTTGTTAGTGACAAAACCGGATACACGGCTCACACTGCACAACATGTTCCAAATGGACACATCCTGTTTAAAAAAACACTCCACTGACCCATGTCGTTAGTGACACGACCAGATGGATGGGTTACACTACACGACATATTCTAGGTAGAAACAACGTGTATAAGAAAAGGCTCAACTGACCCATGTTGTTAGTCAAACGGTTGATTATACGGTCCTACAACACGACGTGTACATCTGGTACATGACGTGTGCTACCTGAGATTTCCCAAACATGTGTCTCTGCCCACATAGTCAGTGAAAAAATGAGAGACTACATGTCATCTACATAAATTTCACAGCGTATACTTAAGAAAAAAAATTTCTTCCCAAATAAAAGAACACATGGCGTGTATTTAACATTACACGCTGTGTATTCTGAGTTTTTTTGGGCAATAATCCTGAAAAACTAATCTGAAACCCAAAAAACATTAAAAAGAACATTGAAAGTGCCAAATTCCCATCTGTGAGGGCCCATACTACCTGCAAATCAAATTTTTTAATCTCAAACATGTCAAAAACAAGGGTAACAGTACAATGACCCACCAAATTCTGGTTATTGAGGGCCCATAACACCTCAAGAACCAAAGTTTATCATTCATTTTAACAAAACCATACACAAACAATACCCTATCAAGCTTCATGTATTTTATCAAGGAATAAATCACAACAACATGCATATCCTACACAACATCTATCAATACAGCAAGCATATTCTCCATGACATATATGACATGAACATGAAATCGCTAATGCATCCCAGATGGCATGACAAGAATGCATGGAATTTGATTTCTAGAAAGTTCCTATATGATGAATGAGATGGTATACCCTCATCAGATCAAGTTGTGATAGAAATAAAACCTCAATAGCATTAACGTTAACCAAAAAAAACATGTGAATCACCCAACCATGAAATCAAATCAACTATAAAATGAAAAACATGAAAAATTTCAACAACCGAAGTAGATTGTATTATCCCTATATAGGGGTTAGCTACTCCCAGGTACAATTTATTACCAGGTACCTATTCCATCCTATCCCTGGATATAGGCTCAAAATAGTATGTCAAGACGAAAATAATTCCTCTAATACCACTTTGTATCGTCCCAGTTCCGGAAGCCACCCAGAGGGGCCCTATACCCAGTTGGTCACATGGCCTCAAGCGCATTTCCCCAAATGCCAGAGGCTACTGACTACCAGTGGGGGCCATTGAGTGTGATAGTGGGGAAACTATTTCCTCATTGGAAGATTAACAAAGTGGAAGAAAATAATAGTAACAACAAAAATAGTAATAATCCATACAAAATTGAACTACAGAAAACTAGAAGAGACAATAGCTAGAACGTATATATATTGATGCATGATACATATGTCTATGAAAGCATCCAAACAGTCACAATGTTGGAATAAAAATAGTACTAAACCAATGTACAAAAGAAAACAGATAAAAATCTCCACAACATCGCATGCCTAAGCTTGGTACCATGCTCTCCAGCTCCACAACAAGTAAGTACCTGAAGTATAAGGGCTCTTGACCTTATCTATACCTTTAGCAATATAATCTGTTTGGGCCCAAAAGCATGACTCAAATAGGATTTGACTAAATACCATTAGGCAACCACCTGAATATTTGTGCCAAACATTCAATGAATATATATGTCAGGTAATAAGAAAAGATGCAGTAAACAAGAAATTACTCATCAATAACAGTTCTACAAATCAAATAAGTAGCTAATCAAGCAAGGTAACCCTCTCGGAACTACACGCAACCTATCCCCTCCGGTTCAATCAAAATAATATATAAATAATCTTTGAGGAAGCACTCACAATCAATTCCCCTTATATTCAAAAGTGATTCAAGACTATATGAGGAAGCTCACATAGTCAATTCCCCTTGTAGTCTAAGGTAGTAATGGACTCTCTGAGAAAGATCACACGGTCAATTCCCCTTATAGCCCCAATTTTTCAAAGACACTCTGAGGAAGCACACTTAGTGTATTACCCTCATAGTCTAAAATGGTTCAAAGACTCTCGAAGGAATCTCACTCTGTCAATTACCCTTATAGTCTAAAATGGTTCAAAGACTCTCTGAGAAATCTCACTCGGTAAATTCCCCTTATAGTCTAAAATTGTTCAATGACTCTCTGAGAAAGCTCACTCGGTCGATTAAACTTATATTCTACTACAACAGGTTCACACGCCCCTGTGTAAGTCAATGAGCATAGCAATGCAATATGGCCAATGTAAACATCAAGAACTTCGTGGATAATCGGTCTACAACATATCAAGTATGTCAGAAAACAAACACTCTACCCTACAAAACTAGGCATGGGAAAACATGCATGGTGGCCAAAAAGGATAAGTAATACCAAAAATTTGTAAATAGAATATGCTTGGGAAAACACATTCAAACATGGAAATCAACCCTATTCATATCCAAATAACCTGTACTCAAGCATAGAAGCATGGATGGAAATTAATAGGTGGAAAATAGTAAACGCACAATACCCCGATTAATGGTATTGGCCAAAATTTCATATATAACTCAAATACATTCAACGGAATGGCACAAACCACCTACCTCTTAGGGTTTGGAGAAATCAACCATTCGCACAAACACAATCCAAACCGGGTGAATGCCTCCTCGAAACCAACTGAAAACCCTTCACTAACATCAAAAATCTCAAAGTTTAATGCACAAAGGCAACACAATACTAGATCTACATGCAACACTTGTAGATCTAGGAAACAATGAGAAGGAGAGGGCTAAGACTAACTAAAACCTCAAAAATCCAAAAGTGGGACTTACCTGAGGAGAACCACCTTCGATCCACCAAGAAACCCCTTCGATTTTCCTCCAAAACAAGCTAAGGAGCTCCCCCCAACTTCTGAAAACAGAAACTCCTGTGTGAGCCATGAGTGGGAGGTAGAATGAGGGAAAAATGGGAAATTATGAATGGTCTGGGACTTAAAAACCTAAACATTAAGTTGCTACATGGTTACCCACACAGTTTGGAAAATCGTATGTCAACCAAGCGGTTGCCACTGTCTCACCCAGGGACTTCGCACGGCTTTCCCGCATGGTCATAAAAATCATGTGCTACCCATGCGGAGCCCGCATTCAAGGGTACATGGTTTCCTTGGCAGGTTGCGCGGTTTGTTCAGACCATGCGCCAACTGTGTGCCCTTGCACGAACTCCACAACATTAAATTTTTTTCCCAGAATTGTCCAAACATCAACCAACCACTTCAAAAAGCACCAAAAAACTGAAACAAGGGTAACATACCTCAAAACAGGGGTACTACATAACCGTTTAGATGATGTTTTCTCATAATGTACATGAATTGTACTTCAGAAATTTATAGAAATTCCTCTTTTTCTTAAAAATAACGAGAAAAGGAAAAAATACCTAAAAAGAATATCCGAGTTCTTACATTGGACATCACATCACATCTCACTAGAAGACACATGGTTCATACTTAATACCGAACTAAGAGTGGGGATGATGTTGTGGCTAGGAATCTGTATCACCACCATCCCAGATGTTGGGATAAACACTTGGCACCCAAAACATTTGGGATATTTTAATGTTATTAATCTATTGTGGGGTGCATTGAAAAATAACCTTAAATATATGAAATATTTATAAAAAATAATACCCAACCACTGGCTATAAAAAAAATTCAAATGTACACTCTGAAAAATCACCAATACACCATGAAACAACCCTCACAACCATTTCCACCACTATATGATACAGGCCACACAACCACAACATAATCTGTAGTACTCGAATTCAACCTATTAGTTTCACTATTTCCATAATTAATGATTTTCTATAAACTCATATTTACGAAACCATTCATTCACATTCTAATTTCCAATTATTGTTAGATTATCAACCTCTCCATTTATTTATTACATTTTGTGTCATAATTTATTCAATTGATAATTGGGAAACAACACAACCTTTCACAACACAACAATAACCCATCTCACATAAACTATCACAACAAAACTATACTCGCCCACCATATCGGAACAAAAAACAACATACCAAAATAAAAATTAAAAAAATTACATCCATCGCTTAATCACAACAACTATTTCACATCATACACAAAAATATCAACCCACAACATAGCCACATGACACAACCCCACCACACATCATCAATATCATAAATCTCCACCACTACACATGATAACCACCACACGACATTACAGACAACATACATTCCAACCAACCACTTCAACATATATCATATACCACTCAGATCAAATCAGGTCACAACCACCACAATGTGACATCATATAAAACACTACACGACAATGTAACCATAAAAAACAATGACACATTAAGACTTCAAAATATTAACTCAATTTTTTTATTGAATTATTTATTTATTTATTATGGTTTTTATCGCACAAAATTTATATCCATATGCAACTAATTATTATCCATATATATGGTATTATTGCATTTATTCAATTTGTGATTGAAAATAATCACATCATATCAATGTTTTCACAATATTTCATCTATTGAGAAAATAAGGATCCAAATAGATATTATTTTCATTATGGGAAAAAAGTAATAACACATCAATAAAATCATTAAATTAATGAAAATATAGTATTAAACCCCATTCCCTTCAATTTTAGGTCCTTTAAATACGTTATCTTATTTAAGAAGACACTTACTATCCACCGGAATGCCAAATAATATTTCTATCCGCACACATATCACTAAAAATAGTGAGAACAAGGAACATATATCATGTATAATATTTCTTGATTAAATATACATAAAAGAGTGAAGATGAAAAAATTAAATAACAAAGCCACACAAGAGAAAGCACTGGATCAACATAAACTACATAGAGTATAATCAAAACATATCCCAGGTGTAGTACTAACCAAAACCAAAATCACTGTAGTGAATTACTAAAATATTAATGATGGGAAGGAAATAGATAAAATATAATAACTCACCTAAGAGAGAAAAAGAAAAGAAATGGAACAAAATACCATATATGTATTAAGGTAAGAAAGAATAAATACTTATGTTCTCTACTGTCTTTCAACAACTGATCGCAACATATGAGAAATTATGAGATAATAAGATGAATGGAAATGTGTATATAGTATATAAGATGCACAATTCATTTAATAAATAAGATATTTACAACATGAATTCTAATGGCCACATGGATTACAATCCATATACTGTTTTTAGAGAATTAATTTATCGTAAGTTTTTTTCTACCAAAAAGTGTGGTGGCTTGGCCAGAATAAACTTTCATCGTAAATTTTCTCTCAATGATGTCAATAAATTTCATGGTATGAACCTCCGAGAAACATAAGATGAAAACATTAAACCACACAAGAAATAAAACATAAATTCATTATTTAAATCCCACATTCACAACATGGATTCATAATGATACACATCTACAACACCAAATTTCATAGAACCTCATCATGAATCCTCTTAAACAACACCAAGACACTATTCTAGAAAATTAATAGAATAGGAAGGCACATATTAGGACATCATAAACCCATAAAAATGATTCTAATTCTTCATAATCAATACCAAACTAAAAAAGGAAGAGAGAGTTTGGAATACCACCCTATGAGACACCCCTCATGGATTTCATTACACATCAAATACCACCACCAAAAAAACATTCAAAATTGAAATACCAAAAAACACGCCACATAACCACATCACCAATGATCACCAGTAAAAAACCCCACATCATTTGGTACCATCTGAAAGGCATTAAATTCCATTGAATACATCGACACAACCACCTGAACCTCTACATAACAGATGAAAACACCTACCACAACCAATACACACAACACTTCCTCAAGAAAAAAAATCATGGAATCTAAACTTCCCTGAAAAGATATTTCCCATAATGGGAAGCACTAAACCATATTCATGGTTTTAGTCATGCATAATATAAAACATCTTGATTAGTAATTAGGTTTTAACCTCTTCATTTTCTATAATAATATTCACAAATAAACCCAATAATAATTAAATACATTTCATAAAATAACATAAACCAAATATCAAAACATCAATGTAAAGATAAAAATTTAATCCCAAAACAACCTGGGGTACTAGTATAGAATTTTCGCCTCTTTCTTCCATGTACAATCCATCATGCTTCCATACCTCCAAAACACATGAACAAAGTGAATTGTTCACTAGAACAGTACCTTCTCTTAATGATCATGGATCTCCACTGGGTTCTCCATCGACATCGTTTCATCATCATATGTAAATTTTCCCAGCCAATGACATTACAATAATCATTAAGATAATAATAAACCCGAGGTAAGAGGATTATATCATGTATCCTATACAATAACAGTGGATATAAAAAAATTAATCCACCATTAAAACACTTCAAAAGGCACAAGAAACCAGGTAGAGAAATTACTACAAAAAAACATCACTACACTCACTGAGAAGACCATTATAATAAAAGATGGTCTCTAATATCAAACAATAGAGACCACCACATAAAATCAGAATATCCATTATAATGTCAATTTTACACCCCCCTTAGGATTTATAACCATCTAGATCATTTAGTGATTCTCTTCCCCACAATTGGACTAAGAAATAATGACTCCCCATCCTCCATCCAACACAATAGAGAAAAACATAGCCAAAAAAACAATAACATAAATGAAACCATGGTAATGGAAACGACATATCATTTACTGTATGAAAACTCAAATATAGGTAGTTTCATTACCCATGATATTTCAATGTCCATAATGAAATCTCACAACATATCATCTATAATTTGGATGGTCTGCTCTATTTTCCTATTTTCCTGAACGTGGAAGGCAGTTCAAAAACGAAACTGGGAGTAAAAAGAACTCAGTAGTCTCCTCCAAACTAATGGAAAAATGATTATCTTGATTATGGATTATGGTTTTGTTTCACTATGAATCTTAACCACATCATCCACATACCTCCTCACCCATACATCCATGAAGCACGAGTCGTGGATAAATAGAATATAGATATACATCATTATTGGGTCCATTATCACCCAAAATACATCACAGCCTCCTGAAACTAGGATAACATAGTGAAAATATCCATCAATATTCACTTCTATTTCCACACAAGATTATCCATGGTAAAAAAACATCCACGAACACGGTGATCCACGTTCATTTGATGATGGACCACACAACACTCCACAAAAGTGTTTACCAAAAATTTCATCCTTGACGAAGAAATTTGTCTCATTAAACCATAAAATATCATTTAACATTGGGATTTACCTCCATAGTTGATCATTTAAACTCATAAATAACTCACTCACACATCAACTAAGGAAAAAAACCTTCCCTAGAAGAAAACATAGTTCTAACCATCCCTTAGAAGAATCAAGGTATCCAACACATCTAAACATCACAACCATTTATGAGTTTCCCCACTAAGAACCATCCACATTAAAAATCAATGATAACTCCATTTCATATGCTAAAAAATACATTAACACTTCTATCTCAAATTTCATGACGCATGACTGTAGGATCCACCATCCCTATCCAAACTATTGTAGACTCCCACAAAAAATTTATTAGGATGTCGACTCAACACATTATAAAAATTCTATCTCCTTGGTGTATAATAATTCTCAAAATCATAATTACAAAGAATATATAAGAACCATTTATATTTTTGATTAAGAACAATGAAATATAAAATGTATTTCATGAAATTTTCGTCCTTACAAACCATGATTCTATCACCAATAAGGAAATGTCTTCGCAACATCATCACTGAAAAAATTTCCAACTCCAAATCATTGTTGTAATATTTATCATAATGGGGAAACAAAATCCTATAAATCTAAGTGATCGCTTCAGTAAACTATATATACATGCATCCCACCCCTATATGTTATGTAGAATAAAAAATAAAAAAACACCCTCCACTAAAAACTGAAGAACTATTGAACTAATCAGAAACACATTCTGGTAACAAAACACTACCTAGATCTAATTTTCAATAATGATTTTTTTATTCATTGTTAAATTAGTCAGTCATAAAAAAAATCTATACAAATGTGGAATAGTCATTTGATAATAACCATCCAATCATATAAAACCAAAAACCTCTTCCACATAAAATGGTGCTTCCCAAGAAACAACCTCCTCACCGTTGAGGGGTTTGTGAACATAACCTAACGAGACACCAAATGTCCAATGAAACACACCTATCTCATATATAATTCACACAATTATAGTTTTATATAGATCATATGGTGTCAATGTAACTACAGTATGTCTTTTGGATACTCGATATGTTCATCCTCATACATTGATTAAATAAATATATCATCAATGAAGATGATAAAAAACTGGTATAGGATAACATGGAAGATGGACTTAATTGGATCAATGAACATGTATATGAGTTCATAAACTGTATTGAAGGACTATGAAATCATATTAACCATACTGACACCAAATTTATATCTTTGGGATACCTACATCCTTTACCATCATTTGGAGATATCATGAATACTATTTAAACTTAAAAATTCAACTAGCTCCCCATAGCTTATCAAAGAGGTCATTAATCCATACAATAAGGTAAATGATCTAGACTATTACAAGATTACGCCTCTAATAACACACACACAACAACACACTACCATCCAAATTCTAGTTGAAACAATTAGAGCTCCATATGTTAACACGCAGGGTCACATAAAACCCATATACATCAGATCATCCACTATCAACATCGACACATGCATCTCCATAGGCACCATTCAATAGGGAGCCTTCAAAATCTGAGATATTCCGGATTTTAATTCATTCAAAAACTCAACATCTTATATTGGGTGTATTTTAACAACCTCATCATGGAAAACATTTTGTAGTTCCTCAAATACAATATGGACATACTCTACCTAATATTTCACTCACAAGTCCACTTTCTGAGACAATTGAAGCTCAATTTTCTTCCACAAATCTGATAATCACGATCTCAAATGAATTCCACACACATTACCTACTAATAAGAAAAAACATTTATCTAGAAATATTTGATGACTACATGAATGGAATATAACTAATACATTAATATGACAAATTATCACCATTATATCTAATATAAAAGGAATTCTCCCATGGACTGCTGTTACCCCATCAACATTATATAGCCCTGTTAGACATCAAAAAATCAGACTAAACTCCATATTGTGTATATAAGTCCAGGTTCACAAGAAGCATCTCTACAACATTCAAATGACACAAACCGATGTATTATAACATTTTAGTGTGAGGTTCCAAAGTAAAAAAAATCAAAAATAAGGGTATATAATAAACTAACCATAACTCTACCAACATTTATCCCTTTTGGCTTGGCTACCTCAAATGCATCCATCAATCCACACCCAAATCCTCATCCTATATACTCATGTCCTCCAAAACCGCACTCTAGACATCTTCTTCTTGGACAAGGACCATTATAAGGCTACCCTCTACCAACACAATCATCCATTGTCTTTTGAAAAAGAACTTATGGTATCAGCTGCTGGAACATCCTTAGAAAAAAATTCAATGACTTAAAAAAATGACACTAACTATCAATAAAATTTGGCATCCCTAAATGATTAGAGGATGAAAAATTGAGTTACCATGTACCCCAAAAATAATTCATTAAAATGCAGAGCCCATGAATGGTTATTGTAATCTAAATGATGAGAAGGACATGAAATGTTCTTCCACAAGCAACACCCAACTAGTTGAATCCATGGATACTTGAATACATGAGGCTCACTAAATAAAAGAAAATTCCTATTGATTCCATACTGGAAACTCTCATGAGGCTAATATCTAAAGGATATCATCCTCTTAAAAAACAAGTTTTTCCTCCACAGGTTTGTAGGAAGCTTAAAATCAGGTGATTTTTTAACTGATCGTAGGATGAAAATTCTATTATGATTGAAATTATATAGACTCGTTATCTATGAAAACATTTGAGGAATTGTGAAGGGGGTACATGAACATAATCTTGAGCTTTTAAACACATAGAAAACCTTGTTTATGGGAGTGAAGCCCCTTCCACATTGTTTCCCTCATATTCAAAGACATGAAATTCATTTGGAAATCCCTCTAACATTTTGAAAAAAACACATCTAAATCCATGAAATGACTAAGAAATATCTTCCACTATTGTTTCTCATATTCCCTACTAGTACTCCGCCCATGAAAATACATAATACTATTATTTTTTCCAAATCATCTGGTTCTACATCATTCAAAAAAAATGTAATGTCACTATAGTCAATATAATGCATAAAATAAAATGATGATAATGAAGTGAGTGGACTTAATGTGAAAAAAGGAAATGGAGAGAAGACTAATTCTAAAAGAGATGGAACACAATGGAATGGGAGAGGTGGGTATCAGAGATAGAGATGAAACAAAGGATGGAGGTGGAGGCTGAGATAGAGGTAAGAGGCAAGATTGAGAAAAAACATGGAATGTAAGCTACAAATATTTTCATAGATTATGGATTTTAACTAGAGTCTATTGGCTTGAAATGATGAATATGTGCAGATTAGATGGAAACATGAATGCATTCCATGTGGTTTAATTGAAAGATAATTAGTAACTAAAGGGAAAGAATCAAGAATTGGGGGGGGGATAAGTAATTTGATAATTTAATTTGATCACTTTACATTATAAAATTTATTATTACATGGTGATATTTAATTTAATTATATAATATGTTATATTTATATTTATATATATTCTATTTTTAAAAAACAATGAAAGTATTTTTAACCATGTAACAGATTAAAATAATCTAAATTCAAATCATGTGATATCACCACAGATTTCAAATTACGTTTATCCTCCTTGTATGTAAATCAAAAACATTCATTCCATAATCCCATTAAAATTGATAAATATTTGAGACCATATCTATACAGGGATGAGAAAAATTTAAGAATGCCCAGAATCTAGATATCACCCACTGATATACACCTTTTCATCTTTGCTACTACGCCATTGAGTTTTCCCCTGATATCAATATCCCATAACAGAGTGAAATCCCGCTGAATCCCAACATCATCTTCTTAAAATACTACCTTGATAAGGCTTGGAAAATCTGTTCAAAACATAGAAGTCATTAAATTATTACACTAAAAAACAAAAATTAAATTCACATAAACATGCAGACCCATTTAAACAACACAACATCACATGAAACTCTTAATGATGATAGTAACAAACATATAGATAACACATTAGAACATAATTTCTCATCAAATTATCAATGAGGAAACAAAATGAAAATAGTAGTACAGAAAATTATTGTAGGGAGAAGATACTATGTAATAAAACTGAATGAAAATGAACACACCCACCCAACCAACCCACCCAACCAACCCACCAAACCAATAGAAACCATAGTAAAAATATGCATACTAAAAATTTTATTAAAATCACAATTGATATGAATGTTTTTACACTTTTCATGCTACTAAAATTCTATCAACCTCCAAGTTGATTCATGGTTGTGGGGACCATTGAATGTAATGTGATTGAATGTATATTAACCTTGCAATGTTTGGTATGGAAAGTAATGTTTAAATTTATTGAATGTTACAATAATGATATGAATATATTCACTATTTTGTAATGGTAATTTAAATATTCATAAATACCATTCAATATTAAAGGTAAAATAATGTTGTTTCTAAAGATATCACAACACATAATAAATTTCATATTAGAGCTTGTTTGGTAGTAAATGAGAAAGAGAAAGTGATACAGATAATTGATAAAAATTAAAACCAAATATAAAAAACTCATTTACCACTTTTAGTCTATTTACTCACAATGATTTTTATTTAAAAAATATATAATAATGGGAAAAAATTCATAACATTACATTTAATTACATGTAGAAAATATATGTGAATATGGCTGATAAATAAATGTACTTGGGGCTCATAGATTTCAATCTCAATGCAATGCCTCACGGTGTAGTATCACTTAGGTTGAACATGGGTATGTGGTGCCTATAGAAGTAAATCATGAAGCCATTATGAATCTCTACAGCTTCAAGCACTGGGGAATTATTTATTGTTAACCAATCAAAATGGTGAATTCCTTCGACTTAAACAGTTGTAGGTGCAACAAGGTTCAGCGTAAACCATGAATGCATGTTAACATAAGTTTTTTCATCAGTGCTGACATGAAAGTATATTTTCTCAGTTCTAATAGATGACTACACATTGAGAGAAACAAAAACCAGAGAATCCAAAATGTTATGAATAAATGGGTCAAAGTGGAAGTGATAGTTGTCTTAGAAAATCAACAGAAACTCTGAGAAACGAAAATATTTGTGTGCATTTGAATCGGAGGAATATTAATCAGTAAAGAGCATAGAATGACAGTGGATACCTCTAGGAATTGTACTTTCTTTAATGTTCTTTTTTTTCAATTCATCCTATTTTGATTCCTTAAATTCTTCTTCATCCTCCTTTTGCTCTATAAATTCAAATTTATTGACATAAAAGGGAAAAATACAAGAATTCATGTAAATATACATATATATGTTTGTAATTATAATTTTTATAGGGAGAGATAGTAGGGGAGGATTTTTTTCAGATAATTATATTCTACATTCAGTTAATAAAGCAAGGAAACCATTATACAGCTCTATTAAATCTCTATTTATTTATAAAAAGTGACATCAATCCATTAAAATTCAGGCATACTTGAAGGAAATTCTAAAAGGAAAAAATATATACTAGAACTAGTAGGCTAAATAAAGTGAAACATGATGTTAGATTCAACCAATAATGAAAAGAAGACAATAAAAGGATAAGATTAGCAGTCATGAATTCAAAAACCTAAGTAGAGATCCATCCTTGTTTTCCAAACATGAACATCATTATTAAGTCCATCACCTTAAGAGATAAAAATATCAAACAGATAATCATTATGGAGAACTTAATAAACTTACATATTATATAGTGTTGCATTTCAAGGTACCAACATCAACTGAACAATCCATTTTCCCATTCAACAACATGATATTCAATGAAAACCTATATCTTGAAATAAATAGAATCCACACATAAAAATCCATAGAAAGGAAAAAACACAAGTAAAACATCATCATACAATAAATGAATAAAAAAATATAGTATGAATTTACAAGAAAAAATATTGTATGAAATTAGAATAAATGAGTACAGTGAAGAAAGTTGTGATAGTACCATCTTAATCATGAAATAACTTCATCAGAACTGACAGGTTCCCATGATTAAACATGTTCTTAAATGCAAAACCATCTCCTGAAATTAATTGAAGCAACATAATTCAAACAATAAAAATAAACAAAATTCTAGTAAGGATTCATCAAAGAAAAAATGAATGAAAATATCCAGTATAATTGAAACTCTTCCCAATACTATGATTATAGTATATAAAATGTATAATCTAAATATAAATAATCTTTACAATGTGCATGTAGTCACTGACAGGTTTGTATGGTACCAATTATAGTTATTTACTATGATTAATCTAATGTAAACCTTACTAATAATGAATGGCAAATAAATAAAGACCGAGCATATTAAATATCTGTACTTGAGGTATTTTAATATGAAAATGTTGTATGAATGTATCATTACCTTTTGATAAACTGTAAAGTATCTTAGATGCACAAAAGGGATATGTATTGGAGTATAGTAGGATGACATATCTGTTGTGGATAGGTTGGTCTGTAGAATGTTTGAAGAATGTATGGGTGATGTTATGGTGGATTTTGAGGTTTTTGTCAAGCGACATAAACAATGGTTGTCACTATGGCTGGTAAAGTAAGTGATTGTGGCTGGTGAACCACATAGAAGCTGCGTGAAAGACTCCCTTATGTTCCTCTAGTCATTCATAACTAGCAGATTCATGCAGTTATCCTAAAATTTTGGTTTATGTGTATTATCTCATATGAATCATATTCACATTTTTTTAGTGCTTAAAAATCAATATATAATGGATCCAATAGTTAAAACAATTTACCTACAGTCATATATTGGAGAGAAGGGAGGTTTACTACACGATTTTATGACAAATAATATGCATTCATATAGAGTGAAACTGCCACTAAAAATGATGGACATAAGGGAGTTTAATTCCACAATTTTATGAAAACATACTCGTTGAAGATATCCAGATATGTAAGCTATCTGAAAGAGGTTTTTAGTGCATAAAATGAAATATATGGTGGATTCTAATAGACTTGAAGGTAATAATAATAGAACAAAAGACTCTAAGTGGTCCAATAGTCTAAATAAAGAGAAACATGATGCTATCTTCAACCAATAATTAAAATATGACATTAAAAGGATAATATTCCCAATCATGAATTAAAAATGACAAGCATAGATCCATCCATGTTTTCTAAACATGAACAGCAAGATTAAATCCATCACTTTGAGAGATGAAAATTCTCAAATAGATAATCTGTCTGTAAAATTAAATAACCATACATATGTTGTTGTGTAGGATTTCTTAGTACCAACTTGAAATGAACCATAACTATTTACATGCAAAAACATGTTCTTCAGTGTGAACACATATCATGAAATCAAATGAATTCACACATCAAAAAACATAGAAAGGAAAAAAACTAGTAAGACATCATCAGACAATAAACGCCTAAAACATATAGTTTCATTAACACTGAAAAGTAGTAGTGAAGACTCCCATGCCTCACCTGGTAGATTTAAAAAATATCATCCCTGAAAAATTACCAAATCAGTCAAAACAGTATCCCATTAGGCCCTAATTCATATCAATCGGTATAAAATTCGAAGGACGTAGCAAACAAATTCTGAAAACATGTATCACTTATGATATATTCTGGATTGTTTCAAGATTTTTCAAAAAATTATGCATGCGGAATAGTTAAAACCATGAATATTATAGTTTCATAAGAACGACAACAAGTTGGAAAACATTGAAGACAATGTGGGAAAACATAGAAGATGAACCTGCTATGGTGATGAAGAGATGATGTTACGAGAGGAATGATATACTGATTTAGGTGCTATTAGTCGAAGAATCATTGCTAAAATTAGAGCTCTATTTTTGTAGAAAATATGTATCAATTGTAAAAAATTTATATGTGAATACATACTGGTCATCTGAATGAATGTGACACCCCATTTTTTGATTATTAAAAATAGATGTATTGTAAAAACATATGAAAAATTCATAAGAAAAAGTATACAATAAAAATTGTAGGATATAAATGAAGTCAACAGAGAAGAGCTTCACGAAGAGTTACAAGGAGGGTGGCCTCCATCATGGTCGATGGTGATAAAATAGTCGCATTTTTCCTGGAGGTAGAGCAGAGTGGATGTTGCAGTAGTATGAAGCCAGTGTTGTTATGAAAAAACCATAGGACAAGGCGAGGGGATTCCCATGGAAGAACCGATGTTGAAGAGAAATTAAACCTGGATCAAGATAGCAGAGGTGTTTTTCATGAGAATTTGGTTCCCATTCTTTTCGCATTAAAGAAATACTGACAGAAGGTGTGGTAGTTCGATGTCACAAATGTAGGAGAATATGTATTCACCGGTTCTGATATTCGATTAGGGATGAGGTAGGTTAGAGATGTACAGAAGGTGGAAACCATTAAATGTGGAAGGAAGCACTTGAGGTGTGGATTTTATCGATGGAATGGAGGAAGCCGGATTGAAGGTCGGTTGAAAACCTAGCGTTGAGGGGAGGAGAATTGAGGGAAGGTGGGGTGGCTTATGGGGGAAAGTTTCATGGAGAACACATAGGGATCGTGAGGAAGGAAGTCAAAAAATAGAGATACAAGAGAAAACCTACATTGGGCACAACGAAGAAGCTTAAGGCAGTCGATAGTGAGGAAGTAATAATGGAGGAGCAAAAACTAGAGAATGGGGAGACAAAAATCATGAGGGGGCCGATTGAGTGACGAGAAAAAAGACCAAATGAAACACAATAGCAATGGGAGACTCTGATAAGGTGACATGTGGTAGAAAAACACCAAAATTAGTAAATATATAGATATATATATATATATATATATACAGATTTCTCCAAATAAAAAAATTATTGTCGGGTTTTTAGGCTTGAGATAGTCATATCTCGAGTTATTTAATCGTCTCATGTCAGAGAGACAAAAAAAAGACCATAATCTATTTTCCTAACATAAGTATCCCTGTAAGATACTTTTATGAACCTAGGGAGTAGAGTGTCGAGGAGGTTATGGGAGAGGGTAGTTTTTCCAACACTCTTGGAGCAACCGATTACAACTTTTGAAGGAGGTGAGATAGTCACTTGAATTACTTTCATGTTCTCTGACACAGATCACTCCACTAGGGTTATAATCTTTAAATTTTTCTTAAATATTCCTATCTCTCCAATGACAATAATTCCTTGTCCAAGAATTCCTAATATGCTACTTAACCACCCTTGAAAAATCCTACATTGGATTACCTGTCCAGTTCCTCAAGATCCTTCCTACAAAACAAAGAATAAACCAAACATTGTGATCTAATATCAATAGATCATGTTCAATATTATCTAGGAAATATCTACATATCAGTAATAAAATGTTTCAGTATAAGTTCTATTTCTATTATACAACAAAAAAATACATCACAAGATCTGTGTATTTTTTTATATATCAAAGAATTCATGTCTTAGATGAAAGAATTCACCAAGAAATAATAGGAATATCAGCAGAGTCACTACCTAAAACGTTAATCATATTTTATGATCGTGATTCATGTGAATACCATTATCAATGATATGTATACAATATCGATGCTGGTAAATTACTGGAAGTTCATTGATTATCTGTCTTGAATAGTTCCCAAACCCCTAAATAATAAATTTCAATAGAATATTGAACAAAAAATATATCAGTTCATATATAATGTGTTTGATTAACAGAAGACTTACAGAAATAAGAATATAAAGCTCACGATGAAATAAATCAACAATAAAGGAAACTTATATTGAAAGAGTTATTGGTTGAATAGCTAATATAGAATAATAATTATGCTTTAAATTAATAGTAATATTAAAGAACAATTACATATAATTATTGAAAAAATATAGATAAAATGTAAATATATAAAAAACTCCTCTTTGATTGTCACAACCAAGGTTTTTCTGATATCCCTAGAATATGGAAAGGGACAACCCATCTTGTTATGTTATACTAAAGAAAAAGTCAATTTTTTCAGAATTAAAAGGAATATGCAATGAAATAGAAGGATAACCACAAAACTAAATAGAAATAGTGAAAATTATTCACTCAGTTTCCAAGAATCTATGACTGGAATTGACTATTTAGAAGTATCCTCACAATATATTTTACTCCATGTTAGAGGTCGTTCGCTCTCAGTAAGAATAATGGATGGAACCTGCAAACATATTGAATTTTAAATTCATTAAAAGGGATGAGCAAGAATATACATTATTCAATCCCGGTAACAAAAAAATGATAACAGTCTCTATTACACAAGTTATTTCAAAGAAACATACCTAAAATGGGTGTATGGACATAAAAATAACCAAGAGAACTAAGGCTTAATGAAGTGGATTGAAAAAAAACATACATGAACCTAAAAACTAAATAACACAGATTATAAATGGGAGGAGTAGCTGGTCAAAGATGATGTAATAATTGGAGGCAGGGGAACCAAAGAAGATTATGGGGATTTGAAGCCGGCAGTCGAGGACTTCAGTGTAATAGAACTGTAAGTCAACTGGAGTTGAAGCTCGAGCGGGATGACACTCTGGGTAAAAACTTATGTGGAAGAGTAAAGGAAGGAAATTAGTCAATTGAGATGAAGGTAGACGATGAGTACCTACCGTGCGCACCCTATATCGACAGATCGAGCGGAAGCAGCAAGTGATGGGAAGTCAGAGGAGCAGAAATCAGAGAAGCAGAAATCGGAGGAGCGGAAATCGAAGGTGTCGTAGTCGGAGGAGCCGAAGTCGGAGGAGCCAAAGTTGGAGGAGCTGAAGGAGGATCACTCGCAGGAAGATATGGAGATTAGGATCCAATATTTCCAGATATGGGGAGCCAAAGTGTGGTTTATGTAGATGGTGTACCGGAAGCGGGAGCAGAGACGAGGCAGAAACCTTAGGATATAGAGAGATATATCGCAGGATGGAGAGGATACAAGTTGAGGGAGTGTAATCGGGTGGAGATGGAAGATTTAAGAGAAATTTTTAGTGGTTGAATCATGGTGGGAAAAAACCACCTTTAGTATGTATATAGTTGTTGAGCAGAATCCAACCACACCCAATACTCATCTCAATCTTTGATCTAACTAATTGTGATCTGAAAATCCTCCTACCAGTGCTCTATGTTCATATCTGAGATGCTCCCCTCATACATTCCACGACTCTACCACTAAAAGGCACACAATGGACTCTTCTACACAAAATCATATTATTTTGTGTCTATCATATAATGGTCAAATATATCAACCCAATGAACCTAAAATCCCCAAGATACTCACTAATGGTGACAAGGATCAATTTCCTCGAAGAATGGAGGAACCCCAAGCCCAATAGCACATAATTTTATCATAGTATTTTTTTAATTATTTAATTTTAATTCCCCACTAACTCACAATTAAGACATGAAAATATAAAATCACGATGCATTTACCTCTCGTAGTTCATTATCCTAAAAACAGTTCCACCTTACATGGACATTTTTTAAGCATAATTTTTTTACAATGGTTATAGTGGGCCCTAAAATCAGGTTTCCTAGCTGGTCTCTATAGAAAATGTCATTCACCAAGGTAAAATAGAACCACTTCCCAACCAACTCAGAAAATCCTCCATGTTTTTATCTCCAAAATCCACTATTAATGTAAACCATAACCTATGATGACACACTGACATGTCCCCCTTCATCAAAATATATCACAATGAATTAAGGGAGACAATGACATATGAGTCTTTACGCCAGTAGGACTGACATTTATGAAAAACCCAAAGGGTATCAAAATATAACATATTTGGGGAATTAAACTCTATAAAAAATACTGGTATTTGATAAACAATCACCAATAATATACAGTATATAAAATAAAAATAAATGCAATATCATCCAACATTAAATGATTTAGTCACCAGAAAAAAATAAAAGTCTCTATGTACCAACAGAATTTTCTAATTGTATTGACAAAATAACTTCTCAAAAAACCAATACAGTATGGTCTAGTTCATTACCAAATGTCATCATGAAAACCCTAACAAAATTATATATGTAGGATCAGCATATATGTATAATCGGCATGAACATGTCCATGGTCCTCAGAGAACGTTTGATGATAGAATACTAATGTGCCGGTGAAGAAACATCAATACCGACAAGCACATAAACATTACAACTAACCAAACTCAACCACACCTTATCGTTCCCCCAAAAATAAAATTCAATATAGAAACATAATAATTAAAAATAATACAAGGGTTCCCCACTACCTCTTCCCCACTAATTTTCCGCAATCACACCGCAACGACGAATGCCTTATGCCTCCATCACTTACATACATACCACATCACAGCAACATAACATCATATCTCACCGGACAACACCTTAACCAACACATCACACCATTCCTAAAGGCACATGGTCCATCACAACACATCTATTGATATTACATAGGATGCTGGGTATCATGAATATGAATGATATCAACCTCATCTTATCTTCCTACCATGCATGACCCCCACAACATATCACATCGAATCACTAACTCATCACATCACATCCAACCCAAGGGCACCTGAGAAACATATTGAAACTCTCTAAAAGAGACTCAGTCTATATCTCACTCCATCACACATGGTACATTACTATTGCTAATGAAACATTAGGGGAAAAAGGGTAACCATCCATCCCTATCAAAACCTTCCTGGATGTTTGGTAAATCACATGTGACATAAAATGATTATGAGTTGTTATGGTTATCCAAAGTAGTTGGGGAACATATTAAAATATCATCAAATACATTATATATATAATTAAACAAATACAAAACATATTGTTTCACAAAAAAATCACTAAAATACCCCTTACCACAACCACTACACTATGAATAAATCGTCACAACAAATTCCAACACTATATTTAACACACAAAATATAAATTACAAAAGACGCACAAATCCACGTTCAATTATCAATTTCACTGTTTTCATATTTGACAAGTCTCCAAAAATTTCCCATTTATGAATCAATTTTTTCAATTTTTGTCTTCATATTTTTATTAATTTATCAATGAACACATTTATTTATTTCATTCAAAATTATTTTTTATTCCACTGAAAACTATGCAACAACACAACCTCCAAAAATCACAACAAAAACCTTTCTCATATCTACTATATCCACCACATTACACAAATAAAACCATATCACTATGAAAACTGCATATCCAAACACAAATATTATACATCCCCACGACCGAAAAACCACATCACACTGAAAAAAACTCATCACACAATTCTTCAATGAAAAATAATACCACACGTTGTGAATATCAAACATTTATACCACTATGCATCATATCCACCATGAAACATCCCAAATCACACCCATAATCACTATCCACATAATCACACAATATGTCCCACTCAAATCCCATCCAAAAACCATCATCACCATAAAAAATATTTGAAGACGTAGGGAAACACAACGAAGAAACTAAACATAGAATAAATTCACATTTGATTCCAAAAAATTATTTAAGGGATTCATAATATTAACAATTTATTTCGAAAGTAAATTCTCAAAAAAAATATATTTAAATGGGAAATTAATTACTATTCTGGTATATGTCCTTTAACGAATTATTTTGGGTGTGAACTAATAACATCACAGAATATGAAGGGTATCACATCATTTTATTTATGTTGCGAACAATACTCACATGATACTTTATTTTCAAAAATAATAATAATAATAATAACACATAAATTATAATATAAATGAAATAATAATATGTGATTAATCCCCATACCCATCAATATTAGTTTATTACAATTTTTTATCTTATTTTAGATGAACGTTACTATCCACACAATGGAATGAAAACACATGACATCGAAAAAAATTGAAAGTATACAAGTTAGAACAAGGATACCCTACCTTGAAAATGATTCTCCAATTAATTACACACCAAAGAGTGAAGAAGGGAATACATAAAACCACTAATATACAAGGGAAAATCAAAGATGAACCTAAACTACACACTGGACTTTCAAAACAAAGATTAATCATACACTGAAAATAAATCGACAATACCGCATTGAATTCCATAAAGAGAGCTAAGGGAAATCAATAGAAAATATATAAAAATCTCCTCATATATTAAAAACACAACCATTGGAACCAAAGATAAATGAATTTGTGGGGTGGGCTGGAAAAACTATATTTCACCACATACCAATGTTATCATTGGATGAAGGAAGAGGTAATTTTATTAAAGAATACTTATATACACGTCGGAATTAATTCAATACATGTCATGAATTATTGATTTACAATGTCAATTCGATAGGAATCATGGATAACAAGATATAAACTATTTTTAATCCATTAATTCATCATATTTCACTTTTATAGAGATTTTTTCCAAGTCCCAAATAAACATATATAATAATTTGTGGATTTACAACATGAACCCATTTCATGGGATGAACCTCATACAAATGAAAGACATAAAACATAAACCGTAAATTTCATAAAATGCACATGCATGATGTAAATTCAACTTTTTCTTCATGAATTCATTCATATACACTACTGAATATAAAAATTCCAAAGAACAACCTCTTGTTTCATTTGAAACCCCTCTCCCTAAATATATTAGGAATGTAACTTACTAGTATGGTATGGAATGAAACATAAATTGATAATGACATTAATAGTGGAGTTCATCCAATAATTTTATTTATATAGTTAGTGAACTGGTATACCATATGATAGATAAACTGTCCACAATATTTTTAATATAACTTCATTTTTGTGCTTCTTATTTCTCAAGGATTCCCATTGATTAACAACATTTATATATATAGTGTGTAAAATGTTGAAATGGATCCCTCGATCCATTTTATTTTGGAAGTATAGGATACCTATTGTTATTTTTTTTGAATAGTTTCACATACCAAGTAAGATTAAGGATTTCATTTTGGATACATTTGTGCACATAGTCTTTCTAAAGCTTCTAATAAGATTGTTTGTGACACAATATTGTTGAGGAGTTCCGATTATATTTATGAATGAGTTGTTTCTTAACCAAGGCCAAGAATGGGTAGATTATAACATTGAAGGGTTACCAATAATTCAAGTTTGTACCATGATGTGATTACTTGGGTATTTTTCCTATAATATTTCTAGTTTTTTTCTTAATAGTTATTTTATTAGAAATATCACATTAATTGGATCTAAATAAATCATTTTTCTAGATCCCAGATTGAGAAAATGTCAAATTTCCAATTTTTATAGCATTTTAGGTTCTTCCTGTTAATGAATATAGATTGAAGGATTAATGTGACACTATTTGTAATGAAAATTTCAAGAATATATGCTACCTCTTTGTAACTCAGTAATGATTCCTTCAACTGTTTCATTTCCACCTCATATTGATCATTCCATTACACATTATTAGGTGGTTCCATTTATTAATGTAGCCTATTCAAAAATAAAACCCCTTTCCCATTTCATTATTTTAATCCCACTATAGAGGTTCATGTTGAGAATGTAGGAGTTTTAGTAAATTTATTTCCTCCCTTTGATATCTGGAATGCACACTATAAGACCTATAAATTATAATGTACATATTTGCATTGGATAGAATGTATGACCCACATCACAATGTTCAGAAGGGAATATAATATCCCAATACTCTAATATATATTTACTTTTTGAAATAAATTTAATACATGATAAATCTAATAATGGATGAAAAACGGAGTTAGCTTTCATAGACCACAAAAGAGACTTTCTTCGATAGTTTTTATAATATGTAAGACCAAGTTTCCCTAAATTAAAATATATTAATAAATTATTATTATATAATATACTATAATAATACCTAGACATTATGTTAATGGTTATGAATAAAATTAACAAAACAATTAATATTTATGGTTTATATAAATATAAAATCAATTCATTGGTTTCCAATTAATGTGAAATGAAATTAATAATTAATTTGATATAAAAATATATATTATTTTCCATATCTGTATTCTCTTAATGAACAAAATTAACTTGATATAATTAATTATCTGAATAGATATGTCATATATTCAAAAAAATATTTTTTATATTCAGTTTTAAGGTCTGATAGGCATAAGATAAGAACTAACCCCATTTCACACATAAAACACTATATTTTTATAAATATAATTTTACTGACTTTTAATGGAGAAACCAATTTTAATATAAATTTAGACACATTAATTGAATTTAAATTTAAAAAAACATAATATTTTAATATGAAAAATAAAAATTTGGTAAGGGTTATTTTTTTTGATATTTTTTAGAAACATATCAATTTTTAAAGAATAGTTAAAAATACTAAATTTTTGTTCAAAACTGAATTTTCATGTTACTTATTTATAAGGATATATTATACATTTATTTGAAATTAATGTTTAATTAGATAAATTTTTTATCAATAAATAAAATTTATTTCATAGTAAAAAATCTCACTATTAAATTGATTATAAAATTATAGCAATATTTTGGACGTTTTTACATTAAAAACACGCATTATCGTCATACCCACAGGATTAACATTAAATCAATTTCTGTAACTTCTATTACTATAATTTTGATATGGGATTCTATATTTGGAATAAACTTAATTTTGAATTTATAATAAGTCCAAATTTGTTTTTTACTGAAAGCATTAGTTAAATGGACTAAAATTATTTATAACAATTAAGGATATATTAATGTAAATATTGGTCTAAACCAAAACCCCATCACCCAAAATGGCCTATAAACATGTAAAATAGATATTCTATTCACATATATCGACTTTATACTCTCATGGATATAAATTGGACCATTATTAGATCCAATGGAACATGAAAAATGTGAATGGAATTCTATTCTTGAAATATTACAAGAGTGCCACTATTCTTTCACTAAAAAAGACACCACTTTTCTACATTACTCCGAACACTAAAAATAGTTATGTTCATCCATCATATGCCCAAATAGAATCCAAAATTCCATACCCTAAACCTTGAATCATAACTTTTTGATGAAATACTTATGGGAATCCTATTTTTATAAACCAAAAGGCGTTACCCAATTAAGGGGAAACATCGTTCCTTCATATTATTTGTTTTATTTCAATTTTCCACTCCATAAACCTTAAATATTCGATTATTATTTAAAAAAATATCCTAAATATACTAGGTTTTTGTCATTATATTTTTTAGACATAAAAATACACACACATTCATCTAATGGGAAACAAAAATTTAGTTTATGTTAACAGTGAACAGCTGACTCATGAAATAATGATTGTTCGTTCTTCCTTTACCATATTTCATGGTTGTCATTGTGAAGGAAAATAAGTATATATATTATATATGATGATTATTATTTCTTAAATATAATTTAAATATTTTAAAACACATATCATTATACATTCCATTTAAAAAAATATAGCACTATTTTTGGAAGTGTGGACTACACACTAAATTCGATGTTATTAGACCACACTATACACGAAATGTATAAATGCCTTTTTAATTGACAATTTGTGACATTAAAAAATATATATGATATTCATGACATAATTTCCATTATTAAAATATAATATATATTATTTTCATCATTACCCTTTCACATTCATAAAAAGTGATTACGTCATTTGTGGATGGGTGGACTACCACCTCCAGGACAACGTGGGATTCCTTTTACGTAATAATATATATATATATTTATATATTCTTATATAACACGGTACATATGATATAATGATAATTCTGTAAATATATAGTGTAATATACATTATTTACATAATGATAATTTAAAAATGAGAATGTTTTTCATGCGTACACAGGACCTACCATCTCTATGATTATATTGTTGATTCATTTTCCAAAACCATATTTAATTGTTAATTTTAAAATTATATGTAAGGTATAAATTTTTAATTAATTTGTGATTATTATTCAGAAGATGGTATATAATGACCCCTTTGACCATAGTTGACCTACCAATGTTGTATTTTACCCATGAATCGAATTCGGTCAAAACACCTAATGTAAACTTTATTGATTAAGTAGTTGTAAAAAACAAGTTAATAAGGGAAATAAAATTAATGATAAACATGAAAAAGTTTGTTATGAAATTTAAAAATTAGTATATGTTTATTCTAAATGAATTAAAATCATATTTATCCAAATGGAAATTCAATGAAAGTATTTTCATCACACATCTTTGTATCTATGAGATAATTGTCATGATCATCACATACATATTTTTTGTGGTGTATCTACAACAACTTTTTTATTATTATATCATAAATACTTTTGTATTAATCATTTTTTAATCATTTTTTTATTCCTTCACGAGGATTATGATTTTAAATGTTTCAAAATGGTATGGGACACCTTGGAATGATTAAGGATTATTTTTTCTCAAAAATAACATTAATGGTCTTTAAATGGTATTTCCATTAGTGGAAATTATATTATCATTGTTTAAAAAATTAATTAATTTTCTCTCCTATGGTTATTAATGACATTTTTCAAGTATTACTAACATTTTCACACTCCTTTGTACAAAAAACTATTTAGAAAATGTTTTTCATAAATCCTGATATTGTTTTTATATTTAGTTAGAGATCCTTTTTTCTTATAAAAACCATTTTTTATTAAAAATGTAAAAAAATGTTTTTAAAATGACTTGAAAAACACATTTTTACCCTTTTTTAGGTTACAAATTTTTGAAAGGAATATTCCTTTCTCTCTCTAAAAAATTCACATATCTAACTTATTATTGTGAAAAAGGAGTATTATTTTTACTTCGTATAACATGTACGGATTTAATCAGTTTCATTTTATGAATTTTATATTTCATGTCTAAAAGGATTATTTTTTATTTTTTTTTCTAAATTTATTTTTGGATGAAATGGTTTTTCAAATTTTTTTTAATAAAATGACATTTTTCTGATGATGTTTTTTTTTGAAAATATCTTTTATTTCAATTCACCGACGGAAAAAACCATTTATTTTACTCGTTTCGGGATATAATTTATTAAAAATATCCTTATTCGTCCTATGGATTTTTTATTATTTATTATTCCATGGAATGTATTCGTATTCACATAATTGATTTATTTAATTCCCCTTAAATTTACAAATTTCATGTGATCATTGAACATCAAATTTCCACTAATTATCCATATCATTTACCATGGATATGTTCATTGCCTATATAATATACCAATTTTCACACAAGGATTAATTTTTAAGTTGATTGAATTTTTATGGAAATACAGATAAATATATATACATTATTCAATACAGAAATTTGATAAGGAATATTTTTATTAAATATGAGTATTGCATTGGATAAGAAATACAGAAGTTGGACTAGTTAATGAATGCCCCTCAATTGCATCGGTAGTCTCATAAGACAAATTATTTGGGAAAATTAGACTTTTTTGAAACCCAATACACTGAAATTCCTTTTTAATGGTATTTAAAACAATGGTTATATGTACCTACAAAACATGGCATTCAATAATTAATATTTTCCTTCATTTATTTTGAGGTATTATTCATTTATAAGATTTTGCATCGATATATCAATGGATACACTATATTTTTTTTTCATTGAATAAATTTAATATATTATAGTCTATTACCGTGTCATATTTATTTTTCCATATCTTTTAATATGAATGAAATGTGTTTTTATTTATTACCTTGCATAGTTATTTATCATTTCATTTCATTGATAATGTGGAATGTGTTGTCAGTTATTTTCCTTATCAAATTGACTATTCTCATTGATTCATTTTTTCTTCCATTATACATTACATAACCTTATGGAGAATTTTATCTCACACTTATTTTTTTCTTTTCTCCATGAATCTATGAAGTGTACTATGAAATAAATGAATGGATACAGTAGACGAATAATTTTTTATCCTATAAAGAATAAAGAAAAATTTAAATTGTAATTATTGTATTATTTTTTAATAAAACACCCATTTATGTATCTGGTTTACCAGACTACTGAAATATTTGTTCCTTAAGGATTTTATTCACGGTAACCATGATAATTTAATGAATATAATACACTGGATCGAGGCTCTTTGGGATCGGGTTACTATATTTTGTTTCAGAAGATGTGTAGTATCAACCTTTGGAACTAGATTTAGGAGAACATAAGTGAGAGAACATAACAGTAAGGTATAATATGATAATAAGTATAAAATAATGACATATAAATTTGATAAGGTACATATTATAAGGTTTTTCAATGGAATAAATCCCAATCTTCTTACTAAAAATCGATCTTGTTCTAGAACAAATTTGCGTAGGAGTAATAACTCAGAAAAGTTGTTCTGATCAAAAGTCAGGGTAACCTGGTATAAGACAATAGACCTTACGACCCACCAGTTTTGACACAACCAGGGGTTATGTTTAGGATAATTTTTATTTTCTATACAAAACAATATAAAGGATTTTAATAAAATAACTACCTATGATAAACCATAGTTCAAGGAAGGAACTATTTGCAAACAAAACAGATAAATTATTTATGTATTGAGTTTTTATTGAAAATTGTTGCTAAAATGATACTTAGTGATTAACCAAATTTCAAATATTCCATATTAGTTATTTTGGAAATTGTATTAATATGGTTTTAGAAAAGTAAAACCCATATTACAAGTGAAACCAGTCAAATATAGAAAGGCCATGGGTCATGAACCCATTACTGAAAGGATGATATGGGATTCACACCAACTAATGTCGTATGTAATGTCCTAGTTAATTTTTATTTTCAATTAATTTTAAAAATTGACAAATAATTATTAATTATGTGATAATAATATCACCTTTTAGGAATAAAGATTAATCTATTGATAATAAGGGTTTTGTAAGATAGGTAGGGGAAAATAGGTAGAATTGTCCCTTTTTTATTGGCCTTATAATTATTTAAATGTTTCTTTTATTGCATCAGGCATGAAAATTAATTTTAAATTAATTGGGAAATTTATTGAAGCACAACCAAATGATGAAATTATGTTTATATACAAAGATCACGTAATTATACATATGTAGTAATCTAATAACAAAAAATTAAAAAAATGATAAAAACATTATTTCCTGATACATTAATTTATGTTGAACTAATGGTCTTCTAAATCATCTTAGATTTATGGATTTGAGACCCTCAAATTTGTATTGGTCATTAAATTTTTTTTATTTATGAACACAATCACTCCCTATAAATATTTATTATTTTCCTCCATGTACATATCTATAGTATCAAGTATTGTTCTCTTACATATAGTCTCAGTAACAAGTTACTCCATGGGACCTTTGTGATTCACATTGAACCTTTCTTGAGGATTATTTAGAAATCCTTCTCACAATTTAGGACATGAATGTAGGAAATATAAAATAAAATATTACCAAGATCTAGATTAAATTGCGGGGATTGAATTTAATTAAGGTGGGGAGAATGTAACACACAGAAATACTAATGTATATCATCATATTAAATAGTGTCTATGAAACGCATCACAAACCACATAGGGGAATAAAATATCCTAAGAGTATATCATATATTTACTATTTTATATAAGTTCAATACATGATATAGTTTTTAATTAATGAAACATCGAGTAATATTGAATTTCATTCAAGAGAGACTTTCATGAATAGCTTGTGTTACATGTATGGCCATGTTTCACTAATTAACACTATATTATTAATATATTATTAATTAATATAATATAAAATAACCTAGAAATTATGTTAAAAATTATGAATATTATTAAATAACGTATGAAAATTTTAATTTATGTAAACATAAAATGAATTCAATTATTACAAATAAATGATAAACAAAAATGAAAACCAATTAGATATAAAAATAAATATAATTTTATTTATGCTTCCAAAATAGTTTTTTATTAATAAAAAATCATAATTAAAATCAATTAATAATTTTAATATATATTTTTTATTTTAAATAAAACATTTTTTTAAATTCATCTAATAGGGTTGATAGGAAAAAAATAAGATCAAACCCAATTTCACACATAGAAACATATATTTTTATTAATGGAATTTTATCACCATTTAATAGATAAATCATTTTAAATCTGAATTTTGAAACATTAATATATTTTATACGTAAAAACAAGCTTCAAAATTTGAAATTTAAATATAAAATTTTGGTTAAGGTGATCTTTTAATATTTTTCATAACCATATAATTATTTAATGAATAGTTAAAAATTATGAATTTTAGTTCAAAACATCTTTTACATATGATATGTTTAAAAAGACAAAATATACATTTATCTTATTTTAATGTATAATTATATAATATTTTTATCAATTAATGCAATTTTTGTAATTGGAAGCACTTTTACATTCAAATTTACTGTAAAAGGATAGAATACTGGTGGACGTTTTTAATTTAAAAAACAAGCATTGTCGTCCCACCAGTGAGATAAATTTTAAATAAATTTCGTTAATTTATATGATTTGAATTTGGGAAAATATATTCCATATATGGAATCAGAATAATTTATAATTTCAAATAATAAAAAAATTTATTTACCAAAATTATTAGTGAATGGGATTAAAATTAACTGTAATGATTAACATTAAATTATATTTAATAAGCGATTAACCATATCTTAATGACCCAAAACGAACTATAAACTAGTAAAAGAGATTTGGGATTGAATTTTATTGACCATATAGTCTCTTTAATTGAAATTGGACAATAATTTTATCCACGTGCAACATGAAAAAACTTGTATGGAATTCCATTGTCAAAAAGTTACAGCGCTGCCAATCCTCCTTCATTATAAAAGTCCACCACTTCTCCCCATTACTCACACCTCTCAAAAAAATTAGGTAATTCCATTATCTTACCAAATAGATTTCCAAAATACCTCCCCTTGACATTTAATCCTCCATTTATCCATAAATACTTCCATGTAATACCTTTGATATAAACCAAATGGAGTTACCCAATTAAGAGTTAAGATCATTTTTATGTTTTATTGTTTTTTACCTTTCACCACTCCTTAAACCCTCATTATTACATTATTATGTAAAAGAACCAGTAAAAAATATATAATAGTGTCTTTTTATTATATGTTTCTGACCTACACTTACACACACATCAATCTAATGGATAACGAAAAACTATTTATGTTAACTGTGAACTACCGCCTCATGAGATAATGATTGTTCGTTCATCCTTTACCGCCTCTCATGTTGCTCATTATGATGGAAAATATTTTCATATCTATTATATGTGATATTTATTATGTCTTCAAGATTCCTTAATTCTTTTATAACACATATATTTATACTTGTCATTCTATGCATAAATGATATCATCGTTTGGGGAAGTGTGGACTTACTCCCCTTCAAAGAGACGTGATTCGTTCACACTATACACGCGACATATAAAATATGGTTTTAATTAAAAAAAAGTGCAATAAAAAACTCTATATTATATTTAGGGTAGAATTACCTTTATGTAAATGTAATATATAACATTTTATTCATTACCCTTTAACACACTTAAAAAGAGAAAACATAATTCATGGATGTTTGGCCTACTACCTCCTCTACATGATGTGATTAATTTTACATCACAAAAATAATATATAAAATTATATATAACATAATTATAATTACTGAATGATATAATCTTAGTTACCTTCTTTCCAAAAAGATCATTGAAAAATGATAACCTTTTTCATGCGTACACATGGCCTGCAATCTCTAAAATTATAATGTTGATTCAATTTTAAAACCATATTTAATGACTGAATTTAAAAATATAATTAATTTATAAAATGATAAATATTTCATGATTATTATTATAGATACATTATATAGTTCCTCCCTTTATGTATATTTTATGGAAAATAGTTTTTTTTAATAGATAAATCTTTTTTTGTCAAAACACTAGATGTTAAATTAGTTATTTATGTTGTTGTACAGAACATGGTACTATATGAAATAATAATAATGATAAAAAATGAAAATGTTTATGAATAAATTATAAAATAAACACAGGTTTATTATTTATTAATTTAATGTACATTCACTCTAAAATCATGTCAAGGAACGGGATTCCCATATCTCTCTTTTTTCATCGTTGAGATAAATTTGTGTTCACAACATACATCTTTTGGGTTGTGTACAGAATGACCCTTTTGTTATATAATATAATTATTACATTTATATTCAAGATATTTTATACTTACATTTTATTTTATTCCTTAAAAAGGATTATGATTTTAAATGTTTCAAATTGGTATGCAACACATTGAAATGTGTAATTATTATTTTCCTTAACAATAGCATTAGTTGTCTTAAATGATTTTAACATTTGATGACATTATATGAAAATTTTTCAATAAAACATTTAACTGTCCCTTATCTAGTTATTTAGGACTATTTTCATGTATTATTACAGTTTTTCTAATCGCATGTGCTCAAAATGACGTTGAATATTTTTTTATGAAAAACTAATTTGTATCTCTCAATAGTCATAGATCCTGATTTCTTCTAAATGTCATGTTTTATTGAAATATTTTTAAAATTATTTTGTAAATTCATTTTTACCATTTTTTCTATTAATATTTTTCAATGGAATATTTTTGTATCATTCTAAACAACTCAACCTTCTAACTTTCTTGCATGTAAGATGAATATTCTTTTTCCATCACAAAGAATTTTCAGATATACTCGATGTTATTTAGTTTAAAAATCAATTTCATGTTTAAAAGGTTAATTTTTTATGCAATTTTTTTCAAAAGAAACTTTTAAATAAATGGTTTTCTCAAAACGGTTTTCAAATAAAAGTTTATTTTCATCATAAATTTTTTAAAAGAACTTATTATTTCTATTCATATATTAAAAGAACCCTTTATTTTACTCCTCTTATGAAATATTTTATTGATTCCATCCTTATTATTTCTCTGAATGGTTTTTTATTTATTTGGACAAGGAAAGTAAAAACATTCTTTTTATTTATTCCTTTTAGTCCTGATGAAATATTTGATTTCCTATGATCAATGAGAATAAGATTTCCCTTAATTATCTATATCATTTAACATGGATATGTTCATGAAAAAAAATGTACACCATTTTACATATTGTGTTTACTTTGAATGTGATTTGATTATTTGGGGAAATATTGAAAAATCCATATAAGTTATTCAATAAGAATATTTGATTATTCATATTGTTTATTTGGTATTAGAAATACTTTGGTCATTAAATACACAGGTTGGGGACTAGTTAATGAAATCCCCTCAATGCATCAGATGTCTCATGAGACTAATTAGTTGCATTAATTTGCTGGATTTAAAAATGATATTATATACATTATTTTGAAAGGTCATAATCTTAATGGATCCATATACCTTGGAATCATGGCATCCAATAAATAATCATTAACTTCATATAGTTTATGTTATTATTCATCGATGAGATTTTGCATCAGCATACCTATGGTTACACTACATTTTCAGTTCATTGATTAAATGGAATGTGTTTCAGTTTCTTACCTTTCTATATTTATTTTTCGTTATCCAGTGATTTAAATGGAATATGTTCTCATTTATTACCTTGAAATATTATTTACCATTTCTACTTATTGTTTACATGGATTGTGTGGTCATTTATTTTCCTTTCTATAGTTATTATTCTAATTTATTAATTATATCTTCCATCATGGTTTACATAAAATTAATGGGAATTTGAGATCACCATTATTTTTTTCTTCTTCATAGTAATCCATGAGGATTCCTAATAAATACATGAAATGATATTCTAGATGAATAATGTTGTTATCCTACAAAAAATATGGAAAATTATATGATGTAATTATTGTATTATTTTCTAAAACATGTATCATTTTTGTATCTGGTTTTCCAAGACAACTAAACTCTTTATCCCATTATGATTTGATTCTTTATGATCATTCCAATGTAATGTATAGAAGACTCTATCTTCTATAGTTTTTTTGTTGTGTTTTTATACACACCTTATTTGTTCATTTTTTGGACCATATTCAAAATAGAAGTTTTCTTCTATTATACTTTTTTACTAGGTTATAGTTTCATAACATCTGTAGGGCCAATACCAATTAAAATTATTGATGTACATAAATTTATGACATCAAATCACTATCATAATGAAAGTATTAGTGGTTATACTTGGGGAATAATTTGGATAAAAAACCTTTATCTTCATGAGTGGACCCCCTTTAGCAGGGTTACTCCATCTTACGACCATTAAGAGAATTCATTTCTTCACTATGGGATTCTACAGGTCTATTTGTTGATTGTTATTCCAAAATGATTATCTAGAAAAACTATCCATACATGTATCCAATGTGGGAGATGTATAACATGTTGAGAAAAACTATATAGACTCATTTTATGAAACACACACTCTCTGGGAAAATAAAGATATTTTCATAATAGGATATGGAATTAAAATAGCACACATAATAAATGTTTGGGGCTTTTCCTGATTAATTACGATAACAATTTTTATTGTATTTGATGAATTTTCAGGATGCATATGGGGTAAAAATTACCTCATCCATACGGTCTGGTGATACACTAGTATTTTCAATGCTATGACAGTCATTAATAAATCCTGAATCTTGATGATATTTTCCTCAATAAGAGTTGGGTGAAATATATTCTATCTATATGAAGTGAATTTTACTCTGGGTAACACTACCCCGTGATATTTTTATCCCCTCAAATGATAATATGTTTCATTCTTCTCACAAGATTGGAATATTATAATTTTTTTTATTATTTATCATTTGGTATGAAATTTATGATATTTATCAATGGATAATTATTATTAAGCATACAATCTATCATGTGAAAAATCCAATTTTGATACTCGACATGGAGTAATGAAATTGCATGATGTCACTTTTGTAATTATTTTTTTAACAATGGAGTGGGGTGAAATACAACACCTAATGTTCTCCACAACCCTAATATATGGAAAATGGATAGGGAATTAGTGGTCAACTAATATATGTTTCCAAACTAATCTAGGTATTTGTTTTGAATTTTTTCAATCCAATTTCCCTATTTTCGGTATCGTACTGCTAAAAGGGAATCCAATTCAATATGATGTGAAAATTATTCCATCAACACGACATGATTCATATAGCATTGAAAGTGAAATAATATATTTTTTACATGGAAAATAATAATTCAATTAATTTGAATAATATTTTTTATGAATTACTCCATCAATTTTTTTTGAATGTCATATTGAGGTGTTGCTAGGTGATAAAACAAGAAAAAAATATTTTCATTGGACATTATTTTTTCACATGATCAATGTGTTCATATCATATTATATAATATATTCATTTATATTTT
This sequence comes from Viscum album, assembly GCA_963277665.1. Taxonomy (NCBI): domain Eukaryota; kingdom Viridiplantae; phylum Streptophyta; class Magnoliopsida; order Santalales; family Viscaceae; genus Viscum; species Viscum album. Next base: position 499,498,696 of record OY728167.1, read on the forward strand.
TCTTGAAAATGGGTTTCTTTTAATCATCAGTATTGTAGAAAATAGTATTTACATAAATCTCCTCTATTGAAATGTGAGCGAAGTAGTCCAATGGTGGCTTGAAGGATGACTATTTTCTTTGGATATCTCCAAACTGAAAGATAATATCACTTTTTAGTGAAAATTAATCAAGCATGTATTGTATTATTTTCTCAACTAGAAAATGATATTAGGGATATCTCATAGTTGATTCAACCATGTTAGGACCTTTTTATAAATATATAACATCTCTTTAAGGAAAAACACCACAGTGAACTCCCTAATGTGGAAGACTACTATCACAACTACACAACTAATCATTTGGATAAGTCCTATGATATGTTCTGTTTGGAGTAAATTCATGGTGGAATATCAAAATGGGAGGATCATATTAATATTTCATCATATAGACATGTAAGTGGATTACATAGTAAACATCATGATAAAAGTTCTCATGATTGATCATGATAAGGCCACAATGGATGTGTTAATGGTAAATGACCATAGTAGAACCTCACAATGCACTAGTAATAAAATTTTGTGGAGGAAATTGAAAAATGAAACTAATTATTCCTAGACATGGAATAGAGTTAGCACAATACTAGGAATTATTTATAATTTTTTGTGGCACTTAATAAATATAGCATTGTTCAATGAATGGGAATGATCCCAATTCTAAACATAATATCACACATTGTTAGAATTATTATTAAATTATCAGTATTGGGAAGTCAAAATCACATGTTATGAATAGTGAACATCATGTTTCATATCCAACCTAGGCTATTCCCATGAAATTTATGGACTACGATGATATTTTTTTATGTTCTTAGAAGAATAATAACCTTCCCTAATGCAGCTAAAAAAATGGCCTGATAATCTCTACATAGAATGAGGATATTTCCATTATTTTGAAGTTAATTTCTTATGAGAGTGTACCGAAATCCCTCCTAAGTGAGAAAAAGAGTTTTTTGTTTCTCTTGAGATGTTTTTGATGTGTGTTGAAGAGTACTATAGTGGAGGGGTGTGGGTTTCTTCTCCCCCACTGACTACTACTAATACCAAGATATATTAGATGCTTTGTTAAATTTGGGAAGTGATATATTTCTTACCCTATATATTATTTAGGATATTCCAACAGGTTTATAAAGCTGGCATGAGGATACATTCCCATTAATTGGTTGGAGTAGGAATTTTTGAATGCTACTATCCTCTAATTACCACTAGGACATGTCAATGTTCTTCATTTGTGGTAGTGTAATATCATCCTAACCCCTATTAACTTCAATGATATATCTATAATAATATTTGGGTTCTATAAGAATGTACTATAGTCCTTTTTTGTGAATAAATTTATATGTTACAACTGACAGTTTGTGGCAACTATATTAGAAAAATGTTTATAAGTAATTGAGAATGTAGGCCTACTCCAAGTTTTTAATGACCTTATTCCCTTAACAAGTCATCCTAGTAACAATGATGTTGGTGACATGATCTATGATCTTTAGGATGGTTTTATCAATGGGTAAAGGGCTTGATGATACATGGAATCAGTATAGGTGAAAATTTTAATGATCCCTTTTTGGTTAATCAAGTTGTGGTTTGAGTTCATTCACATCCACCTGATATACCACCCTTATATAAGGGAAATATATATTGTTTCATTCTAGGTAGTGTTTCCCAAAATGGGTTGAAGTGGTAACATGTGTCTATTTATTTCAAACCACCTCTGATCACTATGAATACAATTACTGAGGATTCATGAGATAAGGAACTCATGAGTGACCTACCATATTTGGATAATACCATTTAGGTGGTACCCCGGAATTATTCAGTTTTATAAAAAAAAATTGAAGGAACTAGGTGGGTGGTAATATCCTATGATTTGATCAAGTCCAAGATCATATAGTTTTAGTTTCATGTGTTTTTATGGTTTATAGGAATAAATTTCAATAAAAGGGAGTTCTAGTGAATGTGACTATGTTTTTTCAATAAAAATATAATCCATAAATGTATTATATAAAGTAAAATCCTTTATACACTACTGATTTTATTAAACGATCAAAATTTGGATCATTTTTTACATTAAAATATAAAATTTTCTAATGTGTTGGATAATTTGTTATTTTTTATTAAAATATTCACACCAGGATCATCATTTTGGTTTTTCATCTACATGGTTGTATTTATCAATTTATATGGAATTAAAAAAACTCTTAGAATGGTTTCTGACATGGTGAATTCATGGAAAAAACATCCAATGTCTCCCATGTCTCTAATGAAATATAGAGCTACTTTCTAAAGGTAGGAAGTCAACAGATTATCATAAAAATGACACTTGAGGACCTCCATTAGTCAACATCATTCATGGTTGGGCTTATCATTCCCTTTAGGGTTAGTTAATTACTACTCCAAGATCATATTTCATATTTGATACATATTTATGGATCATTCCAAAATCCCTATATTGTACTAGTCACCCATTATATTATAAATGTTTTATTAACTTATATATATGTAAACTTATGCTTGTATAAAAAGTTCATCTTGAATGATACCATCTATATTTATCATAGGTCCTCCATCGATGATACTATCTAATTTTATATGGGGTTGTCCATAAATGGAACGTATATATTTATCACGGTTTCTCTATATTTTTCATGTTTTTTTATTTTCTAACCTTCTGTAACTATGGTTTAAGGCCTCAGAGTTGGGAACTCTGTATTTTATCATCATCCATGGATATATTTATCAGTTTGATATTGGTATTAGGCCCTTGATGGGGTTTCTTTTTTATCCTCATGACAGGAATCATAAAACAAATTGTTCGGTGATATATAACATGGAACACTATTCTTTTAAGGTCATGTTAGAAGTACTAAACAATGCAGTTTAATATTAATAGTATAGGATGACTATATAAAATGATCAAAGAAATTTCTATTGTGGATATGAAATCAAAGTGAAATTTTACAGTTTAACGGAACCTTATTAAATTTACTTCTAGAGGGGGAATGATTTTATTAATAGTATAGAGAAATAATGATTTCCATGAGTTAATGATATTAGGTTTGATCCTCACGGATAAATCTTAGGGATCTGGTCGGGATGGGAATCAAATCCCAAATAGTTCAATGAATATGGGGATTTCATTGAAGGAGAAGGTCCATGATATTATATTCATATTATATTAAATTATTTTTCCAAATACCTTATCACATAGTAGTTATACTCATTTTAAGAAATAAGTAATGTTAAATGATTAGTCACACTACATAATAGGTTTCAAACATGAATTTCGCCTAAATTGGAATCCTATTATTAAATTACCTATTTCATCCATGGATAAATAAGGTATGAGATATGGAAGGTGGGAGGGAAGTATCATCCTACAAGAATTTCTAGGGTATCACTTCATAAGGGAATCACATATGAATCTGTTCAACATCCAATGATTGGAGAATGTTGAGATATGTTGGGGTATCAACGAATAAAGACAATGGCATTACCCTAGTTGGAATTATTCTTCATATAATCATGTATTTATATACCACATGATGGGATTTATTAAAAATTTAATAACAAATAGATGTTATAGTTACTTCTCGATTAACATTATATTTCTAGAAAATTGGAAGAGGTGAATGTTCATTCCTGAAATGGAAAGGTTCGAACTACTTACTAAAGACTTATGACCGTTATTATAGAGGGTATTTACATTCAAAAACAACATGAGAAAAACAACTATTAGATATGTTAACTTAGAGCCTTATTTTCCTAATGTAATGGACGATCAAAGGTGGACATGCTGGTTGGATCCAATTCCATGATCATGGGGGTATAGTGGATTTAAAGGGGTTATTCAAAAATACTCCATTAGGATTAAATTTTTAATAGAGAGGTAAATTTGGATAGTATTTATAGTGTATTGGGTGAATGAAAATTCTACATGGTCGGATATTGTCAAGAGTCGGTAAATTAATACACTATGGATATCTCATTTCTGTTTGTGCTCCCACTATGCAGGATGGGGGAGATCACAATGGGTTGCTCTGTAAATGATGTTCCTTTGAAAATGAATTACTTAATGAAGGATAAAATATATGTTGTATATTATTTTGAAATACTTATTTTTTATAAATATATCATTTATTTCAAGGATTTTTTAGTATAGATCTAATTGAAGGAGATTTCTATTCCTATGTGATTAGCATGTTACCTATGTTCTATAGTGACAATTTGTCTCAATGTTCTCAAAATAGAAGTTTAAAAACTTATATTTCTCTCGTATCATGTATATTTAATGATTTTATGTCAGATTACCTATGTTTCCTCCAATGTACCATGATTTTGGTTGATAGTAAGGTATTTTTATTTATCCTAAGAAAAACAACATTCCAAAAATGGTCGGAAAAATAGTTTGTAAAATTCTATGTAGACGGTTAAAACATAATGCCACTATTTGTAAAAAAATCATATGTGAGGGCCAAACAACACCCATATTGTTCTAAAAATAAATTTCATTTTCCAGGGTTAATATATCAAATGCCTCACTCTACAAATGAATTTCTTTTTTGGGGTTTAGTCATTATGACAATGGTAAATTCTACATAGAATATTGGTATTATTTTTGGACGATACTTATTGATATGCAGTTCCATATCCATTTAATAATATATATTTATTTTCATTTTATTAATTTAATTTATGGCTCTAAAAACTTTTCAAACCCATTTCATAGGTTCTTTTTGAACTTAAGGGTCTAAATACACAAAAACATGGCTAGGATTTCAGTGGTTATAGATTTTATCCTAATCCCCTCACATTAAATTGTATATTTCACGAATCCTAGTCACACACAATGATGTTGAGAACCCATGAAAATAAAAATAATTATCTTTCTATGTGTAATACCAATGAAGCACACTCTAAATACCATATTAATTTTACAAAATGAATTAAGTTGAAGTAAAGGAAGAAAACATAATAGAGTAAGAGAATGAGGGGAAAATGTCAATATATAGGATCTAAAATGAATTTAAAAATCTAGACATATCATTAAAAAACACATTCAGTGTATTTATATCATAAAATGGGTGTAATTATTAAATGGAATTAATTTGGTTCTTATTGAAACATTAAAATCAAAATTAAGGAATGTGTGTGCCTCCTCCAACATAGATAATTACTAACATTATTTGTTCCAACAGATAGTCAGTTTAGTTATACTGGATAGCAAGTGTGGTCAACCAGCATTTTGATGGATTCTGGGTAGAATGGTGATCTTTCGAGGTACCGTTGAGCATCTTTTGGAATCATCTAGTGGATCAATCTAAAAAATTCATCCTTGATTATTTTGATCCCTCTGATTGGTCAAGTACCTCAATGAAAAATATCTAAAATCTAAACTATTTAATTTTTCAAAAAAACATTAGAAGCATAGATGAGTATTTTTTATAATTAAAAATTTCTTAATAGAATGAAATATGAAATATCCTCCTCCCCTTATGATGATCATAACCACTTATGAAATATTAAAAATAAATATAGACATGAAGATTGATAATTACTAAAATTAACTTTAATATTTCTAAAAAATATTCATACAATGACTTTAAATATAGAAAAATTTAAATTTATAAATTGAATTAAATATTTATTTTAGAAAGCATTTCATTTTCATCAAAAATTAAATTTTTATGATTTATCTGCTATTCTGATTATAAAAAAATTAAGATCACAATGTTTTCATAATTTATTTTCAAAATAATTCAATTTTTATATTTATTGAAATGATTCAAGATAAATTAAAAACGGTTACCTTTCCAAAAATAAATATATATAATTCTTTGATGTTGAAAAATTACCTCCCGCTTTGAAGATATTAAAACACAACTATCAAAATATATGAGATAATTCATAGCATTCCTTCTTTCACCATCACCCCCATCATAGGATTCAAAAAAACTCATAAATAGGGTTTTATGATAACACATTAATTATTAAATAACATTCAACAATAAGATAGAACATATAGTTTTTGATTTTTATTCAAAACATTATTAATGATTTTCTGATAGAGAAAATTCTATAATTATTTTGTAAATATAAATCCATAATTTCAATAAAAATTAATTTTTAAAAAATATTAATATGATTATAATTTTTGGAAATATACTTTTGAAATAAAATTATTTCACACAACATGTGACTTTTTTAAATATTATTCTTTGATTTTAAATATGACAAAATTTTATTATACAATTTATTCCCTCCATTAAAAACTATTATTTTAATGGATTTGCCTTTACATAATTGACGTATAGTACTAATGTAATTATTTTTTTATAAAAAATTCATGTTATTATAGAGGTAATAAAATAAAAAATGAATCAAGTAAAACCCACATAATATAAGGAAATAATTAGATCAATTACTTAAAAATATAAAAAAAATAAATGAAGAAATCATTTCATGGATTCAATAAAAAAAATAATAAATGAAAAATATGTTTTAAAATAGATATCTTAAAAAAATAATTCATAAGATAATTAATAAATAAAACCCCTATTATTTATATTATCTAAGGAATGATTGAGAATTTTTCCATTCCAAACACCTCCTTTATAAAATCAAAATGATTAACTACAAGGGGTTTTGTGAAAATAGCAGCTGGTTGAAGAATAGGGAAAAAATTCATGCATGAAATCCCATTTATGGAAATGGGTTCCCTAAAAATGAAGTAGAATGTTTATGTGATTTTAGATTGGTGAGTTAAATTTGATTTTTAGAAATAAAAAACAAACTTTTTTTTCATACTTAATAAGAACATGATCATAATTTAATTCATAATCTTGGAGACTATGTTTCATCCAAATTATTTGGCAGCAACAAATTCACATGTATATATATTATTCTGGAGTCATAGAAGATGAAACTAAATTTTTATTCATACAAATACGTGAGAACCAGGATTTTTTATAAAACATATACACTTATAATCTATTTAAAACTCCCAAAAATTTTCATAAAAATTATTATGTTCAAAATAGGCACCTTTTAGATAAGACAAACCAATATTTTTGGTTTAATAAAAATAATTTAAAATTATTTTGAGATATCAAAAATAGTAATCCCATTGAATAGCTCTAATACATGAAAAATGAAATACATTATACAAAATTTTATATAATGTTTCGGTATGATAGGGATGACTCCCGATCATACCTCTACAAATATTATTTCCCAAAAGCTTACCGGCTTCATCCAAAGTAATAAGGAAAGAATTATCCATTGTAGTATTGATCTCTTTATCGTGGTCTATAAAAAATGATTTAAAACATTATTAGTGTATTTTATTTTGAATATAAATGTTCAATCAAAATTTTGTGGAATTAGAAATCAACGAAAAAATGGGATTTCTCCCAAAAAACATATTTCATAGTGATTTTTTCATTGAAATAAAATCAACATTATTAATATAAATTATAATAATAAAAATACCCTATAAAATATGATTTAAGAATTCAGTAGACTATTCAATACCTATAATAAATTCTATTTTAAATGAGATTTTTTCAAACATTCTTCCTAGGCCTGAGAGGATTTATTTAAAAGATAAATTTATTCTGTGAACATGAAAACATGATTCTGAATTTTTTTCTCCAAATTGGAGGTTGTTCCAAAAAAATATATCTAAAATATATCCATTCAAAAATAAAATTATAACATCCACTTGAAAAATTGTAAAATTTAAGTGATATTTAAATTCCAAAAAGACCCTAGGGATTCAATAATAGTGATGGGTGATATGGTTTCAATGTAATAAAAACCTTCCTCTATATTATAGACATTAACTAAAATTCAGTCTTTATTATGGTAGATATTACCTTACTCAAGAAATGTATCTCTAAACACCCATTGTGTGTTACTAAGAGGATTACTATTTGTATTTTACATATACATTTAAAAATTCATCCATGTAAATTAATTGAATTAATTTTGAACAGATAAAACCCAGTTTAAATCATTAATGTACTCATCATGATTTTTGGTCTCTAGGTGTAACACACAAGAGTGATGCTCCACCACATTTAAAATAGACCTCATACTATGATTATTATCTTGAAAATCATATATTTCTTTTTCATGAAAGAGGGTTTTTAATTTATCAGAAAAAATAGGTAAATGGAAAGGTTCTTTTTAAACATCAATTTATTTTGGATTATGTTGTTCATGTAAGATCAAATTATGAGGTTTTACCTCAATATCATCAAAATAATGATGAGTTTTTGAAAAATTACAATCAAATTTGATGTGAAATGATTCTTAAATATTATTGTTAATTTTTCTAAAAACATTATATGATTTAGAAGATTTTTTATGCCTAAAATATATTTATTCATCCAAACTAGTTATAAATCTACTAAGGTTATCTTTGGATAAATGAATTATGAATTCATAACCATACACCTTGAAATAATCAACATTGGGTATGTCAAATTTTGAATTATCATTTGGGGTCTTTTTTTAATACGCATTATGATTATTATATGGTAATGATTTTACATGCCATATTTATTGGTCGGGCCCAAAAATATTATGGGAAATTAAATTGAATAAGGAAATTTCATGAAATTTATTACAAATTTTGTTTCCATATTTCAACATCCATACTTTTCTGGGTGTCCATGGACTAGAAAATGTAGCGTGATAAGCTTTTGAAACAAATTAATCAAAAAACTCTGTGTTTTAGAACTATCCTCCTTGATCACACTAAAGGGAAATTATATTAAAACAATTTTCATTTCTGGCCTTTTGGGTATATTTAATGAAAAATTTAGAAGATTATTTTTTATGTTCCATGAATTAATCCCAATAGAATCATATATAATCATAGACAATTAAATATTATATTGATATTCCTTTTATACTAACCAATTGGGTTAGTACAAAAATATAAATGTGTTTATGTATAATGGAAATAGTGCTCAATATGTCATTTTTATTTTTAAATGGTGAATTGGGTTTCTGACTATATTATTATGGTTCATAGATAATGGATCTTTTGAAATAAAATTTTGTTAATCCACATACTATAATTTTTTGGTTTTGTTTCACTGTTGATTTTGGGTTACAATGACCAAATAATCTATTTTATATCCTTGACTAACTATAGTTAGAATTTAAACCTTTAAATTTTTTTCTTTCAAGGTATTTGAAATTAATGAAATTAACATTTTTTAATCTATAAGTTGTAAATAATTTTTTTCCAGGCAAATAATAAACATTGAAAACGTATTTTTCAAAAAAAACATTAAAACCACTATCAACTAATAGAATAATGTTAAGTAATTTATGATTAAAACCATTAATATATAAAAAATATTTAATTTATATAGTCATTGGAAATATACAGTTACCTATAAAAATGATCTAATATCATAAGTTATACCCAGAGCATATATGTCTATCTTTACTCTACTAAATGTGGTTAAATTTTGTGTAGTCACAACACATTTTACATAATAATTTGTTATCTATATACAATATATCTCCTAAATAATTTCACTTGAGGGTTTTTTTCTATATAACAATTAAATAAACTATTGATTATGTTACCCAGATATCAGGACCACAAATGTTATCGATGAAATATTTTGAAACAAATTATTTCATCAAAAATTTTGTACTGTAATAAACATTTGAGGACATGTAAATTGATTTCAGCCTTACATATAATGTATTTTTTACAATTAATTCATAAATGATAATTTTTATTTTCATGTATTAATTTAAAAAAATTTACTTAGAGAAAACCATTGAAAATTAATTTTTATTTTTGTATTCTCTCAAATAACTTTTAAAAAAACTCTGGATTACCATTATGATGTTGTTGGGTGTCACGACCCTTCCCCTGGGGCCCATGCCATGACTACCCCAAGCCCGATGTCCATAGGCCAACGGTTGGTTATTAGCACCGGAAAGGTGTATCCCAAAAATGGGAATTCATTTCCTTTAAACATTTACAATCACATAGTGAAGGGCGCAACCAGATGCAAATATGAAGAAAAACTATAGTATAAAATGTGAGTAATGAAATTAAGGGCCTAGAATACATGCCCAACTGAAAGAAAACTAGAATAAAAAAAATAGAAACAACTCCTGCGATCTTCCAATAAGTATACTACCTAATGGTTAGGTACAACTCATCTCTACTACTCTCCACGTCATCTAGTCTCCTCGTTGTACTGCCTGGTACTGGTTCCCTTTAGTGTCAGTCAAGCTGCTCTTCATCTCCACAAGACACAACAAGGTTCAGGTGAAGCCTCTGCAATGGTGAGTATAACACTACCTAGTAGGGACCCCGAGACCCCAAACGGTCTCTCAAAATTCCACAACGTAAAACCCCAAAGGCTAATCCCAATCCCAAATCCCAATGAAAAAGACACAACTCAAACCATGTATACTCATCTCATCCACAAAGAAACATAAGGCCCCGACCTCAATCTATCTCCAATATTTATAAATATTGCTCAAAACGTAATGCAAGGATCAGGAGTACACACTCCATGAACTACCCATCCCTGAAGACACCTGTCTGAGAGATGTACTCTATCTGGTACAACTAAACCATTCATAATAGAGTGTCTGAAAGGACATGATCCATTGAGAACTTTATTCTAGAACTACTTCTAGTGCATGAAACTAGAGGTCTCGCAGTGATAGTCTTGTTCGCGAGGAAAGACCAAGGGAAACCAATTGAAGAGGTTCAATCCTAAACAATGTGTCCTACTATCGAGGGAGCCCCAACTCCCCTGATGAACCCGCTCCCTATCACTACTCGGAGATAGGGGATTACTACTCCTAATTTTAGGACATGCACCCAACCAAGTAGGGGAGTACAACTCGGGTATTTTGTTTGTTGTTAGAGTATCATTCCCTTGTACTTCAGGAGAGTACCTACCCCTGGCTAGAGGACCCTCACCCTATCACGACAGGGGAGTACCAACTCTATATGTGAGAACCGGAACACTACCCTGTAGGGGAGTCAAAATCAGGTAGTTTGTTTGTTGTGGGGGACTCACACCCTAGTATGACATGTGAGTACTGACCATAGGCTAGAGGACCTGCTCCCTAGCACGGAAGCAGAGTACCGATTATGTTGTAGCACTAGATAAGGAGGATCTGCACCCTAGGTTGACAGGGGAGTACCTACTCATAACATAGAGGACCCGCACTCTACCAGGTATGGGGAGTACATGAATCTGTGTGAGTTAAGTATGGTGGACCCACGTTCTAGTGCAATAGGATAACACCAAAAAAAGATAGAAAACCCAATCAGAGGGAAATGAAGTCGCACTGATGGTGTGGGGAGCCCCGTCTCTACGGGAGGAGGGGAGTAAGGAATACCCCTGCCATGAGTCATAAAGGGAGTAGCCATCATAACTCTCACTACTAGAAGCACAATATTTCTGCTCCTCTGGTTATCAGTCATAAATCAACCACCATGAAGTTCCACAAGGAAGTAACCTGAAGATCTGTCAGGTCATAAGGGTTCCAACGCAACAGACGACGCGTCAACCGGACACTCGGTCTATAAGCTATATGTATTTTAGTGTCGAGGGCTCAGTTGGATTCAGATATGATCCATACTATCCAATCTATAACCTTCTTTGAATTTAACATGGATTATCTCAAATGTACTATCTCACTCCAAGGATCCCAATGCCACAGACAGTTCATCAAACGGACATCTTGTTTGCAAAGATACATCCTTTTAAGCGTATTTGGGCCCGAGATTGGTCCGGATCTGGTCTGCCCAGTCTGACCCATCCTAGGCTGACCCAACCTGGTTTAGGTCTGACCCGGCCCATCCTGGCATGCCCTGGTGAGGATGGGCCGTAGAGGCCCAGCCTGTGTGCTGTTGTGACCCACGCGGGGTCGCGCGGTCCGCTATACCGGAATGGCTTGAAGGAGTCGTTAGTCTCCATTACTGGTGGTGGCAGGTGGTGCCGCCTCGTCACCCATGGGACGTACAGGGAGCGGGTCCCATACTTCATCGCAGATTCGTCCAGTGACTCCCTTCAGCATGGCACACCACAGCCACCTCTGCGGTTGGCCACTGCCATCTGTATGTCCCGCCAATAAGGTGTCGAGCGGCGCCGCTCTTCTACCGAGACATGCAGTTGCTGACTACCGCCCCCGTCCACCAGCGATGGCCGCCAGCACCGAATCTTCTTCCATGGGGATCTGACAATGATATGGAGCTCTGTTTCATCTTCCGCTAGTGCCTATGGGCTCTATGGGATGTTGTCGTCGCTGCACAACTCCCCGAATCCTGATTCCAAGGAGTTGAAGAATTGTCACCCGAGTAACGCAACAAGAACGATGCGGCAAATGTTTAGGGACATTTTTTTTCCCACACCCTCCATGTTATGATGATAACATGTAGGAGGAATTTTAATTCATCAAAGGCATCTTCGATAATAAAACCCCTACCTTGAGGACCGCTCGAGGTGTCACGCTTGTGGCTGGAGGAGAGTCCTTGTTGGATGAATTCTTCGACATTCATCAATCATAGATCCCCAACACCCATGATTCCATTCTCCATCAGTGGAAGTTGCTGCAGGACTTCATTTGAGGTTCCTCACTTGACGAAGCTGTGTAAGAAACTCATACCCAAGCTTCCATAAATAGAAGGGAAAACCAGCTGTGTTGCATGACATTAATGTGGTTCTTTTATGAACTGCAATTAATTTTTTAACATTGAGGTTACCAAGATAGTGGTTCATGAAATTGAATTACTTGACAAATAATCATTCCATCCACCAATTCTTAGCAGTTACAGAAATGAAATAAAATAACTTTTTTATTTTATTTTATTATTTTTCTATAATCTCCAAAATTTAACTATTCCAACCTACCTACTGCGGTCGAAGTGAGTCTTCCCTTAAGTGAATCACGGTGATGTGGATTCAATGGTGCCCTCATGTTTCAATTCCGAACACCCGTTAATAAGTTAGAAAACACCACTCATATGCTTACTAAACCCACCTTAAAAAAACATCAATAAATTTTTAAGAGTCACCCTCAACCCACGCTGGTAGAGGTTAAACTACGCCTAAGGGAAAATCGTCCCCACAAATCCAACGGTACTCTCTGATTTTCAATCTGAGTTACAGTTTTGAAGTTAGGAAATTTTAACAGTAAAATAATTATTAATTATTTTATTTACGACCAAAAACTAACTTCCACTATTGGCTTGTGACGTCCAATGTTAGGGTCTGCCTAAGGAAAGAATACACCCACCAGTATAGCGGTGTCCTCATATTTTTAATCTGAGTAGTCGTTCGTGAGTTATAAGCATTTGAAAATTAAAATAATTTTATTTAATTATTTTATTTATGGTTATTCCATTTTTAGTTTTTCCCACTATAGGGCTAGGTAGACTAAACTTATGGCGTGACTTGTGTAATCCCGTAATCCTAAACACAACGGTGCCCTTATATTTCTGATTCAGTCCCCCGTTAACAAGTTATTCAACTTTTTCAGGAAAACCACTCACACACACAATTTTAGACAAAACATTTTTCGATGGATCATTCCAGGAACTCCGAGCCTCGGAATTATTCGACGTTAGATTTTTTAGTTTCAAAATAATTCCATAAAATCAAAAAAAAATTATCTTAAAATTTCGTGATATTACATTAGGAAATTGAAATAGAATTCATCTTTTTAACACCATTTTTGAATTTTTATAGATCATTTTGAGTTGTTCTATTGATTTTTTTTTAATTTTACAATATTGGGTTAATCCTTTAAATAAAATATTTTACCATCATTTATCAATAAATTCTTTTTCAATTCACCACATTCCTCAAATAATAATTTTAATATTCTATTTTTATCTTCGTCATTTTCGAGACAAAACATAGTCTTTTCAATTTCGCCTTTTAAAATTTTAATTTCATTAAAAGGTAGTAATTCTCAGTAATAAAAAAGAAAGTATTTATTTTTATTGTAATAATAAATAGAGGTAAGTTCAATAATAATTCTTGATGTTGATCCATATAATAACATAGATAATCATAATTTATGTGTCTTGAGGAGAAAAAAAAATTAGAATAATTGACCACTTAACAAGCCATGATGTCATCCATGAGGAACTTGGGGATTCCACCACGTGATTTTTATGATGATAGGGGGAATCATTTTAACAACATATTGATATTTTGAAGTCCATTTTACTTTAACTTTTCACCCTTAAATACTTTTATTGATTGGGACCGTCTAGTTTTATCCAACCCTTTTCATTACACTCAAAGTATCTTACAATTTGTTTTGGTCATTTTTCCTTATTTTCTAGGTTGTATTCTTTATTATTCATGAAAAATATAATCATATTATAGGTAATAGGATAAATACCCTCTTCACTTTAATATTATTCAATAAAGAAAGGATTGAAGTTAATTCTCATCTTCTCATTTCCCTCTTTGGATTCATTCTCGGGTTTCGACTTCATTTTAATCATATACGTCATGAGAGACTGTATGAGGTCTTCAACCAAAATTTTGGTGATTTCCATTTACCCTTTTATCAACTTGACATTAGGTTACCAATAACTGTGTAATTAGAAAAGGATTTCATTAGAATTGTTTCCATTAGATTCTCAAAATCTAAATGTTTCCTTAAAATATAAATATTATTCAATTGTTGGTCCGAGAAAATATTGTATGTGTGTGGTTAATTACTGTTCAAAAAATCACTGGAATTTAAATAAAATGAGTTTAAATTCATACAAGTAATTCAATGAAATACTATTATAATAGTTTTAGTACATAAAAAATAAAAAATGAAAATAAATATCATAAAAAATATGTAATTTGGTTCGGTAATAATCAAAAATATATTCAAATGTATACTCCACATAATTAACCATGCAAGGATTTTGTTTAAACAATTATTTTTAATGGTTTTAGGAAAAAACCCTAACCTTTATTTTTAACTGAAGCAGTATGAAACCAAATTACATGATGTGAATCATTAATTACTTTTGGTTAGTACTAAGAAACTCAAAAAATATCTTTTATTTTAATGATTATTTCTAGAAACTTAATCCCAACACTTTTAATGGTAGTGTTCACTAGTCCCCATCAAACTCAATGATGGTTAGAACATAAGTAAAAATGAGTGAATTACTTTTTGTATGGCTAATGAAGCAATCTATCAACCCCACAACAAGTATACAATTATAAATGTATAGTCAAAAGAGGGAAAATTGCAATACAGAAAGATAATGAGAGAAAAATGATACAATTAATGATATAGAAATAACCACTAAGGTAATAATAAATTCCGAGAAGCCTAATAGTGTAAATTTACCCTTACATTGAATTAGTATCATTCTATAACTCTATTGGGATGAAAAGAACCATTAAAAAGTGAATTGAGGAATGTGGGGTCTACCTCTAATGGTAACAATTTGACTCCGTCATAGATTCATCATGTAGTTAGTGGGTTCCACTATTCAATAAGTTGCACTTAGGTATATCTATAGTTTTTTCCTGACCTCCTCATCCCACCACTAGAACCCAGAGACAATGAGACGTATGTGTAGGTATCACTACATAGGCACTAGACCCTGTACATTGAATTCTATAAAAAATAATCCATGGTCTATTTGATATATTTAAATGATTTATTAACTCCATGATAAATACCCTAAAATTTAATCATTGAAATTTATCAAAACAAAACATTGAAATAAAATGTGATTTCTAGTGATCATTGAAAACTAACTAAGAGAGCGAGGTATACAATAATTATGGAGTTTTATTAAATATTATAGATGACTAATATCATCGATTCTATTATATTTTTTATTTCATTTACTATTCAGGATTATGGTAAAACGATACCATATGAATTTTTCAGTTCATAGGATAGATATCAGACTTTTGTTTTGTGAGAACATTCTCGATTGGGTTTCTAAGTTACCAGGGGAATGGGATTATTTTTCATGAATATTATTTTGTAGAGGTAATATTTCATGTCATTTCAGAAACATCAATTTCATGAATTATGATTTATTATAGTTTTGGATTTTGAATCATACTGTCATGTCAAATCATCATGAATCTCTTATGGAACATTGGATTCATGTGAAATATTCCTGATTGTGGGGGATTGATATCTCTAAATATAGGGTTAAATTATTTAATATATATATATATATATCAATGTTTATGATGTTTTCCCTTGTAACATTTTGGTATAATTCTACACAACTGGATGGAGGAATATGAAGCCATTACCAACGAGCATCCCATAGTATATGATTCTTAAGATGACATGCCATGTAGATCTTACAATGTGATGCTCGTTGGCAATGGCTTCATATTCCACCATGCATGGGGCATATATTAACCCATGGTAAGTTAGTAAAGGCATTAGATTTCACAATGACAAACCCCTTGTATGTGGTTATAAAATGGTATTAGTTATGTTGATGTGTCAACGACAACATAAATTATGTTTTCTGAATATTTAATTGGATGAATTCTATGTAACCTATCCCTTTAACTATGGAACACATGCATGGATCATGAATATGACATGTCATTGAATATATATATGTGTGTGTGTGAGTGTGTGTGTGTTTCAAGTTGAAAATGTTATCTAAGAGGGTGTAAATCATGTATCTTAATGTCTAGTGAGGATCATCGTATAATTAATATTCTAATGGTAGAGAGTCAGTGCGCATGAGTAGAAATGATGGCATGTGAATTGTTAGGTGATATTAGATACGGGAACATTGAGGTGATTCTCATGAGTATTAACCAATGTGAGATATGATTAATGGGCTTGGTGGGAGATGTTTTTTTAGATATGTATCAGGTTAGGTGAGATTGATGTTATAGATTATATGAGATGTCATATAAGTAATGGTAACATAATATAGAGGATATATATGTCCTGTGAATTCCATTTAGATGATAAAAACAGGTATTTTCCTTGGGTTATAATGTTGGTGCACATGAGGTTCTACCATGTATGTTGAATAGGGGAGGAAATGTCTAAGGATTCATGGTAAATATAAATTGAGTAAATGTATTTATAAATGTGATAAATAAAGGTATGGTACCATAGGATTTAGAGAAATGTGTATTTAGGATGTGTTTTTGGGTGTACAATGATAGGGTTTATTAACACTTCTGGTTTGGAGATGATAGATGGAGTGGTGGGTGAACATTTGATTTGACTTATCATGTGATGGATGTAGGGATTTATTAATGACATCACAGTATGTTGTTGGGGCTATATGAAGTTGTCATACAAGAGGAGAATGTTCCAAATTTTTAGGGAATGAGACTAAGTGCACTGAGATAGAACTCATAGGATCTGTAGTCCAGTTATGTGATTTCATGGTATATAAGATTATGTATATTATGTTTGGATGATAAAATGATAGGGAGTGATGGCTACATATAATACCATAAATATTTATATTAGTGTGTGACCATGTGTCTGTCGAGGACCATTGGCATGGATAAAACTCTCACAAGAATGGATGCTCATAGATTTAGAAACGAATAGGAAATGTTAACCATAAAACTGATGGTGTCATTATAAATGGATAATGGTAAAATGTTGTGGTCTATGGTTGGTTGTTCATTGACATGGAATAACAGGGAGGTATGGTGTCACAGTTGGATAGTGGATAAGTGTGTTGTGGGAGGAGAGACACATATATGGTGATGGGATTTGTTGGGGGTGTGTTCAAGGAGACATATAATAGAATCCTTATAGTGGGGATCACACCATTGTCCATGGATGATGTGACCACCATTATGGATGATTTTTTTTGTATTTTAAGTATAATGTTCTTGGTAATCTATGAATGGGTAGTTTATTATTTTTCACATTGGTTCATGGGTTTGTGTGGAATGGTAGTTTCCAATATTTATTTATGGTAATGGATAGAGCAAGATTCATGGATGTATTCTCATCAATAGGGTAATGTTATTGATGTAGTGAGACTCTTTATGTGATGATTTAGGTAGCTTTTAGATGTGGATCCATATATAGTTCTGATTTTATATAGCTCGTGAATACCAGATTTGATAATATTATGCACTCTGGGATGGGGTCCGTTCATGGGAATTAGGGTTATGATTTTCAGTAGCTCATCTGAGAGTGATACATTTTAGATACGTGAAGGTACTTGTGAGAGAATTACAAAATTTAATTTTGTTGGAAGATGATCCAATTATAGAATCACTCAAAAAGTCAACCATGAAACATTGTGTGTTAATATAGATAATCTCATGGTTTCTTCAGGATATGATGCACCCTAATTAGGTATATTGATAGTGTGTTGGTTAGTGTGGCTAAATATTCAAGTGAATAATTAACTATAGGAATAATGGGAAATGGATTTGGTTGTAGAAGGATTGGGTGGGTTATAAACCAAATTAAGAACGTTTTATTGGATATAATGGTTTCATTTTAAGAATTAACATAATATATTTGGATAACCCATTATATCTAGGTTTGTTCATGGGTGGTGGAGATTCATATGATTTTGTTAAAAATTGAGACAAGGAGAGGAAATTGGGTTCAGATTCGTTTTTATTCATGGTATTGGATGTAGTGATGTATAGAATGCACTGAGTTGGTCTCTGTACCATTAGATTTGTTTTTTGGTAGGTGATTTAGATTTTGGGGGAGAAATGTGAATCAGAAGAATTATTTTTGAGAATATATACATGGTGGGGATAACCATAAGCTAGATGATGAATTGATTAGAAAATAATGGGGTATCATTAAATATGGGTGTGGAGAAGCACTATCCTTGTGATTCAGGGATAGTTATATGTGGTAGCATGGATTTAGTGAATACTGTTTCTCAGGTTGGGAGTTGCACAGTGTAATCATTGTAGTCATTCCAATGAAAAATGAGAAGAGTTGGTTTTGAATTAACTGTTGTGATTGGTCAATAAAATCAATGAAAGGCATTTTAGGATTTTTTAGGATTATATGAGTTATGGTGAAAAGGGTGAAAATCATTGGATCCTTTGGATTTGAAAAATTCCTAGGGATGATATAATTTAGACCATTATATGATGGGTTTCTTTTGAGAACTGGGATCTAGATCAACTGTTCATATTTTTTGTACTCGTAAAGGAGATGTTTTTCTAATTGTATTTGTTTATGAAAGATGTTCAAGGTGTTGATGTGGGATAAAGTGATGGTTTCGGAGGATTAGGTAGTTTTTGGGTTGAATGGAGTCCCACCATGGAATGGGATACATCATGGTACCCATGGTATAGATTTTGTGGTTGACCAAAAGTAGAACCACAATTTTGATCTCCAGATGTTACCAGTGGCTAGTTATATTGTGAAATGGGCTTGAACAAAATGACTATTTCATCATGTTTGGTCAACAATATTTGTGGCCTGAGGTGACAGTGACATAAATGGGGACCAAATACATCATGGACCCAACCCACTAGGCATTTATAGTTTGAGATACCATTTCGAAGAATTCTTATAATTTTTCATTGTGGTGTTTGGAATATAATTCTATCAGTTGGAGGCTCATTTTATCAACATGACATATAGAAATCATGGTTAAATCCATTTTTTTGGATGGTTTTAATTTTTTCTGAAATTAACCCTCTTAAAATTCGATAATTTAGGGATTAAGCTGAATATTTATACTCATATTTCATGATACTTACCAGATATTATATCTCCATTTATTTCCTCATACACCATTGATTGTGGTTTGGTCTTAGGTTCTATTTGATTGGTGATTCAGGGTTAGCCGCTCCTTTGTTTCTATGTTATTCAATTTCTTATCCTTTTGGTTTAAGCGATATTATTTAATTTTTTAGTAATTTCCAAAAAATTAACCATTGTTGTCATCATATATTTTAAGGGGCTGTCATAACATAATGGATATAGGAGGTTCAAATTTGATAATCGAAAGATGTTTTGATTATGGTGTGTCACCATATGAATTTTTCTTGGGATTTCTAAGAAATTGTATGATATTGGATATTTAATGGGTTCTGATTATTGGGGATTCTACCTAGGATGGAATCCAGTGTATTCTATAGACATTCCATGAGTGCCAATTTATGGATTTGTCATAGGGAGGGTCATATAAAATCTTTTATGAATCTATACCAATTGGAATTAGTTTGATAAATTATTTATAAACTATTTTATTAAATATTAATTATTATAATGTCACATAATTTCTTATTGGAGTGGAATATTTTATGTATATTGTCCATCCCATTCAGGGTTTGACCCATGACTATCCAGAAAACCACAATGAAATTGGTGGGAAGGTTGATTTGTTGTTAATTTCATCTGATGTTCTGAATCGTTGTGGAATGTGAGTTATGGAGAGATTAGAAATATTGGGAGTTTTAAATTTGTAGGGGGGTGATCGATAGTGGTTGATGTGGCCTCATGTGATTCAAGTGAAGGTATTTGGGTGAAATCCCTTATCTAAAGAAGGCTATAGATGCATGCCTAGTAGAACTAAATGAACGTGAAATGGAATAACCGCAAGTGGTAGGGCTAAAGAGTAACATGATCCAGTTGGGAAAGAATAGGAAATATGTAATAAAAAAATTAAAATTGTATTTTTTAAGAATTATCTCATGAGATGGTTTTAAATATCCAATTTATATATTTAATTTTTTAAAATTCAATTTCAGATAATTAAATGAGAAAAAAATAAGTTATTTTTGATATCTTCGATTCGAGTTATAAAGATTATACCAATGAAATTAATGTTTGTAAATGTTCAAATTATATTTTTTTATGAATGTTATTTAATGATTGAAAATGATATGATAAAAATTAAATAGGATAAAAATATATTTTATAAAGTGATTGACTAAACATGATGTGATCCCCAGCATCTCCACACCTGATACTATCAGTTAATAGTGTAAATTCCCTTGTCTCAGTGCTGAAAAATTACCCATCACTCATAATTGTGTCTTGTTAGAACCTCATGAATGTCAATGGTCATCAAGTTAAATATCCCAAAATTTATCAGAATGTGAGCCATTGGACAAAGGAAGTTGAGAAAATATTGGATTTCTTTAGAAATACCCTGTTCAGAGAAACACAAAAAATCTCATGATGGACGATGTGAAATGGAGGAAGAGAGGTTTTGATCATGGCATATAACATTTAATGGATTTATAAATGGATGTATCATGAGTGGAAATGGAAATTTTTGAGTTTCACCATTGATTTGATCTTGGAAGAACATTTTCTGGAGAAAGGATGATATTATTTCATAGTAAATATTTATAGAGCAAATTTTTTCCTCTTATAATCTATAAAAATGTTAGGGAAACATTTGGAATCATAAAACACATCAAAAAATGGATGGTACGTCTTTATGAACTTTTAACCATAAAAGGGAATCCTCACTAGGAACTACTTTATCCCATTATATACCTAGTGGAATCCACAAGGTTTCCCATGGACTACCAATATATTGGGAAAATAAATAAACATCAACTGGCTAGCCATTACAACTACACTAATAGGCCATTCGACATAAACTAAAATTGCTGCTTATTTATTCACCACGAACTATCCAATTGGAATAAATGGGTTGGATGGTTTGCCTTCTCTAAATGATTTTAATTTAGACACATGTAACTGGTTCATCAATGTTGGAGATGGTCCATACAATGTTTTCTAAACATCTTTAACATCTCGAATAGCCACATCCCGCTCACTTCACGACCTTCTATGGAGTATCTTAGCTATTTATTAATATTTAAAGTATAGAAAGTGTTATTTTAAATATTTTATCATGTATTTATGTAACATGAGTATTCTATGTTATTCCATCACATTTAATTCAATTGAAAAAAAAGATCACATAAATTCATATGATACTCCGATTGGTGAGTGTTAGTGATCCTAAAAACACCTCGAGAGAGAGAGAGATATAGAGTTACAAAATATCCTCATCTTTTACCATCAATAGGACTTAACATAAAAATTAATAACAATTTAGTAAATTAAAAATAAAATAGATATAATATTAATTCCAAATATTAACAAGATATTAAATTAACTCAATAAGATAAATAATAAATCATACTATTTAAAAAATTAAGAGATTTTAAAATAACACACACCTAAAAAATAATTTATGAAGGATAATTGGATTATTAATAATTAAATTAAAAATAATTATTTAAAAAACCTCTTTGAGTTCATTATTTTTTATAGAAAATTTCTCTCATTTAATATATGTGATATTTCCCACCCTTAGTGTTTATAAAAAACTAGAGAACATAAAAAATGATAAAAAATGACTTTAAATTATAAGTATAATAATATTTATGAATAACAACTCAAAGATTTTTTTTGAAAATGAAAATAAGATACTTTTATGAAAAATTTTAAGAGAGTTTTTTTTCAAAAACACCTTTAAATTTACATAACACATAAAATAATATATTTATTATATATATAGAGGACATGAAAAATAATTATAGGGACTGAAATAATAAAAAATTTAAAACTAGTGTATAACTTTCAGACTTCATAAATAATATAAGTAGTATAAAGGTAATGTGGAATGTTAACGAAAGAAAAAAAAATTAAAAGAGTTAATTATAAAATAGAATTTATTAAAGAGAAATTAAAAATATTGGAAAAGGATAAAATATTTTAAGGTAAAAAAGTAGGGAAATAATAAAAGAAATGGGAAACACGTTATTAATTCTTATGAAACGAAATTAATTTTATTCTTATAGAGGGATAGTGGAAAAAATTTAAAAAGTAAGCTAATATCAATGATAAAATATTTTTAAATGAAAAAAGTAAAAGAAATTAAGAAAATAATGAAAAAAATAAATATAATTCAAATAAAATTAGTACATAACTGTTTTCAGTCATAATTATCACCAACGATTGGTATCACCATCATTGAAAGGATTCATCATTTATAGTCCTTATAGAGGTGATTCATTTGAATTGTAACCACTCTTTGAAAGGATGTCTATGGTACGGAATCTAATCAATTAAAAGTCCAAATAATAGTTAGATAAAAGTATATATAAACTAGTTTTACTCATCCTAGGACTTATTTAAGAGAGAAAAATAAAATTAATTTAGGTAAAAATTATATCATCTTTTTTTGAAATTTTTGTAAATATTTTTGAATAATTAAAAAATGTATCAAATATAACATTAAAAAGATTAAAATAGATATTTGAAGGTAAATATATATTATCAATGAATGTCATAATATAATTTATGAAAAGGAACTTAATTATAGAAATATGATTTTGAAATTTTGAAAATAATATACAACAATGATAAAAGTAATTATTAAATTATTTTAATATGAAATATATTTCTTGTGGTACTTTTTCATTAATTTGATAAATGGATACCTTGGAAATTGAATAACATGTGAGAATAAGGGATTATATCAGTGTGAGTAGAATTAAGAAATAAATAATTTATTAAGAAACATGTTTTAAAATCCTGATTAAAAATAGAATTTTCAAAATAGAACTCCAGATAACCATACATAAAATGAGCGAATATCACAAGAAAAAAAAATTTAATTCACCTTTAGTGAATTATAAATGGTTAGTGGATAATAGTTTTGTAAAAATATTAGTGATTTTGTATTCCATTATGATGAAATTTTTTATGATAACACCTTTTAGGAAGTTATCTCTTTGGAATTGGTGATGTTGTTCAATGTGTTTTGTGAAAGTGTGTTTGATATAATTTTTTATTGAAATATATGGCCATTGTATTGTATCACATTATAGTTATGTTGTTAAATATTACAGAAAATTCTATGTGTGTGTGTTTTATCCATTATATTTCTGTAAAACATCACCCAACACCTATATATTCCACTTCGATTATACAATGAGAAACTAAATATTTCTTCTTAATACTCCATGAGCTGAGGGATTTCCCAATTAGATGTAATGTTTCACTCGTGATTCTCTTATCTAGTTGGAATCCTAAAAATAGTAATCGAAAAAAGAATTTATATAATGATAGGTTCCTATTGGATGAATCAAATATATATTGTTTAGAGACATTTAAATAAAAAATTCTTTTGAATATTTTGAAATGTGGTTTCCTAAGATTTTATTAAATATAATCATAAAGAGAAACGATAAACCACCTATCAGGATAGATCATAGTAAGGTAAAGTATAAAACTAATAATAATTATATAAATCTCATATCCAATTCACCATTATTTAAATCTAAAAAATTGAAACTATGTTCTTTATTAGTATAGACAAAAATAACATCATTAGTGTAAATTTGAATGATTAAATTATCAGTTGATAAATATTTTAAAACTCTAGATGATTTGGATTTTAAAATTTTACAAAAATTTTAAATAAGAAAATTTGAAATACATTTGCTACAACCTCAAGGATACTATTTTAATCCATAAAAAGCATTAATACCTTTGAGAATAGAATTTGTAAAAATAAGATTTTAATGACTTAGTAGTTATTTGAAAAACCATTTTAAAAAATAAAACCATTTAGAAAAGTCTTCCTAGAATAAATTTAGAAGATTTTAAATTTTTAATGATATGTGGGTTGCAATAATATTCTTATGGATTTATGATGAGTTATGAGTTAAAATGATTCACCATAAATCATACATTCTTCTTAGTTTTATCCTTTTAAAGCAAACAGTTTTTTAAACAGACTATTCAAGGTTATTTTAAAAAATGACTCTTTTAGAAATAATAACATGATGACCAGGGGACCATTTCATGGGAGTACATATATAATTTTAAATGAATTCATTATTTTAATCTTCCATGTAAGTTAAATAATTTACATCGTTAAAAGAATAATTGTGGTTTTGTATTTTAAGTAGACATACAAATGAAAGGTGTTCAACAAAATTTAAGACCAAACCAGGAGTATTAGTATCCTCTTGTAAATTACCAATGAAAATTTCATATGTAATGACAATAGATTATTTGAAAACATTATGGAACTAATTTTAATAAAATTCTTGTTCATATTCTTCTTAAATAGATTGAAATGATTCTTTTTAAAAGGATTTTCACAAAACTTTTGATATATATGTTTTGAAAAATATTAATAAAAAACATCTTGTATTTACCCTTATACTATTTTATAGATTTTTTAGAGAGATATATAACATAATCTAATATAGATTCAAATTATTCATAAATGTATTTGTTGTTTTCAAAAAAAATCAACAAAAAGAATTGAAAAATATAACAGTAGTGTTTTTAATAATCTAGAGTTAATATGGGGTTTTATTAATAATATGGATAAGAAGAACATGTGTAATTGCATTTCATTTAGTACTCAGTGTCATGACCCCATTAAATTTTGGAAGAGATAATTCATTTAAAATAGTTTGGTATACTTCATAGATTGATCAATTTTACCACTCTCTCACCTCATTGGGATGAGGGTTTTTTGGAAAAGAAAAATAATTATTATACCCTTCAAAAAACATAAATCATTAAATTTTATACAATCAACTTTACTTACATGATCAATAAAAATTTTAATTATTGTAAAAAAATTTCATTTTCAATCCTTTTTTAAAATTACGATTAAGGATTTGTAAGTTTATTTTTATGGGTTATCAAATAATCCCTTCTCAATCTTTCAATGTCATAAATAATTATGATATTATATATTTTCCCTAATATAATTTCATTTTTTATGTGGACTAAAAATGTCAATATAGATCATTTTAATAGTATTTGAAGAATAATATAATTTTTAGACTTAATAAGGGATTTTTATATTTTAACATGTTTGAATTCATCAATAAAAATTTCATCAATAAGATAAAATTTTAGAAGGTCTTGTAATATTTTATATTTTATGATTTTAATGACATATTATTTGTATAATGACCATGGAATCATCAGTAATGAGATGAGTCATAAACATGGTCATTCAGACCCATGATATTTTGGCTATCAATTTGTTTTAGATTAATTATATAAACTATTTAAAATAATGATTCATTAAATTAAATATTTTCTTTCGAAATAAAATTACTAAAAATTAAAAATTAATAAAATAGATTTAAAAAATTATATTAGACAATTGAAAAATTATATGATAATTTTGTTTCATACATTTTATTGGTAAAACATTTTTAAATTAAATGAGTTTAAAAAATGATAGAACCTTCATTCATTATCATTACTCTAGATTTATTATTAAATATAACATGGCCTTATTCTTGTTTATAAATATCATTGAAATAAGATATATTTTCACACATGTCTTTCATGAAACTACTATCTAGGTAGCATAGTCTTTCAAGGGAATTTCTCAAAATTAAATTACCCAAAAAAATTAAATGATTGAAGATTTTGGAACCCACACATACATGGGTCTACATACATTATCTAGTTAATATTTATGAGTCAATATTTTCTTTTTCTATGTTCATTTTTATAGAATTTATGAATGTTTAATTATATTTTTTCTTCTAAATCCTTGTTTTTTCAATCACATCATAGATTATATGGATCATTTTTTCCAATAATGAAAAATTACTTTGAGATAATAATTATACAAAATTAATTATCATTTGAATTTTTTTAAAGATATCACATGATTGGTTTAACCAAATATGGCCCATTTTTTCATGTTTTTTAGATCCCAAATTTCTATTTAAATCTTATTTCCTATAGTAAATTTAGGAAAAGAATTTTATAGGACCTTAATAATAGATTTGTGATTATAAACATTTGGTTGATTCTTTTTTATTGTGATGTTATATTAATTTTTATTTTATTATAAATTCCTTTTATTATTAGAGAATTTATTTTCCATGGAAAAAATTAGTGTATTTATTTTTGATATCAATATATAATGATGCAAGATAATGATATCCATTTTAAAGTTGATTATCAAAATATTCTAAATCATGATAATTTAGGTGACCATAGTATCAGGAATAATTTTCAATATGATAATAATAATTAGAATTATGAGAATTTGAAGACGAAGAAGAAGAAGAAATAAGCAAGGTATGATTAACCTCTATGTCTTCAATAAAAGGTTATATGAGACATTTCGATCACGAGTCACTTAACATGTATGAGGAAGTATAATCCACATAATTCTCACTTATAATCCACATTGAAATTACAAAATCATTTTTAACAGTTAGAAATTATTTAATATTTTTCTTTTATATGGTGAACTATAGTTTAATGTGTCCTATATTTTTATATCTTTAGCACATCATATTTGGTTCTGCCTTTTCATTTCCCTGTTTAGATCACTTTGTTATGTTAATCATTTTTAAATGATTTAGCATGTTCCTAGATATAATATTATAATGTATTACCTCACCTATTGGTTATATGTTGTAAGTAGGTTTGAAGGATATGATATTGTTGAATTCCTTATTTTTATTGGTCTACATCACCGATTATAGTTTCATATTCATTTCATATGACATTAAGGACATTATGTGTTCTTTTCACCCATATGTTTCATGTCATTGGATTCACAGATAGTCAAAACATTAGGATCATATGATATATATGATTTTCTTTTTTTCTTTTTTATTTAAATAAATCACATTCTAGGGAAAATATACCATTTTAGTAGTTAGTATGTCCTGAAAACATTATTCTAATAGATTTATCATATTTAATTGTAATAATTTATAAATATTGATGAAACATATCCAATATTATTTTAGAACCCATATTTTGATCATTTCAATGTTACTTCATACCAGTTCAAAATTTAATAAGTAGATTGGCATAATGAAAAAATATATTAACCTAATTTTAATCAAGACCACAATTTATGGAATTCATATAGTATTTATTCAATTAAACATTCTTAATAACATAGGGAGTCTATTATTTCAGTTTATTTTATTGGAATATAGTTATACATGACTATTTTACATTTGGGATTTGATATAATTCAATTGGATGATGGAGTATGATTCTTCCAATATGAATATTTTAAGTCATCAACAATTGGATAACAAAACATTGAATTATATAAAATAATAATATTATTCATTTAAATCAATTGGAGATTAGAGGAAAATAATTTTGAATTAAAATACAATTTTGAAATATATAAGTTTTTGATATAAAAAGTTTATTTTGATTAAAATTATCAATATGAGATTATAGAAATAGGTGGCGAATTAATATTTTATAAATATAATGAAAAATATAATATTAACTTATATAATAAATGATTTTATATAATAATGTGTGAAATAGAATAAATTATACTTGGTAACATGGATTTGATAATATAAATATTATATTAATGTAAATAAATGATAGAAACATTCAAATTGAAATAATGAAATTATGTGTGATGATAACTAGTGAGGAAATGATTAGAAGTTGATATAAAATGAACATTGTTGATATGGATTTTGGTTACTGCAGGAGGTGAGACCCTATATCTATGTCCCCCAAATCGAGAGGTTGGCAATATAAATCCCTTGGTCGTAATGGTGTCTATAATCCCATCCCTCACAATTGTGGATTATGAGTTCCCTATTGAATGTATTTAATTATAAATTTACACATCCCACACTTTTTGATAGTTTCAACCATTGGTTAATGTAGGTTGAGGAAAGTGAAGTTTACTTTAGAAAAAATATTTCTATTACAGCTCAAAATTATATTGAAGGGTGAACTACAACGCACGAAGAGGGATTGTGAGAAAGATAATGATCCATTAATGGATTTTGAAATAGAAATATGTTGATATGATAATTAAACTACAGATATTATACATTGATTTGACATTGGGAGATTTTTTTTGGGAATATGGATGACATGATGTAAGGGTGAGTCTTTAGGGAGATAAGTGTGTCATTTTTATATGCTCCAAAGGCTTAAAAACATCTAGAATCATAGAGTTCATCAAACCTAAAATTATATTTCACTACGATTTTGTTTACCATAATAATGGAATCATATTTGGGAACATATACACCCCACTTCATACCTTGAACCCTCTATAGGCTAGTCAGTGGCCTTCCTATATCTTTAGAGACTATTATAACTAGTATCATTCAGCTAATACACCTCTACTAGATTGACAGTAGACTTCTGGTCAAGGAAATGCTTCTTAACTCACTATTGGCTAACTGATGGGTCCCCAATGGCTAGTCTATGAGTCTTGGACATAATTAGGTTATGTAAAAATTCCACTAGATTTTAAAGGATCTACATCAAATAGTGTGTGTTGTCTTTACATTTTCAACATCGATCTTAGTCACGACCACTTCACTCTAATGCCTTATATGGATCTTATTTTATTATGTTCATGAAATATTGAAATAGATATATCTTAACCATTATCATGGACCTAAGGGAACATTAATATTCCATGTAATTCCATCACATTTAATTTAATAAAAATATTGAATCTCATATCAATTAAAATGTTAGTAAAACTAGAAAATGTTTATGGTCATGAAAACATTGTGACAGATAGAAATATAATAATTTGGTTATTAGACCACCTATAATTTTATGGAATTAAGACACATGGAATCATGAAATCGAAAATATTTGTCTTTTTGTCTTTGGTTTAATTGGACTATGTATACGAGATATGTAATGGGTTCCCTCTAAGCATTATTAAAAAATGGGTGTCTCCTTAATTTAATAAAAATTAGCTAGACCCTGAACCATTTTTAAAAAAATTATAAATGATTATAAATAATTAATTTAGATACTTTTACATGATATTTTCCTTCATGATTATGGTTGATGGTCAGTAGGACATATATAATCATCAGTGAGAGTTTTCATGCATAAATAATAAGGTAATAATTCATTTTTAGTGTAGGTAGTCCTTAAGCATTGACCTATGTTAAATGAATATTCATTATAATCATGAAATGTGTGAAGGATACCCACTGATGAAAATAAACATGTTATATAATATATATTGTTTAATTAATAATTTAATTCATATTCATGAGTTGAAAAAATATCAAAGGTCCATGAAGGGCCCTTGTGAACATATTTATTTCCTACTGGGTAGAGGTTCGATGAATTAAATCTAAAACCATGTGTACAGCAAAATAGACATAGATGAGAAGAAATTAAATGAACTTCATATAACGAAATGGAAATGGTATAGAAATCATAAAAACCATCTTCTATAGGAGATCATGGTTTGGGATGTCTGGCCAATGTAGGGTGTGTAAGAACCCGTAAGGCCTTAGAGTCACTGGGATAGTTTATTTAAGCATGGGGTGAGTGTTCCACCACTATAGAAATGTAATTACCTAGGCATTTATACCCTATAGGTATTTATGGATAGTTCTTGTTTGAGTAATTAACAAGGTTGAATTAGTATGGATATGTTCTTTAGGCCATCTCATCTGTGTGACTATGCCTATTAGGGAAATGATGGTGATATTATTATATATACGCAAAACATATTCATTATCGAATGGTAAAATGTCATTAATTTTTAATGATCATACCCATATTATATTTTTTAATAAGTATTTTTTATTTATTTATTATAATATTTAAAATTAAATATATTTATTTAAAATATAGTTTTTAGATGTTATGATTTTTTTGAATTTATTTTTATGTTTGTTAGGTTAAAAATGACTCCCAAAAGGGACCTCCCTCAACAAATGTGTTGTAAATCTACATAGAATATCCATTAGGGGACTCCAACCAATCCACCCATAGGGAATATTTGCTACATGTGAATGAGATGAGTGCATTGAGCATGAACATGAGCATGTGAATGAACCACCACATGATAGGATTGTTCCGGAAGTAGCGGGAGGATAGAATCAACAGAATGGGGTGGGAAAAAGTTGAATAATGAACACTAAAATACACATATGGATTCATGTTGAGTGAATGGAACCGTGTTTATTATAGAGAAAAATGTTGTTGATGATTTATTTGATGTAGGATATGGATTTTAGTGTGCATTACGTACATAAGAAAAATTGTGTAATCCAAAATTCTATTTGGACCTTAGTTTTCTAAAATAGTTATGCACTATCTACTCTTTTTTCTATGAAACAGAACCATCATGGATGATGATAGGAGGTAATGAGGTTCCTCTATATGTTTCTTTATAGCCAAATTAATGGGATATATTTCACCATGGAGACCCAAACAGAATGAAACTAGTGATTATAGTTTCACTATGGGTTGGGAGTTACAATGTGGTTCATTGTAAATTCGTGGAATAATAATTGATTTATTCCTTCAACAATAAGATTTTTTTCATGAGATAGTGGATTCTAGGATGTGGTTTAAGTGTTTTTGGATCCTATTTTATTGTGTTTTTAGGTGTGTGAAAATGGATGTGACGTAGGTTTCTATAGACTCAATGGAGGGGTAAAAATAGAAAGTGGTTTTGAAATGATAAAGGGGTGTGGTTTTGATATGTATCATTGTCTTTCTTGTAGACATTCATTGAGGATTACAATGAGATATAGGTTGTTCCATAGGGTACCAACCCATATCGTATGGTTTGTTACTCTTGTATATTGGAAATTACCAAAACCATGGAGATATCCATACCATCCATGTGTTACTTCAGAGAAAGAATTATAGACATGTAATTTGGGGTCTCAACTACCACAGGGTTTAAAGAATCGTATAAATATAGGAGATATGATTGATTCATTCCAAAGGTGTCAAATAGGATCTTGTTATGGTTCATCCAACACAGCCTCTTCGATAGATGATAATATTTATTCAAATGAATATAATGGAAGAGATTTCCAAAATATAAGAATTAAAATTAGAGAAAGTTAAAGGAGAATAAAAATTAAAAATGGATATAATTATCTATATAAATATAGAAGAAGGAATTTTCTAAAAAGGGAGGTCCGAGAGCCCCAAAAACTTTATTTGTGCTAGAGTGATATGAATTCTTCATGATTAGAAATATTATTTCAAAGGATAGTGTGATATTTCATTCTAGAATACTAACTGATAGTGTAGGATGATGTTTATCCTCAATAATTATTCTATATGGATTGGAATTTATTTTCATTATTTCATTTCATACTTTAATTTTGAATTTGTATGTTTTTTGATAATGTAATTCAACTATTTCATCAATGTTGCATAAAACCATTATATATTTATATCATTCCCATCCCCATACCCATAATGATTGTTTTAATCATTTTGGTTGAGAGTGTAGTCATGAATAATATTTTTTTCTCGATGATGGTCTGATCGAAGAATGGGACATGAACCTAATTATTTATTTTTTAAATTGTGATGTTTTAATATGCATTGAATTTATTTTTTTAGTGATATAATATATCATTTCATAGAACATATCATGAGGGATGATGTTAAGGGGAGGAAAAACATTTTAATTATAGTGAGTGAGAGATTGATCCAACCATAACAACATTTTAAATATTGAGATTAAATGTAATGAACCCATGTTCACTAGGTCAATAGATACAAAGTGACATATGGGCTTAGTAGGGACTAATTAGTGAAAAAAGACTATTTTTTATCATTAAGGATTATCATTATTAATGGATTAACTAATCTCATAAATAATATTTAATTTAATTTTATATCACAATAATCATAAAAAGAATCATCCTAAATTCCCTATTTCCAAACCCTTAGTTCACAAATAATTTTTTTTCTAGTTTAAATACATTTTTCTAGATCATGACATAAATTAAACTATTTTAAATTATAACCCCTTTCCACATGTAACAGAACTTATCATTCCACTATTATACTCTCTATTTGTTACTTTATTACAATTTACTATAAATTAAAAAATGTATATGTTCTTAGGATTCAATGCCGAATTTTAGACCCCTAAAAAGTTTAGAAAAATTATTGGGGAAACGAATTTATAGATTCAATGTGTTATACAGTCAGATTTCTCTGAAAATTTTATGTCTTATATATATTCATTAGGTAATTATTAATTTGTGTATAATTTTAAATGCCGGTTGTTTTCGGTTTTTTGATAATAGTTATAAGAAACATTAAGGAACACATCAAATGAGAGATCACATTATGATGCCTCTAAAAAAAATTTAATAACCGAAGATAAATATCCTAGGAAAAATATTGTTTCTTCATGAAAAACCATAAGATCAACAACCGCACACATGTTTGGGGGAAATAATTCTAATCATGGGATCTATGATAAATAGATTAATGTTATTTCCAGAGAACATGGGTTATAAATAATAGGATGTGAAGGTAAAACCATGGTGGAGTCACCCATTGACGAATGAGTTGATTAACATTTTGGTGGAACAACTAAATCAGATGTTGAATTGGAGAAAAGTTCCAATTATCATTTAGTTCAAAAATATTAGTGGATTACACCTACAAATGTGTGGAGGTGGAATTTGAATAGAAACCATTCACTACTAAAAATGTTTACAAAGATGATGATGAATAGATTAAGGATTCTGAAATTTGATACTACACATTGAATATTATAGAAGAGTATCCTTTTGAAAAAGAATAATAATATATGATGGTCACTATATTAGAATATATAATTGTATAATATGAATAAGTGCAACCACTAGATGGGGGAATGTTGGAGTGTTAAATAATTTGTACAAATAATGAACTTATAGTTTAATAATTTGGTTTTCCACTACCAGGAAACCTCCAACATGTAATAAACATTTCATAAATAGGATTAAGAGTATTAGAGATACAAAATACACGTTTCAGAGTATGAATTGTATCAATACAAGGTGGTTGTCTATGTACCATACTCTTATTATGACATTGATGATGTAATTCTGAGATAAACGACCATGATAAATGATATTTTCAAAATAAAACCCCCGTTTGTTTCAATGGATTTAGGACATCTATTTTATGACTTATTCTACCCTCCCCTACCATATTTTCATATCCTTAATTGCATGGTTCCTATGCTTTCTATATTTTATTTATTTTTAAGGACCATGAAGAACAAAGAAGTGATGAAAAAATAAAAACACGACTCAAAATAAAAGGTGATTAAGATTTAAATTTTCAAATTCACTTAAACTCCCCTATTTTCAGAAACTTATTTGAGTTTAAATGAAAAAAATCATCCCAAAACATATATTATTGACACCATTATTATCCATTATATGTATAATTTTTTGAAACAACGTGATTCCATGTATTAATATTTAATTTTTATTAAATTGAATAATTATGATGTGTAATTTAATGATTAGAGTGAATATTAGAAATCTAACATCAATGAACTTTTTATTTTATTTGTTATCACATATAGATCAATTTTTTCCTTCCATAAATCATGATTTGAAATTAAAAAGATAATATGTAATATTTTATTCATAATTTCAAATTACAAGAGTGATTTTCCTCAAAATCATATTCTTCCATTCATGAGAGGTTTCTAGACCAAATTTTTTATAATTTTTCATAATAAATTTCTTGACAGAAAATGTGACATGTTTCCAACATGGACATGAATTTGATCTTGTTAAAAACATTATTTCACAATTTCACATTGAAATTGAATGTGTAATTTTATAAATTTATCCATTATCATTGATACATACCCAACATTGA
Organism: Viscum album; assembly: GCA_963277665.1. Classification (NCBI taxonomy): domain Eukaryota; kingdom Viridiplantae; phylum Streptophyta; class Magnoliopsida; order Santalales; family Viscaceae; genus Viscum; species Viscum album. The sequence goes on from OY728167.1 coordinate 499,533,364, forward strand.
TCATAAGTTTAACCCATAAGTCCCATTAATGTAAATTTATATGATTGAGATACATTATAGGACCATTATATACATTCCTACCTTTTCTCTAATATTTTTCATTACATTCAAAGTTGAACCGTGGAATAGTTGAAATTCAGAGTGAAAATGGGTTGAAATATATTAATATTTTCTTAAGATTTTAAATTCGAATGTAGAAGGTTCATGTCATTTTTATTTGTATTTTTATGTTAACCCACACTAAAAATTATAAAATGAAAAGGAAATTAGGTTGAGTTTTGTTGTGTAAAAAATAAACAATTCTTGACTACTGATTATCATCATTGTGTTCGGGGTGGTTTATGTTGGACTTTTCCAAGATCAGCAATTTAATGAATGTATAAAAACATTTATAGGGTTAATACATTCATTATAATAATTGTTTATGAATATGACATTGATCTTGGTGATGTGGGGACTGTAACGCCCCATCCCATGAAGCCCATAGATGGTTCATTACTTTATTACATTCAAATAGATAAAAAATAAAGTCCAAAATGATTAAACAATCTAGTAATTTTGGAAAACCAGATTAAATAAATATTAAACATAATACATATTGAAAATCAATGAAATAATAACATAACATAAATCTCAGCATCCTATATCATTATTTTAGGGACTCATCTTCATAACCTGGGGAAGTGAAAACAGTAAGGGTGATCTCAAATTCTCTGATACGGTAAGTATACAATGGATGAAATCCTGATTAAATAAGAATAAAAAATATGAAAATGTAAATAATTAAAACCACTTTCCATTTAAATTGATTGTGCAAGGCACAATCAATAATTAATGGTATTTAACCGAAACATGTGTAATTTAATAAATAAACTGATAATAAACATTATCCATATATAATGTCAAATTGAAACTCTTTTAAAAGATAATAGTAATAAATTATTTCTAAATCGATGAAATTATAAATTATTTTATTCATACATTCCTATATACATTACACTTTTACCATCATGACCTTTCATAATATGGTTCATTATATCAGGTAGAAACCCATCTAATTTGGACGATTGATTTGTCTCATAATACTACTGATAAATCGAGGGGATATCAATAATTGGTCCATTCACATGCAATAAATATCCAAATAATTCCTCATATATAATTTAATATATTTAATTCTTTAACAATAGTCATTATCAAATATGAAAATTGAGTAAAGGATAGTGATTTATCAATCATCCCCCATTTAATCAAATAACTCCCTAAGTAATCACTGTATGTAAAAAATGTATACTATTTGGAAATAATTATACCCATCCAATAAGAGTATTTATATATTAAATAAATTTTAATTCTAATGGAAAATTTTTATAAAGATGTAATTGTTTCTTGAAAAAGATAACAGTCACAAAAACAGAGATTGTAAAGATATCTTTTACCACATCCTAATTTTAATGTAAAAAACCAATGGATGAAATATCATAAAGTAAAACATAAAATATAATAATTATATATGGATTCATGAAATTATATATCCCAAGGGGTAGTATATACACCACAAAAAATAATTAAATGATGAGAATGACATTTATCTTAAGGATTTGAAAAGCTGGATAAAAATACCTTACCTTATGTTACGTATTTAGTAAAATCGTTTAACATACTATATAATTATTTTAGTAATTTTATTATGTAATAAATTAACCATAATAATATTTCTAATATCATACATTATATTTTAATAATATCTCATTACCCGGTTTTTAGTAATCATTCATTATTTTCGTTATTTTAGGTGTTAATTACATAGTCGTTTTTGTTATGTTTTGACATGAAACGTGTTTTTCTTCTTATGTTGATCATGATTTCATCTTATCCATAATGTAAAAATTTATTTAAATATAATATATATTATATGTATATCTATATATCAATATTTATCCATAAAATATTTAGATAAGAAATGAAATGAATGTTCATGGAGACGATATGCAGTATGTATACAAGAATTATATTTCCAATTCATTGTTGAATTAAAATAATGAAAAGTAAATGAAAAATATTTATATTACAATTAAAGTATCATATTTCTCTCATATATTTCATATATATTAATTTTAATCATCTTTAATACATTCTATGTATCGTGTGAATGATTGACACCGCTTTGAGGATGTGTTAGCACACACATCAATAAACGATGCTATCATATTCCCAAAAAATGGAAAGATTAATTATACGTATAATATAAAATTATATAGGAATAAATACGTCATGACTATAATATATATAATATTTAAACAATAAATCAATCATTATTAAAACAAAAAATGAGGAAATTGGAAGAACGAACAGCATCTGTTCGCAATGTGGTAGTCCACTATACATAAGAACTACGATAGTGTATCCCATTCGTTGGGTTTTTGTGAAACTACAGTTGGAAAAAATATCATAAAAACATTCCATTATAATTAACATATTTATTTTATTATATGGAAATTATATAAGAATAATTTATGGGTATGATAAAGAAATGAAAAGTTTGTGATCATTGAAGAATGCTACCTCTTTTTTGGGTAACTCCTTTTGGTTTATAAAAACTTTATTCATTAGTATTTATTATACCCAAAATGAGGCTTCTAGAAGTATATAAAATATATTTTGAGATTATTTTTTATGTTTATTGGTGAGGCAAAGGGCTTGATTTGTGTGAATAATTCAGAGATCTTAGTTACTTTTTATAGTCCAAGAGGAGTGTCATTATTGTAAATTTTTTAAAAGGGATTTACACCCATGGTTTCAAAAGTAAATTGGCCCCAATAGGGGTAAAAATAATATACAAGTTTTTATAATATCAAAATATACCCATAAAAATCATTTAGTTAAGTTTCTCTGTCATTTTGGCCTTAAGATTAAGGTTTTTTCTTTTGTTATGCTATTTTTTTTATTAATCACTGTAATTAATTTTAATCACATTCACTAATATTTTTGGTCAAAATGAAATTTAACCCCTATATGCTACATAAATAATTATTAATAAAAATATGGAATACATTTTACAAAATTCCAATCATATAAGTTGCATATATTAGTTCGAAATTAATCTTGGAGACGTGATGCAAATGTGAGTTTTAAAATAAAAACATGGAAAATGATTGCTATGTTTTTATATAAAATATTAATTTAAAATTGATTATGATGATATAAATTTGATTAATAGATCTATTATTTTCATAATTAATATTTAAAATTAATAAAAATTTAGTTTATCCTTATAAATAATTTTTAGGAATAATCAGTTTTGAATTAAAATTCCGTATTTTCCATTATTTATGATAAATTAATCTTCTCTGAAAAATTCCAAAAATTATCCCTAACCTACTCTGGATTATTCAAATTAAACAATAAATTTCTTTCATCTAAAATTTATCAATGCTTAAAAACAAATATTTAAATAGGTCCACGTTTAATGGACGTAAAAATGCTTTTACAAAAAATGTTTTTATATGTAAATTATGGGTTTTTAATATCCTATATCTATCAAATATACTGAATGACTGTTAAAATATTTTATTTTATATATACCATAGGATTTAAATTACTTTGAAAAAAATGACAAAATAATGTTTTTTATGCCAGATGTCTGATCCATTGCAGTCTAACTCTTTATTGTGTGTTTTAACAGATATAAAAAGTTAAATTTATTCAAAAACGAAAATATGGTATTATATCAGGGAGTTACATAATTAAATCCTACAATAATTTCATCCTCTAAATTTTAGGGGTACTACATGCTTAAATTTTTTTATACTTATCCATCATAGAATCCCCTAGTTCAGATGTTTTTTCAACCATATTTTGATTTCATTAGAGTTACATTTCCAGAAAAGTAATTGAATTATTCAATATATTCCCTCTAGTATCAAGAATATAGATGGGTTCTTGATTGTATTAATTTTCATGTTCAAACTCTATATCATCAAAGATAAGTTCTTGCATTACGTTAGGAATGTAATTCTTAGTAGAGATATATGAAAAAAATTTCATTATTTTGGGAGATTTGGGTCATTTCATAATTATAAGAAATAAATAATAAAATTTGAAATTCAAAAGGGTATGATTTACCTATGACTTAGTTTACCTTTCCTGCAGAACTTTATAAAACCCTTCCATTGATATAAATTCAATATAACATGATCTTACCCTTGGAACTAGAAATATTTCTTTCGATTGTCGTCAATACTCTTTTTCCTAAATTAAACTGCTCTTATTGGAGATTGAGAATCCATTACCTTTTTCATCATCTGTTCAATGTTATCTGAGACTACTAGTTTCCTCTCACTACATTCAACCCAAAAATTTGGGGTATAGAACCCCTTTTCATAAATTGTTTCACACGATTCTATTTGAATACTTGAATGGAAACTATTATTATATGAAAATTTTAACAAAGGTAAGTACATATCTAACATACCATTAAATTCTAATTAGAATGAACTCAACATGTAATCCATTATTCGAATAATTCTTTCATATTTTTTATTTGTCTTAATATATTATACAATGATCAATTGAATCTCAGTTTCAAGTACCTTCTGAATAATTTTCTAGAATTTCAATTTAAACTGGGAATCTAGAGATGAAAATATTAATAGTGGTGTTCCAATAAGTCATAAAACATCCTAAATATAGATACTTTTGAGGAACCTAAGATTTTGGTATTCCATTATGGAAAGAAAATTTGAAAATTTGAATAGGTGATCAAATATAACATAAATTTCCTTTTTCTCTCTATGAGTCGTTTGACATCCCATTATAATGTGAATAATAATTCCATCTCATTTCCATACATTAATATAAAATTTTTCATGAATCCTTTAGGATTTTTGCTTATAGATTCCTCTTGTTGAAAACCCAAACATCTTGACATAAAATAACCAATTTCCCACTTCTTGTTATAAAAAAAACGATTGTCTAAATCCCTATACATATTTATTCTACTATGGTTTAAATTGATATTTGGGCTATTAGAATCATCTAGAGATTCCATTTTTACCTTATGTATATATGGAACAAAAAAAATCATTCCAAATTTTTGAAAACCATATTCACAATCAAATTCTTCTAATTTTTCTTTGTTCACACCATTAATTTTCTTTTCAAGGTTCTCATTCCCAAATTGATAATTCGTTTTCTTCTATAGTAAAGATAGTTTTTGAATCATTTGGGAAATTATTGATGACTCCCATTACAATGAAATTTCGATATAAATATTTACTAGATCTGGGAATATAATACCCTTCTCAATCCTTGTTTGGGTTTTAACTGCTTGTTAGTTCCTACTCATACATCATCAACCTTATTTTAATTCATGAGGTGGTAGTCTATTGAGAAATCATAATACATGAGTAGATCAATCCATCACATTTTTCTAATATTGAGTAAATTATTAGAGAATATGTATTTCAGTCTTTTATGGTCTGTTTATATCTCACATATTTCACCAGAAATATCATCACTTCCAATTTTCAATTTTATGATTACGTTCGCTAACTTAAGATCATGGTTTATATCGTTATAATTATGAGTATTCAATTTTCTTGATGTATATGAAATAAAAATTTAATTTTTAAATATGAAATATCCATGTCCCTTCTTCCATATACCGATAAATTTGAAAAAATCATCACTTCAAGATGATAGTGTCAAAATAGGATAATTGAAAAATCATCGCTTTTTTTAATTAATGAATTCTTCATATTCCTTTGTCTAGAAAAACATATCCCATTAACAAGTATTATTGGTTAATAGGTTCTCTAATCAAGATAAATTTCGAATGAATCTATAATAGAAACCTTCCATACCAGTGAAACTATATACCTCAGATGCATTTGTTAGTGTAGGACATTCTCCGACGACCATTGTCTTGGATGAATCAACTAAAATTACATCGATGGAGAAAATATGTCTATGAAAAGAAACACCATGAAACCACAAATCACACCTTATAAATTTAATATAAAACACTTCCCTTATAAGATTCATAAGACTGATCTCAATGTGATTATCATAGTCCTCATAAATTTTAGAATACAACATAACATAATCATTTAATACCAAAAAAATCATAAATATATTCTTTCAATAGTATATTCATTAGTTCTATAAAAATAATGGCTACATTTGTCGATCCAAATGAAATTAATGTAAACTTATACTTTCCATACCTCATCATAAAAGTTATCATTAAAATATCTTAATTCATTAATCACAATTATTGATTCCTAGAACAATGATTAATCTTTTTATAATATTGGTCTTGATGAAGTTGATAAAAATTTCATCAATGTGAGGTAGATGATACTTTTTAATTATTGTGAAACCACTGATTTCCCAATAATCAATTCACTACCTCATAGATCCATATTTATAATTAATGAAGTGTACTAGGCTCCACATGTAGAAAAACTAGGGAGAATAAATACATTATCACCAAAATAATCTATTTTTTTCTTCAACTCCACAAATTCTAAAATTTCTATTATATATGGAGTCTCTATTATTTTCCTTAAACTGAGGAATAAATAAATGGGAAATTCATCTTCTCCCTCTGAGGGATGTCAAGGTTCTTCCTTAGTAAATACCTTATTTTTTTAATGAACAATAGTTAAACCCTAAATTTCTTGATTATGTTCATAATCACAAGATTTTCTCCTCCACATCTCAATACCTTAATTCGGTAGATCTACTGTGGGTGGATCGAGGTAAGAATTAGGTGAGGTAGTTTCTAAAATAATGATAAGGAATTCTTCATCTTCATTACAAATTGTAATTTCCTTCCTCTTGCAATAAATTTTTAAATCATATTCCGAGTCCCAGTCCATAAAATGGATTATATAAAATTTAAGCATATTAATGATTATAAGATTAGCCATGAAATTACATTTATTGGTCATAATGGGGATGATCTGACATGTCTTTTATCATTGATACTTCCCATAGGAGTTTTTACTAACATGCCACATATTAAATCAAAAGTGAAATATGTAATTTTCATGGTGAACTGGATATATATAAATGTGTGTGATGATTAAGATTCAAATAATTAATTTCCTAGATTTGAAGATATGATTATTGTACCTTTCACCACATTATTGAGAACAACCACTATAGATATAGTAATTGACAAAGCTTTTCCTTCTCCCCTTGGTATCATCTATGGATGATTTCCTTGATTATTAATGAATTCATTTGGATAGATCTCCATATCCTTGTGGTTGTAAAAATGAATAGTTGTGTTTTACATCTTCTCCTTTATTTCTTTATCATGATTACTCCATTTTATACTCTTAATAAATTCCCATTCCCTTCAGCGATTTCCCTAAGTGACTCTTTCCACAGTTTTAACAAGATGGAAATCACATAAACTACTTCTTCTTCATTGATGATTTCATTTTTTTGGTGTTCATTTGACCTATTATTATATTGTTTTACCATGAATATATTGATTCTATAATATTCATTATTTATATTATTGGCACATAAAATTATTTCATTATAAGATGAAAAGCATTGGGAAACCACTTCTATTTGGAAACATACCTTAATCCCTACAAAAAAGAGATCAATAATTTACTATGGGTTCAATATCTATTATGTTGGATACCAGGAAAATCATGTTATGGTATTGTCAAAATCTAAAAAAAATATTATTTCTTTTTCATTTAGAAAAATGTATTTGTCTTTATCTCAATTGGATGATCATGATAGAATTATAAATCAAATATTGCCTCCTTAAAAGATTTCCATTCCAGTATTTTATTTTCGTATTCATCCTAAGTATTCTATATCAGAGGCCACCATTGATCGGGATAACCTATAAGAAAATAGACCGCAAGTGTCACCATTACCATTTCACACCATCATATGGCTGTAAATATCATATCCAGAGACGTAATCCATTTATCAACTAAAATTAAATTTTTGGTCCCACTAAAGGATGGGGATTATTTAACATAAAGCAATCCAACATTAGAGATTCTCTCTATGGAATAGGATTCTATATTCTAAAATGGGTATTTTTCATAACATGATTATATTTCCTTAATATTTTTTTAATTTTGTCCATTTAAATACCAACTATATTGGTTTCATTGATTAGGAAATATTTATATCTTCCAAGAGTATTGAAATCATTCATCCTCCCATGAGCCATTTCTAAACAATGGTATATACTAGATTTTATCAAATTTTCATATTGTATGATTCCAAATATTATATAGAATAATACATAAATTTATGCATCCTAAATCATAAAAAGATAATATTTTGTTTCCTAGGGAATATATTTTCTTTTAAATCCTTCATAATTGTTTGATATTTTTATTCAAATTATCCTAAGAATATCCCCTGAGAGTTTAAGACCTGGTGCGTAGTAAGGAACATTTTCATAAACCATGTGACACACCATTCCAGCCTAACACACCTTTTTTTTTATATGTTACCCATAAGAAAATCTATTCCAGAACCACGTCTAGTCATAGTGTCCAGACAGGGATGTATTTCTTGAAATAACCAAATATTAGATACATTATCAAAATTCTAGGATGTTCTTCTACATTTATCATAAAATACCTTCACCGGGTAATGTTTCCTAAGTTATGTTTTCTAAATCAAGTTTCACAGATCCTTCTAAACTTGGCATTGATATTAACTGTAACACCCCAACCCTAGAATCCCGAAGAGGGTGAATTACATTATTACATTAGAATACAAAAATAATAATGACCAAAAATACTAATTAGTTTAGTAGTTTGGGTAAACCAATTTTACATACAAATTATTAATGATGTGTTAGAAAGTAAAATAAATAATAACATATGTAAAATATCCACATCCTTCAAACTCGTTAAATAAAATCCTCCTTATAACATGGGGAAATGACAAAAAAATAAGGGTGTGCTCTAATTCATATTAATGGTAATCATAGAGTTGATGTAATCATGATTCAACAATAATAATTAATATTACAAGGTAAATAACTGAACATCATTTCCATTTAAACAAACTGGATAAGACATAATCAATATAGAATGGTAAAAAAAGGGATCACATGATATTAAGTAAATAATTTGAGAATGGAAAAGACGGAGGAACATGAGTGGGAATAGTCTCTCCCGAAGAATTACAGAAACCCTTTTTCCCTAGATCCCCCAAGGGGTCTTAATCCCCACTCCTTCTCTTCTTCTAATCATGTTTAAAAAAAATCATCCTCCTCAATATCTTATCCACTCGATGTGGTATTACTAAATGATTTCTAAAAATTCATCGTGTTTCCAAGAGGGTCTTTAGAATCTCTTATGAATCATTCTTTGAAATTAATTGTCAAGAAAGGATCAACTACAAATATTTTAGCTCTATGTGATGCAATAGAAAATTGGCTTGATTTATGAATGTATTCTTTCACTTCTCATATATATCTATTGAATGGCTTAAAACCCTATAAAGTTGCGGACTTGGTCACTCGGTTATATTCTTTTTTGGGTTTTGATGGTTTCAAATGAATATCTCTTGGCCACATTTTTTTCCACATTATATTACCTTATGCCCAACATAAAGGTCATGCCTAGAGTTTAGGTTTGATTATCCTTAGGTTGGGTACTTTGAGGATCTATTATTGGAAGAAAAATTGCAATCTAAATGAATTTCGGGACACTTATTAATAGGTTTGGGATAGGATCCATGGGATCAATCAGGTTCTATGGAACCCAGAAATCATATATGATATTGCATCCATGATTGGTATTCCAATAAAGATGGAAAATGCCACTGAAATTGTTAGTTATGGTCATTATTCATGTGTTCTGGTTGAAGCAGATTTATATTCAACATAAACGAATAGGGTGGTCCTCTCTACTCCACAGGATGAAATTGTTCTTTGGATTGAATTTGAAAAAACATATCTTTTTTGTGACCACTAAAAAATTATTGGACATTAAAAATCTATGTGTATAGGTTAATTAGTTTTCCCTAATTATAGTATTAGAGTTCAGACATTCAAAAAATCTCTAAAGAATATAAATCAAGGGAATACCGACACCATTGTGAACCATACCCAAAACCAAGAGGATAATATTGGAAATTTTTCTTCACTTATCCCCCAGGGGTACAATCTCCAGTTATTTCATTGAATGAGGGTTGTTCTGATCACCCCATCCTTGCCTTTGAATAGGATGATTGTGGTACTATTTTTCCTACTCATACTAATAATAAGAACCCCTATTGGGCTGAATTACAGAGGGGGTTCACCCCATTTAGGGTTTTCCTTCAAAGGTGCATTATATTGAGGTATTTTTGAGGAGCAAGTTGGAGGGGAATATGATGATGGAAAATCTTTAAAGGAAATTGATGCTCGGTAAAAGGCTGATTTTGACCTCTGGAATGAACAAAGAGCACTTTCTTCAAACTGAAAGGGAAATGAAAAGTTAGTTTTTCTACTTACATAAACCCCAAGAGTAAAATGTCACACAGATTTAACTAAAAGGTTCAATGTCATTAATCTCTTTTATTGTGTAATAGATCTTCCAGTTCATCATTGTTTATAAACTCTCCCATATTTGTAGATGTCTCAATGGTACATTCTGAACCTGTACCTTTTTCAATATTTAATCAGGGTAGCAAACCTACTGCAAATTTTTCAAACAAGATTTCATTCTGTGCTACGGGTAATCCAGATTACTCTATTACTTTGTGTCCTATGGGTCTACAAGATTCCAACATTATTATAACTCCCATTAACCTCCATCATTTGAGACTCATTAATAATTCCCCTCCATATAATGAGCATGTGGTAGGCAAGTCATATGCTTGAGGTTCAACTCATGAAAGAGTTAGACGAAGAGATTACAAAATGTAATCACCCATGATGGAGATGAAGGATCTTTCTTATATAGGCTTTGAAATGACTCAAAAATTTTATTCTATAACAAACTTACATGTTATTACTCATAATCTTTTTGATATGCTTTCATTTAGCTATGATGTAGATGATCCACCAAATGTATGTACCTCGGATGATGAAAAAGCACTGAACACACTTGTCCTTCGATGTCCTGCTAATGGTGGGGGCCTTCGGAGCATGATGAATTGGGGAGAAGTTGTTGATATCGATGTGTTTAGGGTGGCATAATATCTCACCAGAGCATGCAGAATCATTCAGAAGCCATTTTACTATATTTCATGTATTTTGTTTTGCATGTTCCTCTTTTAACATTAATTTCTATCTATATAAAGGGCTAGTGCTTATCATTTTCAAAATCAAATCTGAGGATGAAAAATAACAATAGATAATTTCAATTTTAAAATATAATGGAAAATTATAATAGAAAAATTATCAATGGAGGAAATTAGCATTTATTGGACCCTATGATTCCTAAGAACATAGTTTAATTACTATTACGACCTATCACAATACGCTTTATCATATCATATAGAAACCAATATAATTTGGCCATCTAATTTTTCTCCCAAGACTAAGGATGCATGTAGGGGATATCGATAAAGGGTCAACACCAGTTTCATACCCATCCAAATAATTCATGATATATCATGTAATCTATTTAATTAATGAATAATGTACCTTATCAAATATCAGTATTGAGTAAAAGATGCAGATTTATCCTTATTTCTCCAGTTAATCAAATAACAATCAAAGTGAACACCATTTGTAAAAATGGTATATAGAATAATAAAAAATTATAATCATAACATAAGATTATGGTTATCTAAAATACATGTTTATTATATTGTAAAATGGTTATATGTAGAGACCTGAAGCTTAACGTACATGTACATTACATTAAATTTTGCGGAATACTTAGTACATAACAAAAACACACACACAAGGACCGTAATAGTTTAGTGTCTTTGGAAACTCGGAGCGTAATCTTCTAATCGTGGTGAAAGATCTTTAATATCTCCCATAAAGATCTTCCATCCTTTTTTTACCTAAAACCTTTCTTTATATCCTGGTGAAAAGAAAACATAAAAGGGTGAGCTCAAATGCTCAGTAAGGGTATACAAAAGAAATAAAAATCATATCATATCTTTTTGAAAATCATAACCTGCAAAAGAGATCATAATATCTTAACATGGAACAAATCATAGAAGTGAAAATGAGATCACCATAATCATAACATGAAACTTGAAACTTTGTGGCATGCACACATAATCATGGAAAATCATTTCTTGTTAGTCATGACTCATTGCCAAGACTATCTTAGTGGACAAAGTCCCTTTCTAAATCGAGTAACCCTCGTTTCAGTCCTGTTTCACTGAACCGGTATAACCTACCATTCCAGCCATGTCTATCTCATGAGATATAAAATCTTTACCCAATGCATTGGAGGGAGATATAGGTCCCACCCATCTTATAATGAATCCTTTCTTATGTGTGCCACATAATCACAAATCATACATCATAGCGTAATCCACGTAATAAAAATGGGATTCTTAAACAACATGTCATCATAAAACAATTCATATAAGATAAAGGAATTCCTAAAAATGTTTCCATCACAACATAATCAAATCCATGTAATAATAGGGATAAAAATAGAACCCTTTTATTATCTTAGATGGAAAATAATTTTGATAAAATACTTGAACTCCATTCTTGAGGAAAATATCCTTTCTACTTCAAAAACATTTTTCCTTTCATAACATGTCATACGACTTTAAAATAAAAGAAGTTGATTAAAAATAAACTTGAAAACTTGTAAAGGAAGCTTCTTGGAAATAATGTTTTAAAAATCCATTCATGCTGTATAAGTTAAAAAAAACATTCTTCGTACTTTTGTCGGAAAAGTCAAAAAGTACCTCGTACGAAAAACGACAAAAGATTCCTTTCATACATATTACTAAAAACTCACCGAAGGGTAAAAATGGATTTAAACAATTGTAGGTGGATGGAAATAATATTACATATTGATGAAACATGGATGTGGATGATAAAATACACCCCAGTAAATACTTACGAATAAACAATCTCGGATAAAAATGAGATTGTGATATTTCCCTTACCTTAGGTCCGATTTGCTTCGTATGTGTCCGAACCTCCTGTATAATTATTTAAATTATGTCATTGACTTATTACAGAATCATATTCATTGTTATCATATCATATATGGTTCACTTATGACATTATATTACCCGTTATTTTGTAAATTCCATGTTAAAGAAGCGTTTTGGGTAAAATCGTTTCATTTATCATAGGTGTTTTGACTTGTTGTTCTTGACATCATTATTACTTATATCATGATTTACTTACTTCCAGAATATAAAATATGATTTGTATATCATATATATTCAGTATATATATATATATAATAGGTAGATAAATAAAATGAAAAACACCGTTCATGGAGACGGTAGTCCGTACGTACGCATGAACGCTGTTTTCCTTTCCTTATTGTCTTGAAATGGAAGTAAGTAGATGACATACATATGTATATATATACATAAATCCAGTAGCTTTATAATGTCATATATTTCATTATTATTTCTTATATATACTTTATAATCATTCTTAAATGGTTAACATGGAGAATGAATCTCATCGCGTCATGGAGACGGTAGTCCGTACGTACGCACGAGCGATGATATCATTTCTATAAATATTGAATTGAATTGGAGTGGATTATACAATATATCAGAATCAATATGATGTTGTAATAACTATGTATAGTTATTCTTTACACCATTATACCCATCCATGTAAGGTGGTGGTGGAAAATAGATTACACCACGGCGTGGAGACGGTATTCCGTACGTACGCACGCGCGGTGATTTCTTTTTCCGTAGGATGGATAGATGGTGAAATAGGGTTGTTTCATAATTGTAATAACATATCAGTGTATGAGTGATACTGATGTTATTACTTCATAATGAAACAACCTAAGAAGAAGAAGTTGAAGAAGAAATAAAGATGAAAGAATTGGTAACGGTAATTACCTCTTCCTTGAAGCGCCTCTTTGAGACCTCCTCTTAGGGCACTAAAATTGGTCTTTGAGGAATACCAGAACCTCTAGGTTATTTCTAGGGAAGTGGAGAAGAGAGTTTGGGAGGGGTTGTCCGAGCTTGAGAGCTCAAATTGGTGTGAGGAGGAGGGGGAGGAGGTGTCCTTTTATAGGGGAGGAGAGGGGCACCTTAGGAATATCTCAAAATATTATTTTATATTAAAGTCAAAATCGGTTTATAATGGTTCCAAAGGGTCTTATTTCGAAGATAAAGTGGGGATGGGTCGAAATCCTATCAACCAATAAGATTTAGACAAGTTTAGGGTATTATTGTAACCTTATCAATTAGATTTAACTCTAAGTTAAATAATTTAACTTTTACCGTGTCTTTTTGTTTTCTTTCACTATATGGTTAATACACTTACTATAACATGCCAAACGAACCCCAAATTGTTTATTATTAATATATATATCCTTATCTAAGTCATTTGGCCGAACATTAGATTTTTAGGAATAAAATAACAATTAATAATATAATATTTGATTTAAAAACTATTTTGTGTCAATTTTGACACTATTTGATATATGATTTTTGTGAAAGTCATAACAGAATTATATGTTCGAAACAAGTTGATTAGATCAACAATAATATATCATACTAACCTATAAAATTAGTGGAATTCATATAAAGTCTCAAATTACATTCATTTGAGCATTTATAACATCAATTATGTTAATATTTCCTTAAAAGGGTAATTACTGCATCATCGTTGTGTCATCAATAAATTAATTTATTTAAAGTCTAAAAATTATAAATAAAATATCATTATGTAGGAAATCCTTTTAGCTTTCTAATTAATATTTATAGTAGAATTTATCTTATGTATAACCCCATATTAAAAATGTTTTAGTAAATAAACTTTGATTTTAACTCTTTTAACTCTTCTTTGAATTAAATAATAATAAATGTCCTAATCTAATCCAAGTGGGCCTAAATGGTCATATTATATTCATAAGGTTGTTTTTGGTCGAATTAAACTTATCAAATTGAATTAGTACATGTGTTAGGGTAATAGTAATATCATATTTACCCTTAGTTACCCTATTTACTATTAACCGTGGTAAAAAAAAGCAAAAAGTTACTATTCACCAAAAATTATTTTCATCTCATTGAACCACATTTTACTTACTGACATCAACCGTGTGTCTCGGATTTTTGAAATTCCATTCACAGAAGCGGTAAAATTAAGTTTTATGAAAAATCCAGTTTTTTTTAACTACCACTTAGTAGTTTCACTATTCATCAAAAAATGAAGGTTTTCAGAAAAATGCCAAAATTTCATCCTAAGCTATATTTCATATTCCGAATTCAAAAATGAAGTCTATTTTACCAAATTCATAACATAGAAGTTGAATTAATTAATTTTATAATTAAATCCCGCTATTAAAACAAATAGCGTGTTTTTAAGAAACAATATCTATCAAAAGATTGACACTTGTTTATGTCTGGTTTAAATGTGAAATTACGTCCAATGACCAACATTGTATTAAATTGTAAAAATATATTCTAAATATGCTCTAAAACTACTCAAATTAATAATTTATCACTATTAATTAATTCGATTAAAAAAGTTGTTTTTTAATTATAATTTAGTAATTTTCACTATTCATCAGAATATGAAAGTTATCCGAAATGTACCAAAATTTCACCTTAGGCTAAATTCGATACTCAGAATCCAAAAATGAAGTTCATTTTGAAATATAAGATTTACATAATTTTAAAAAGTGGTTATTACTATTCATAACGGCTAGTTTTAATAATATTTTAATAGCATATCGTTGTTTAGTGAAACTCGGTATTGGGTATTACACACGCTATCGAGGAAGGTCGTGATTGCGTGTAATGCAAGGCAAGTCAAGGATGCGTGTTGTGCAAGCTCCTTTTGGTGTAGCGTCCAACACAAGACATTAATAAAATTAAAAAGAATATTTTTTATAAAATCTTTGGCTGTTACATTCTACCCCCCTTAAAATGAATTTCGCCCTCGAAATTCGTCGGGGTTATCAATGGTTTACTATTCGAAAGTTTCTTTAATAGAAACCCACATCGTAAAAAGGAATATCAAAAGCAATCTTTAAAAACAAAAGTATGAAACGTAATGGTTACCCAAATAAACAAATCATTGGGTTTCCACATAGGTGAAAATATAGATATGGAAGAGAAATCTAACCATCATGTTCTGATGGAGAGTGGTAGAGAACATGGCTATGGAAAAGCCAATAATCACAAATCCATAGATTTGTGATGATATAAGGTACCATCTGATTCATCAGGTATAAGATCACTAGGACACCATTTTTGGTTTTCAAGATCATTTCCCTAAAGTTGAAAATTTCAATTAGAATAAATACTTACTTTATTTTGGTACAATCTCACTATTGTTCGTGCCTTGAACAATTTCCACTTCATCTCTTAAATAAATGAATTTGAAATTGTTATTCGTGAAGTGTTAGCAGATCATGTGATAGAATGACGAGTCATTCCATCTGTCTCAAACAAAAGGTTAGTAAAAATTATATGCATAAGTCGATCTATAGTGAGATTAATCATATATGGTTCCTAAAATGGACTTATACTTCATATATCATACTGCTTAATATAATAAAACTAGTTTCTACTAAACAGGGACTTCCTGTAGGCCAGTGGTAGGCGATAAATGCCAGTCGCACTTCGGTTGTGGGTTCGATTCCCACAGCCTTGTCCGAAGCGATGGGCTGTCGCCCGTCCTGCAGGTTGTCCTTTTTCTAAAAGTACATTACTATAACATCCCATCAATAATATCGAAAAAAGAACTTCTATCCTTAAACAATACTATTTTATGTCCAACATAATCCATTCTAGTCTTTAGGCTTATCCATAATACTGCAGTCCACTTTCATAACATAGTGAAAACGATTACCAGAGATTTAATACCATCGTTGAACCCCATATATCATAAGATATGTTTTGTTATTCAAAGTCCTTAATCATGTATTCTCTTGAATACCCATTGAAGCTTAGTGAAAACTTGAATGCAGTTAAAAGTTAATACTTTCCACATACCAAAATCCTCAAAATTCTATATACTCAAACCATGATATCACATAGTCCTTATATCAATCATGAGCTCATGAATACTGTTAAACATTTCATTTTCTCGTTTTCTCTTCATTATGGGCGTAATATCTCAATCACGTTGAATACCACATTAGACCAATACATAAATATTCCAATATTCCATGATACAACATCATTTTGGAATCCCATTACATAAACACTTAATCATTCCACCACATCGTTGTCATATTCAACATTGCCAATAGTGATCGCATGTGACTTACCTTTGTCCTTTGCCTTAAGCGGTTGCTCATGTCGATCATCACTAACCCTTGGATTAGGGCATTTATTAGCATAATGCCCCATTTCCTTGCACTTGAAGCATTGAAGTGTTGGTTGTGCGTTCTCTGCAGTGTTTGCTTTATTCACTTCATTAGAATCCGTTTTTCCATTACTTCGACACTCAGCTGCTCGATGACCTTCTTTTCCACACTTAAAACATTTTCTAGTCCCTTTAAGACAATCTCCACCATGCTTCTTTCCACACTTTGTGCATAAGGAAACATTCATCTTCTGTCCACCATTATTCTGAGATTTCTCCTTGAACTCCATCTTTTGTTTCTTGTCAAAACCATGAGATGGATATGTAACACCAACTTCCATTTCTACCTTGATAGCACAACGCACAATTTCTTCATAGCTACTGAAGTCTCTTATAGCTAATTCCCTTCGAAGACTTGGTTTTAAGCCACTGAAAAATCGATCAACTTTACTTTCAGGTTGGATGATAATGCCAGATGCATACCTTGCAAGTCTTGTAAAATTCGCTTCGTATATACCAACAGATTCATCATCCTTCTGTTTCAGCTCAAGAAACTCCTTTTCCATCTTCGTTCGAAGAATACGAGGGAAGTACTTACTGAAAAACAAGTTCTTGAACTCGTCCCATTCCATGGTCTCAATTTCACCTCTTGGCCTCGTATTCTTGATAAGATTCCACCATTGATCAGCTTCACCTTCCAAACGATATACTGCTAAGATGACTTTATCATGTTTAGAACATTGAAGAACTGAAAATATCTTTTCAGTAGTACTAATCCATTGTTCAGCAACTAATGGATCAGTAGACCCACTGAAAGAAGGCGGACGCTGCCTCATGAAGGATTCAACAGAATGTTGCTCCTTCCTTTGCTCGTTTGGAAGTCCTGCATGATTCATAGCTTGAGAAAGTTGTGTGAGCATGGCTACAAGATTTTTCATTCCAGCTCCCATATCGTTTGGTTGCTCAGGGGGACAATCATTGCATTGTCCATTGCATTGATCAACACGGTTCCTTCGGGTTCCAGCCATCGTCTAAAACCCAAAAAGAATAGCGTGAGAGGCAAAAATCATGCTAGGGAAAACAACATAATAAAGGGGGAGTACCTTGAATATCTAACATCTTAGGTTTAATTCTATGATCGTTAGCATAGTTCTAGTACTATAACCTATACGTATACTTAACCTTAGGGACATCCCTAGACATACCTTAGAAATATCTCTAGGGATCTCACTAACGTTTTCGCATCCTAGTTTCCAAAGGTTGACTAAACCTTTCCTCTGATACCAACTGTAGAGACCCGTATCTTGACGTACATGGACATTACATTAAATTTTGCGGAATACTTAGTACATAACAAAAACACACACACAAGGACCGTAATAGTTTAGTGTCTTTGGAAACTCGGAGCGTAATCTTCTAATCGTGGTGAAAGATCTTTAATATCTCCCATAAAGATCTTCTCCCCTTTTTTTTTTACCTAAAACCATTCTTTATATCCTGGGGAAAAGAAAACATAAAAGGGTGAACTCAAATGCTCAGTAAGGGTATACAAAAGAAATAAAAATCATATCATATCTTTTTGAAAATCATAACCTGCAAAAGAGATCATAATATCTTAACATGGAACAAATCATAGCAGTGAAAATGAGATCACCATAATCATAACATGAAACTTGAAACTTTGTGGCATGCACACATAATCATGGAAAATCATTTCTTGTTAGTCATGACTCATTTCCAAGACTATCTTAGTGGACAAAGTCCCTTTCTGAATCGAGTAACCCTCGTTTCAGTCCTGTTTCACTGAACCGGTATAACCTACCATTCCAGCCATGTCTATCTCATGAGATATAAAATCTTTACCCAATGCATTGGAGGGAGATATTGGTCCCACCCATCTTATAATGAATCCTTTCTTATGTGTGCCACATAATCATAAATCATACATTATAGCGTAATCCATGTAATAAAAATGTGATTCTTAAACAACATGTCATCATAAAACAATTCATATAAGATAAAGGAATTCATAAAAATGTTTCCATCACAACATAATCAAATACATGTAATAATAGGGATAAAAATATAACCCTTTTATTATCTTAGAAGGAAAATAATTTTGATAAAATACTTGAACTCCATTCTTGAGGAAAATATCCTTTCTAATTCAAAAACATTTTTCCTTTCATAACATGTCATACGACTTTAAAATAAAAGAAGTTGATTAAAAATAAACTTGAAAACTTGTAAAGGAAGCTTCTTGGAAATAATTTTTTAAAAATCCATTCATGCTGTATAAGTTAAAAAAAACATTCTTCGTACTTTTGTCGGAAAAGTCAAAAAGTACCTCGTACGAAAAACGACAAAAGATTCCTTTCATACATATTACTAAAAACTCACCGAAGGGTAAAAATGGATTTAAAAAATTGTAGGTGGATGGAAATAATATTACATATTGATGAAACGTGGATGTGGATGATAAAATACACCCCAGTAAATTCTTACGAATAAACAATCTCGGATAAAAATGAGATTGTGATATTTCCCTTACCTTAGGTCCGATTTGCTTCGTATGTGTCCGAACCTCCTGTATAATGATTTAAATTATGTCATTGACTTATTACAGAATCATATTCATTGTTATCATATCATATATGGTTCACTTATGACATTATATTACCCGTTCTTTTGTAAATTCCATGTTAAAGAAGCGTTTTGGGTAAAATCGTTTCATTTATCATAGGTGTTTTGACTTGTTGTTCTTGACATCATTATTACTTATATCATTATTTACTTACTTCCAGAATATAAAATATGATTTGTATATCATATATATTAAGTATATATATATATATAATAGGTAGATAAATAAAATGAAAAACACCATTCATGGAGACGGTAGTCCGTACGTACGCATGAACGCTGTTTTCCTTTCCTTATTGTCTTGAAATGGAAGTAAGTAGATGACATACATATGTATATATATACATAAATCCAGTAGCATTATAATTTCATATATTTCATTATTATTTCTTATATATACTTTATAATCATTCTTAAATGGTTAACATGGAGAATGAATCTCATCGCGTCGTGGAGACGGTAGTCCGTACGTACGCACGAGCGATGATATCATTTCTATAAATATTGAATTGAATTGGAGTGGATTATACAATATATCATAATCAATATGATGTTTTAATAACTATGTATAGTAATTATTTACACCATTATACCCATCCATGTAAGGTGGTGGTGGAAAATAAATTACACCACGGCGTGGAGACGGTATTCCGTACGTACGCACGCGCGGTGATTTCTTTTTCCGTAGGATGGATAGATGGTGAAATAGGGTTGTTTCATACTTATAATAACATATCAGTATATGAGTGATACTGATGTTATTACTTCATAATGAAACAACCTAAGAAGAAGAAGTGGAAGAAGAAATAAAGATGAAAGAATTGGTAACGGTAATTACCTCTTCTTTGAAGCGCCTCTTTGAGACCTCCTCTTAGGGCACTAAAATTGGTCTTTGTGGAAGACCATAACCTCTAGGATGTTTCTAGGGAAGTGGAGAAGAGATTTCTTCAGGGGTTGGCCGAGCTTGAGAGCTCAAATTGGTGTGAGGAGGAGGGGGAGGAGGTGTCCTTTTATAGGGGAGGAGAGGGGCACCTTAGGAATATCTCAAAATATTATTTTATATTAAAGTCAAAATCGGTTTATAATGGTTCCAAAGGGTCTTATTTAGAAGATAAAGTGGGGATGGGTCGAAATCCTATCAACCAATAAGATTTAGACATGTTTAGGGTATTATTTTAACCTTATCAATTAGATTTAACTCTAAGTTAAATAATTTAACTTTTACCGTGTCTTTTTGTTTTCTTTCACTATATGGTTAATACACTTACTATAACATGCCAAACGAACCCCAAATTGTTTATTATTAATATATATATCATTATATTAGTCATTTTTCCGAACCTTAGATTTTTAGGAATAAAATAACAATTAATAATATAATATTTGATTTAAAAACTATTTTGTGTCAATTTTGACACTATTTGATATAAGATTTTTGTGAAAGTCATAACATAATTATATGTTCGAACTAAGTTGATTAGATCAACAATAATATATCATAGTAACCTAGAAAATTAGTGGAATTCATAAAAAGTATCAAATTACATTCATTTGAGCATTTATAACATCAATTATGTTAATATTTCCTTAAAAGTGTAATTACTGCATCATCGTTGTGTCATCAATATATTAATTTATTTAAAGTCTAAAAATTATAAATAAAATATCATTATGTAGGAAATCTTTTTAGCTTTCTAATTAATATTTATAGTCGAATTTATCTTATTGTATAACCCCATATTAAAAATGTTTTAGTAAATAAACTTTGATTTTAACTCTTTTAACTCTTCTTTGAATTAAATAATAATAAATGTCCTAATCTAATCCAAATAGGCCTAAATGGTCATATTATATTCATAAGGTTGTTTTTGGTCGAATTACACTTATCCAATTGAATTAGTACATGTGTTAGGGTAATAGTAATATCATATTTACCCTTAGTTACCCTATTTACTATTAACCGTGGTAAAAAAAAGTAAAAAGTTACTATTCACCAAAAATTATTTTCATCTCATTGATCCACATTTTACTTACTGACATCAACCGTGTCTCTCGGATTTTTGAAATTCTATTCACAGAAGCGGTAAAATTATGTTTTATGAAAAATCCAGTTTTTTTTAACTACCACTTAGTAGTTTCACTATTCATCAAAAAATGAAGGTTTTCAGAAAAATGCCAAAATTTCATCCTAAGCTATATTTCATATTCCGAATTCAAAAATGAAGTCTATTTTACCAAATTCATAACATAGAAGTTGAATTAATTAATTTTATAATTAAATCCCGCTATTAAAACAAATAGTGTGTTTTTAAGAAACAATATCTATCAAAAGATTGACACTTGATTATGTCTAGTTTAAATGTGAAATTACGTCCAATGACCAACATTGTATTAAATTGTAAAAATATATTCTAAATATGCTTTAAAACTACTCAAATTAATAATTTATCACTATTAATTATTTCGATTAAAAAAGTTGTTTTTTAATTATAATTTAGTAATTTTCACTATTCATCAGAATATGAAAGTTATCCGAAATGTACCAAAATTTCACCTTAGGCTAAATTTGATACTCCGAATCCAAAAATGAAGTTCATTTTGAAATATAAGATTTACAGAATTTTAAAAAGTGGTTATTACTATTCATAACGGCTAGTTTTAATAATATTTTAATAGCATATCGTTGTTTAGTGAAACTCGGTATTGCGTATTACACACGCTATCGAGGAAGGTCGCGATTGCGTGTAATGCAAGGCAAGTCAAGGATGCGTGTTTTGCAAGCTCTTTTTGGTGTAGCGTCCAACACAAGACATTAATAAAATTAAAAAGAATATTTTTTATAAAATCTTGGGCTGTTACATTATAAGTAAGTTATTGTTTCATGATATTGTTAACACTCAAAAAAAAGTGAGATTGAAAATATATGTTTTACCACATGGTAATTTTAAAGTCTGAACCCTTTTTATGAGATAATTTAATTTAACAAATTAAATACCTTGAATATATAAGAATTAATGATATAATTTATAAAATTTTATCTATATACACTAAAAAAATAAGCATGTTTGAATATTACATTTATATAAGAGATGTAAAATTTGAGATGCAAATCCATTACATTGTGTTTCCATTTATGTGAACATCCATAAAAAGAGTCTATAACTATTTATATATTGTTATTAAATTATTATATAACCATAATAATAATTATAATATCATATATTATCTTCATATAACATCTCATTACAAATTTAAAAAAAACTCATTCATTTTTTCACTATTTTAAGTGTTAAATTCCGTGATATTCGAGTATATTTAGATTTGTTACTTGTTTCTCATCATACATAGAACATTATTTCATAATATACATAATGTAATAATGAATTTAAATATCATATATATTTATATGTATCTGATGTAATCTATAATATTTGGATATTATACATAAAGTGCACAATTTATAGAGATGGTAGGTCCTATGTATGCTTGAACGCTAATTCAATTATTTTAGAATTAAAAAAATAAAAAATAAATGATATATATGTATATAATTTTAATCACATATATTTGAATATTTTTATTGAAATAATCCTTAATAATTTTCAATTAAATTGTGAACGATTTACATCAGATTGGGGATGCAGTAGTCCACACGTCCTCCAGCGATGTTATCAAATTCCCAAAAATAGTAAATCATAAAGTATTGTGTAATAGAAAAATTAAATGATAATAAATAAATAAAAATATATTATATATCATATATAAACTATTAATCCATTAATATTCTAATCTTTAATGGTTGTTAGTGGAAGAAAGAATGATATCGGTTCGCGAGGTGGTAGTCCATTATACACAAGAATGATGATTTTGTATCTCATCTGATTAATGTGTGTTGAAGTGTTGGTATAGCTCTAAGAATAAAAAACTTAATTTTATTTATAATAATTATATAATTATACTGTAATTTCAAATGTTTAATTATTATTGGGGATAAATAAGTGAAACGAATACGATGGTTGAAGAATGTTAACTCTTTTACGGGTAACACAATTTAGTTTATACCAAAAAGAATCCTTGGTTTGTCTTAATAAAAATATAATTATTATAAGAGGATAGGAGGGATGATGTAACGTATTTGGGAGGATTTTGGCTGATCAAAATGTCTTTATAAGTCGGAATAAGTGGGATGTTTTAGTGAATTTTTATTGTGGAGGAGGAGTGGCATTCATTAAATTTATTAAACGTGAAATCCAATCACATTTTTACTATTTCAGGATTCTTAAATAGTTTTCCAAATATGATATATGGGAATAAATTATAGAAATATTCCATTCCAATGGTTTTTGGAAAATCTTTAATGTCATTTCGGGCCATATTTTTAATGTTTATTCCCTAGTTAAGCTATTTTTTTTCTTTATCATTGCAATTGCCTTTAATCAATTTCACTAATATTTTTTTAGAAACCATAGTTGACTGTAGTATCCATAAAATTTTATTAATTTTAAAAAGTTGGAATCCAATATTCAAAATTACTAATACATATGTTATTGATAATAATTTAAAATTAATACAACAGATGGGATGACAATGCAGGTTTTAAAAAAAATGTTTAACAGTTCACTAAGTTTATTATATCAAATTTCAAAGTGAATTTCATTCTAATGAACTAAATTGGATATATATATATATTTGATATAATTAATATTTAAAACAAAAGATAATTTTATTTAACCTTTTAAATAATGTATATGAAAAATATTTTTTGAATTTAAATTTAGTGTTTTCACTATTCATCAAAAATTGAAACATCACAGAAAAATACATAAACATCACCATAACCAAATTTGGATGTTTTGAATCCAAATTTTTTTAGTATTAAATTTATTTTTGTATGAAAATTAATATTTAAAATTGGTGTGTGATTAAATGGTGATAAAACTAATTTTATAAAAATATTGGTTCTCATGTGTAAAATTGGGACTGTTCTTATCATATTCCTATAAAATATATTTGATAAATGAAAAAATATTTGATAAGTTACCTAACATATGAATTATATATATAAACTCTATAAAAGAGGTAGGATTTAAATTATATTTAAATACAAGTAAAAATAGTGTTTTGTTTAAACTGGTTGTTGTGTTCATTGAAATCTAACATAGTATTGTGTGGTTTTCAATTTTTTTTTCAAATATTAAATTTATTCTAAAAGAAAAATGTGGTAAATTATTTCAGTGATAAATGTAATATGAAATTTATAATTGGATAATATCATTTTATTTTCATTCACTATCATGCATTGTACTTTGAGCTAAACCAAGTTTTTCAGTATTAATTGTTTACTCATCATTTACATAATGTCCATTAAGCCTTAGAGTAATATAATCCTCATTTAATTTTCCATGTTCTATTTATTTATTTATTTCACTACTATTTATTGAATTTACATCTTAATCATGTTCATATGTTTTTTACATGCACTACGGGAAAATTTCCCTATAACCATGATTTGAAACCATGGTTATAGCCCATGAAACCGTGGGTATAGGCTATACCTACAGTTTAATGAACTGTGGGCTCCAGGAGCGTCATAATTTCCCTATACCCTCATTTATTCAGAAAACGTGGGTATATCCCACTGAAATTTCATATTACCCATGGTTTTGGTAAACTGTGGGCATACATTTTTACATGGCAAATTATAAACCCTTGGTTATGTAATCTATGGGTAGATTTCTTCATAGAACACATACCCACATTTCGTTGAACCGTGGTTATAGATAATTTCATAGCAGCATATAAACCCACAGTTTAAATAACTGTGTGTATAGATGGTTTTCCCAGAAACAGAAGCTACCCACCATGGTTTCACCATGCTCCTACAAACCATAAAGCAAACCATAATGAAATAGTGGAACCACTGTGAAATTGTGGAACCACTGTGAAACCATAGCCCCTACCCCTTTCACACCCCACTCTCCCCCTGGACAGAACCCCCTTGAACCCCCTAGACACCCCTCCCCCAAGACACCCCCATTGGACCCCCCCCCCCCCTGGACACACCCCTGGTCACCCCCCCCCCCCCCACTGGACCACCCTTGGACACCCCCATTGACCCCCCTGGACACCCCCCTTGGACACCCACCCTCTGGGAATCCCCTGATGTACACCCCCTGGAAACCCCACTTGGACACCCACCTGGACAACCCCCCCCCCCCCACACACACACACCCCCCTAGACACCCCCACTAAACCCCCCTGGACACCCCCCTGACACCCCTCCCATAGACACCGCCTAGACACCCCTCCACCCATAGACACCCCCTAGACACACCCGTCAACCCCAAACCCCTACCCCCCTTCACCCAAACAACCCCCCCCCCCCCTTCACCCCCACTCCTCCCCCACACCTCATCCCCCACTGCCCCCACCAACATCCCATCCCCACCCCCCTGTGAAACTATTATGAAATAATGAAAACTATAATGTAAAAACAATGGATCCACAATGCATTCTATTCAACTGTTAAAACATAAGAAGATCTGGCCAAACTGTTCAAAGAAGAGAAAAGTTCTTATCAGAAATGTCCTATAAAATCATAATGAAGAAGCATCACAATCATTTATCTGTTATTGAAGCCAAATAAAGTTTGATAGAGGATGCAAAAAATACATCCTTCCTACACTAGGTTGATACACAGGATGATTTCGAGTATACAAAAACATCATTTTTAAACTTGTAATATGAAAAATGTATTTCCCTGAGTTGGAGGCCACTGTCCATATCCCATCTCCATCATCTTGAATTTCCACATCAACTAGTTGTGTCATTACATCATCTCCAGAAGACCTTTTTTTTCTTGCCCAACCACTCCACTAATTCCTGATGCCAGTATTTCAAATGAATTGTGAATACTCGCCTTTAAGTTTTGATTCCTCTTGAAACGATGATCCAGGTATGTGCCTTGTGTGCTCTCTACCATTCCTCTATGGGAGTCTCAAAAGATAAAACCCCATGACTTTCCCTGGAGTAAGTATTTTCACTACTATACTTCTAATAAGAAAATAATTTATCATTCCCCGCCCATTATACATTAAGATATGGTGTTCAGAAAATGAAATATTTGTTGTATCAACCCTTAACAAGAGTAGAGGTCAGAGTCTGCAAAGCAGTTGATCCAAGAACTTGGCTAGAAGTGGTACTGGTTATTGGTGTATTGGTTCCTTCTAGTCCATCAGAGCTCTTCAAAGTAGAATAAATCACAACATCAAAAATATGAACATTGAAAAACTCACAACTCAATAGTTTTCTAGCTGGACACACACATTACATATGAGAGGTACATGTTGGAGTGTTTGATAAAGAGTGAACTAATGCCAGATTAGAATTATGTCCCTGTGAAAAACAATTTTCCATCATAGTTATTGATTGCAGATTCAAAACAAAAACTATTAGAGGTTTAGATTCACCAACAGTTTTATTGTAATCCTTAGCAGCAAATGCAGTTCTAAAAAAGTATTCCCCCCAATTAGGGGCAGAGGAATGAGAAACCATGTTTCAAGGTTTTCTATTAGATTTCCTAGATGTGGAAGGCCCTATATTTTACATACCTTTCCAATTACTTGAAGAAATCATTCATTTCTCTTTCCAGTAATTGGAATCCACCTCAGCATGCACATTATATTCCATTTCATGTTTACTATGGGAAGATGCTTCGCCTAGGTGTTCATCAGAGATAACCCTTGATAGAGTATCATTAAATTAAATTACATCATAGGACGGATGAGACTACTCTACTATATCGTCCCATAAAATAGTATTTCTCACCTTATCTTGAATATGAGGAATTGGGCTACTAAACTCTCTATCAAAAGAAACTAATTCAGGAACATGATCATCCAATGGGGGGGGTTATTGAAAGAAAGACATGATTTGTTGGATTTTTGGAAAATATATGTGGTATGAATGAGGTATGTTTGATTAAATAGACATAATATTTTGTTATGAAAAATGGAATGAAGATATATTTCAGGAATATGTGTTTAAAATATATATATATATATATGAAGAGTGAATTCGATGTGTAAACATAATTAATAAGTCTTGGAAGAGGACCGAGGGTGAAGGTATGCATGAAATAATTTCATAATAAAATGAAATCCATGATTTGGAGATATTGATATGTGTTTGGATTATGGATGAAAGCTGATACAGGTTGGAAACTGGATATGGATCATGTTAACTGGTTGAATTACAGAGGTGGATGATTTATTAAAGCTTGAATTGATCTTAATATCTAAAATTTGGAACTGATTTAAAATATATGAATGATAGAGCAATTTTTAACTATTTTTGTAGGATGAGGTTACATAACATTTTAATGGCCTACATAAATATTGTTTCATATGAAGTCATAATCATCTATGAGACTATTATATAATGGGATCTACGGCTGTAGGTGTGGAAAAGCAGGCTAACAGTCAGTGTTTAAGAGGAAAAACATGCAGCATGTGATTGAAACTCTTGCATGGTTTATTTGGTTGAATGAATCACGTTTTTGGGTCTCATTATAGTGATGTATTGAATTATGTTATTTTTTAATATATATTACATAGTATTAGGAGTATTAAATTAAGAATATAGTGTTACGATAATCATGATTTGATTTTAAGGAAAGTTTTAAATGAGGACTTAGCAGTCCGAGTTCTTTAATGAATATTTTTAAATAAATAATCAAATTTAAAGTTTATTAGGAGTTATAAAAGAGAGTTTGAATGTTGATATTAACATATTTCAATAGATCAC